>CM059307.1:1835000-2440000 GCA_030340665.1 Neosalanx taihuensis
CCCAAGTGAAGGGATAAAGCCAACAAAGGACTCATGTAATCTTAGAACAGATGACTTGGGGCGGGGGTGGGGGGGGGGTGGGGGGGTTAGGGTTAGCAAAGGCGAGTGCCAGAGATGGAGTGATGGATGAGGTTTACAGCATGGGAGAGAAGGAAGGTTGTGACGGAGGGATGAGGAAACCGAACCTCTTCCTCACCAAGTCATGAGGTCCACAGTGGGTTCTATTTTCAATAATTAATCATTTCAACTGTTCAAACAAACAGAGTCTGTCTGTGGATATTGTGGATCTCTGGACAAACTAACAACCAGGCAGAATTACTCCTCAGGTCACTAGATCCTCAGAAGACACACACAATACAAAAGTGTATGGAATACACACATACACAGGATGCAAAGCAGGACTGCGCACAACACTAACAACATGCACTTTATACCATAAATACACACATAGATGAGTTGAAAGCACAGGGTGTTCTGGGTTTGGGTGGGAATTTCTTATTTGTATTTATTTGTTTGACCGCGGGATGTAAATCTGTGGACATTTATGAGGATGTTGTTGCAGAAACCGTATTCTGCTTGTAAGGATTATGCTTCACGGCTCTCTTTATCGCTTTCCCCTTTCTTCCTGATCCCCTCCATCTAGTACAAGGATGGAAAGATAGATTTTACTACTTTATGTTTTCCCATTAGATCTTAATTGGATCATGAGAAAGTTTTGCCAAATTGCTCAGAGCCCATGATAAGTGTGACAGTCACAAGACAGAGAAAGTGTTGCACTGCACATGTTTCTATCTATTTCTACCTCCAGAAATAGAACAAAGCCAGCTTGCCACATAGCAAACGGCCACAAAATGTACTGTCCTTCCAGACACTGGAGTCTCTCTGAATCCTGCCTGGAACTGGCGATAAGCGCAGGATAGGGTTCCCATCTCCAGAGAAACAGAGGGTAATAAAACAAGATGTGAAGTATGAACACAAACACTCTCCAGGGAACCATTAGAGAACACCATTCTCAGAATGGGACCTCTAGGGACCTGATGAACCAAGCAAGGAAATATCTTTTTATCCGAATTGTTTATTGGCCTGATATACTATGTCGTATACTGATAAGCACGGAATTAGCAATGATACCGTGAGTAAGTATGCACTCCAATCCTGACCAAAACACTGTAATCCCCTCAAGTTTAATATCATATAACATGAGCATTAGCCTTTGCACTGGAATGACAACACCAGGTGCTCGTTGTCTACATAACGCTAAATCAAAACATTTGAGTTTGCATGCGTCTGTGTGTGCCTTTCTTTATCTGTAAATCTGGGTGTGATTAAAAGATTTCAGCAGGTAAGCAGGTTTTTGTTCTGGAGTTGAAATGTTAATGGTCTGTTCTTATCCTGTCTTAAACAAGTGCTTATCCCCAGCCCATCTGCATGTAAGTCAAACTCCTGAGAGAGCAGGACTAAGCTTTGGTGTACTCAAATCTATTTGTGTGAGTGTGTGAAAGCCTAAAAATACATCTTACAGAGAGCAAATGATGAATGAGAGAAAGAGATGGAAGGGGGTGGCATGAGAGCGAGACGGCGAGTGAGCGAGACACAGTCGGGATACTACGTTAAGGGACACCCAGAGGAAAACATGTTTTGACTCCAGATGAACATGCTGCTCTGCGTGAATCTTAAGATGATAGCGGGGGACCAATCACAACGGAATGTCTTCTATTTGGAACACATGGACACAAGACAAACCCATTAAGGCATGCCTGGGGGGTGGGTAACCCTAAATCTCTATTCGTTGGCACTAATCAAAAACGGGACTTAAGAGTGCCCTGGAATGTAAAGAGTTGGGATGTCAGGTGTACCGTTGACCTGTCAAATCAGTTGCCATAGTTTTGTTTCCATGTCCATGTTTGTTTAACAGATGAGAGCTTTGACATATGTTGTTGAACAGGAAATGACCTTGTGCCCCTCACATTCATACAGTCCACACAGTTCATCCTTCCCTCACTGCCCCTCCTGCAAACCACATCTTCTAACAACCCACTCCTACCCTTCACTCTTCCAGGTCTTAATGATTCCAAACATATATTCCAAACATATATTTTTATGGTAAAAACAGAAATCCACGTCAACACCATACAGATTAAGACATACTCGCAAACATTGGAATACCTATGACAACATTTGAAAGAAAATGGTTTGACCCGATGTCATGACGGTCAACAGGCCCTGGTGGCCTGGTTGAGCCAGAGCATGGGGCTGTGAATTTGAGAAGGATAAACAAGGATCATGCAAGCAGTTCAGCGCTTCCTCTGACTGAAGAGACACTCAACAAGGGGATCATATCAGCCATGAGATGGGAGTCCTGTATGTCTGACGCTCAGACAAGCTCACGGCTTTGGATCTCTTACTCTTGACATCAATGGCTCCTAAAACGTTGAGAAAACAGAGAGTTGCCTAAAAGATTGGAGCAATTTCACATCTTGTTTTCTGCCTCTCTAACTCTAATCTCTCAACAGACCCTCTTTGTGTGGACTGGTGACCATAGATGGTGTGAGTGCTTTGCATGGCACGTCTAAAATGTGTAGCATATTACTTGGTGTCAGATTTGTTGACCTAGATACCAGCTCTTACACTTTTGTCCCCCTCTCCCAATCCTTTCCCAAATCTCTCCAAATGTCCGGCTGGAAAATCTCTTCATCGCTAACAGCCATGAGATTTTTCTCTGATCTCTCGTCACAACAAAGTTGTTTATCTCTCACATACGTGATGTTTCTTTAACTTCAACTTTCTCTTCCCTTCCATCTCCCTCTCAAACTCTCCAGTCATATCGGTCGGTATACATCCCTCCATTTTTTCACTTTGTCTCCTTTACTGTCGCTCATCCCTGCATCCGTTAGATTGGGATATGGGTAAACACTCTTAATAGAAAGAGCCATAATATTTCTTACTTTGTATCCCCACTGACACACTTACGAGGTCTCCAACCAGCCTTCCAAACATAAACATCACAATTCCCACATTCCATAATTCCCAAATTCTCACAGCAGGGATTCGTCTGGGGCAGGGAGGGTGAGGGTGAGGAAATTCACCAAGCCTTCCACTTCCCTTCCTCAGCCTTTACAGGTCAGAGAGAGTGTGTGTGTGTGTGTGTGTGTGTGTGTGTGTGTGTGTGTGTGTGTGTGTGTGTGTGTGTGTGTGTGTGTGTGTGTGTGTGTGTGTGTGTGTGTGTGTGTGTGTGTGTGTGTGTACAGTATGTGTGTGTGTTTGTACAGTATGCGTGTACAGCTCACTCCCCTTGTGCCCAAGTTATCTATTCTTTCGTCCTTTCATACTCTGTACTTTCCTTAGGTTATACTTGCTAAAGCTAAAGCTGTTAACAGTATGCCAAATACAATCAACACAAATCAAGCTCATGCACAAACCCAGCTAACATACTCATCTCTCAGTTCCTCTCTATTTCTCTCCTTCCCTTGTTATTTTCCACCTTTTCTCTCTTTCCTTAATTTCCCTCAGAAGTAATTAGTCTGAGTTTCTTATCAGGTGGCAACCCACACCAACAGACTGATTGCTTTAATTTAATTTCTCCTGATAGAATTTTTTTAAGCTAAATTAATTTGCAATGATTGACAGAGGTAGGAAATTGTGCAATTACGCACCGAGGATAATTCACTCCGCGAGTGACTCTCCCCTTCGCTGTCCATGTCTCCCTTTCTCTCTCTACCTTCTTCCTGTGACCGTTACTGAGGACAGACAGACTGTCTCAGAGGTGTGACCTCTGACCTTGTGTGGGAGCTCATATGTTCAAACACCAGAGGGACAAGGTGGATGCATGTACTTCTGCTCAGGTCCATCACATCCACTCAAAACACAGAGCACTGAACCTCCTACAGCGGTTTATTAACCTATCGGTCATGTAGAAACACCCGCCACACACACACACTTAACCCTGTCGCAGGACACTAACAACACATACACACATATAGAATAATAATTCAAATTAAAATGGTCCATCTTAGCTGTCATCGTTCTTTTAGATGTGTCCTATCTTTGGGGACTCTGGTCATCGTAGAACAGGAACAATGGCTGCATGTGGATGATATACGTTTATCTCTCTTTCAGCAGTCTGAATAATCCTGTTACAGCTTCCACACTGCAGGAAAGAACAGGCACAGAAGACCTGGGACAGAATTACTGTTAGTGGACACGAACAAGACCACATCAGAGAGGCACTGAGCAAGACTGTCAGTGTGTCTGAGGCAGAGAGACAGAGGAGGAGAGAAACTGAAGAGAGAGATGCCAGATGAAGGGTAGGAAGGTGAGCAGCTGGAAGGCAACAATGAATCCTTGGAGGTTAAATGTCCACCAGTTAAATCAATGGATTTAAGGCAAGTCCTTTGAATCCTCCTGCTCAGGCACATGAAGATGTATGGAGCGGAGTCAAATCATGGAGAGTTCAAAAGGAAGAAAGAGAGGACAAAGAAAGCTTATTTTATGAAGGGACCAAGATTGTTTGGGCTGGGGAGAAAAATGGGAGAGGAAAAAATATATTCAGGGGCCAAATTGAAAGGAAATCAAAAATGACAAGGCCTTCTGTCTGAGAGGCACTCAAAGGCAGTAAGAGCACTTCCATCATAGGGCAGTGCTCATGCTTGCAAGATCCCGCTTGTAGTCAACATTCACATAAATAGGAGCTGGAGAGAGTTAAGAGAAAGTTGGTAAGGTGGAAAGTGATCGAGGCACTGACGGCACAAACTTTTAAACATACACAGCCACTTTCATCTGAGTGGATTTGATCACGCTACATTCCTGTGTGGAACAAAACCCCGTATAACTCCACATAACCACCACCGCAACATCAAACTGAGAGGAATAACCTCACGCTCCACTGAAAGCTCTCTCTCATCATTCCATCAGAAGCTGGGACAAAGTGATGAGGGATATACAACGCGGTCACGGAGTTTTCATGATAGACTGTTACAGACGGCTTCCAACTGCACCTCCAGATGGGTTTCAATCTGAGGCCCCTACTGCTACACTGCCGGCCTGAGAGGATGAGGAGTAATGAGAACGGAGGGAAAGATGGGTGGAGAGGAAGGAATGTTTCTGTCTTCTGAGGTGTTTGTCATGTCTTCTGGACATCATAACTCAACCTGCGGTGCTTCTGGAGCAGATTATGAAGGCTTTAGGAAAACAGAGGAAGAGAAAATGTCAGTATAACGGACATATCTTAAAATATGTCTTGATTTTGCAGGAAAGTCTATTCTGTAATGATGACTCGTTGCAGCATGTCTTTCAGAACATACGGATGTATGTGTATGGAAAGAAAGGGGGTGGAACGTAAAGGGAGGGGGGCGGGGGGGGAATAATAAAGTCAATTAAAATATGACAGGAAGCAGGGCAGATGGGTTTAGACAGCTTTCCTGCTCAGTAGCTCAGCTGACCAGCCCCCGGGCCCCTGCCTCCAGGGGCCACTGCACCTCACTTCCCCCGAAGTGGCACTGAGACACCTGCAGGAACACAGTAGGGCCAGTATGCACCAGACACAAAACACAATAACTGTCCAATCACATGACAGCGAACTGAGACCTTACCACAGAGGTGAAAGTTGAAACTTCTGAATGTGTGTGTGTGTGGTGTGGTGAGTGTGTGTGTGTGTGTGGTGTGTGTGTGGTATGTGCATGAGAGCATAGTTTCTCACACCTATAGTCTCATCTCCTCTAGCAGTTTTCATTCAGCCGTGTTTTGATGATCTCATATTTTATGTGACACTCCTGCATATATCTGTATCTGTGTTACCATAAAACACAGGAAGAATGTAAACCTGAACAACCACTGGGCTGTTTAACCAATAAAGCAAGTTAATAACCATCCCACTCTGCACACACACAGACACACACAAACACATACACAGACACACACAGACACACACACAGACACACACATAGACACAGAAGAGGGTAGACTCTGACTCCACAGTGTTTAGCTTAAGCCATGCTCCTCCAGTGTGTCTGTTTGAAGTATGTACACAGTCAGCTTCCATGTGTGTAATGATTCCCTGGAGTCTTGCAGAGGCTGTCACTGTTAGACTAACATAGAACGGAGCCGATCCATGAAAGTAACACACTCAGAACTCACACACAAACACACACACACACGCATATCAACTTTTTTTTGTTTAGATGTATAGAGTAAACAATCATGAAATGCAGTACTATCAAACTGTAATTTCCGATGACAGACAGTAACTTAGCATACATTCTTCCATTTTACAGAACAAAGCATTCACGCCCTCACACCAAACATCCCCTTCACACCGGCGCAGCCCACACATGTGAGTGTGAGACAGTATTTTTGCTGCATCGCTGCCTGCACTCACTTAAACAGGAGGATTCATGTCGTTGAGATCTCCCTAAATATGTATACAAAATCAGAATAGTGGATGAGAGTTTGGGAACAGCGAGCCAGCCTCCTGTTGCTGTTCCATAACCTGGTCCAACATACAGTAAAGACCATCCTTAGTGTAAACACACCATCTGTAAGTCGACCAGGGTATGATGTAATAAGGACAGCAGCATCCTGTCGTCATCTAACTGACACATTGCCCCCAGCAAAGACACACTGGTAAGTTACTGGCTCTCTACTTCCCTCCTCTCCTCCTCTCCATCTGTCCTAAGTTTCCTGCTTTTCTGCACATCCCGTCTCCTCATCCTTCTCACTCCGTCAGCATCCATCCATCAGACAGGCGATACACCACAGCTCTGACACATGTGGAGCTCTTGTGTTCTCTCTTCATTCCCTTCTCTGATCTGTCGGTAAGCCTATCTGTTATATTCCTGTGGGAGCGACAGTCAGACGTATATCTGGTTTCTGTTTTCATAGTTTACACACCTTGTAATGGCTCAATCACACACACGTACGCGCACACAAACCTCATCAGAAATATCAATCTGGTGAATTTACACTCCAGATAACTGCTGTTGTTTAGTAGCATTTAGTTCAGAAACCATTCCAATGTGACCTGATCGAAATAGAGTTCAAGGGTCAAGGCTGAATGAAATATGGTTTTAATCTTTCTGGGAATTCATGAATTATTGTTGTGAATGATTAAGGCCATAAGCTGACTTGGATATAACCAAGCCTTTCTTCTTCTCCATGGATCACTCAGCCAGGTGGGAGAACTGGATTGTCTCCACCACCATCACACTGTGTTACACTCACAACACATGCGGACACACACACCCCAACGCACACACACAGATACACGCATAGACACGCACAAACACACACATACACACACAGTCTTTAAAATTTGCCTTCAAACACACAACCACTGTGGAGCTAAATAGGGCAGCTCTCTAATCTACTGTTTCTTTGCACTGTTCTCTCTCACATGACCAGTCGGTAATTCATTTGACACTGGCGGCCTCTCGATGAGAAATGCACTGTGCCGAACCCATACCAAACAACTGTGTCATGCTCCAGACATCATACCATCAAACACACCTCCTGTGCCAAATCAGACCCCAAAAAAACATCCTGTCCACACACATACTTGTTAATCACATCATGTCACACACTGTCAACCAAAGCATGCCACAACACAGGATTTAACCATCAGCAATCACACCAGGATGGTTAAATACTGTGATTGTTATATCATGGTACCGTTGAGTGTATGTGTGTGTTCATTTTGTATTGATATTGAGTCAATAAATGTTGGAAAGTGTGTGTGTGTACATGTTTACTGTTTGGAGTGAGTGTGTGTCTGTGTTAGAAGTTCAATCATACTGTGCAATAGTGAGTGATGGATAAACACACCAGACAGCAAGCCTTACTGACAGCACCATAAATCCATATACTGTGGCAGTCCCATTACCCCGCATTGTTTTCATCTAAGTCTGTGTTACGTAACTACCTGTCTGCATCTGGCCTGTGCTTTTATCAGTCCTGCTCTCTTGACATGAAAAAAGGCCCATCTAAGCTTGATAAGTCTTTCTTTTCTCCTCTCTCTCTCTCTCTCTCTCTCTCTCTCTCTCTCTCTCTCTCTCTCTCTCTCTCTTCTTTCTCTCCCTTTCTCTCTCTATGCTCTTACATGCTTTTTTTGCGCTATCCCTCCTTCTTTCTTGTTCTCTGTCTCCTTGTGCCCCCTACGATTCTTTGCATATAGATTGAACATTAGCGTGTTTCTTCCTTGTAAGTCTGCAGGGACACACTAGTGCTTTCATCAGCAAGCATCAGGGGAGCTGTGGAGAAGAATATAGCTGAGACTTTGAATGTCCCATCAGGAAGAGAATCCGACTCTTGTACCTTTTCTTGTACCTTTTCTGTAAACAGGTTATTGCCAGGATTCTGATTCTGAGAGCTGTCACCTTGGCTCCTAATGGAATGAGATAGAAGACTGTCACTCACATGAGCACACAGGACAGTGAAGGAGGGATGGACAGGCTGAGGCATGATGTATTGATCACGGCTGTCTCCATTAAATGCATTTTCATTAATGTTTGATTTAGAAAGGTCTGTGTCGTTAAATAGGCAGTCCAAGAGATGGTCCAATTTGAGTGGTCAATGCAGAGGATAGAGGTTATCATTGATAGACATCACTCGTCCTTCTCTCCATACAAACTCCACTCTAAAACCAACACACCTGAAATCACACAAGCACAGATATTCACTAACAACAAACAAACACACACACACACATTGGACATGTGGATTCCATCAATAATCCAGTTTACCTTCGTAAACAGCATCGATTGGTTTTGGAATTGCTTTAGATGGGGCACCATTTAATAAACCAACATTTCTCAAACCAGCAATGAGTTAATTTTATCTTTTCAATTTAGCTGTTGGCATTTTTAGTTTTTTTTTAAGTTGAGTTTTAGTTAAAATAGCATTACATAGTGAATAATTATTCTACATTTTATAATTGTAAAATAGGCATATATTGATGACATAATTTTAACTCAATTTAAGAGGGATGGGTTTGATCCATTAACAACATTGTTGTTCTGTTGTTTTGCTGTTGTTGTTTTACTAAGAGGTCTACAGGGAACCTAGAAGGTCAACGGAGGTTATCTATCTTCCAGACAAACAACAAGGCAGCCTAAAACCTAAAATGTTCTTCAGCCCCCCAAATAATTATTGGGATAAAAAAAATACTATTGTTTTAAAGTTATTTCTAACGTGCTACAAGCAAAGACAGAGAAAAATCACACTCTTTATGATTGAAACAATCTATTAAGCCCCCCCCCCCCCCTTTCTTTCAAGCCTAGAAACGCCCCTGCAACAAGGTACGTCCACTTCCAATCCAGGAAACCTCGCTGAGTAAAAAAAAGGGACAAGAAAATACTATGCTAATATTTTACAGACACGCAATCACTGAAATGACAGGGCAGAGCAAATGCATAGTCAATTCACAATTATACGCAAATCAGACATGTTATTTAAGAGACCTGCTTCTGTGATGAATCCAATGCTGATGGAGGGCGGGTGTGGAGCAAACGGGGCAGATCCCGGAGGGGTGGGGGTGGGGGGGGGGCTTTATAAAGGGTTGGAGACAACATTCCCTAGATTTTCACTTCTCTAGGCAAATGCACTGAACGTGTCGTGCTGATGTGCATTAGACTGTGTAGCAGACAGAGCGATTTTTACTGAAACGCTCCTCAAAATGCACGAATGGAAACGAATGGCCTCCACTTGAACATGTTAGCTGGTTGGAAGCTCCTTTGGGTAGTGATATTATGTGGAGCAGGGATCGGAGCCTCCACTGGTGCGGGAGCCATGGCCTCTCCAGACGATCCTCTCCACCCTGGGGGGGGTGGGTGTAACCTCACCCACGATCACGGGACGGTTGATCTTCTAAATCTGACCTGTCAGCAGGAGGATCTGGAGGTTCCTGGGAACTCCAGCACCGCGCGTAACGACAGCGACCCGTTCGGAAGGAACGAGGAGGTGGCCAAGATCGAAATCACCGTCCTGAGCATCACCTTCATCGTGGCCGTGGTGGGGAACGTGAGCGTCCTGCTGGCCATGCACACCTCCAGGAGGAAGCAGTCCCGCATGCACCTGTTCATGAAGCACCTGAGCCTGGCCGATCTGGTGGTGGCCTTCTTCCAGGTGCTGCCCCAGCTCTGCTGGGAGATCACTTTTCGCTTCTACGGTCCGGACGTCCTGTGCCGCATCGTGAAGCACCTGCAGGTCCTGGGGATGTTCGCCTCCACCTACATGATGGTGATGATGACCCTGGACCGCTACATCGCCATCTGCCACCCGCTGCAGACCCTCCAGCAGCCCACCCGGCGCGCTTATATCATGATCGCCTCCACCTGGGTGTGCAGCCTGGTTCTCAGCCTGCCTCAGTATCTGATCTTCTCCCTAAGCGAAGTCAGTCCAGGCTCGCAGGTCTACGACTGCTGGGGACACTTCGTGGAGCCGTGGGGGGTGCGCGCCTACATCACGTGGATCACCCTAGGGATCTTCCTGGTGCCCGTAGCCGTGCTGGTGCTGTGTTACGGGTTGATTTGTCACACCATCTGGCAGAACATCAAAGGCAAGACCAGAAAAAGCACGATCACCACCAGCAATCTAGCCGAGGCCACCAAGACTGGCTTTATGGGGAAGAGTTGTGCAGTCAGCAGCGTCTCCACCATCTCCAGAGCCAAGTTACGCACGGTGAAGATGACCTCTGTGATTGTCCTGGCTTATGTGATCTGCTGGGCTCCCTTCTTCATCGTGCAGATGTGGTCCGTATGGGATGACAACTTCTCATGGGTCGGTGAGTTCAAGCTTTTCCATAAAATGTTTTATTTCAGAAGCCTGATTTTGGTACACGCAATGTTTAGAACAACCTTGACATTCTACTTTAAAAAATATATGCTTTGCTATTAATTTCTAAGAAAGTATGATATATATAGGATTGGATAAAAGCGTCTGCCAAATGACTAATTATATAGAGATTCACTCTCTTGCTGGTGCCCAAATCAATAATTTACAGTGTGGTGTGAGCACAATGGATAGGAAAGCCTGACAAATAAAATTGTCCATAATGACATGTGAACATTTGATCAAGGACACCGTTCTCAAACTAAAAATAGAAAACATGAAAACATATGCAACGACGTGGTGTGACAAACTTGCAAATGCGCCCTAAAATAATGAGACGCTGAAAGAACTGAGGGGTCATTAAGATTCCAGCGAACAGAGTCAATATTTAGCTGATGGCGGCGACCGGTTGGCGCGAGAAAGACTCCCTCAGAGGCGAAGATTCTTCCCCCCCCCAGCTTTGGTGCCCCCCCCCCTGATCACTTGGTGCCTCCCCTGAACACTTGGTGCCTCCCCTGATCACTTGGTGCCCCCCTGACCACTTGGTGCTCCCCTGATCGCTTGGTGCCCCCCATATCACTTGGTGCCCCCCTGATCACTTGGTGCCCCAGGCGCAGTACGTGATGAGCGTGTTGGGAGCAGTACTACAGCAATGGGGAACACTAACATCACACTAAACTCAATTTATTTCTTATTTCTTTATTTTTTCTACTTTTGTTTAAATTTTGTAAACAGCTTTATTGAAATATAAAACATACAGAAAATGCCAAGTTTAACAGAGCTTACAAACACCAAGATCAAAACGCATTTGGATAGACAAAAAAAACACAAAGAAGACGCATAAAACCAAGCAAAACAAACGGAAAATAAATAAAAAATATACTTCAGTCTTTATTGAAAAGGTCATACTGTCAAGGTTTGTATAATTTTCTTGTTCAAAACAAAAGGTAATGTATGGATGTATTTCTCAAACTCACACTCAAATGCTATAATGTTTGGGGATATTTTGGCAAATTATTTCTTATTTCTTTCTTTCTTTCTCTAGATTCGGAGAACACGGCCGTCACCCTCTCGGCGCTGCTGGCCAGTCTGAACAGCTGCTGTAACCCGTGGATCTACATGGTGTTCAGCGGTCACCTGCTGTCAGACTTTGCCCATTGCCTGCCGTGCTGTCGCAGGTTGCGCCACAAGTTTGGCCATCAGGATTCGGACAGCAGCATCCGCAGGACCACGCTCCTCACCCGCGTCCCTCCGCCCCGCACCACGGAGCCCTGGAGAGACTGCAACCAGGCTCCAAGAAACTCCTGTCAGTCGATACCGTTGCAGTCTTGACATACGTGGCCCCTCGCCGTATACAGTGTCCATATGGTTCCGTTTACCCTCCATACCCACAGCGACAGCCATGTTTATTGGAGAGTCGTAATGAGAACAATATGAACTTGACTTGAGTCTGTCCATCACAAGGGCTTTACGTTACTGAGGGATGCCAAGCACATCAGTCCTTTATGCTATACTGCGGGTACATTAAGTGTGGATGTGCCTGTAACATGTGAACGGCAGCTGATGATCCCTGATCCTTTCCAGGCAGACGTGGCATCCTGGTTTGTCTGGGTTCAGACATAATGAAAGACAAGGTCTCTGTCTCCAAGACAGGGTTAGTCTAGTCCAAGTTATTGACCTGGACATTGATCCATAGGTACAACTTGTTTCCCTGATTCCTGTTTATGAATGGGTTTAGTTCAGTGGTAGAGCATTTACAGATATAGCAAGTGCCAATCCCATTATGTATGTTGCTTGGATGAAATTATCTGCTGAATACATACATTATTAGTGTTATTATGAGCTATATTGAGAGACTATACTCGGATCTGTCTGTTACGATCTGACAGGTTTCATCGTGTGATTTAGTGAGCTAGTCTCCAATGGTGTCTTTGTTTGTGATCTAATTATTGTAGCTATTCCTAATAGGTCACACATCACACTGTATAATTATTGCACTTTGTATATAGCATAATGACTCATACCATATGCCTCAAAATTAGATGACGTTGGTGTTAATGACTTTCATGTCTGAGACGTCCCTTGTCTCTTTAGTCAAAAGAGCACACACACGGTTTCCTGCAGATCACCAAGCCTGTGTCCCAGCCTCCCTGCACACCCACATTCATATGACCCATGTTCTGTCAATGTAAGTTATAGAAAATCCCATATATGAATACCAAACGTGTTGGGTTGAGTTATGCAGTTAAGCTTTCTGGGGGTCATGAATGTGTTTTTCCTCACCTGCTGTAAATTACAAAGAATGTAATCTCAGAAGCCAGACGTCTGTTTTTCTTTCCCTCGCAATTTTGATTCAGGACATGACTCAGAATGTATTCCAAATGTTTTTAAATATATCAAGATACTGTTAGGCTACAGTTCTGTCCTGTATTACCGTTTCCACACCTGTTCTCTTCAAAACACCTAAAATAACCATTAATCAACGAAGAAGAAAATGTCAACGTAAGCTACTGCTTTCAAGTGCACCACCATGGTAGGCAGGGCTGATGAGCACATCAGCTGCATTGGCCAAGAAGGAGCCTTGGCTCTTGACACTTTCATAACAGAGAGGATGAACACATGATTGGTGGGGGCTCAGCAGACTAAAACCACATGGTGTTCTCAGAGTAGCACCTGACTGCTGCTTCGTGAGCTGAGGGAGGAGAAGATCCCCTTCATGTGAAGGTGGGACGGCTGGTCCAGGATGGAGAACAAGTCCGCACGCTCACCCTGATCTGGTCGAGATTAGAGGAGGGATCAGATGTGCATGAGAAACAATCACAGCCCGATATGAGGGAGATAATATCACACATATATACCATAATATATAACATGATATGAGCGATAAGCGTGGTGGACTTGTCCATTTACATTGCGCTCAACCCATTAAAACATAGTCAGGTTTAAAAAGCTCAAGCAATAATTTGACAGTAAGTGATCACCGCTATATAATCTATTACACACATACACAGTCTTAACTAATAATACATAAACACACAAATTTGCTCCACAGGGAAATTAACTGCCGGAGGCCATAAACTCAGACAGTCTAGAGAGTAATGGAAGGGACTCTCATCTCTACTGTGAGATGATTTAATTAGTCTGGCAATTATGAAGCTCGGCAGGTTTATTATGTCCTCTTTAGATCAAGTTTTGTGCTTGTGTGTGTGGTGTGTGCTGTGTGTCTGGGTCAGGATTAGGGTTAGGTCACATCTGTATTCCCAGAGTTTGGAATTTAATTTCCAAAACATATCTGTTTCCAAGTTGGTGGGCCAACATGTAAAGTAGTAGCACATACTACGCTGTAGGGTTAGCAGAATGGGCCATGCTGTAGGATAAAGTCAGGTTTCAGAATGAAAGTAGACGGCAACTGAAGAGAGGAGGTCAAACCAGGTCGTTGTTTTAACAGGTGTCCAGTCATGGATGTGGAGAGTGAGAGCAGGGGAAAGAGAAATGAGCCCTGTACCACAGTCACGTATGACAAGTTAAAATGTATTTAGGTTAAGTAGTATCCTGGGAATGAACAGAACGTCCCCCAATGAGGCAAAGCAGGAAGAGGAAATGCATTGTTTAAGACAGGAAGCGCAAATGACGGTAGCGATGGGGAGGCCAAGTCTTGAAAAGGAAAACCCTTTCATCATAAACCTTGGGTGGAGCCACATCCTGTCTAGGATTAGAATGGACTAGATCTACACATCTGCCTCTCCATGGCCTTTCTTAAGTATATTCTGTCTCTTTCTCTCACTTTCTCCCTCTCCCATACCCCTTTGCAGTCTCCCTTTTCTCAATTGCTTCCTTTCAAATGTATTTTTATTTTTACTGCGCCTTGTTGTTTTTCTTTCGTCGTATTTATTTCCTCTCCTTTGGATTGTGGAATATGTTACGAGATGAATCAATCACCACTTAGTGCTACATAGATGAGGAAGGCACTTTGTCCAACACAAACACATTCCCTTAAAACTGACAAAACATTTAGAAACGGATCAAAAAGGCATTTGCACCAGTTTATGAGACACTAAAAGGACTCATAAACTCACCAAATTAAAAAAAAAAAATGGCACAGTAGAACAAGTTAAATGGTAATGAAACCGCCCCATGTGAAGCAAGCCAAAACAAAGTGAGGCACTGATGGTTAGGTTATTGTTTTTCTCTATCTTTGCCCAGGAGAGGTCTGTCTGCAAGATACTTAGTAGGAGGAAGAAGGGAAATTGGCCTGCAGCACCAACATCCCTCCAGCCTTAACCCTACCTTCTTCCATGAGCCTTCTAACCCCAGAATGGACTAGGAAGAGATTAGCTTCTTACAGATATTGACGTCCTCATGATCCTTTTAATATTTTCATCTTAAAGGAATGATCACATTTTTGGTCTTATGGGCAGATAAGGGTGAGTTTCGCTCTCACATGTTAGACACACAGCGGATGGTGAAAGAGAGATAGAAAGGCAAGGTAAACTAAGGCATGGTTTATTTGTATAGCACATTTCAACAGCAAGGCAATTCATTTCATGGAAATACATATTTATTTGATGTTGATTTTAATTCATAGTGCTTCACATAAAAAACATTAAAAGCAGAAAGGTGGTATGAGTGAGAGCAGTGAAGAACTTTTCTCATGTATGTATTTGATTCAATTAAAATGTAATCTGAATCACTGATGCCTGTGGCTGGATCTACCTGCACAGTCTCACTGAAGATGCATGTGTTAGATGTTTCCCTGCTTCAACACACCTGATTCAAATGAATGGTCACAAGCAAGCTTATGCAGAGCTGGATAACGACCCATTCATTGGACCAGGGTTGGGAAATACTCCTCCACGCAGGCTGGGGGGGCCGAAGTCCCCCTGCAATCTCCACCTCTGAAATAGCCTACTGACACAGCAGCAGTCACCACGCCTTCTAGCGGTGTAAGAAAACTGGACTGCATGCTTTAAACAAGGTAAATGAACATGACTCGTAAATTGGGTTTGATTCTAATGTTATTTGATTCTCAATAACAGTGTCACGTGTCTGTTTGCACGCAGTAACTAGGTTAATGGTTGTGTTGTCGGAAACCGAAGAGGTTGTCCTTCTAATGTGTCACATGTATTTTTTTACATAACCCTGTAACTCACACAAGGTATGTAACACAATGCATGTTAACCACAAACAAGTAATAACGTGGGAAACCTCGTCATATTTGATACCCTCTTAAAACTTGCAACCAACTTGCAACCAACCGTCAGAATCACCTCTGACATAATCCATGATATAAACACAAAACTCTGTGGTGGAAAAGCATTGAACTGCATTTGTGAACCGGTTAAATGCGGTATTCCCACCTAATATTAACAGGATAACGTTAACGTTGCATAAGATGAACGCATTTACTGTAGCCTAACTTTTTAATGGCGGATTCGTACGTACGGCACATACGGGGACATTCTCTCTCTCCTCCCCCCCCCCGATTCTGCTTGGAATCAAACTCACAAACCCAGCATCCTCACCACTCAGCCACCTGACTCCCAAGTATACATTAGTCCTAAACTTAAAGCGGATTTGTGTTCACAGGTCACAAACTACCATGACAGGGTCCCTCCCCTTCATGTGTGTTCAGCCAACACGGGCACTTGTTGATGAGCAGTTCCAGGTGGTTTTAAAGAATTTAACGGCAGGACTCGCTGTGACATTGCATTCCCTTCATCAGTCAGAGGACAGCGACTACTGGGAGGCTTTTGGACATTATATTAGTGATGACAGTGGCACGGTGACAGGTAACAATCCAAAGGTTCCTTGAAAGACAGGAATTCACGGTTTAACTAGAACCGTGTCTGAATTGCTGACAAACTTGGGACATTATTACATTCCAGATTCCTCCAAACAAGACAATTCCAGTCTTGATACAGTCACAAAACAGTCCATATGACCTTCAAGTTTCAGATTAGTTAGTTCAGCCAAATTAGTAACACAAGTAACATTTTCTTTGCAGTGTCTAAAGATGCCAGTTTAGGAGGCACGTATCAGGGTGTCGAGTCAATGGGTCTGCTGTGGAGTATGGTACCTGTACCCGGCAGTCGACCAGGCCTCAGGTAAACACACCATACACTGCAACCATCTATTGGATCAATCTCCAACCATTGTGTTACATGGTGGAGTTTTAATGCACAAGCTTGCACACAGTATGGGATTGTCTCATCTCTCCCTCTCTATGTTTTTGTCCCTCTCAGGCTAAGGAAGAAGAATATCTTCTCTCCCATGGTGGTGCTCGTGTCTGTGTATGAAGGTCACATCTCAGAGGGCTTCATGAAGCAGCTTCCTCTGTTGTCGGTGTGTACAGAGCGTTGGTACATAGCTCCAGGTGTACGCAGGATTGCTATAGAGGAGAATGGGGTGAAAGGGACACTCTTTCTACCTTCAGGTATTTCTGACAGTCATCATGGCTTCTGCACATCCTTCCCTCCCATGTGCAGCTTACACTCACTGAACTATCTATCTTTATGTCACTTTCTGCCTCACCCCTCTTCTCTCTCTCTCTCTTTACCTCAGGTCCTGGCCCCTTCCCTGGGGTGGTGGATATGTGGGGAGGGGGTGGAGGTCTGGTGGAGTACAGGGCTGCCCTTCTAGCATCACATGGATTTGTCAGTCTGGCACTCCAGTACCTTTCACCTGAAGAGTCCGTAGCCTCAGAGCTAAACCAAAAATACTTTGAGGTGCCTATCTTTGATCATATCTCTTTCTTTATCTGGCTCTGTATATTCTCTGTCCTTCTGACTCCTGTGTTGATTTACCATACTGTTCTTGAAGTTATTCATTGTCATGGTTCAGCTTCAGGTGAGTGCAGAGTCCAATACATATGAACCATTAATGTGTTCCACACACGGTCCATAAACTGTTTGTCACTCGTGCAGGTTAACTTCTAGTTGTAACTCAGAACTGTTGTAACTGAATTCCCACAGAGAGCCTATAGGATTGTACAAGATCACCCCCTGGTGTTAAAAGAGAGGATGGCACTCTTGGGTTTGTCTTTTGGAACTTCAGTGGCTCTAACTCTGGCGGTGTACTCCAAAGTCGTCAACGTGAGTTTCCCCCTTTTCAAATGTCTGCAATGCCATTGGCCTATTCATGTGTCAGTATGCGTGTTTCAACATGTAGGCTAACATTGTCTGTGTTTTAGCCCCGGTGCTGTGTGTGTATCAGCGGAAGCCATGTCATGCCCATCAACAAACCCTCCCATGTTGTGTTACAGGAGATGAACAAGTGGGTGTTCACATCCTAACTTAACCACATTATGTCTCATGTCGGGTTTGAAACGGTAATGGAAGACATAAAAAATGTAGAATAGCAGCTCTCCATCTGTCACAGATAAATGGAGGGTCATGTAAGTTAGGGTGTTTTGGCAAGTAATCAGAAGGTCTCCGGTTCGAACCCCAGCTGTGCCAATATGACCTTTTGTCTCTGGGAAAAACCATACATGTCACCATACTTGCCTTGGGGGAATGTCCCTGTAATGCTGATTTAAAAGGGTTCAGGCTTTTTTTCAGTATTTTGTTGTATGAATCAAACATCCAACTATCGACTCATCTGTTGATTCATTAAAACCCACCTCTGTTGTCAGGAACATTGAAAGGACGCGATTGGACGAGGAAGGCCGCGTTATTTGGAGAGATATTATCCTGCCTATACCGACAGAAGAAGGCATGAAAGTTGATGTTAGTACACCAGCTCACACCAGCTCACACTCAGTGACTTATTTACTTTGATATTACTAACCAAGTGCTCTGATAGGTGGGGAAGATCACATGTCCGTTGCTCTTAGTTGTCGGTGAGGATGATCAGAACTGGCCCACTGTTGAGTCTGCTGAGGATGTAAATATATAAAACACACCCAGTTAAATAAATGGAATCTGCTGTGAAGTTTGATCAACGATGACCTTTGACCTTTCTCCTCTGACTTCTCTTAGATGTCTTCAATGATGCATAAGGCAGGAAATGAGCACCTGCTGACCCTTCTGTCCTACCCTGGTGCAGGCCACCTCATCGAGCCTCCATACTCCCCCCACTTCAGAGCCAGCAACTTCATAGTGCAGCATTCAAAACAGAAAGGTAATTCTGCAGAGCACAGCCACACTCATTCATATGATCTACTGATGCACAAACAAGGTTAATGCCACAGTACAGCGACCACACCTACTGCACTACATCAGGCTTCACATCACACCTTGTTTGTGAATTGGGAGTTCCTCACTTTTAAGGCTTTTCCCAAACCATAACTCAATACTTGCAGTAAAAAGTTAAACGTTTTTTTTTAATGATTTTCCAAAACAGGAGTAGTATATCATGGAATAAACTGACAATTGTGTGTGTGTTTGTGTCACAGTGATAATGCTGTGGGGAGGACAATCCAAACCACATGCCGATGCACAGGAAGATTCTTGGGAAAAGATCCTAGCGTTTCTACAGCAACACCTGTATTCCAGCTATGACTCAGCACCTCAGGCCAAACTGTGATGGGACATCCTGGAAACACGATAAATAGGAGAATGTTGTATTTACTTAACTATGAAAGCTATCAAGTGTTCATTTGAAAATGTATTTAACAACTGTTGAGTGATCATGGTGTGTAATGTGATGAAATTGAATAGGATTTATGAATGGCTGTTTTTCAATGGAGGTTTATACAATTTCTAATATCGTTTGGACCAATTAACTGAACTGCCATTGTTGCATTAATATTAAAAGTTACTCAGTGATTATCAAGTATTATTACAAATATACATTTGTAATGAGTTTAATTGTATTGTTGTAGTTCCTAAAAGTACCACTAGAGGGTGGTGTGTCTGTAGTGAGAGACCAAGATTAGAGAATACTATTGAACTGGGGGAACACTGTAAGGGTACCATGTATTTAAGGGCTATAATTTATAATGTGAAAGTATAGAATAAGACAAATACAAGCTAGTCTGAGTCCTACCTTGGGAGGATACTACACTGCACCTGTGTGTCAGTGACACTGGACGTCTGTGCTGACATGGTAATGACATTACCTGGTTTAGGCTATACAGCTGTGGATGTTAGAAATCATCTGATGACTTTGTAAACACGTAACTGTCAGCTGCCTGTCCCAGATTCAGTTCTGCTGTTTTTACCAAAGTAAGGACATCTGCTGAGCAATGCTGTGTTGTATCCATGAGGCAGACCATCTACCTGAATATTTTGTCTAAATAGTAAGCATCAATTTATTATATAAATGCCATGCACATACCCATCATCTGGTTTTCCTTTCCTGGATACAAACATATTTTTCACCTACATAATTTATTCACCAATAAAAGCAGATTTTCCTGTAACCTAAGAAAGTTTGCAGAGGGGTGGGGGAACGCGTGGGCTGCAGAGTTGGGGGCTCGTGACGCCTCCCTGCTCTAACACACTCACTCACCGCTTCAGGAGCCGCTCACATCAACCCAGAGGACAAATATCCATGTATTGCATCGAAAAATGTGGATATTTCATATCGCAGCATTGCTCGGTAAGTGCTATCCCCTCAATTCTACAACGTATTCATACAGCCTACTTACAAAACGGGAAATGTTAACGAGAAAAGAAAAACTGGACTCTCCAGAGAGCTTTCTGTTCTGTTTTGTATTATATTGCCAATATGCCAGCATATTTAAGGATGGAAGAATGTGAATCGTTATGTGGTCAATAATTGTACTAATAAATATTGTTATTCAGGGGTTTTCTGAAGCTGTTTTGTTTTGTTTTCTGAAGCTGTTTTTAGCAGTCTGACAACGGCTATGTTTCGTAATAAAACAGCTTGCTTTCATACACATTCCCCCTCTTGGGATTGATTCAAAAGGGCGTACATGTGATTTCAATTACATTCACTGTGGGCCCATTATATGCATTCTTGTGCTCGATTGAAGTTTGACTTCGACGAAAAGATTATTAATATAGACAGACAAACGGTAGCAAATACGAGGGTCATTCAATAAATAAGGTGACTTTTTCGGTATAAGAACTTCTAATACAGATAGAAGCTTATACTTTTTTAAGAAAATTTAAAATTTGAAAGAAATTACATCCATGTGAAAAAGAAGTTAAAAAAGTATGCTCCTATCTCTATTAGAAGTTCTTATACCGAAGAATTCACCTTATTTATTGAATGACCCTCGTACATTTCTTTTAAAATGGTTGGCTGCGTTTCAAAGTCGACAGTAACTTCAGAGCTACAATAACGCATCCCCATTCATCCTTATTGTCCCGTATCTGCCTGTCCTGCGCAGTGCTGGGCTGTCGAGCCGTCCCGCAGCTCTCGCAGATCCCGGAGTTTGGGGATGTCTGCACCGAGGGCAGCTGCTACCCCGCCACTGGAGACCTGCTGATCGGCCGTGCGCACCGGCTGAGCGCCTCCTCCACATGCGGCATGAAGCGGCCGGAGCGCTTCTGCATCGTGGGCCACCTGGAGGTGAGACAGGCGCAAAGAGCTGTGCATTGACGTTAAACGCTGAATTATTTTGTGGAAATAACAACCCAAAGAAGTGTTTGGGATGAAGCCACACAGACCGCTTTTATACATTCAATATCAGTTTTGTGACTTCATATTTTACTAATGCTGATATGTGTCATGTTTGAGCAATGTGTGTGAGGGTGAGTCTCCATGATGTCTTACCGAGTGGGCGGGCTGGCATTTCCCCCTTCACAATAAGTGCTGTGTGCCACACAATCAATGTCCTGTCTGCTTAACACTGGGGAGTGAAGATAGGGGGGTTTGATCAGGGATATTCCGTGTAGTTGGAGCCCCTCTAGGGGGTCTGCTATAGAAGGAGGTTTGTGTGGAGGGAGGTACTGCTGGGTGTGCAGAAACGCTCTTTATAAAAGGACTGAGACACACTGAAGCTGCTGGAGAGAGAAGCCACTTAGCAGCACTCAGAGGTTGAGTTTCAACATAGCTGGAGTTGGCTGAATTCAGAGATTGTGAATGTAGTTACACACTCTGGTGACAAGTACACATGTGTGTGTGTGTGTCAGGGTCAACATACAGTGTGTTCTAGGCCTCATTCGGACCACATACCAACAACACTGTGCCACTTCTTTCTCTCTCTTCCAGGATGAGAACAAATGTTTTATGTGCGACTCCAGGAAGAAGTACAACGAGAGAACAGATCACACGATCAGCCACACCATCGAGAACGTGGTCACCACCTTTGCTCCCAACCGCCTCAAAACCTGGTGGCAGTCTGAGAATGGTGAGAAACTGGAGAGAGAGATAGAGAGAGGGAGAGAGAGAGAGAGAGATAGAGAGATAGAGACACACAGAGAGAGACATATAGATAGAGACAGAGATAGAGAGAGACAGAGAGAGAGAGAGAGAGAGAGAGAGAGAGAGAGAGAGAGGAGGAGCTACAGTATTTTACTTGGAGGGGACAATAGGAGGGCATAAATGATAGTATAATGATCAGGAATGAGTCTTGACAGATTGAGGGGTGTCTGAAAGCATCCTGTGTGTGTTCTCATGGGAACAAGAGGCGGGAATGAGAGAACAACAGATCACAGGGCAGGCCGGCCAATCAGAGCAGGGCCAAAGGGAGGGGTCACAGGTGTGCTCACAGGAACAGGTGGTGCTTTGGGAACAGATGTGTATCCACCAAGTGTAACGCTTCCTTTAACACACACGCACAGTCACACTTATTAGAGAGTGCAATAATCTGGCATGACAGGATGAGAACTGCAGAGGATGTCCCAGAAACCATCACACTTAGATCAACACACAAAAAATCAACCCACTCACTCACACACTCAGCTCAGCGTAGTGCTGGGAATCTGGCACAGGAGTCGCAGTTCTGGAAGGATCTGTATCCAGCCGTCCAGATGGTGTGGGAGTTGGGAGAAGGAGGGAGAAGAAGCGTAGTAGAGCTTGGGATTTCAAAATTCTGAATCACATTCTTCCCTCAGCGACCCCTCACCACCACTGTAGCCAGGGTAACGGATTGATTCGTCGCGTGGTTCTGGAAGGAAGCCTAGTCGGTTTTGCACGTGCATGTATGTGTGTTTCCTGTTAGACCGATGTTTTTGTGTTTCGTTTGAATGAAGGTGTGGAGAACGTGACCATCCAGCTGAACTTGGAAGCAGAGTTTCATTTCACTCACCTCATCATGACCTTCAAGGTGACTGACCCTCATGCACATTTACTGCGCATACACTCACACACACTCATACACTCACACACACTCATACACTCACACACACTCATACACTCACACACACACTCATACATTCACAGGCAGAGGTAAACACACACTCACAGCTGTGGGTGAGGAATGTGGAAAATTGTCCCGGTCCTTTGAGAGAAAAATGGGAGGGGCCAAGCCATAAAACTCTCGTTTCTACTCTGCTGGTGTGTGTGTGTGTGTGTGTGTGTGTGTGTGTGTGTGTGTGTGTGTGTGTGTGTGAAGCTCACATCTTTGTACCTCTGCTGCCTTCTTGTACTCCACCCCCTTCAATGATGTAACTTCCTGTCCCTCTAGCCAGGAGCACTGTGACCGGTAACACTGTTGAACTGCACGTTAAATGTGTGATTTGATTAAGCGGTTAATTTCTTATTTGACTTAACTGTGGATGTATGAATGTGTTGTGTCGGGCAGACATTTCGCCCAGCTTCCATGGTCATCGAACGCTCCATGGACTTTGGGAAGACGTGGCAGGTGTACCGTTACTATAGCTACGACTGCGAAGCGGCCTTTCCTGGTGTGCCGCTGGGACCCGTGGTCAAAGTGGATGATGTCATCTGTGACTCACGCTATTCCGACATTGAGCCGTCCACTGAGGGAGAGGTGTGTATGCGTGTGTGTACAGATGTGTGTGCATGCGTGTGTGGACAGATGTGTGTGTATGCATGCTGAGATATGTGTGTACATCATGTGTGTCCGACAGTGAGGTTGTTCTAGGTTGCTAGCTTGTCATATTTTTGTGTGTGTCTCTCCTCTCCCAGGTGATATTCCGTGTGCTGGACCCTGCCTTTGAGATCACTGACCCCTACAGCACCAGAATACAGAGTGAGCTCCTCAAATATCATGCCTGCAGAGTCAGACAAATCATTGAGGCAAAATAAATGGTCTATTTGTAACGTTTGTAAAGAGAATAATCATAATTGTCATAATAGCTTTTAGTCATTAGCGGTCGTGGTTAACGTATTAGGGAATGAAACAAAGTTCAGATAGTCTGGGGGGGTTCTGATGGAATTTCACATCTGGAAGTTACACGGCCCCCATACACACTGAAACATACACACATTCGCACATCTCTCTCTCTCTCTCTCTCTCTCTCTCTCTCTCTCTCTCTCTCTGTGTCTCTCTCTGTCTCTCTCTCTCTGTCTTCTTCTCTCTTTCACATCCAAGTGTAAACACACTGGGGCTCCATGTGAAGCATGTGCTGAATGTGTGTGTAGGGTGTGTGAGGTACTTCAGAAGCAGGCTTCACAGATGAGGCTGGACCCTCTCAGAGCTCACCACACAGAGCTCCTCTGTGCAGGAACATCAGTGTAGGCTACAGCTGCTGGCCCCTGGGAAAATGGCTTCATTTAGTTCAGCAAAGGTCCTCTGTGTTTGGAAGATTGTTTACAGTTACAGTTATACACATGTCATGTGTTTGTGTGTGTGTAGACATGCTGAAGATAACAAACTTGAGAGTGAAGTTCACCCAGCTGCACACACTGGGTGACAACCTGCTGGACTCTCGTGATGAGGTCACCAAGAAGTACTATTACGCTCTCTATGACATGGTCGTCCGTGGCAACTGCTTCTGTTATGGCCACGCCTCCGAGTGCGCCCCTTTGGATCCCAGTACTGTGAATGCTGAGGGCATGGTGAGTCTCACACACACAAACACTCATGTATGGCAGTGTTATATTTTGATTCACCAGTATAGTTTTGTGTTTGACACTAGTATGTGTGTCTTCTGTGTGTGTGTGTGTGTGTGTGTGTGTGTGTGTGTGTGTGTGTTGTTGTGTTGTGTAGGTCCATGGCCACTGTGTGTGTAACCATTACACTGAGGGTTTGAACTGTGAGCTCTGTCAGGATTTCTATAATGACCAACCCTGGAGACCTGCAGAAGGACGCAACACAAACGCCTGCAAAAGTGAGACCCACACATACACACACATCACACACACACAATTATCTCACACACGCGTTGCACATACACCCTCACACACCTCAGACACATGTTCATCACCCACACTCTTGACACATTACAGCATCTGCTCCAGCGTTAACACAGCATCTCTCTTTTCCCTCTTCCACTCAGAGTGTGAGTGTAACCAGCACTCAGGGAAGTGTCACTTCGACCTGGCAGTGTACATGTCTACAGGGAATGTGACTGGAGGCGTGTGTGAGGACTGTCAGCACAACACCATGGGCCGGCAGTGCGAGGAGTGTCGGCCCTTCTACTACCAGCACCCGGACAGGACCCTGAGGGACCCCCGCATCTGTGAACGTACGCCCAGCACCCCCCTTTCTGTCTCTGGATCGTTAGAAATGCTCTCCTCCACACAGCACCTGGTGCCAGGGCCAGCAGCACTGGTGTTGAGCTCTTTAAACCACTTCAAAGTGCCTTCTTATGACTTAACAGTGGGTAAATACCAGGTAGATACAGATGGGAAAATAGACTACAAACGACTTCCCTCCCTTCTTCCCTCCCTCCCTCCCTCCTCCCTCCCCCCTCCTCTTCCCGCCCTTCTCTCCTTACTCTCCGTAGCGTGTAACTGTGACCCAGACGGCTCGCTGCAGGGGGGAGTGTGTGACGCACGGACGGATGTGTCCCTGGGTCTGATAGCTGGCCAGTGTCGCTGCAAGGCCAGCGTGGAGGGAGAGCGCTGTGACCACTGCAGACCAGGACACTACGGTCTGGGCCAGGACCCCCAGGGCTGCCTGCGTGAGTCCAGTCCAGCTGCACACACACTGAGAAACACAGCTACACACACACTAAGAACCACAGCTACACACACACTGAGAAACACAGCTACACACACACTGAGAACCACAGCTACACACACTGAGAAACACAGCTACACACACACTGAGAACCACAGCTACACACATACACTGAGAAACATAGCTACACACACACACACTGAGAAACACAGCTACACACACACACACTGAGAAACACAGCTACACACACACTGAAAACACTCAGACCAGATAATGTACTTCCTGTTCTAATTGTTGTGTGTGTGTGTTTTGGCAGCGTGTACCTGCAACCCATTGGGCACGCTGCCGGGAAACCCATGTAACATGGACACAGGAAACTGCTTCTGCAAGCGCCTCGTCACCGGCAGGAACTGTGATCAGTGTCTGGTAAGAGACGGTTTTCCATGTGTGTGTTTGTGGTGTGTGTGTGTCTGCAACTCCTCTCTTGTCCATTGCAGCCACAACACTGGGGTCTCAGCAATGACATGGACGGCTGTCGAGCATGTGACTGTGACCAGGGTGGAGCCATCCACAACAAGTACGTTTTTAACCAATCACAAGAAGCCTCTATGAGCATCGACCAATCAGGATGTGGATCCAATTAAGATATCTAGGTGCTCTTCCCGTTCTGAACGTTCTGCCCCCATTCTGCCCCCTGCAGATGTGACCCAGTGTCAGGTCAGTGTGTATGCAGGGAGCACATGTTTGGCCGGCGCTGTGACCAGGTGGAGTCTGGGTTCTACTTCATCGCTCTGGATCACTACATCTACGAGGCAGAGGACGCCAAGCACGGACCCGTGAGTGTGTGTGT
The DNA here is from genome assembly GCA_030340665.1 of Neosalanx taihuensis. NCBI lineage: Eukaryota > Metazoa > Chordata > Actinopteri > Osmeriformes > Salangidae > Neosalanx > Neosalanx taihuensis. The sequence continues at coordinate 1,861,610 of CM059307.1, forward strand.
GTGTGTGTGTGTGTGTGTGTGTGTGTGTGTGAAAAAAGAGACTGCGTGTCTTTCTGAGTGGGTCATTCTCAGGGAAACTGCGTGTGTGTGTCACTATCAAGGGAGCGAGCGTGGTTCTGAGACCCTACCCCCAGGATCGCAGCCCCACCTGGACAGGCATGGGCTTCGTCAACGTACCTGAAGGATCTCACCTGGAGTTCATCGTCAACAATATCCCAGAGTCCATGGACTACGACCTTCTCATCCGCTACGAACCGCAGGTAACACACACACCTACACACACAACCGCACTGCATTTGTGACGTGAACACACACATGTACCAGGCGTGTCCATGCAGGCGTGAAAGCTGTTTGTGTTCCTGTGCTGCTTTAGTTGCCCCAGCAGTGGGAGCAGGTGAATATAAGGGTGGACCGGCCCGTTTTCAACCCTCCAGACCTCAGCAGTCTGTGTGCCAACTCCATACCAGGTGGAGACCAGCAGGCAGTCTCTCTGCCTCCAGGGTCCAGGTAAGCCTTAACACACTGGGGTCAAACTTGTGCCTTAACGTGTCTCTCTGTTTCTGCTGATTTTTCACTCTGTCTATCTTTTTTATAGTTTCATATCTCATCATTGGCCTGTCAGTAGTTCTCCCATTCTAAATCCTTCTTGTCCATCCTGTGTTTGTGTGTGTTTGTGTGTGTGTGTGTGTGTGTGTGTGTGTGTGTTAGACATGTGGTGCTGCCGAGGCCTGTTTGTCTGGAGAAGGGCCACAACTACACCATGCGTCTGAGTCTGCCTCTCTACTCCTCGCACAGCCATGTACAGAACCCCTACACACTCATCGACTCTGTGAGTACACACGCAAACACACACACGCAATACAGAAGCAGAAAGATACGACACAGAGTTATAAGCCATATTTCCTGCATCAATGCCTTGTTCAGGCATGTTTCTATATCTTCCTGTGTTCTGCCCCCCCCCCCCCCCCCCTCCCTGTATTCAGTTGGTGCTCATGCCTCGGGTGCGTGAGCTGGACATGTTTGAGGGCAGCCAGGGTGATGGAGCGTGGGATACGTTCCAGAGGTACCGCTGCCTGGAGAGCAGCCAGAGCGTCATCAAGAGCCCCATGACCGACATCTGCAGCGACTACATCTTCAGCGTATCCGCCCTGCTGCACCAGGGAGCCATGGGTAGGAACCTGTGGGGGGTTTTCTGTGGAGTTATGGCCTTGGAATTGTAACATTCCACTATAATTGAATTATATACTTCTTCCTTCTCTTCCCTTTTCTTCACCCCCCCCCATCTCTCGGTAGAGTGCCAGTGTGACCCCCAGGGTGCCCTCAGTGCTGTGTGTGAGCCCAGCGGTGGCCAGTGTCGGTGCCGCCCTAACGTGGTGGGCAGGAACTGTGACCACTGTGCCCCTGCCACCTACCAGTTCAGCCCAGCAGGCTGCAGAGGTGAGGGGCAGGGGGCAGAGGTCAACTTCTAGGACAACATGGGGCTGAATATTGATTTAAATCTGTTGTAAACTGCACATTGATTTTTACATTCCCCTCCCTTGTTTTCCCTTCCATCTTTCCCCCTCGCTCCCTCTCTTCTCTCCCCCCTCTGTCTCCCCCAGCCTGTGAATGTGACCCCCAGGGATCGGTGCATGTCTTCTGCCGGGAGGCCACAGGTCAGTGTGAGTGTGTTCCAGGGGCCACAGGGCGCACCTGTGCCCACTGCCAGCCAGGCTTCTGGGGGTTCCCACACTGCCGGCCGTGCCACTGCAACGGGCACAGCGAGTTCTGCCACCCGCAGACTGGAGAGTGCCAGGGCTGCAGAGACGCTACCACAGGGAGAAACTGTGAGAGGTACCAAAGCTAACCATGCCACAGTCTAGAACAGGGATGGGCAATCCTGGTCCTCGAGGGCCACTGTCCTGAAGATTTTAGATGTTTCCCTGGTCTAGCACACCTGATTCTAATGAACGGGTTCTTATCAAGCTCTGTGGAAGCCTCAAAATGACCATTCATTTGAATCAGGTGTGCTGAAGCAGGGAAACATTGAAAACCTTCTGGACAGCGGCCCTCGAGGACCAGGATTGCCCACCCCTGGTCTAGAACCTTCAAATGGTTTTATGGTAGTGTGAGGTGTGTATGTGTCTGGGAGTGTGTGTATCCCATCATGTCCCTGGCATCAACTCTTGCAGGTGTTTGAGTGGTTACCACGGTGACCCGGTCCTGGGTTCTGGGGGACAGTGTCGCCCCTGCCTGTGTCCTGACGGGCCCGGGAGCGGACGCCAGTTTGCAGAAGGATGTTACCATGAGCTCCCATCACAGCACCTGGTGTGTGTCTGCAGCCAGGGGTACAGAGGTACATATCAGCACACACACACACTCATACACTCCACACACACATACTCCACACGCACACAAAGTGAAACCAGGTGAGGTTGACTTTTCCCCACCACGTACTCATCACACACTCCCCACACACACACCTGTCATAGCACAGCTCATAGAAAGGCCAGTACTACCCTGTCATTATAGAGCAAGGCCTCCTGTCTGTTCTAATAGGCAGGTAGAGCTAGGCTAACTACAGGGAGAGAGAGTGTGTGGGAAACAGCACAGATACCTCTCCCAGTGTTCCAGTAGAATGACCTCCTCAACCTGCTTTATGACTGCAGGACAAACACCTGACCAGGTACATCTGGAACAAAGGAGCCTGGCTTTGAGTGTGACTGTATCAGAGTAGTGCTTATGTGTGTGTGATGTCTTCCTTAAGCCTTCTCTCCATCTGCTCTCCAGGACCCAGGTGTAACGAGTGTGCCCCGGGTTACTACGGTAACCCCCAGGTGCCAGGAGGTCGCTGTCTGCCGTGCCAGTGTAGCAACAACATCGACATGCACGACCCGGGCTCCTGCGATGTCCGGACGGGCTCCTGCCTCCGATGCCTGTACCACACCGAGGGATACAACTGCCAGCGCTGCAAAGCAGGTTACCACGGCAACGCCCTCACCCAGAGCTGCAGAAGTAAGAAACATCTCCTTTTTTTTTTTTTACTGTTGAATAGTACAGCACGTGTGTGTGTGTGTGGTTGGTGGTGAGGGAGGGAGTGACCGGTCCGTCCCTTCGTCCCTCTGCAGGGTGTATGTGCTTCTCTGTGGGGACAGTATCGCAGGCCTGTCCTGCTCCAGACCACTGTAACTGTGACCTCCAGAGCGGCCAGTGCCCCTGCCAGCCCAATGTGGTCGGGAAGAGCTGCGACCGCTGTGCTCCTGACACCTGGAACATAGCCAGCGGGACGGGCTGCCACGCCTGCGGCTGTGACCCCACCCACTCCTTCAGCTCCTCCTGCAATGAGGTGAGTTGCTGGCTCCCCATTGTTCTAGTCCTGGGGTGGGCAATCCTGGTCCTCGAGGGCCGCTGTCCTGAAGGTTTTAGATGTTTCCCTGCTCCAGCACACCTCCACAGAGCTTGATAACGACCCTTCATTTGAATCAGGTGTGCTGGAGCAGGGAAACATCTAAAACTTTCAGGACAGCGGCCCTCGAGGACCAGGATTGCCCACCCCTGGTCTAGTCTGTGCTTCTGACCTGTCACTCACCAGGCCTGTTACTGTACACTGTGGATTCAGCTTGTCACTGCTTGCTTAGTAAACCATAGACTCCCTTATCACTCTTACTCACTGACACACACAGCAGGCTTCCCTCTGTATCCTCACACAATCAGAGACACATATCGGAGGAACGAGCAGCGTTGTGTGTTTTCTGGCTCAGCTCCACACAGGAAGGAAGTCTGAAAGAATCCTCTCTGGAACGACTGTACACACATTCCACATTAGAGAAGAGAGGGTGGGGGACTCTTTCCAACATTAGTGGCCCATTGTCTTTGAGTAAACGTGTGTGTGTGGGTCATGTGTGAGTCAACAATCCAGCTTTCATGAAGCCGCTAGCGTGAACGTGTTGCGTGTGGCCTGAGTTGTGCGTTCCGTGTTGACGTGTTGTGTGTTTCCAGGTGACGGGCCAGTGCTCCTGCAGGCCCGGGTTCGGAGGCAGGACCTGTAGGGAGTGCAGAGAGCTGTTCTGGGGAGACCCAGAGGTCAAATGTCAAGGTGAGACCCCCGCCCAGTCCCTGAAGCATGCGGCAGAGCAGAGGGGTTACATGTGGGTTGGTCTTTGTGTGTAGGTATGTGTGTGTGTCCATCATGGTTGCATAGTTTGCATGTATGACAGACATGAAATATGTTTGTTGAAAAAGGCAGTTTCCTCTCCATCTGCGCCTTCTCGTAACTTCCCTTATGTATACACTGTGTTCATGTCTCTCTCTCTCTCTCTCTCTTTCTCTCTCTCTCTCTCTCTCTCTCTCTTTCTCTCTCTCTCTCTCTCTCTCTCTCTCTCTCTCTCTCTCTCTGTCTCTCTCTCTCTTCCCCTCTGCGTGTCCTTCTGGCTACTTTGAGTAAACAGTCTCTGTTCTCGTTCTCATGACCAGCAGTTCCCTAGAGTGACTCTGCAGCTTTGCTGTTTTATATTGTTTTTCCATGGCTTCCAGAATGTTCTCACGCTGTGCATGTGTGTGTGTGTGTGTGTGTGTGTAGGACATCTGCCTCAGAGTGAATGTGTGGTGTTTTGGCGTGGCTGTCAGGCTTCTGTGTTGTGTCCTTGTGTTGTCTGTCCCAGCGTGTGAGTGTCATCCATCCTGCCTCTCACTGCCTGAGACATGGTTCATCATCAGCTGAACAACAGTCTGCCCAGCTCTCCTCCCTCTCTCCATCTGGAGAAATGCATGCCTCATGGTAGCTGGCACACCCTCACAAAGAAGAGAGAGATAAGAGAGAGAGAGAGAGACATAAAGAGACAAAGAGACAAAGAGAAAGAGAGAGGTAGGGGCAGAAACGTGAGAAGGAGACACAGAAAGAGAGAGAGAGAGAACCAAACCATCAGAGGAAAAAAAAGCTCTGTTGATAGGAAAACTCTGGGAAGGACCTCTTTCTCATGAAGGAACGAGAACCAGATGTTCCCCCAGAAATCCAAGGCATCCCGTGTTCGTCATGCCCCCCTCTCTCCAGCTCCTCTGCCTGCAGCTCAGGCATCCCAGCTGAGCCCCGCAGTGTTGCCCCTCAGCCTGGGAGGCCAGATGGGCTCCTGGCTCTACCCTCACTCAGACTGGGCAGTGTTTTGCTGTGACCAATCAGGGGAAATTAAGCCAGTGCATCGTTGAAATACTATGTGTGGGAGTACTGTAGGGGAGAGATGGAGAAGAAGACAGGGATGGAGAAAAAGAGAGATAGAGGGTGTCTGTGTTCTTCATAATGGATACTGTGGCTAGGTTAAGAGGCTCGTATCGTCAACTGCCAAGCCATTTGTCTGTCGACCACATGTCCATGTGTTTATGTAAGTAGTCTAAATGATCATTTTAGGGGTTTACAATAGCATGTAATCACAGTGTGGGAAAGCCGTATTCATGTTCATCACTGTAACACACACTTCCACCATCAACCTTCATCCATCAAACTCTGGGCTGTATTAATGGTGCTTACCACGGATACACTCTCCTCTCCCGCCATCTTACATTCTTTCACTGTGAGTCACTCCACCTCTCTTCTCCTCCCTTCCTTCGGGCAGGTCGGTAATGTAGCACAAGACAGGGTCAAAGGTTAGGGTCACCCCTGGGTTTATTTACCAATTCACACTCTTCATTTCCCAAGGGGAACCGTAGAGGAGCTGGACATACTCTCATGTTTCCTCAGAAGGGGTACGATGTGTCTTTTGAGGGGCCCCGTATTCCATCTTTCTCCCTGCAGGCACAGCTGCTATCAGGCCCATTATCAGTGGTCCAGGATCCATTCAGACTTGTGAATTAGTATTACAGTGTGTGTTAGTGTGTGTGTGTGTGACTCAAACACTCTCTTTGTCTCTCTGTAGCATGTGATTGTGACCCGCGCGGCATCGCTAGCGAGCAGTGCCACAAGACCACGGGGCAGTGTGCGTGCGTGGAGGGCGTGGCGGGCCCCAGGTGCGACCAGTGTGCCCGCGGGTTTCAGGGGGTGTTCCCAGCCTGCGAGCGCTGCCACCAGTGCTTCTCCGAGTGGGACCGCGTGGTGGAGGAACTGACCAATCAGACCCGGCGACTGGATGAGCACATGACCGAGCTCCTGACCACTGGGGTGACGGCGCCCTATAAGGAGACAGTGAGCAGGCTGGAGACCAGCGCCAAAGCTGTCACAGACCTGCTGGAGAAAAACCCTGCCTGGAAACAGCTGGAGGATATACAGCAGCTGATGCAATGGACCACGTGCGTACACACACACACACACCAGACATACTTGACTTTTCCCCTCCTCAGTCACTGGCCCATCACCACCATGTTGCCATCCTAAACAGCGTGCTGCTGGCCGACTTGAACAAGAGGCTGAACACAACAGAGGGCACTCTCTCTGATCTCCACGGCCATGCCAACCAGACCGCTGCCAAGCTGGACGCCCTGAGACGCGGGGCCGAGGACCTGGAGCGCTCCGTGAGAGAAATCCAGCAGGAGGTGTACAACATAAAGAACTCCAACATCCAGGGTGAGAGAGAGGTGGGGGCTGGGGGGGTAGGGGGGTGTGGGGAGGAGAAGGTGTATGGCAGTGCTTCTCAATTATTTTCTGTTAGGCCCCTTGGAAGAAGAAAACATTTTGCGCTCCTCCACTCTCCGCCACGACTATAAATAGTATAATTTGTCTATAACATTTTTATAAATACACCAAATATATTAATATTACGAGTAATCACTCTTCCCACATTTACTTTCTGCAGTCTGACTACGGTACGGTAAGTAGAGGTGTTTCTGGGAAAGCATGGGTTTGAAACTGGTGTAACACTATTATGGTCTGTTTCTTTACAAACATCACAGTTTACATTGGGGATGTATTCTCAGAACGTTCCAGTGATGTTGTAGCCCTGGTGGCTCAGTGGTTAAGTGTTGCAGTAAGGTATGTTTGGGATAATGAAATTAATATTGGAAGCGACAACTGGACAGGTTCTACTTAAGTGACAATGTTTAATTAGCCACAAAATGAGTGCGCTTGCACAAGGAAATTTAACACAAAAAGAGCCTTTACAAAGGCTAGGAAATAAACAATTTGCAACATGACATTAAAGAAAATAAAGTACAAAAAGTCCAAATATAACAAATAGCAAACTCTAGGTCAACCTAAACGATAGGTAATCAATACTAACGAGGCGAACTGATCACTGGTTCACAGCTGCCCTGAACCGTGGACACAAACTATTTAAAGGGAAGCTAGGGTAGATTGCCATCTTCTGATTGGAAGGTTGGGCGGTCTCAGCTCCACCAATCCACGACAGGGAATCATACACCTGAATTTGCATAATCGGCAGGATTACAATTAAGTGCAAACAAAAAGGCAGCCAGCATGTGTGAACTGAGGTCTCTGGAAATACATTATTTCGAATCTCATGCCAGGCAGCAATTATGTGTTTCTTTACAAATATCACACTTTGCTCTAAGAATGTGTTCTCAAAATGTTCCAGGATGGATTTTCACAGAAGTGAAATCTGGCTGAGGTTTAGGTTAACTCAGGGTTTGGACTTGTTGTTTAAATGTCTTAAAGGTAATTTAATCCAGATATTGGGCATTGTTTAATTAATCATTGACGTTAAATTAGTTATCTTTTGGTGTAAGTGGTATTTGAACCAAGGTCGCAGAGGAGAGCAAAGTAAATATGAAACAGCAATTATTATGAAACAGCAATGTACCGTGTTTCTTTACAAACATCACACTTTACATTTGGGTTGTATTCTCAGAATGTTCATGTGCTGGTGTGTACCTGGTGGCTGAGTGGTTAAGCATGTGGTGTACTGGTTAAGCATGTATAACATGTAAGGGGAAGCTTTCCTGGAAAGACATGAGTTTGAAGCTCATGTTGTTTCATTACAAACAGACCCCTTTACCTTCTGGTTGAGCATTGCCATTTCATAAAGGTATTCCTATAACCTCCAGTGGCTCAGTAGGTAAGTGCAGGTGCTGCCTAGTCTGAGAGCTATTTCAGTGTCCATGGCTCAAGTCTTGCCCAAATCCACTGCTGATTTATTTAACCAATCTATATGTGTCAAATTACAGTTAGTCTGTTTCAATAACAGAATCCCTCATATGTAGTCTATCTCCACAACAGCACTATCTCCACTGTGGCTCAGTGGGTAAGTGTGGGTGCTGCCAAGTCTGAGAGTTATTTCAGCATCCATGGTTCAAGTCTTGCACAAATCAATTGCTGATTTATTTAACTGATCTATATGTGTCAAATTACAGTTAGTCTGTTTCAATAACAGAATCCTCTATGGCTCAGGGGGAGAACACATGTATGTGGAAGTTGAAGGTTAACCTTGGTTCAAATCCCATGTAACCCAATTAATTTAGCAGCAGCTATCTGTAATTTAGCTATGTATAGGTTGTTCCCCAGGGAGGTGGGTGGGCACTCATAGTGTAGGGGTTTCTGCACATGGTTGACACATTGGCAACTAAGGTTCAAATCCAGCACAAGTCACAATGATAAGTGTCTCACACCCTGTGACTGCAGTGCCCCCTGCTGGCCAGACCACCATGCACCCCCTGACTGTCCAGCCCAACCCCCTCCCCAACTGTCCTGATGACCACCCTGGACTGCCCAGCACACCTCCTCCCCAACTGTCTTAAATCAGTTACCTTTTATAAGTCAAGTTACTTATTAAGTCTAGCGCTGCCATTAAGGAAAACTGTCTTAAAATGTTGGCTGCTCATCTCAATCTGTTACATAACCCCACTGCACCAGGTGGCAAATTTCCAGGGGGGGAAACGCCCCCCCCTGACCCTGGGTAGACCCCAGGGACACCGATCATCCATGGCCGGGACTTGAACCCTGGCCACAGCTGACACTCCGAGCCACCCAGTGACATTAGTCTACCTGACTCCTCATCGTTCGCTTCCGGCAACCCCTCTTGGCCACAGAGTCTCGGTGATAACAGTCTTATTCTCCGGGCGTTTATCAAGTGCCTTTTCAATTCTTAGCTTTAAAATTTCTGCTTTAAATAACTGGGATTTGAACCTTGAACCTCACAGTAATGAGGCAGCAACTCATCTCATTGAGCTAATTCCAGGCTGACAATACTTACTTCTCCGGGCATTTATCAAGTGTTTCTTCAATTCTGTGCTTTAAAATTTCTGCCCCAAATGACTGGGATTCAAACCTGCAACCTTTCAGTAATGAGACAGCAACTCAACTCATTGAGCTAATTCCAGGCTGATATGACTTAATTCTCCGGGCGTTTATCAAGTGCCTCTTCCATTCTGTGCTTTAAAATTTCTCCCTCAAGTGACTGGGATTCGAACCTTCAACCTCACAGTAATGAGACAGCAACTTATCTCATTGAGCTAATTCAAGGTTGAAATTACTTAATTCTACGGGCATTTATCAAGTGCCTCTTTCAGTCAGAGCGTTAAAATTTCTCTCCTAAATGACTGGGATTCAAACCTTCAGCCTTACGGTAATGAGGCAGCAACTCATCTCTGAGCCAATTGCAGGCTGACATTACTTAATTCTCTGGGCGTTCTTCAAGTGCCTCTTCCATTCTGTGCTTTAAAATTGAGTAAACTTCATGGTGAAGCGGTAGCTGCTAGATGTGACCCCTGACCCCCTGTCTAACATGCTTCACCTGCAGGAGCGATGGACAGCATCACCACCGCCAATCTAGAGTCTCGCATGGCGGAACACCGGGCCAACGTCTCCACCAGTAACCTTGGCAACACAGTGCAGGAGTCTGCAAAAGTACGGCACGCCGCAGAGGCCAAACTGAGCAGGAGCCAGAAGGAGTTTGAGCGTAAACAGCAGAGACACGGGCAGAGACTGGATAAGCTGGCCAGAGAGCTGGATGTTTTCGACCTATCAGGGCTCAGCAAGCAGGTGTGTTTGATTGGATCAACTTGGTCGCATCATATACATTTTTCTTTGTTAGCAGTATGTTACCACATGTCCTGTGCCGTTTCTCCTTAGACGTGCGGTGCTGAGGGGGGAGAGGAGAAGTGCGATATCTCCCCCTGTGGGGGGCTGGGGTGCATGGGGGAGGACGGCACACACCACTGTGGGGGAGAGGGCTGTGAGGGCCTGGTCACAAAATCCCAAACCGCCCTGAAATCCTCCAAGGACTTGGACCGGGAAATCCTCACTGCCATGCAGGAAGTGGACAAGCTCTCCAGGATGGTGAGACCTTTGCTGTTAGTCTCTCCTCTCGTCCTTCCGAGAGTCGGCCGGGCGCGTTGTTGTGGCGTTAATACGCACCGTGTCGCCCTCTAGGTGTGGGAGGCGAAGGTGCGTGCAGACCAAGCCAAGCTGACAGCACAGGAGGTCCTGCTCAAGTCCAACCGGAGCAGAGCAAGAGTGGAGAAGAACAACGAGCAGCTGCGCAGCCTCATCAAGGAGATACGAGACCTTCTGACCAGTGAGCTCAACAGGGAGGCTCTCCCTCTCTCCCTCACACCCGTTCTATCTCTCTCTCTCTCTCTCCCCCCTCTCACTCTTCCACTCTCTATCTTGTTCTTCTCTCTCATTCCAGTCTTGCTCTCTCTGTCCTTCTTCACAGTCTAGTGTAGTGAGTGCACATGTTCCCGCTGTGTTGCAGATGAGCGGGCAGACGTGTCTGTGATTGAGGCCATTGCCAATGAGGTGTTGGCGCTGGACATGCCCACCTCGCCCACCCAGCTGCAGGAGCTGACCAATGAGATCAAAGAGAGGGTGGGCACCCTGACCAGCGTGGAGACCGTCCTCGTCCAGAGTGCCAAGGACATTCAGACAGCAGAGACCCTGCTGCAGCAGGCCCGCCGCGCCAGGTAACACACACACACACACACACACACACACACACGACAGCAGGTATGCCTGCATGAACACATAATTACATGCTGTCCACACTCCGACCCCTCTCTTCTCTTTCAGCCAGGAGGCGACTGATATGAAGGAGACAGCTGATTTAGTGAAGGAGGCCCTGGAGAAGACTGAGCATGCCCAGAATGCTGCCGCCGACGCCATCAAACAGGCCAGCAACGACACCAAGGGAACACTTGACCTTTTGACCTCTGTGAGTGATGTTCGGACGTGTTCAGGTGTCACACAACATCGCTTTGAAGAGGGTAGCTCACTAAAGGTGTGTGTGTGTGCGTGTATTCGTGCGTGTGTGTGTGTGTGTGCGCCAGGTGGAGTCGGAGACAGCAGACTCAGAGCTCAGGCTCAGTAACACCACCCTGCGCCTGCTGCAGCTGGAGAGAGACGTGTCTCTGCTGAGAGAGAGCAGCTTGGAGAGCAGACAGAAGGCTGAAAACACTCAGACCATCACTGAGCTGGCCAAGCAAGAGGCAGAGCAGGCCCAGCAGGTACACACACACACACACACTCGTCTACACACACACATACAGGATACAGACAAACACATACTACATGTATCCGGTGTTATGTGCGCATGGTTTGCTAGGAGTTTGAGTTTGAGGTGAAGGACAAGTACAGCATAGTGGAGGACTTGGTGGTGGACAAGGCAGAGGGCGTGTCTGACGCCAGGAAGAGGGCGGAGCAACTTCAGGAAGAGGCCAAAGAGCTCCTGTCCCAGACCAGCGACAAGCTCCAGAGACTGCGAGGTATTTCAGCTGCAGCCGTCCCATTCACACCAACAAACACAGGCACTGTCTGCACATCTCAAAACTATAGAAAACCTCAAATAAACTGTTCCACATGAAGCCATGCTTGTGTGTTCCCAGAGCTGGAGAGAGCTTACATGGACAACCAGGTTGTTCTGGAGTCCAAGGCAGAGCAGTTGGCCTTGCTGGAGAGGACCGCCCGTCAACTGTTGACAGACATCAGCATGAAGGTGACGGTGTACAGCACCTGCCTTTAGCCTGCCACACCCTCCGCAACCCACAGCAGCAGACCTCAGCATAGCTGAACACCACTCCAGATGAAAACCACTTGAAGAAACCACATGAGACTTTAGTATTTTGCGCTATGAACCAAATATTTCATAACAGAAGTGATCCTATAAGTGGTCAACACCTTTAAAGCCATATAAGCTATTATCGCCAGACATACGTGAATATATGTGAATTTAAAACCACTTGACCACACGTGAAATGCCAGCTATTATGTAGGAAACAAAAAATACATAATTGTTAATAAAGACACTTAATGTCCCCCCCCAGAAAGTACATGTGTTGATGCTAATTTGTTGCTGTAAGTTAACATTTTATTAAAAATGCATCAGAAACGCTTTTCACCTTTTTTGTGTTAAGGAAAATATGTATATTGCAGAATAACCACTAGATGGCAGCATATACCATGAATTGGCCCTGGTGCTGTATGGGCAGATGGCCTTGCTGTTCGGTGGTACAGTATCAGGCCCTGTGCCAGCCTTGTGGAGGGGAATACAGGCTGGCAGAAGCAGGGCGAGACACAGTGGACCACAGCACAGTTTGAATAATGAAGTTTGTGTTTGGCAGGATCCCGATCAAACATGAATGATAAACAGAATAGCTTGAGCATGAAGTACAGGGCCTCTGTGTGCTACAAAATGCTCCCATACTACAGGCTGTTTCAGAAGCTCTAGTTATATAACTCATTAAATCTTTATTCTTTGTTTACATGTATATTCTAGTATATCCACATGATGAGGTATTCCACGGTCAAATCTCAAAGTTTAAAACGTAGTAAGTCCTCAAGTACAAGGACATGAAATAAATCCATCATATTCATGAGCACTGGTCTCTAGTCAGATTACTGAATCGTGAACGGTATATTAAATAAACAGATCAGTCATGAAGAAGAAATAACCCCCCCAAAAAACTTCAGAGTCAGCAATGATTTGTAAACAAAGCCAAAGCAGAAAGCTTAGAAAAAAAAGATTTATTTCTCCGTTTGAAAAAGTGGGTTTGTTTATTACAAACCAGAAGGAGAGGAGGAACTGAAACAACACTAACGTGCAGAGCTACTGCGACAGAACAGTGAGACAGGCACCTGTCTATCTGTCTATCTCCAGCCCACAGACAGGGAACACAGTTCCAAGGTAGAGGATCAACTATTTATCACCAATGGACAACGGTAAATATGCAGACATACCTGTCATACTCATGTAGGTAAATATCCATGTTCAGGTATCAGTAGAAGAAAGTGCAGGTCAACCATTACACATATATCCCACATCTGGCTCCATGGAAACAACACAGGTGAGAACAGCAGACAGGAGAACACAGAAGCTGCATTGGAAAAGGCGACAGACGTCTTTCATCATCATCATCATCCTCATCATCATCCTCATCCTCATCCTCATCATCATCACAGTGATACTGGGTTCTAGACAAGACGGAACAACAACCGTTTCCTCTGTCCAGTTCCGACAACAACAGCGAAGGCATTTCGAATATTCATTTGTTCGGTATATAAGGCAAAAAAATATACTGTCTAGAGGAAAACATGGTGAGCCCACAAGTGAGCAGTTTCTGTGTTAATCAGCGGTAGTGCTCCTTTCTTATGTAATCAAAAATAATACACAATTAATCAAGAATAATTGCCAATTAGTTTAGGGAACATTGGCTCTCTTGGCCACTGTTACAAGGTCTCAAATCCAGCAGAGTAAGCATGTCTGGGGCTAACAGCATGGCTGGGGCTAACAGCATGTCTGGGGCTAACAGGGCAGTCTGCATTATCTACTATGGACAGAGAAGAGATGGATCAGCAGACTCCAGCAGTGTCACCAAACACCGTCCTTATGTGTGAGCTGACAGCCCATCAGCAGCACATCATGTTCCAGTGGGACAGATGGCCGTCCGCTACCTCGTTCCCTTTTAAGACATTTCTCCTCCGCAGCCGAATGCACAGAGTGACATGCAAACAGACACACAAACGTTTACACACACGCACACGAATGCACGCCCACTGCCACGCCAGCTTTAAGACATCAACACAGAATTTCAACACAGACACACTACATCCCTTTAAAATGACGATGCCACTAAAACCATGAAAACAAACAACACATTCTGCCTTTACAGTAAAGTGACTTACAGTACAAAGCCAGTATGATCCACTAGCAAACCAGCCAATACACACATCCGTATGAGCTCAGTGTGTGTGTATGTGTGTGTGTGTGTGTGTGTGTGTGTGTGTGTGTGTGTGTGTGTATTACAGCAGGTGTCTGGTGTAGTGAGGTCTAGTGTGGCAGAGTGCATCTTAGATACCCGTCCTCTTCAGGGGATGACTGGAAGGCTGTCAGGGAGTTGACTGACAGCTGGAGCGATCTTTCATCTCCCTTTAAGAATGGGACATGAACCATCCCCCCGCCTCCCCTTTAAATGAGTCCCCAATGACCACACACAGGACAGTCTTTTCCATACAGCCGTATTGTTGACGTGTCATTCCCTTGTAGCACAGCTGATTGGTCAATCTTGGCTGAAATGCCTGGAATTTGTCTGTGGCAAGCTGGCGTGTTTGAATTGCATTCAGCTTCTGACAGGAAGGAGAGAGCCAAGAAAAGAGGTGATGGTGATGATAAGGCTACATATGAACTCCACCTCTCTCCTCCAGGTCGACCACAAAATCACAGTTCCTGAATCCGTGGCCCAAAGTGGGAGGGGCCGGTGCTATCATGGGAGGAGCATCTACGAGAGGGAGGAGTTTAGCTCAGTGTGGGAGGAGCAAACGCTCCAGCATGCTCTGTAGGTGTTCCCAGTTCTTCCAGAGGAGCGCCAGGAGAGACACGCCCATGCAGGTGAGCGCCAGGTGCACCCTGCTCCGGAGGAGAGGCGCTGCGAACTTGGCCGCCGTGGAAACGCACACCAGGATCACCGTGACGAGGGCCAGCATGATGTTGATGCACTTTCCCAACAGCACCTTGGCGTCCGTGTTTTCCAGCTGGACGGTCTGCTGCTGCTGCTGCTGAAGTTCCAGCTTAGAGACCCGTGTCTGACACGACTCTAGGGCTTCCTACGCACGCACGCACGCACGCACGCACGCACGCACGCACGCACGCACGCACGCACGCACGCACGCACGCACGCACACACACACACACACACACACACACACACACACACACACACACACACACACACACACACACACACACACACACACACACATAGACACAGTGTCAATAGGTCACACAAAGGCTACAGTTGAAAGTACTACTACATGATCTGTTCAGAAATGTAAAGTAAATAAATAAAAAACCTTTCATTTAAATGAATGAATCCATGTCATGGGATACACGTTGTGTAAATGGAGATGACAGATAGTTGTTGCCGCTCCAGTGTGTGTGTGTGTGTGTGTGTGTGTGTGTGTGTGTGTGTGTGTGTGTGTGTGTGTGTGTGCTCTGACCTGGATGTCCCTGGCCCTCTCGTAGGCCTGGTAGGCCACCTTCTCCTCAATGCTGGCCAGCTCCTGCTTCAGGTCGCTGGTCTCATGCTGGTGCAGCTCCGTCAGGTCATTCAGCTGGTCCTCCAAACGCTCAAACCTGCCCCAGAGACACGCGTGAGGAGAGGAGCAGGGAGGGAGGGGGGGAGGGGGGAGGGGGGGAGGGGGGAGGGGGGAGAAGGACAGAGAGAAGAGGGACAAAAGAAGAAGAAGTGGGGGAAAAATCCTGTTAAATCTAGCCCAACTTCTGCAGTGGTAATGTTGTGTGTTTGTCTTGTGTGCGGTCCAAGTGAATAATCAGCTTTACCAGTTCCAAAGCTGCACAATAAGCCTAGGGTGACAGGACTAACAAGATAGGGTTTACATGCCAGCCTCCTACGGTGATCTATTTGGGGGTAAACAAGTTGGTTTGCGGCCCACATGTATTGCAGAAGGATTTAGACATAGACATAGTGTGAGCCGCCTTCACAAGGAAGAAACACTGCTCTGAATGGAGTGAGACTCACAGGAGTACAGTATAACTATGTGGGCAATTTGTGGGGCTCTTTGAAATACAGGGCTTCTTTGAAGACTAATAAGTGTGTTTATGCTTCTGCACATGTCCATACCCCACACCAACCTGTATCTCTCCTCTTGCAGGGTCTGTGTGATGAAGTTGTAGTCCCTCTTGAACTGAGCCTTCAGGGCCTCCATGTCCTCTGCTAGCTGACTCTGGGCCTCCCTGATCTCCCTGACCTCCTCCAGCACCTCCCCCAGCCTGCCCTGGGAGTCCGACCTCCCTGGTCCCACTCCGGACCCCAGCCCCGATCCCTCTGCGGGGTTCCCGTTAGAGTCCGCTGACGCCGAGGTCCCTGACGAGCACTCGTCATCGCTGTGGTATTTGGGTTTGGCCACCGTGGTGGCGCTGCCGCTCAATGCTCTAGCCCCGCCCTCAGCCTGAAGCCCCGCCCCGGTCTCCATGGAGCTCTTGAGGTGGGCAATGTTGTCAGCGCTGCCAAACTTGTTCCTGATCAGGTTGGCGAACTCCCTGGACTTGTTGAAGAAGAAAGGTGGGGAGAGCGACACGCCGGGCCCGATGGTCTTGACCTTGTCCAGCGCCGGGTGGCGCCCGCTGGAGCTGACGTCCCGGAGGCTGCCCTCCTTGGCGCCCTCCTTGACGTCCCGCGGCCCCTGCTTGGCCCCGTTGCTCTCGTTGTCCTTCATGCGGCGGTGGTACTGCTCCAGCTTCCTCTGCAGACGGGCGATGCTCTGGGCCGACTTCTGGTTCTTCTTCTCGAACACCTGCCGGATCCGCCCCACCTGCTGCTTGTCGGCGT
This sequence comes from Neosalanx taihuensis, assembly GCA_030340665.1. Lineage (NCBI taxonomy): Eukaryota > Metazoa > Chordata > Actinopteri > Osmeriformes > Salangidae > Neosalanx > Neosalanx taihuensis. Next base: position 1,878,308 of record CM059307.1, read on the forward strand.
TGTTCACCAGCTTCAGGTACTCGGCCACGTTCTGGTCCCGGGCTGTCTGCTCCACCTTGATCTGCTCCGTCACCTTCAGAATCTTCTGCTGCAGGCTGTCCAAGCCCAGCGGACCCTTCCGGAAGTCCAGGCCCACTCTCTCAGCGGTGCAGCTGTCCACATCCAGGTTGGACTCTGACCCGCCACGCCGCATAGGCACCGGGAGGCTGAGGACGTTGCCATCGCGCTCCGCCTGAACGCACAAAAGAAAAACACAGGAAACACATTGTGAGACATTGTGGGTTCCACTGTGGAAGAGAATTACCTCAAATGTCTACGGTAAACATGTGATGAGGTACAACAGATTGCCACAGGTGGTTGAGCGCTTACGATGTTATCAGTCTGGATCCTTGGTAAAAATATCCTAAGATGTGTTTACAGCTGAGGGTGTATGCGGGCTCAGTAAGTGTCTTTGTGTGTTTGGTGCGTGTGTGTGTGTCTGTCTTCCTTGCTGGCCCATTATCCTGTCTGGCCTTGAGAAAGAGAGCAATCAAGAGCGAAGAATAGGAAGATTGAGGACTAATGACAAGTACTACAACCTTTGGAGGGTTGTTAAACCTGTCCTTAAACGAACCCAGAGGGTGAATGGAGAGGCTCTAATGCACCACTCTTGCTAACAACACAAGGCGATTACCACACTGACATATTAGTCCTAATAAACGAACCTCCCAGTCAGTCCTGTTACCACGGTAGCCACAAATTAAGCACATACACACACAGGCTATTAAAGCAACGTGCAACACAACAATTTCATTCATATGAGTGCCGCATAACCTCATCAACTCTCTATCTCTTGTCATCTCTAGCCTGAGCAGCAGTTATTCACTGTAGCACAGCCAGACTGGTCGAGCTGTTGCAGCAGCTTATCCACTCAAGACACAGATGGTCTGACCAGTCAGCAATTCTAGCCTGTAAAAAAAAAAGAAACACCAGAATAATACAACTGCAATCTGTTAAACAAAATGATGTTGGCTGGCCATCACATGATGACAGCAGAGGAAGGAGAACAGCACTGAAGGGCTATCTGGCCACACACTCCAGCCCAATTTCTGCCTTCCTCTTTGATACACACACACACACACACTTGCGAATGTGGCACACCCAATCACACAGAACCAGACAAAAACACACTTTGAATTCCACCACAATCTCAGGGCCTTCAAGGGAAACAGTATGTAACGTACTGATTGGTTTTGCACCTTCCATTCAGTTTGCTCTGTATTCAGGCGGGAACTGAAAGTGGGTCTGACAGACGTCATGTGACCTAGTCAGAACACGCTGTGCGCGCGACAGCAGAGCAGCACAGCTGCCGCAAGTTCCACCCATGACACACACGTGTCTGCACTCTCCGCTGGATATTTGGTCTGTGTTTTTCCTCTGACCTCCGTGAGAAATCAGGCCATTCAGATTACAGCTGACCAGTTCAGATGGACAAGCACACACACACACACACACACACTCATCTGCCCACTCCCCCCCCGACTCTCTGAATCCAAATCACATTGAAAACCTTTTCATATGAGCGAGGATGCAAGGACACCAGTACACACAGCTTAACCCAGAACAGAGTCATCTGAAAAGTTGGTGCCTGAGTGACGTGTGTGTGTGACTGAGGAGGGCATACAGGCCAGTGTTGCTCTGCCCTGTTCCCTATCCTGTGAGTGGCACTGATCTGAGAGTTGGCCCAGGCTGCAGGCAAAACCATCCAAAAACAGATCCAAGCAGGCCTGCAGATGCCTCCTGTACGTTACTGTAGTACATCAGTGTTCAGACTTCAGATTAATTAGAAGTGGAACAGCTAAAACAAACCCAGGTTTATATAAGAAAGAGGTTCATTCAAATTTAATGTCATTCATTGTAACGGAAATTCAAATGTTGGAACTAGACGGGGATCCTGGTTGTTGGATTAAAAATCCCAAACCACTCAATTTAATCCAGGCGATCAGATAGGTCCTCATCTATTATCCTCTGCAGTATAAATCAGCATTTATATCCGTAGAACCAGGCACAAACAAACAAACAGACGCACGCCATTTAAGATTAGTAATTCAGCCAGGGCAGAACGCTACCTATAGCCACGCCCTATCTGAACCACCGCAGCAGATTAACATGGGCAGATTAACACTGGTGTGAGGATGAAGTCGTCCAGAGTGGGGGCAGATAAGGGGATATAGTTAAAGAGGTGAGACGTTTAGAACTGTCCCCTCAGCCAATTAGACTGACAGGACAATAAACTCACAGCGGTTTTATCACATGACCTGACTGGATTGACAAAGCTGGTCTCTTTCTTAACACAACATAACCAATCATGACCCGTTTCTGGTTACAAAACCTCCTTTAGAGGCTTTGACTTTAGACCTGGCTCAAAAGCACTCATCTCTATAAATGGATTTACCACACATTAAAGAACTAAAATAAGCATGAAATATTGATGCTATATTTGTCAGAGTCGACACATTTTGCTGCATAGGTCAACCTTTCATCTTATAGACCTGGTAAACATCCTCATTTAGCTCCTCTCGTTTTCTGTGCTTGCGCACACCCACGCTGGACTGACCCAGGCTTCCAGACTCTTCCACTGTTCTGCTGGTGTATCTCTCCAAGCCCTCAGTATCACTGGGTAGAACAGGCCCTTCACACACCCAGCTGCTGAGACAATCATTAACCCCAACTAGAATAGCTTTGGATACAATATGGAAATAGGATACAGTCATTTCAGTTAAGTGTTATTTGGAAGGGAATTTTTTTTTTTACCAGCGGTTAAAATGAATGTTTAGTATCCAAACACCGAAGAGCTGGAAGCGTACAGGTTGAAACATGATAACCCCGGGATTCGGAGAACTCTTTTGTGTGCTGTGAGTCATCATCTTGCTGCCTTCTCCAAAGCGCCAGGGGGGAGCAGCAGGGAGATGGTAACCACCAAGGGCAGCTTATTTTGGGGCAGAGGAGCCGTCAGACCCCCCTGGAGGCTCTAACGCAGCACACAAACACAGCAACCTCGCATGCGGGACAAACCGAAACCACACAGTTTCTTTGTCATTTGCATAATCTAGTGTGAAGCCACAGAACATTACCGGTTCAGACAAGGTACCAAACTACACTGATTCACTTACAATGGAACACACACTCACATACATACTACACACATAAACACTCACACGCCTATCTGTATTCAGGTCAAACACAGGATAGGTCTTAGTTAGGTCTCTGGTAGATAACTTAAGGCTAATTGCTGTTCCAGCTGCATTCCTACATGCTCTGACCTGTAAGACTGAGGTAAAACAGGGCCAGCAGGACAGGCTGTGAGCTGCCCACAGTGACAGCAGGCAGGTAAACACATGATGATGACTTTTAGGATCTCTCCTTCAGTCAAGGGAACACTGGAACAGTTCTTCACAGACTGAGAAGAGATATCGAAGGTGTGAGGATTCAACCGAGTCGCTGTGTATGTGTGAGAGCATTTGTTTGTCATTGGATGCAAGAGGTTCGAATAACCGTCTGTGTGCGTGCGTGGAGGAGATATTGGGAGGATCTGTGTGTGGGTTTGTTTGTTTGCGTATTTGGGCGAGGATTTGTTTGTTTATTGTTTGGGTGTGTGTCCTTACACACTGCGGGTTCCTGTGACTGAAGAGGTTCTCCTGTTTGAGAAGCAGGCAACTTCTCTGGCCTGTAAAGCAGCCTCCATCAGCACTGCTGGGACACAAGCTGCACAGCTTCAGTCTCCACGCAGAACACAGGCGGGGCAGGAAGGATAAAAGAAACTTCAGAGCTTCATAACTGACTGGTAACTAGCGTAAATCCAGCTTCTTAAACACACTCGGGTGAGTGAATATGAAAGAAGGATGTGTCAGCAATAAAGCCCTACAGAGACCAGAGCTGGCCCCTAAAGTCTCATTAGCCCAGCTCAGATGTGTTTCTGTGTGTGTGATTCTGGCCCTCCCCACCTAATTAATAATAAAGACTGATGCAACTGAGAGAGGGCTGAGGCCTAGAGCCAGCAGAGCGCACCTTCTTCCCTGTGTGTCCCTCCACCTCTCCCTTCCTCTTGGTACCTGGTACCACCCGTCCACATTCTGAGGGAAACAGGAGAGTGCAGGGCAACATGACATGGACCCGGGCCCCAGGCTAGGAGTGTGAGAGGGAGGGAGGTTCTAGAGAAAAATCAATAAAACGTTATCGCTCCATTTACCATGTGTAGAGCTCCACTCAAACGAAACAAGCCCTTAGAGAACAACACTCTAATGAAAACAACAGGATACAGAAATACAAACATGTGCGCACGCACAGACACACACACACACACACACACGGGAAGGGGGAAGCCCAGTGTACAAGCTGTACTATACAGACTGAAGGTGGGCCCCGGCCTATCAGAATAACACTGGACAGAACACTCCGTCTCTGCATACGTGTGTGGAGGATATCACAGAATGTAATCCCTTTTTGTCCCCTAAACTTCTTTTGTCATTTGAGATTTTTAATCTCCTTTATTATCCCGGAGCAAAGATTACCCAGCAGGCAGTGTTCCGAACTCAGGGCATCATCCATCCTAGTGGATTGAGGGAGATAGGAAGGCCAGAGATAGAGAGACATACCAGAGAGAGAGACAGGCCAGAGAGAGAGACAGGCCAGAGAGAGAGAGACAGGCCAGAGAGAGAGACAGGCCAGAGATAGAGAGACAGGCCAGAGAGAGAGACAGGCCAGAGAGAGAGACAGGCCAGAGAGAGAGACAGGCCAGAGAGAGAGACAGGCCAGAGATAGAGAGACAGGCCAGAGAGAGAGACAGGCCAGAGAGAGAGACAGGCCAGAGATAGAGAGACAGGCCAGAGAGAGAGACAGGCCAGAGAGAGAGACAGGCCAGAGAGAGAGATAGGCCAGAGATAGAGAGACAGGCCAGAGATAGAGAGACAGGCCGGAGAGAGAGACAGGCCAGAGATAGAGAGACAGACCAGAGAGAGAGACAGGCCAGAGATAGAGAGACAGGGCAGAGATAGAGAGACAGGCCAGAGATAGAGAGACAGGCCAGAGAGAGAGACAGGCCAGAGAGAGAGACAGGTCAGAGAGAGAGAGACAGGTCAGAGAGAGAGTGACAGGCCAGAGAGAGAGACAGGCCAGAGAGAGAGACAGGTCAGAGAGAGAGAGACAGGCCAGAGACGGAACTGTCTTCTCTGAGTCCTCCACCTCATAAACATGTGAAGCAGTCAGCAGTGGAGCCGTTAGACAGGAGATCTTAATGCCTGGAGGGATGATTTGGCACTAACATGTGCAAACACGCTCACACACACACACACACAGTGTTTGTCTGCTGGGCTGGGCTTTGAGGGTGAGAAAGAGACAGGGAGGGGCACCGCTGCATTCCACACCTTGAAGGAAAACTAAATTACGAGCTAAACAGTACTGATTAAGAGCGACCAGTGCTACACAATGAAAGGACACACACACACACACCCCCAACTACTTCAAGCAGTCATAAGATCTGGGCGTGCTTCAGACATGCACTTGTTAGAGCTCTCAAGAAATGACCTCCAAACCACATGATTGGGGTTAAGTGAAACCAAGAGCTGGATCATTGCTCTGGTTCACACTCTCCCATCAGCATTCTGTTAAGCTACAGACTGTGTTCAGCAGTCAGGAAGAATACAATGACCCAGGGCACACAGGAAGGAGTCACACCGGTCTGTCTGTGACAGCAGCTACTGTTTTGTGAGGCTGGCTTTGCATTTGAGAGTGCGTATACTGTAAGTTTAAATAAAGAAAACCTATATTTGAACGAGACAAGAGTGCGCTGTGATATAAGTCCGTCTTGTGTGTGCGTGAGATATAGAGGGTGAGTGACAGAAAGAATGCCGAGTGGGTGAGAGAGTGTGAACGTTGGCTCTGAGACAGTGTGTGTGTGTGCGTGCAAGTGTGTGTCTGTGCTATTTAGGAGTTTGATACTGGATCTGTTTGATGAGCTCTGGATTTGAGTGTGTGTTAATCCACACACTCTCAGCCTGCATGTCTACTGGTCTGTCCATGAGTTTCTGTACACTGCAGGCTTAGCCAACTCAATCCCTAATCCAACTGCAGAGACGGAGGGAGGGAGGGGGATAACTTGAAAGTAATGCCTGATGAGCCTGCTTGCGGCGGGTGGAAGTGTTCTGGTAAAAGGAAGGAGGTCTGTGATCCCATGACCCTGTCAGAACTGCTGGAACATCTTTACTGTCCCTGAATCCAACTGTGAGGAGTTCCTGTCCCCTTAAAATAGATTCTCCAACAGAAATGTTACCTAACGCATCCAGGTAGCAGAGGGAGAGAGAGCACGAGAGAGATGGAAGGCCAGAGTGAGAGAGAGGGAGGAAAAAATAACAAAAGAAAGAGAGAATGTGAAAGAGAGAGGGAGAACATACAATAACAAAAAAGAAACACCCAGACAGAAAAACAGGAGGAACAGCAGGATCTGCTGAGAGCTGCTCAGCCCTTGTACAGTGACCTGCCTTTGAGCCTCATTCATGCATTCAGACATCAGAGAAAGAGAGGGAGAGAGAGAGAGAGAGAGAGAGAGAGAGAGAGAGAGAGAGGGGGGGGGGGTTAGTGTAGGGAGAGCAAGAGACACCACAAAGGGAAAAAAGGCGGGAGAAGATATCAGAAGAAAAGTCTGCATGAGGAGGTTGGGGGGAGCGAGAGATTGCTCCGGTTGCCCTGACAACAGAACGGAATGACGGAAGCATCAGTTCACCATCACGCCCAACGGAGTGTGTCTAAGAGTCTCTGACCATCACTCACTGAACACAGTAAATACCACCTCCCCCTCCTCTCTCTTTCTATTCATCTTCTTTCTCCTTTCTCCTCCTCTATTATCTGTGCCAACACAATCAAACGGTAGGTGAGTGGTGACTGGACTCTCAGATGGAAGGCTGTGTTCTCCTGCAGGACACAAGGGGTTTCAACCCTGACCTGTGTGTCTCAGGTCTACTGACAACAAAAGATGCCCCTGCTGGATGTACAACAGGGTGGCCCACTACCAGCTAGTAAGGAGGGCTCCCAATGCTGTGCCAGTCTCACCAGGCACTGTGAGGTGCTGGTTGAGGCTAAGAATCTTCGAGCTGCAGTAAGGCTGCCCAACAGCCTGTAACTCAGTCGACTCAATGTGGTTGTTAAGCGCATGCGCAGAGCCACACACTCTAAATGAAATCGGTCCAAGACAGCTGTAAATTAGACCCCCGGCAGCAGGCTGTAACACTGATTACCTACATGTGCGCTTGAGAAAACAGCGTCTTACAAAACATGCTCCTGCCCAAGGGCACACTTCTGAGGAATAGACGGGAGGAAAAAACAGCCCCAGTCCCTTCCTCCCTGGCAGAGCAGGAAAAGCTGCCACAGGAAAAGCACAGTGTCGAGGGAGAAAAGATCCTGAAGAACCAACACATCAAATCTCTCACCCACACTGAACTCCTCTGGGAGTTGTCAGTGAACATTAACAGAACCTGTGACTTTGACTTTATGAGCCCAGTCAGATGCTCTTATGAAACCATAAAGGTCAGAGCACAGCACCAACAAATAACCCTTTTAACATCAACCTACTTGTTTGAATAACCCCTTTAACCTGATGCTATGGAATGAGTTGGGCTGTAAGCTATGGATCGATTCCCCATCCCGTGTGGCCAGGCATTAGTGCTGTTGTCAGCCATATGTCTGCTGTACTGGATGTGGCAGGGTGGGTGGATGGGTGTGTTGCTCAATGAAAGTCATCAAATCATGTGTAACAAGCTACTTAAAAACAAGATAGTTGAAATAACCCAAACAACAAATTAAATTGATATCCTTCTCACATCAAAATTGGTTTCTACGATTGCTTGCATTTCACATGTGGATAGATAAACTGGAGCCTCCTTTGAATGTTATACTGGTACAGCACGGATGTCACAAGGTCGTCCATCCTGCTGGAGACACAACTTCTGGTGACACACATTTGCTTTCCACAACATAAAAGCTCTTGGAGAGACTCTTCTCTACTGAAGCTGTAATCTACTTTGCTATCAAACTGCAAACTCATACCACAGTACTATGTAAACTTAACTAGTCATTGCATGGCAACTGTCTTCAAATATATTTACAAATCACCTGTCAACCCTCTTTAGTTGTGTTTAAATTGGGTTGTGTTGCAACTTGCTCAGTTCAAGTTGGATCAAAAACACAAACTTTGTTGTTCAACAACAGCAGACAATAGAATAAGAAGGATGGCCCATTTCAGAATTACAAGTAGTTTAAATGACTATTTGCTTGTTGGTTTATGTAGAGAATGAGTTGAATAGATCAAATAGATACATCTTATTTAGATAAATGTTTGCATTTCTGCAATTTGGGGAAAACATGTTTACCCAGCAACAAAACCAGCAGAGCTACACAAATATCAACTGGCTTTACTAAGCAGCAATGTCTGGACTGTCACCTTCATCTCCCATGGAGCAGGAAAAAAAACATTATATCTACCCTTTTAAGTAGTATTAACTGGTATGTGACTTTTTAAAACAGCTATTCAGTTCATAGAATTAAACTATGTAGCTGAATGAGCGAACTATAAATACGGTTTGTTTTAATAGTCTTAACGCTTAGTTGCCAAGGACCCTGTTAACGTTACTATTTCACAACCAACCAGAAAGCATATTAACACAGCATGATTTCTACATTAACATGCAACGTAAGCGAAAGGTGGTTATATTTACCATTGCAATGCAGATGTTACTGTATATTTCTAATCCAGATGAACTTTTACTTTTTTGTCCATAGTCCCGTAGACTAGTCCGTGAATGGGAATCCGTAGTGCAGCTGTATGAACCAAAGTTGACTGTCCAGCATCGCACCGTCTAACGGAGTGCTGTCACTTGTCGCTGGCTGCACGGTGATCCATGTGTCGGTGATCCGTGTGTCGGTGATCCGTGTGTCGGTAAGCCGTGTGTCAGTGATCCATGTGTCGGTGCTCCTACAGCCCTAAAACAACCGAAACGCCAACATGGGATCGGACTCCGCCCCCTGCATGCAAGTGTGCATTGTCTTAAAACAATGTGGTTCCCCAGCACAAAAAGTCAGCGGTATTTCGTAAATGGGCAAAGGACTGTGACAAAATGTCCATGATCTTTCTTGCAACCACAGTACTGCTGCACTGAAACTGATCTATATAGTGAGTAGAACAATGAGAGTGATGTTAAATTAAAGAGGGGTAAACCGAGCCGTTCTTCAAGCTGTATAAGCATATCACCAAATGGATAGTAGATACCCTACAATGGCTAAGGACAAAGCATCTTTGTTAATAATTCAAAGTGAAAATCTCTTTCATTGTGTCATGCATTTTGCAAGACACAGGGGGCGACTATAGGCTTCCTACTGGGAAATTAGAATTAGTCCAGTACTTTCAATGTGTGAGGAACTGAGGATGTTACGCATCAATAATTCTTCATAGCCTATTTATAAATTAATCTAGTGAAACACATTCGGAATCATTTATAAACAATGTGCATATTATTTGTCATAGTTTGAAACCAGAAAAGTCAGCAGAGGTGTATTACAACAAATAACATGAGTCCACTTTCCACTGCTGCAATGCAAATTGTAACTAAAGCCAATATGGAAAGTTGGATGTCCTCTTCAAATGATGAGTGGTCTGATCTCTGGCTCTGGCACCTGAGATACACTGCAGTTGTAAACACAACTCCAATGTTCTTCTGTAGTGACAGCAGCTCCTCTGCTGAATGAGTCACACGGTTGTTAATCTGCCCTTGGACAGGTGGACGTTCGGAGTGAGGATGAATTAGCATGGAGGGACGTAGCATGGAATATCACCTGGCACAGAGGGGACCAGCCAGCAGGGGCAGAGAGGGTGGCGGGCACGCATGTCTGGCTGTCTGCCAGCATCTGATCAGATCCAATTGGAAAATAGACTGATTCATTACAGGATAATTAGTGTGTGTGAGTCAGCGTGTGGGGGGGGGAGAGGGAAGTGAGACTAATTAGAGGTTGATTGCATGTGTTCTGTCACATCCAGCACAGATCTCAAACATCAGTCCCCTAAAGATTGTTTTAGTGCTCCATTGTGTAAGATTCTTAAGGGTCATTTTACACCAACTGATCTGTATAAACCAGGGAAATGTGTGGGTGTTTTGTGATATGGAAAATGTGTTTTTAATTGTGTCTATATGGCTGTCGCAGAATTGTGTATTGACTGGTCTAGGTCCATTAGCTACTTCAACACAAACAGCCTCTCTTTCCCACACGCAGAAACACATGCACAGTGGCTCCCTACTTAGTGAATATCAAGCTCTGTACGATAAGCTCATCTCATAACATTCAGAAATTGAACACCATTCTTTTCTTTGGTTCCCTTTTCTAAATGTCACCAGTGCTGCCTGTCACCAGTGTTGCCCATTCAAATGTGGGATCTCATTACTCAGACAGAGATAAGCTCATAAAGCTTCGCTGATATTATTAATACAGAAAGCAGAAACCAATGAATAGTTATTGTATGCATGTGGAGCAGTGTGTGTATGAACTCTGTAACAGGGTTCCATTGTTGTCTATCACTGTGATGTTTGTGCTGGGTTTGTACTTCCGGTTCTATTTCCTGTCTCTTTCAGAGACTGGACCACACCAAAGAGTAGAGGCACTTTTTGCCTCAGTATTCTTTGACCACAGTCAGAACTCCATCCCTGGGTCTCTGGAATGCTAATGTACACTTCTGGTATGCTGAGGTGGAGTTCTGAAATGATAAGACTGGGGTTCTTATACATCATTTCAATTGGCTAGGACACAAATGACAAAATTCCTTATCATAATCCAAACTGTACAGCCTGTGTGTGTGTGTGTGTGTGTGTGTGTGTGTGTGTGTGTGTGTGTGTGTGTGTGTGTGTGTGTGTGTGTGTGTGTGTGTGTGTGTGTGTGTGTGCGCGTGTGCGAGTTGTCACATAAGCAGATGCACTTGTCATCTGAGCTGTGTGTGGATCCGTTTTCGTGGAATAATGAGTTAGTTTCATTTCATTGCCTGGGTGCCTTGTGGGTTTCAAACTGCTGAGGCAAACAAAACGTGTTTCAGACACACAGGTCACTGGTCTAAGGATGACAAGCAGGCAAGATGGAGGAGACAGCATTTACTTTATAGGAACAGAAACATCAATGTGCTCCTTATCCTTGACATTATGTGTGTTTGTGGTGTGTGCCTGACAGAAATATATCTAATTGTGGTCCTTGTAGCATCTAATGTCTTCCTCTTGTCAGACGGACAGAGACTTAAAGTTATCTGCATGCATACTGTAGCTCAGAGGATTCAGAACACACACACAGCCCTTAGGCTCATGCTTTTCAAATTGATTCCATGGATTAGTGCCAAATTTGGAGTTTAGAACCCTGATGTCTTGTCCTGTCCTCTCTTTAGAACCCTCTAGATATTTATGTCAATGCATCCCCCCACCCCCGCCACTGCAATCCCTTGTATCCCTTCACAGCTACCCTCTCCAATCTCACTCTCGTGAGTTATGAGTGGAGCCCAGTGCCAAAGATCACCGTGTCCCTATATTTCACCTCCGCTCTGGCATTAGTTTCTCTTCCTCTAATATTGATTCACTTTCTTTCCCTGTGTTTCTAACTTCTGTGGAGAAAACATCTTCCTGCTGTAGTATTATTAAATGCCAGCTATATTTATTTTGTATAACTTTGGTACATTAGTGGGGGTCATGTGGCTGAGCGGTTAAGACATTGGTATCGTGATCAGAAGGTTGCAAGTTTGATTCCTGGCATATGGCTACATGACGTTGTGTCTTTGGGCAAGGCACTTCACCCTACTTACCTCAAGAGGATGTCCCTGTACATGCTATAAATTGCTCTGCATAAGAGTGTCTGCTGAATGACTAAATGTAATTGTACATGCCATAATTTGCCCACATGACCACACACACAAGTTCTACAGGCAGACTAATCAGTTTTGACATTCTCATACATCAGCCCATAGTAATCAACTCAGCGTCTTGTTGCTGTCTCCCCCTGTCAAACATTATTAAACGCAGAGACTACAGGCCTGTCACAGACAACGCCATGGTGTGAAAATTGTAATCCTAACTTATAACAGGACAAGGAAAGGAGGCAGAGTGCTTCTCTCTAGAGACTGGTGAGAAACAGATCCCCACCACTTCTTCTTTTCTCTCTTGTTCTCTCTCTCTTCTGCCCCACTAGTTCTTCAGACTAAGAGACTCACTGCCCCTCCCCCTCTCTTTTAAGAACACAGCACATTGATATATAGATGTATTGTATGGGGATAGAAGGATGGGTGGGGGGCTTGAAAGCTGAGGAGAATCCTCCACAATCCTCTGACCCCCTCCCACTCAGCAGTGTGCTTTGTGGCAGCACAGTGGGGCAACCAAGTGGCTCCTGAATCCAAGAATAAATTGGGCAGTGGGAAAGAAAGGCTCCAGTAGGAAATGCAAAGCAAAGCAAAGGCTCTTGACACTATTTCCACCAGTGAAACTACATTTGCAAAAAGTAGACACATGCCATAACATGACACAGCCAACCTTGCTCTTTTTTCCTCTGCAAGCATGGCCCATGACCTGTGGTCTTACAGCTCAAAAGCAATGAGTCCCATGGTGCACTTGGATACCATCACTTTCAAAGTGAAAGACAGGTCTGATAGGTCACTCTCTCAGAGAGGGGCCTCATGACCCAACACCACCAAGTCATTCTTTCATCTTTATCTGAGCGAGTACACGCACAAGCTGACATTTCAAACCTTTTTTCTCCATGAACGTTCTAAAGACTATTTTGAGTGTGGATAGTGACCATAGTGGAGCTGAGAGAGAGAGAGAGAGACAGAGGGCAGCAGAAGACAGGGAAACAAAGCTGAGATATGAAAAAGAGACAGGCCACAGCCAGAGATAAAGTGCTCCTGTGAAGACAATGAGAACCCTCCCAGAGACTGACATATCCTGCCTGATAAAATGTCATCGGTATTCATCTGTCAGATCAACAATGAGGCAGACATGCATCCGGTTATAGCAGTCACATTCAAAACATTCACGCGCTGTGTGTGTGTGTGTGTGTGTGTGTGTGTGTGTGTGTGTGTGTGTGTGTGAGTGAGTGTGTGAGAGAGACAGAAAGATGCACGCGTTGGTTCATTTGCATTGTATATTAGTATCAAGGAGTGAAGTACTTGGTTCTTAGCCCTAAATGCTAAGAAGATGTGACTCAGCAGCAGGGGCCGTATGAGGTCAGGGGGGGGGGCTGGCTGGGTTGCGTAACACCGCAGAATGGCAGCTGCCTTGCTGGCTATGTATTCACTTTGGTGGAGAAGGCTTTAATAGTGTTTACTCAGCACCTTCATAGGCATCACCAGCTCCTCACCTCAGGCAGGTACACATGAAATATGTCTTGTTTGTGAAATATCTTATGTGTGATGATTACAAGTGTATTGTACAAAAGGCAACAGCAGAAACTGTGTCCAAGATATATTTCCTTCTGATTAATACATTTGATCTAATCCCAGAAGCTAAACCTACTAACACAGTGAGAAAATGATGTAGCCCACATGGTACACTTATTTGATTTGCGTGCTGAATGCATACTGTCAAAACAAGTTCTCAGATTTAGATTTGATGGGTTGCAAGAACTGATTACCACCAGTGAGTGCCTTGTATCCGAGTTCCACATTAGTTACCATGGCATCGGCCTTGTCCTCAAGTAAGAGTTGAAGACTGTTACAAAAAGCTTTTCTCGATATCAGCACAAACATCAGGATTCAGAAAAATTTTCATTCTTCAGAATGGCCAGGTCTAATGGTACCCAGACATGTACCTGAGTTAGCCAAGACAGGCAGTGGCACATTAGGCAAGGAATCCACAAACAAGGGTTAGAAAGACTGCTTCCCACACCTCCCATTAGTGGTGTATGTCTGGTCTAACAGGAAGCTCCCCATTAGACTGGTCACAATATGGTATGTAACCGAGCAAACACACACACACACACAAACACACACACACACACACACACACACACACACACAAAGAAAGAGAGGGATAACAAGCAATTGGACAGTCAGGGAAACCAAAGGGATATCTGATTACAAAGTCCTGCTCGCCATCATTCTAGAATGTCCTTGAAGGATGGCCATAAAGATGGACAGATGAAAAGAGAAGTGTGACAAGCTGCAGCACAGTCCACCTAAGATAACATAACACACAGCAGATAAACCACATTCCACTATGAGAGACAGGCAGAGGGTTATGAAGAGACTTTTCCCTAATGACGGACAGATGTCTCGTGTGTGACTTGTTTTTATGGCCTTTTGACTCGTATGCTTGCACATGCACACATACCACACACACTAACCTACAAACAAGCAGAGACATGGTGAAACTTGTCCGACAAGACAGACAAACAATTTGAAACACTAACCTGTAGTCTTGACATTTCATTATGCTGTACGTGTAGAAACACCACATCACATTGAAACACTACGTGTCCAAACGGGTTACCAAGTTCTGTACCATAACTCCAAGTCAGTACTGTCCTAAACACATTATTTTGCTTTTCCAGCTGGGAATAGTTTTATAAGATATTGCTGTATTCTCTTTCTGTACCTCCAAGCCTCATGTAACACAAAGTCAAAGTCTGCACATGAACTACATTCAGGCTCCAAAGACCGCTGACATCATGTGACTAAACAACTGACTCGATTTAGTGCCAACACAGCAGTTCTATTGGACACACCAAACACAGCTCTTGTCAAACTAAACACACGCTCATTGACATGGAGACTTACTGTACAAAATACACACAAACACCCGTACCTCTGTAACGTGGATCAGTGGGATTGCACTGATGTTCCTCCTCATGTTCTACTTCCTTGGTTGGGGCAGAGGGTCAGGGTGCATCTCAGCTATCTTCATAAGAGTACAATAGATCAGACAGCTGTCTTCCTTTAAGAGGGTGCCTCTCTAGGGGAGGAGTGTGTGAGTGCCTACACTGTATGTATGTATGTGTTTTTTTTTCTATCCTCAAGCAGTGTGGCAAAAAAAACCTTACTTCCTGTGGGTGGATATAAGGCCAGGCCCAGAATGCCCCTGTTCATTTGAGTCCTCCACTATTGGAATCTCCCCTGGAAACTGCCTGCCGTTCCATCCTGTTCTGCTGTGTGTTCCCTTGCTGCACTGTTATGTGCCGTTCAAGTGGTTCCTGCACTGTTCCTGCAGGCTTCGGAGAGACGCCCTTATAAGGCAGTAGGCTGCCCCAGCCGGAGGTTTCTGATTCTTATCATCCCCTCTCCTGCCTGTTCCCTAGCGCCACCCTGGGCACAATTCACCACGGCAACTACTTAATCATTCATTACCTCTGTGACCAATCAGGACTCAGGGGACAGAAGATGGAGAGGAGTAAAGGAGCAGGTGAAATTATGGAGAGCGATGGAGAGAATGGGGAGGGGGGGGGGGTTTAGCGTGGGAATCTGGAGCCCTGGTTAGTGATGCTGTGTCGAGGAATCCCATCCCCTGCTTGTTTGAGCTGAAGCCCCTCAATGGGCACTCTGACAGGACCGTAATTCTATACCTCCAGATAACAGCCGGCTTGCTTGCCAGTGTGTCTTCCAGGCTGGGCTCCCCCTACCACATAAACATGCTCTGTTCAGTGAAACCACTAATCATCCCCTCTCCCTCTCTCCCTTTTACCGTCTCTTTAGTGAGACACATATGGCAGCAACATAAACTGGTACAGCGGTATTTTTATAGCCCAATTCTCAAGAGATCAAGTCAAAAAGACCTCAAATACCATGAATAAAAAAAAAAATACTTCACACCAATTCTAACCCATTAAACACGAAAAACACTCACAGTTTGGGGGAATTGAAACAGACTTGCTGCATGCTATTCGAGCTAATTTATAAACACAGGAAGACTGGGATGAATAAGATAAGACTGGAGGGAAAAATCGAGAGCACACAAGTCTGGGGAACCAGACAGGGGAGAAGACATCGACACAAAGTGACAGAGCAGCAGAGAAAGCTATAAAGGGAGATTTGGTGAAGCTTATAACAGCTGACAGGGGGCTTGTCACACAGGTGATGAGGAGAAGGGATAGAGGGAGATAAGGGAGGGAGGTCAGCTAAGGAGATCCAGGGGGAAGGGCGCTGATGATGTACCTGTTACAAACTGGGCCCCTGCCTCCTTTCTGATTTCCAGCTGGCATAATAACTGAGCACAGATGCCACCTCATTATATTCTGCCTCAGCAGAAGAGACAACACATGCAGACCTCATTGGTGTTTCCAGTTGTGTTCATTACCAAAGAATGGCAAAAAGAGAGAGAGACATAAAGGGGCTGAGTGAGATAAAGAGATTGGTATATACTTGAAAATTACAGAGCACAGTTTTGTTCTGGACACTCTTGAGTCAATAACACACAGTGTATATGCTGTAGGTTGTCTGGATTGCATTTTACAATGACCTCATGATTCTGCCTCGTCTTTTGAAATGTCTTCTGAACTGTTCACTGTATTGAAATCATGGTATGCTATGACAGCTGAACTTTAAAAACCTGCATCTCCAGTTTAAGGGTGTCAGAAGAGGCACCTTTTCAAGCTACCTTTACATTTTCCCTTTCAGTTTTTCTGGCACTTTTGTAATTGTACAGGATATGTATTCATTCAAATACTACTACTAAGTTGGAGCACAGAGGAATATCAGACTGCATTGCAATACACACAACGTAAATGCCAACACTGACACACAAGATCAACAGTGACACCTAGTGTGGAAGCTGAGTCGACAGAAACATAATTGAGGTTACGGTCTTGTCACCCTATGGATCGTGAGACAAATGCATAAGAGGGGTTTGTACCGTACATTGACATCCTTGCCCTCCTCTTCCTCCTCCAAGCTGCTCCCCCGGGAGAACAGAGACGACAGTCTTCTCATTTAACAACCCCTGGGCCTTGAGGAGACAGAGCACACTTCAATCTCTCAAGAAATCTAGGTATGACATGTCCTCCTCTACAGGACTAATAACTGGATGATAAAGATCCAGCATTCAGCTCCTTAATATAAGAAGCTTTATTATGACACAATACTCTGTCCTGGTGTATCCACAGTGAATGTCCCTCTCTGTAATTACTCTGCCTCCTACGTGCTACAGGCATCCGCTTAAAATCCAGTCATACATATTCATCCAGGAACAAAATGTCCAACAAGGGTAAAACAAGTACATCAAAGATGCTAAGTTAAGAAACATGCTGAAACCACAATACGTGACAGTAAGGTAAACTCACCTCTCATTGTGCAGTCACAGAGTGAGTGCTCAGTGCATATGAGCTGAGGCACTGAGGACCTGAGTCATCCTGTTCCTGTACGTGAGTGTAATTGTCCCTGGGCATTCACACACCCTGCTGTGATGCTCATCTGACAACCAGTCAGCACTGGAGTTACACAGACACCCCTGTGTGAAATTCTGCAGTCTATTCTCAACTCAGCATAATCCTATTATGCCGTTACACACAAACCCACGTGCAGTGGAAGAGAGAGAGAGAGAGATGGGGACCAACCAACCAAAGTGAGGTGAGCGTACGAATTTAACTAATGAAATCATGGATCAGTTGATCTCATGATACTGACTTCATTTGAACAGAAGTCACCAGAAGCATGATGCCACAAAAGTTAGATCCACTCTACGACCACTTATATCTGTATAGAGATTTTTTTATTAGGAGAAAAAAGAGATGTGCTGGACACAAGCAAGAAATCAGTCATAATTTACAAGGAGTCAAAGGTCAGATGGGGTCGCCAAGTTCACTGGGCACCAGCCTGGGGAGGAACCCACTCCTGGATCTTCTTGCGGGTAGTGGGGTAGGGCACATACTGCTTAGCAGAGCCGCTCACGTTGAATTGGTGAACCTCAGCCAGGAACTTCTTGGGCTCAGGGGGGTGTGTGGTGGGGGGATCATCAGTCATACAGTGCAGCCAGCGATGCCTGGAGAGTAGGGAGGTTACCCTGTAGTATTGACACTAGAACCTGACTGTAAACACCAGAGCGTTAAGCACCTAAAACATAACAAAACGTACTCCATTTTCAGATTTGTGACTGGGAGTGAATTAGTCATTAGTCAATTAGTATCTGCTATAGCAGTTTGCCTGTGATGTCCTTACCATTCTGCAGGCACCATGCTACCATCCACCTCCCACATGGTGTCCTTTCCATTCATCTCTGTGGTGTAGACCACCCAGCGGTGACGTCCTACAGAGGGCAATAGAAGGTGTATCTAATGAGACTGCAATTCAGTCACAGAACAAATATTCTGGTTTAGCTACCAAACAGCCATCTAAATCAGTTGGGATATCTGAGACCAGATGACACTCACACACCATTTCAGATGCCATAGTATGACTGAGGTCTATGTTATGGGTGCTCAAGCTTGTGCTGTCAGTCTTACCGAAGAAGTAACGTGTGTCTTCAAAATACTTGTTTCCATACTTGTCCACACCAACCAGTGGTCCCGTTTTGACGTCATTTACCCTATAAGGAAAATGAGAGAAAAAAATGACTTTAGGGGGAATAATCAGATTACATACGCATGTTGTTCTTTTTTTTACCATCTAGATCGTTATAACAGTGGGTAACCATCTATTAACACTAGTAACTGTGCCATCTTAGCACCAAGATGAGAAGTAAACGGTCTCTCTTGCATTACTTTACTTTAGTTACTGGCAGTAAGTCTAGTTCACTAAAACAGAATAATTGGACACATTATCTACCTTAAAGCAAGTACATAAACGTTTGTTCATGATGTCAATTCTATCTAGCTAGTATCTAGCCAGCTAGCTAAACCTACTAGTCTACTTGTTAATTTGACACGAATATTGCTGTCAAACTGACAATGTGGCGTTGCTTAAAAACTACAACATATCATATAATGACCTGAAAAATTGAACTAGTAGTCCACGAAGACCTCCATGACCTCCTATCTGTCCCAAAGCCCTTCGGAAGACCTGTACGTACTCCGCCATATTTACACGGGACTCTAACAGCGGTGAACAGTACTACATGTAAATACGTCCGACCAGACCGTTTATATTTAGGTTCCTACTTTTAGTTGTCATGTAGGTACTGTTCAGTAGGGCTACCCATTTACATTTACATTTATTCATTTAGCAGACGCTTTTATCCAAAGCGACTTACATGCAAGCTTCATTAATTTGTAAATACCACCTCCTACCCATGTGCAGTACACATTCCTAAAATAAAAATAAAACAGTTTCATGGTAACTAAAAAACTCATACACTACCAGTCAAAGGTTTGGACACATTTTCCCATTAATTATATGATTTCAAAACTGATTCAACTGAGACAAGAAGGAAAGAACTTGGAGTTTTATTAAAAACTGTTGCCTGACAGTTACGTAAAAACATTGTATACAGTAGACGCTGTCGCTGCAAATGTAAAATGAGGATCTATTCTAGAAAAGGGTGAATATTAGCCACTTTAAATTATTTGTAGTTTTATTCTCCATCAGTGTAATAAACTTCATTTCCCAGGCCACAATGGAGTAGTGCAAATTATGGAAACCTGATTAGTACATCTGACTTCTGTCAAATGACACTTAAATACATTATGGGTATTTACATCCTTAATTGACAATACCAGGCCAAAGTAAACCTGCAGCTAAACCAGGGAGTTAAAATAACAACATACAGTATCTGTATGATGGTGCAACAGCGGATAATACTTAAGGCACGGGTGGAAGAGAAAACAATATTTTCATGTGGTCCCTAGTTATCAATTCAAATAAAGCCTGTGATGATCAAGCATGTTTTTTCTATGAAGATCCAAACCATCTCTACAACAAAAGACTAGGAAACATTTTTTGTAAACAACCTCTTTGTGAAACCATCTAATTTTGCTAATAAAATTAGAGGAAGTACTTGATTCAAATATTAAAAACTGCCACAACAATATATTTTTTTGTTACATTTACAAAAGAAAACTAGTGATGCAACCTGTGCTTTTACAAATGTCATGGCAAATGCATGTCATTCATATGGTAAAAAAAATTATGGACAATGAGAAATGTACAAAACTATAAATATTAGCTCTTAACCCTGACAAGAAAGATAAATGTTACGCTCCCAATTTTGATAAAACCACTTCAGTGGTGATTGTCTAAAATATCTTTAAACACTTAATGGCATGTAGTTAAAATCTACATTAATGTGATTTCCAGTTTTCTCCAGTATACTATTTTATACATGTTAATTGTATTGCAAGACTATAACAGGCACTTCATGAACAGAATCTCAGATAGAGACTTACTCCTTTAGCCTTTTTTAAACAAACATAATACCCCTTTTGTGTAAAATTGTTTCACAGTTGAATCCAACCCCTTGCAAAACATCAAAGCCTTATCCTAATTCCCCATTAAAGGATGCCACTGATGTCATTGTCCATGTTATTTCAGTCTATTTCCTCAGTTAAGAGTATGTTTTAACAAGGTGCTTATTTCAAAGTGGATGGATCCTGTGTTTTCATTTGAATACTTGGCAACAAAAAAAAACAACATAGATAACTTGCACCATATTTTGTTTCAAACAAAGAAAAAACATATTTCTTCTTTAAAACCCAATCCTAATTATCCTCCAAGTCATTCAAGGATTTAAAGTGGCAGTAGGAACCTGACCAAAGCTGGCAAACCGCCCTCCAACAATAATCCCATGACACTTTCGCACACACACTTCTGTACTTGAACTTTGACCCCCCAGCTGTGACGCATCACTACCACTTGCTGTCGAGCCGAAGCTGACGCTCCCCAGCTGACACAACAATGCCCTGTTTAAAAAAAACGAAATGATCGTGATAAAAATACAAATACAGTGCTGCCTGCTATGAGCGCCAGTTACAGTGTCAGTGTCTGGCAGGACGGTGTGGATGTCTGGAGTGACAGAACTCCACCCAGGTTATGATGAGAGCTTCCTGAGCTGGTGACCCTTGACCTGTGGGAAGGGTCGATTGTTGATTGAACTGGCTCCAGGTGTTGGTGCAGGAGTTGACTGATCCAAGATGGCTGTTACAGTATCATGGCCTCCTGAAAAGCCTCTATCCACCTGAGGAAAAAACATCGTCTTAATATCCTCAATTGAGAATGAAAACCTGCAGTAGCTGATCTGTAATTCCCCTCCCCTTGGAAAGCTCCCTGTTTACCTCTGTGCTGTGGGGATGTCGTCAGCCTTGAAGATGTAGAACAGGGTGTTTTTATGGTACAATTTAAACTGCAACTTCTGGAAGGGTCCATACTTCTCCTCCCGAAGGAAGAACCCCAGTAATGGCTGACTTTCCAGGGCAGCAACATCCTTGGGAAGGTCAGATTAATAAATACACTTTAATTTCTTCATTACTTTCATTAGGCCTGTAGAGAGAGTGTAGCCAATAAACACAACCCAAACCAGCATGCGTGGCTGCACTGCAGTGTTACCTCGCTGGCAGCGTAGGTGTACAGGACTTTGTTCTTGATGACGAACCACAGCCTCTTCCACTGCTTCTTGTTGCTCTTCGACCTCTGCAGGTAGCCACTCATAGAGGAGTTCTCTGTGTTTGCAGACACCTACACGGAAGGAAAGGAAGACATTTAAATGGGTCTTCAGTCTTCTGTAGAAGAGAGGATCTTCTACATGCCCAGGTGACACTGATGCTAATATTGTAGAAGCATGTGCACCTCTTTGAGCGCTGCAGGGATCTTCTTCTGTTTCCTGGAGAAGGAGAATGCTGCAGACTTTCCACTGGGTGACACTGCTGCTGAAGCACAACGATCACCTGCAAAACAACCTTTGTTTAACCTCTGGAGGGTTACAAAGGCAATTATTGTCCTTACATGTATACGATGGTCCCAGGGGCTTACTATTTTCCTGCAGTTTGGCGAAACAGTGGTCACATACGCGAGCAGGCTGATTCTTCAGGTACTCTAGATAGTATTTATTAGAGGAGCAGGTCTGGCACACAACCTGTAACACAGAAACACATAGCTGATATAAGACTAGTCATCAGTAAGCACAGACAGACCCAGAGGCATGTTGAGTGTGTCCAGCAGTACCTTCCCACAGGCACGGCAGTGGTGTCGTCTCCAGGTGAGGGTGAACTCACAGGTGCAGATCATGCACATGGTGGCTCTCAGGTCTGGGATCCAGATAGGAGCCTTGGAGCCCAGAGGGGCCCCGCTGTCCAGCACACCGTCAGACTAAAAGGAGAGAGAGACCTCATGCTGCTTAATGAAGCAGTAGGATATGGGGAAACATTAAGGTCAAGCTGCAGACTTTGGGGGACAACAAAGCTGTAGAGAGGCAGAGAGCCAAAACCACTCTCCTCTGACCGGGATGACAGCCAACCCATTCAAATATCACTCCAACACTGTGGGATGATAGCAGCTGTTTATTGGCCGTGTGTGGTGCACAGCAAGGAAGGCTACTGTGGAATGCGGTTTAGCCTCTCCTCCCACGGGGGGAACAGAACCCTTACCTCCTCCTGACTGCGGCTGGAGATGAATGTGATCTTTTTCTTGGTGTAGTCGTCTATCGCCTTGGCGATAGCCTCCAGCCACTCGTCTCTCTCGGTAGCCGAGCTGTTGGTTCAAACAACGCCGCAGTATGAGTCATACGAGAGCTTTTAACGTTTGGAGCTTCATAGTTTGAGTGTTGGATGCTGGCAGCAGCCTCTCACCTGGCAGAGAGGATGAAGGAGCGTTCAACACTCTCGATGTTCAGCTCGTTCTGATAAGCCTCCTGGCTGGGTTTGCTGACCTGGGGAACACACCAGCACACAGGTCAGGCTGACAGGTGGACATGGCTGCTCTCCTCCACATGGTTCACATGGAGACAGGCCTGTGTGCTCTGTGGGTTCAATGCTGCACTCACCTTCATGCCTGCTAGAGACAGCATGCTGTTGAGTTTATACTGGCCAGACTGGACTGGAGTGGTGTACAGCATGGCATCGTTAAACTGGGGAGACACACACACACACATCCATAGTTCTTACAAACCACACACGGTCAGAGTCTAACAGCCTGCATCCGTTCTGTTCTCAAAGCCTCCGGTATCCCAGGGTACACTGCGCTTACCAGGAAGAACATCCGAGGCTGCATGATTTTCCTGGACAGCTTCATCAGAGTGCCCTCCTTCAGGAACACCTGGGGGAGGAAGTGACATCGACAAGACATTCAGTTTTCCACATCCTTCTTTGTCAACGTTGACTGACAGCGTAGATTTCAGGGGGTCAGGGGTCACTCACCCTGCCAGGCTGTACAATTTCATGATGACCATTCAGACTGTACTGGATTTGCATCAGCTTCTGAAAATTATCCTGAAAAAGACAATGACAATAAACGCATATTAGACAGGGAGTCAGAACCTTTTTAACCTTTAAACCTTTGAACTTTTTAACTGAAACTGTTTGAAAAATCTTAGTAAAGTTTGACTTATTTCACCCAAAGGGGGAAAATGAACCAAAGCCATCTGTGTTCTCACCCCTTGTTTCATGATGTCATTAGCATGGTTGGCCACTTCCTTCACGATGCCCAAAGCAGCTGTGTGGAGGACAGAGGCATGAGATGGAGGTCAGGCTGGTTACACTGGTACATACAGGTGGATGGAGGAACTGCTCTTACCTTGTGTGTCTTTATAATCAGAGGAGTCCTCAGGTAGGTTCTTCAGGTAATCTGGGGAGGGACCAAAAAGACAACACAACCATAGATGCATTTTCCATGTGGTGCAGCGTATAAGGTGCTGCAGTTTGCTGCTATCGCCACTAGGTGCCAATATGGCATCATTGCATTTATTGGCACACAAAGAGCCTGCTTGAGGAAGCACTGAGCTAGGATATTGTGTCTGTCAACAGACAAATGTATGATGTAACATTCATTAACCATGTACCTGTCAGTAGCAGCTGGTACTGGGGAATTCTCTGAACTGGTTTGAGCAGGTAGTGTTTCAGAGCTAGACTGGCACACCGAGGACTGATCTGAGACAGAAAACAAAGCGGTCACACACAACTTCACTTCTTCATGTTTATACACACATACACACACATACTTGTTTATATCTTCACCAACTCAATCACTCAACCATCAACATTTGGAGAGGAACTTCCTATGACATGACCAAACTCACTCTCTATTTTCTCTTTCTAAACAAACAAACAAACACACACCAACGCGCTTGTTTATCTTGCTGTATTCTCCCTCTTCCGTTTACACACACACACAAACACAAACATGCAGAGAATGTTTAAGATACCTCGAATTCTCGAACGACTGCAGCAAAGCTGGCATTTTTCCTGGACTGTTCATCCAGAAGGGCCACGTTGTTGTCAAACTGGCGGATGTAGGTGGAGTACATCTTCAAGTACGGCCCTTTCTGGACAAAGATGTCTGCCAGTCTCTGGTGATCGGACCTACACAGAGGACAGGAAGGAAAACAAGGTGAAGAGAAAATATCAGTGGTTTTGATGACCCCCATATCTACATACAGGGGTGACATCGTTAGAAGGTACTGATGGTGAACAGAGTGTGTGTGTTAGTGTGTGTGTGTGTGTGTGTGTGTACCAGTGAGCCACCCTCTCCTCCAGCTCCCGCAGCAGGTCTCTGTTGAGCTGGTACAGCTGAGGCAGGTAGTACAGGATCTGGTTCAGAATTCGCTCCTCAACAACCGGCTTCCCATTCTGACGTGTCGCCTTGGCAACGGCGTCCCGGAAATCCTGAAGAAAGGCAATAGGTCAATGCTGATAAAACTAGTGGGTGAAGTGACACAAACACACACACACACACACACACACACGCAAGCACACGCAGACACACACACAAAAGGCCGGTGGGGTTCATGAATAACAACATGCAGCAGTGCAGGACCACCTGGTTATCACCTCGTAAACATGCCTCCCCCTGTAACTCTGACACACATAAACACTGCTGAGTCAGCACTGCCCGGCACGCCAACACACACATCCACCTGGAAGGAAGTGGACAGACAGGACCCCTTCCAAAAGTCCCAGCAAACACACACACTCACCCACACCCACAGTCAGAGCTGAGCACACGCACACACATACACACACACACTCACACGCACACACACAAACACACACACACACTCACTCACACACACACACAGACCCGCACAGCCTTTCTGTTTCAGGCAGCTGACATCTGAAAAGTATAAAAGGGGTGACAGAAACACCAAGACTGAAACTTCTCTCCCCCTCTTCTATCTCAGCCTGTCTGCACTCTCAGTCCTACTGGTTCTGCTGCCTTATCGACCACATCATGTCTGATAACATAAGAACACATGGAATAGAAACTCAACCTAGAAGGTATAGGGGTGGAGGACCACAAACACACACACACACACACAAACACACACACACAGGATTAGCTGAGGCATTTGTAAGTCTGGGGGTCCACTGGTTCTGCCCAGGAAGCAGCTGCTGTGGTCAGGGCCAGCTATGGAGACTAAAGAATGTGATTTGACCTCTTTCTTTAAAAGTCATCCTCTCCCTCCCCCTCACTTCAGACTCCAATTGAAAAGTAATCCAACTGCAGGTCTTCTCAACACAAACGGACACACTGACACTTGACCCTGTGTGTGTGTGTGTGTGTGTTTGTTAAAGTCTAAACAAGGATTCAAACCTTCTGCATGTTACGAGGACAATCTTGCAGATATCAGTGTAAAACTTGAACAACGCTGACCCAAAGCAAAACCAAACACTAAATCAAAGGTATTCCTTACAGCCTTATAGCGGGTACTAGGAGTAGTTATGGAGGTCCAGTGTGTTTTATATGATCACCACCCTGACACACACATCATCAGATGGACCTCATGCTCAGCCTCTGACAGTGTGGAGGCTCCACATCCCATCACACACCTGCTACCTGCCCTGTGAAGGGTCCCCCAGTCCCCCGGGCCCCCAGCCTCTGTTCTCACCTCCCAGCCCTACAGTCCACAGCAGGACAGAGTCCACAAACCACAACAGCAGAAACACAGAGAACAGGAAACTAGCTGCCTGTTATAATAGTCGATCATTAAAGACTTCAGGTACTTACTATGTGAAGTAGTTTCAGGACATCCACAAACCTGTAGAGGGAGGGAACATGTGTGATCAAGAGGAAGAGAAGGACCATGTTTTGACCATGTAGGAAGTGTGTGTGTGTGTGTGTGTGTGTGTGTGTGTGTGTGTGTGTGTGTGTGTGAGTAACACTCACACTTTCTCTGAGCTCATGATCTCCTGGGCTATGTGAACCAACTTCTTCCTCTTTACCTCATCCTCCTGCTGAACAGAACAGATCAGACAGACAGACAGACGGTCAAACACAGCAGCCACACAGCGCTGTCTGGACAAATCCAGCGTCTCTTCCATTCCCTTACATTGTCACTGCAGCCAACCATGCTGGCCTCCTGCTGTGCTGTCTAATCTTCAAGGGGTCTTGAGAGGCGACCAAGTCATTTGTCTTAGCAGTCTTAGTGCTTCTCTCCTCGTCTTTATAACTGAGTGTTCACCTCTCCCCTAGCCTCTTGATTCTGAACGCTGTACTGTGGCAGTAGGCGGTCTCTGTGGGTCTTAATTTGGACAGTGGCATCGCCCCCCTTTTGACTGAAAGGGCCTCCTGCTCCTAATTGTGCACGTGTGTGTCGGGTTTGGCACAGACGCAGTGTTTAAGAGTATGTCCGATAGGAGGGCCAGACAGGACAAAGACATTTTAAGTGCTATTCCTGACCCCTGAGCCCAGGCTGTCTACTCCACCCCATCCTCCATCACAGCCTCATCTAATCTGCTCCCTCCAGTCCCTATCAAACAGAGTGACGGCTGCATCCCAGGCAGGGTGTGATCTAACCCCTGGCCTCCACAGCCCCCACCTCCCCCCTCCACACCCCCCACCTCCACCCCGCCCTGTCGTGCGGGGCTTGACACCAGCGCTCCACCCTTTGGTGCCAGCTGTGAGCGAATGATGAGCTAAATCAACTCTGCTGTGCAGATGAAAAACATGACGGCATCGTTTTTCTGTGCGTGTGTGTGTGGGTGTGTGTGTGTGTGTGGAGTGAGCGTTACCTGTTTGTCTTCCAGTGGGTCCAGGTGTTCTTTGCTGGAGGCGGAGCTGTTGTCATCCTCATCTGAGCTGTGGCCTTCCTCCTCTGACTGCAGGCCGTCCTGCCTCTGCCAGGCCCTGACAAACAGGAAGCTTCAGTCACCACACTGGAACTGTCCGCATGGAAACCAACTCCAGAGATCACCCACACATGAAAACACACTGACAATACATTTACATTTAGACATTCAGCAGACGCTCATATCCAGAGTAATTTACAGCAAGTACAGGGACACTCCCCTCTGAGGCAAGTAGGGGGCCAACGTTACGTAGCCACAGCCGGGAATCGAACTTACAACCTTCCAATCAAAAGCCCAACACCTTAACCACCTGAGCCACCTGACTCCTTGACTGACTACTACAATAGTATCTGCACACACACCGACTGACACGCACACACAAATACAAGAGCCTGGAAAACTCCATCACTCTTGTCTGTCGATACCAACCATGCCTGCACAGCTCTCATACCCAACAAGTTTGGGTTTTTCTTCACTGGGTTGTGACAGGAATACCACTACCTCTAGAAGATGTTGTCAAGACAACAAACTCCGGAGCGCTGTCTGCTTCCTAATCAGACTTGTTAATGTTTGTGTTTATCTCTCTTCTCTCTTAGTCCCCTGATATGAACAGACTACAGATCATCCTCACCCTCCCTTTCTCTCACTCACTTTCTCTTTACCAGGACAACACCAACCCCCCCCCCCCCCCCCCCCGTGCCCCCTTCATTGCCTCCCTCTCCTCCCATGTCCATCTATTTCTCCTTGTCCCCCATCTCAATATCCGTCTTACTCTTCCCCTCCCTCTCTCTCCCGTCTCTCTCTCTCTCTCTCTCTCTCTCTCTCTCTCTCAATGGACCGGCATTCCTGGACACTAGGTCAGGCACAGAGCCCCACTTGTTTACTGTCTGAAGCTAGTTACATAAACCTATCAGGCTAAGATGCCTGGGAAACACTACTGATTCACACAAGCACACCCACATGTGGGTCTGTCCACACACACACACAGAAAAACCTACATGTAAGAAATATTCTGAATAACAAACAATAACAAGCAACCCCTCGCTGCTGGATTCATAGATATAGGCAATCGTTCCAGACATTCGTTGTCAATCCTAGCACCCAGCCACGCTCATGTACACCTCCACCTGGCCTATGAGCTGACTAGGCAAGTTAACCTTGACCTCAGTGCTACCGGGTGCCTCAGCTGTACACACAAACACACACAGGATACTTGTGATCCATTCTGAAAACAGATCCACCCAGAATACTTGCGTGGCCAATGTGATTAGGTTAGGGTGAGTTTGGAGGCCTGACTCTTGTTAGCAAGTATTCCAGACACTTGTCCTCATCTGCCTTTAGGCTGCAGAAATAGCTACAGTATCACACTCATTGCCTTCAGACTATGAATGCTAATGCATGAACTACAAAAAAAAGGCCCAGTCGTTTAACATTCAAGAGACAGAGGGAGGGAGTGCGCAAGAGTGATGAGGGAAAAGGAGAAAGCGAGAGATTAAAAGGGAGGGAGGAGGAAGGAGAGCCTAGTGGTTGGCGGAGGTTTCTTTTCCCTGTTCAGAGTGCTGTGCGGCGTTTCTGCGATTCTCAGACATTTCCTGCCCTGGCCACTGAAAATAACCCACAGGAAAACAGCCCAACCTGCTACACATCAATGCTCTATTCACAGCCCGGGCCTCTAGCAAGAAGGCTAACTTTCACATTCATATTATTCAACCTGCTAATGCTATTTACAGCCATGATTCATGTGTACAGCACAGGTTATCTAATGTAATTACTAGCCCAGATATTACTGTGTCATTAGCGTAACATGTAATAGCAGGGCGCATTCTTTTGTTATTGACGCTACACTCAAAAACAGCCTCAGGCTTCGCTGTTGGAAGCAGACACATTCCTTCATCTTCTCTATTTGTACCCCGGGAACACAACTATCACTGTGAAAGAACAATGAGTAGTGATAGTAGGACTGAGTATTATGCTTCAGGCAACAAATGATGAGAGGGGCGTTTGTGAACTCAATGCCTCTTGAAACCTGAGTCATGAGGCTCACAGACACAATGGAAGGGAAACTAACTCCCAGACTGTAGAAACCTGACTAGTACTTTCAGTAAGTGTGTGTGTGTGATGAGGATGAAACCCACACATAGATGAAGTTCCCCACAAAGAAATGCATTCATAATCACCCCATCTAAACACACAGACATCAACACACACTCACAGACAAACCATAGAGTACCTCTCATAATCACTGCCCTGCGATCTCTCATAGTTGCCAGGGCTCTCATAGGGATCCTGCTCTTCGTAGACATCGGTGTGTGTGTCTAGGTCGTCCAAACTGTGTTTCCAGCCCAGCCGTGCACTGTGGAACGGCAGATTCATGTACTCTGGTATCTCCTCATACAGAGGAACGTTCTCGTACTCCACCGAGCCTTCTCCCACCTCCCCACTGCCGTTTGGCACACCCATGCTGCCATTAGGCTGCTCCAGAGTGTTCTCCCCCCTATCCGGCTCTATGCTGGTACAGTCCAGAGACTGCCCTCCTCTAACCAGAAGCTTTGGTAGCATCTTGACAGACAGTGGGAGTTCTAGGAGCTTCCGGAAGGAGAGGCTCCTCTTCTGGCCATCTGTGCGAGCCAGGTCTGCTGCAGAGAAGGACTGCGCCCTCTGTTTCCCCCCCAGAGGCACACGGCCCTGGGGGGGCACGCTGCTCCTGCTGGACACCTGTCTGTTGAAGAAGGTCACGCTGGGTCGGGGGAAGCGCCAGCCTGCCTTCTCCTGGGGGGGGGCAGGGAGTTCCCTCATGGGGGTGTTGGCATGTGGAGGGGCTGGGGGGCAGATGGACAGGAGGGCGGGGGCGGGCAAGCTGTGTCTCTGAGGCTTCCTGGGCGGGGCCCTGGGGGAGCTGTCCTCCATGGAGCTGGCTTTCCACGCTGTGGCGAGAGGCGGGTGGCAGCTGAGC
The DNA here is from genome assembly GCA_030340665.1 of Neosalanx taihuensis. Lineage (NCBI taxonomy): Eukaryota > Metazoa > Chordata > Actinopteri > Osmeriformes > Salangidae > Neosalanx > Neosalanx taihuensis. The sequence continues at coordinate 1,908,438 of CM059307.1, forward strand.
TTGATCTGTTTGGGAAGACTGCGTGTGATGGGGTAACGCTCAAAGTCCCCGTATCCATCCTCTTCCTCTTCTTTTTTCTCCTCTTCTACGTCTCTTTTCTCCTCGGGGGTCAGTGCGGAAGGCTCATACTGAGAGAGCAGGTCCAAAGAGTGGGAGGTGTTTTTGTTGAGGCACGGGGGCAGGTGTGACGCTCTGTGGAGGCGTGGGGACAGGGACGTTTGTCGAGGCGGGGGCATCGGCGCGTCAGGTTCCTCCAAGTCCTGAATGGGAAGGGAGTCTTCGGACAAGTCATCTGTGTGTTCAGCGCCTTCAGGGCTGAGGACTGGCGCCTCGCTCCCCTCAACATCCCCGGCTTCATTCACCTGCATGCGCTCCTCGGGTGCCGAATCCTGGGTGCTTCCCTCCAGGCCTACCTGTCTGACCAGGCCAAGCTTCCTAGGCCTGCGAGGCTGAGGCACCGGTAGGGGCTTACTGGGGGCCGCAGGGAGATACTGGCTGGGCGGCAATCTGGGTGCCTGAGGCCTGCTGTGTAAATGGGGGGGAGGAGAAGGGGTAGAGAGTGAAGCCTCAGGACAGGGGGTAGAGAGAGAAGGCTGCTGAGGAGGAGGAGGAGGAGGGGGGAGAGGAGGGGAAGCAGACCGAGGAGCACAGCATAGAGCTGGGGAGACAATGTCCATTCTATTGGACTCAATACTGTCAGTGTTCCAGGTGTCAGTGTGTTCTCTAGGAGCCTCAGAGTTCGTCTCAATATCTGGGCCCTCTAGAGAAGCGTGCAAGTGGTGAACTGAGCCAGACTGACCCCTCAGGACCTCCTCTTCTCCCTGGGGTCTGCGCTCGCTCCTCTGTCCCTCACTTGTGGCCTGTCCTTTCTCCAGGTTCCTGTGCCTCTCAGGCCTCTGAGGTTTATCCCTGTGCTTGGGGCTGCTGATCACCCCTCCAGCCAGCTGTCCCCCTACAGTCTCTTCTCCATTCTCTGTGTTGACTTGACCGGTCGCCAGCGTTCTGGAAGCTTCTGTGGAGTTTCCATTCGGACACAGGCCGTGGACATCACCTCTGATCTCCGCGGCATTTCCACTTCCATTCCCGAGCCGTTGGCACTGCAAGCATTCCTGGAGCCCGCAGGAGCAAATGGGAATGATGTAGTCTGAGTGGGGACGGCCGGGCTCAACGATCCCGTTTTTGGAATTGAGGAGGGAGAGGTTGTCCTCGTCAGCCCCACATTGTTCCTGAGTGGAGGTGTTGGGCACACTGGGTTTGGGAAGGAAAACAGAGGGGGCAGGGGCTTTGGGAAGGCATGGTTTTGGTGCCACAACAGGTTTAGCTCTCTTCAGTGCGACAGGAGAAGGCTGGGATAGAACAAGGGGCTGCGAGAGGGGCAGGTCTGGTTTGGGGGGGATGGGAGGAGGTGATGGTTTGGTGGAGGGTGTGAGTTTGGGTTTAGGAGCAACTGGTGGCTTCTTCACACCTGCAGAAAGAGGAAGAGGGAAAACACGTTAGACAGTACAGGCATGGTGTCTGCACTGTGCTGCACATCTGGAGGCAAAATGTCTGATCTTTTTAATCCTCACACGGAATCATGAGTCAAGGCGAGAGTATTTGCAATGATTACTGTGTTATAATGCTCTGCAGTTGGTAATGCCTTTGATCATTTCACCTGGTTCCATAATTAAACAAGGAGTCCATATCAGTTGTATTGAACGAGATTCTAAAATAAATAGTACTGTTCTTAAGTATGTCTGACACACATTCTCTGACAGAGACCCGTGGAGTTGAGTTTGTTCTTGGCTTGTTTATTTTCGACAGAGGAAATGTGGGTTTTCAGCCCCAACTGGCAAGATTCCAGCTCCAATGGTGTGTTTCTCTCTCCGTGCATCCTTCATGTTCAATGTATCGCAGGGATGAACTTTATACTGATTTCTTGAATAAGGACCGGCGTGTATGTGTGTGTGTGTGTGTGTGTGTGTGTGTGTGTGTGTGTGTGTGTGTGTGTGTGTGCGCGCGTGTGCGTGTGTGTTACAGTATCAGGCCTGATCAGAAACACTCGAGTAGAAATCATGGAGTCATGGAGCGGATGACCTTACCTACAGGCACTCATGGAAAAAAAATCTGTAAAAAGTCTGTGCCGTATAGCTCTACTTTAACTTACATATTGCACACACAAAAGCACACAATAGCCTCACATTGTATAACATGACATGACAGTACATTAGCTTGCTACACTTTCACCAAGATAAGGATTGTTGCCCATCAGTGGGACCGCAGACAGATGTTTGATCACACAAAGAGCTGAACTCTCTCCGAGAACACATTTGGCCATATGCTCCAACTTACATTCATTTTCTTTTCTGCAACTACGACTAAAATAAAAATCGAAACGAAAGCTCTCTGCTACGGATCATGAAAGCTATAATTAGGAAACACAGTAATTATAAAGCATAGGCAGAATAGACTTTACTTTGTTATATAATGTATTTGCAATCAACTTAACAATACATGTAACAATATTTTGCCTTGTCGACAAAAATGCAACAGCAATATTTCTTCAATTCATCCAGGAAACAAACCTGAGCTCATGACTCCCGACTTGGTCCTTTCTCCATGAGTTAAATCACTTTCAATGGAAATGCATTGAATTTAAGAAGTCGTCTTTATAATTCACCATTGTGGGCTTCAAATACCAGCACGTAAAGCGGTTAAAATCCATGTGAGCTTTGATGCAGCGACTGGTGAGTTTACAAACTAAATCCTCAGGAATTTTTTATTCCATTTTTTTCCCGAAGTTTTCTCAACGGTGCTGTTTCCTCTTCTGGCTCCTGGTTTTAGACGGTGAACTTACCAAGCTCAGACGCTAGAGGCAGTAGAGGACCCGGGTCTGAGTACCAGCATGGAGGACCAGAGGAAGCGGTGAGGTCGCTTCTGGAGGTTTTTTGGGAATTGTCGTTTTAAAACGAAGTCAGGCTTCGCCTCCGTCAATTTCTTTGTCTTTAAAAGACTACAAATCCCAGAATGCCTCACTGTTGCTATGTCGATGGCGGAGAGCGATGACTGAGGAGTTTGATGAAGATGTGGTATTTCAGGTTAGTCCCTAACAAATTTCATTGATTGTACATCTGTGACAGTGACAGTAACACACAGTTATTGATGTTTTCTGATGGCGGGTCCTAATAATGTGTTTGATCATCTAAGCGATCATTTCTGTCTGCTAACATTATATCCACCCATCCCTCCATCCACCACCCACAGTATTTTAAGATCGCTGCAACCGCTGTCTAACAATTTACCGGGATTATATAATCATAATAATAATAATACATTTTATTTATATAGCGCTTTTCTAGGTACTCAAAGTCGCTTTACAGACAATAAAATCATTATAAAAGTTTCACATTAAAAACATAGTAAACATTGACATGCTACATTCAAAGACCACATGAATTGCTTATTAATTGCTTTGTTGGCACTTAAACCAGAACTACCAACTACAGTAGGTTAGCTGTCAGTCAGAACTAACCAGCTAGCCTGCCAAGTCCAGATCATGGATCACGGATCATGGATCATGCATCATGGATCATGCACATGGATCATGCACATGGATCATGCTCGTGGATCATGCACATGGATCATGGATCATGCACATGGATCATGGATGATGGGCTTGTGTGTGTTCAGTTGTGGGTTGGGTTAGTCAGGACTCACTGTCGATGCGTGTTAAACACACACACACACACACACACACACACACACACACACACACACACACACACACACACACACACACACACACACACACACACACACACACACACACACACACACACAACTGCAGACTCCATGTGTGAGCATGTGTGCTGATTTCTTCCGACCATGCAAGTGAGTATCCATCTAATCTAAATACAGAAGCTTTGGTTGTGTTATGATAAGGAGTTATGAACATGTTTGTGTCTAAATTAATGAACTGGGATGTAGATAGATGAAGAGATGGGCTGTTTTCTCTCATCTCTACATGATTGATGAGCGTCTGGTAGTTGAGAATTGGGTCATATGTATGTAGGCAATCTTGGCCAAATTTAAGATTGACATTTTCGTTTTGATTTCTTGTTATCCAGAAATACTTGTCTGTGCTTCTGTGTTTGTGTTTAAGTGTACAGATAAATAAATGATAGGGATAGTTTGTTACTGAAATAAGACCCATTTCACAGCGCATTTCAGTTGAGAGAGAACACAAGAGAGCTGTTGTGGTGCAGGGCTGGGATCATTTCTCTTCCAACACTCACTGTTACAGTGCATTAGTGCATTAGTGCAGAGCTAATCTTTGATGGAATGAGTCGAGACTTTATACAGTCATCAGATTAATCCTTTCAAACTAATTGTTAAACAGGTCCAGTGTTGCTGTGCGTATGAAGGGGCAGTGACTAGATATGTAAACAAAGGATACATGTGATAGTATTAGGTTCTCACAGTGTCCTCACCTTAGGTGATTTGAGAGTGGAAAAGGATAGCTTGTGTAAATGTTTCTTCTTTTTTTTTTTTACTCACTCTCTGCTTGGGTTTAATTGCATAACTGTAAAAGCTCTTTATTGTAATCTGTGTCGAATGGAAAGCTGGCAGCAGCTTGAGCTGGTGAATCTGGTGGGTTCAGGGTTTTTTTTCTGGCCTGGTTGGTGACACTTGCAGGGAACCAGCATGATTGTGAACAATAGCTTTAGTCTCTCTTTATCTCCCCATCTTTGTTTCTACAGAACTCTCCTCTCTTCCAGTACCTGCAGGATCTAGGACACACAGATTTCGAAGCATGTCCAACTGTGTCACAGGAGGAGGAGTGTGGTGGAGGACAGACCACACTCTCCCACCAGGACCTCCCCCCCAAATCTACAGTGAGTGACCCCACTACAGCACAACAGCACACTACATTTGGTGCAAGCACACAAAAGTAATTACAACTGCTATTGATCTCAAATGAAGACCTATATAGAAGCCTAAATATACACTTTTGTTTACTCACATGTTTGAATAGCAGAATAGACAGGCATATTGTCCCACCCATCCAGATAAAGAGGTTTATTTCCATACCTGGTCGTTCTCTAGTTTAGACTTGTTTGTATTTGAAATTGAAATATGAAATGTCCAATGCTGAGGGGAGTGAAATAAAGTATTGTCTGTCTGCCTCCCTTCCTCTCTCCCTCCCACACCCTATTAACAGTGTCTGATTTAGTATAGAATACACTTGAGATTACAGAATTCATCTTGTTTTCTGCCAAATATCGTTTGTGGGTGAAATGTGATACAGCTGTGGGAGATCTGGGTGTGTTTTAAGTTCATTTCAGAAGATGTTTTTAATTTAGTATGGTGTCTTCAAGCATGTAACCATATACTAAGCATGTAACCATATACTTAAATCATCCTCACTTTACAGCTGTGTTCAGTGGCTCAGCTAGCTAGCTCTGCTCACATGGAGATGGTGGCTCTTTTCCCTGGTCTGTTTTTTCTTTCGGGACAGGAAATGATGTCGCGCTTGCCTCGTTCAGGAACTTTCCGTCTGTGTCACACTTCCTCTGTTATTCGGCGGAGGAGTGTTTGGGAATACTGGATATAAGACAGGAAAGCTTAGGATCGTTCTTTGGTGTCATGCTTCCTTAAACCCAGATAACTCAGCTAGGGGGGGAAGAGACTGTGTGTGTGCGTGCACACTTTCATTCTGTTCACAGTCAAAGGCCAATGCTCGCTTATCACCTCAGCATGTTCAACATAGAGATAATTGGGCCATGTGTAGGAAAGCCATTTAAGTACGTGTTGGTGTGAATGCTGTGCGTGAGCTCAGCCATGTAGGCTTGGAACGGCTGTTAACGCTGGTTCTGAAGCCTGGAAAACCTGAAAACCAGGAGACGTTCGATGGTCGTCGTCCTGTTGGTGAGCAGAGAGACGTATGGAGGAATAGATGATGATGAAGGGAGATGTGTACCTATTATCCAGTGGTTATTCTGCCATTTGCATAGGATGTATGATGTAGAGAGAGCAGAAGAAACCATCAAGCTCATTCGTGGTCAAATTTATCGTCACCCCAGATCTTAATGAACTCTAAATGGTGAGATACCGTCCCAAGTGTTTTATGGTATGTTGTGAGAAAAGCAACTGCAGGGTTGGCCTAATGACCATATAACAAGCACCCGGTCATATAACAGCTTTGCATTACTGTATGTGTTCTCACGCAGTAAAACACACACACACACACAGACAGACAGGAAGTGAATACACTTCGACCGTTACTTAGGAAGGGCAGAGCAGCGTTTCCATTCTCTTATGTTGGAACACGGCAGACAGGGAGCACAAAGCAGGGGGAATGTTGGCTATATGATGCCAACAGAATACTAAAGAGAATGAGACTAGACCAGGGGAGGAACTGCACTGCCTGTGTGCGTCAGAGAATTAAATGGATTCCTTTTAATGTAGGATATTTGGAGCATACTGTATTCTGACTGCAAGGAAAATAATGGAATAGCCTATAGATCTTTGAACACTTAACCATATTAATGACTGTATGTTGCCCATGTGCTGTTGTTCATTATGCTGGGCAGTCTGGCATGAAAGCAGACTTCCCGGGGGCACCAACCAATAACCAATAGCCCTGCAACCTATCCAATCACGCTGCTACTCTAAAACTACAGTGAACAGTTGATGATGTCACTGCTGTCAGAGTCTCTGAGTGGTCGGCTGCAGGTTGTTCGTGTTTAGAATTCCGCTATGTGATCATAGCAACCACAGATGCTGTTCAGAGAGAACAGGGTGTTAGTGTGGAAGAGTACTCTGAGTAACACACACACACACACACAAATGTCAGTGTTTTAGTTTTTCTCTGAAGAACTTGTTTCCTGGGATGCCTTACAGCCAGGGTGGTGATTCAGGTTTTGGTTGTCATTGCTTTGATTCAGTGTGTGTTTAGGATCATACGTGTATCAAGCAGAAGTTACTACACTGCAGAGTATATGATAGACTGTTCCGTTTGGTTATAAGTATCTGGGCTAACCTCTCCCCTTTGTGATTGACAGGGAGGGCTTTTATGGCAATTGGCTGAAGCCGCATGGAGGCGGACCCCGTTCCACCAAGCCGCAGCCTCCCATAGGATAGAGCAGCAGCTGGTAAGGGTCGTCACGGAAACCACATGGTCTGACAGCGACCAATGAATGAACAGGCTTTCCTCCCTCCCTAAGTCTTACCTGTGTGTGCTCTGGTCTTCCTCCCTCCAGGACGGTGTGTTTGGCCAGTACTCGGTGAGGTGTGTGCTGCAGCAGGATGTGCTGCTGCAGGAGGATGTGGAGCTCATCGAGCTGTTGGACCCCAGCCTGCTCACCCTGGGTTCCTCCTCAGGCTGCCCCAGCCTCGGACACACCCTGCCCAGGCCCCGCTTCCTCGCCACGCCCTCACACTGGTAGGGATCCAACACACATACCTGGATGATACACACACACACACACACACATAATTAACCCTGTATCACAACATGGAGGCCTTCCTCTCTCTCTCTCTCTCTCTCTCTCTCTCTCTCTCTCTCTCTCTCTCTCTCTCTCTCTCTCTCTCTCTCAGGGATGTTGCTGTGCTGGTGGGCCTGGCCGCCGTGCTGCTGGGTCTGTACACCATCTCAGAGGGGGTGTGGTCTCTGGCGGCCATCCCCTGGGGGGCAGCTACTCTAGGCTGGGTGGGGCTGAGGGGGGCAGGCTTGTGGAGGCAGGGCCAGATGCAGAGGGCCGTACACAGCCGGGTCTCAGAGCTGCAGACGCTGGTGGGGAACAGCAAAACGCTCACCAGCCTGGCTCGGAAATCCCTGCGCCTGGTGCAGGAGACGGAGGTCATTTCTCGAGGGTTCACCCTGTAAGTGTTTTTATTTAATGACTCCTTACACATTCCCCCCTACGCTAATAAGTAACATGCTATTGTAGCCTGTCCCTTAGTGTGCACTTTTACCTCACACTAACCTCAAACTAACGCTAACCCCAGCACTTTAGTCTACAATTTTACAAGTAGCCTATCATATTCACCACTAACTTTAATACCACTAACAAGTCTACTCATTCACCACTAACTTTTAGTTTAGTATGACCCAGTATTCCCCTACCTCCCTCATCCTAGTGTTCAGTCAATGTTTGTGTCGTATGTCCAGTGTGTGTGTGTGTGTGTGTGTGTGTGTGTGTGTGTGTGTGTGTGTGTGTGTGTGTGTGTGTGTGTGTGTGTGTGTGTGTGTGTGTGTGTGTGTGTGTGTGTGTGTGTGAGTGTGTGAGTGTGTGTGTGTGGTTGTGTGTGTGTGTGAGTGTGTGTGTGTGTGGTTGTCATGTTCTGTGTTGCGTGTACTACCCCCCCTCTCTGGGACGTCTGCACAGTTGTATCACATTTCACTTGTCAAGTTTGCTCGACAGGGTGAGTGCCGCCAGCTCCTTTAGCAGGGCCGGGGCGGGGGCGGGGCCTAGAGGGCAGCAGCTGATTGGCCTGAGGAAGGCGGTTTACCGGGCGCTCCGCTCCGCCTTCCGGGCGTCCCGCAGAGCCACCTGCCACATGCTCAAGTCATATCCTTCACCTGGGGAGATCACAGCCTGTCACCATACTAAGTTCAGTGTGAGGACCCATAAATGTTACGGTGACAGCCTGTGGGCTCCTTAACTTCCACCCACGTACCCCCTCAACTCTGAGATCGACAACGTGACCAACTATGTGTCGGCTGTTCCGCTGAAGGAGCTGGGTCTGGGCCTGGGGGCGGAGCACCTGAGTGACGAGCAGGCGCAGGAGCTGACAGACGACTTCAGCCTGCCGGCCCTGAAGGCAGGTCCTGGGAGAGGAAGAGAGGGGGCGGGGGGGTCAGACAGGAAACACTAGGAGGGGGGCTGTTTATTGAGGTTTTGCAGTCATTCTGTTGTGTTGCCGTCCCGCAGGTGCTCTTCCAGCTGTGGGTGGGACAGAGCTCGGAGTGTTTCCGCAGATTGGCCCTGCTGCTGTCACCGCTGCGATTGGAGGACCCCTCGGAGGGCGGGCTGAGGGGTGAGGCCTGTCCGCCTCTGCATCGCACTATCGGTATGGTAACAGAACCCCTCCACCATGCCCTGGCTGGTTGCCTGAGCGATCTGCAGCGCAGCTACGATTTCCATCGCTACTTTGAGACGCAGCCTCGGTCCCACGGCACGGACAGGGTGGGGCGCGCCAGGGAGAAATGCCGGGAGCTGAACACCCTCCACACGTCGGTCCGCAGCCTTCAGCTGCACCTCAAAGCACTGCTCAGCGAGTGAGTCATGCCCCAACACCCTCCTCCATGTCCTCCGCTACCCTCCCCTCTCACCTCCCCTCTCCACCTCTCCCGCAGGATGATCATCATGGAGGACGACCTGGAGAAGCTGATGGTGTCCAGGGAGGCGGTGGAGGTGACGTGTGAGGGCTACCGGGAGCTCAGCGAGCGGCTCCACCAGCTGCAGCCCCACATGCAGGCCAGCGCCAGCTGCTGGGAGGACACGCTGGGCCAGGTGGAGCGCATGCTGCGGCGCGCTAACAACTGCCCGGGTGAGGAAGGCTCACATGCACGCCTCCTGTAGCCTTCGGGGTGTCCGTGGTAACGCGGGTGTTATTTTTAGTCACGGTTTCCTCCCTTGGTCACGGTCGCAGAGGAAGGAGGAAGCGGCTCCTTCAGAATATAGGACAAGAACCAGTCAGGGAGGGAGGAGAGGGAGGGAGGGACACTAATACAGAGTTGTTGAGATAGGTTGTCAGTGTTGAAAATGTTTCATCCATGTCCTGTTTGGACCCACAGGAACCCCGGAGGGCCCAGAAGAGTGTGCCCCCCCTGTCCTCAAGGCTCCCCCCCCTCCGCCCGTCTACACCCTGATCCAGGACCGGGACCCTGTCCCTGAGGAACAGGTAACACAACTGAGTGGTACCTGCGGTGTGTGTCAGCGTCTGCCAGGGATTTCTCCCAACCAGTCTCTCTCACTCTCTGATTGGCCAGGAGCTGGAGGCCTACGTGTCGGACTCAGATTCAGACGGTGAGTTTAAGGGCTCGGTGTGTGACATGCTGTCACCAGAGGAGAGGGAGCGCCATCGGCGGGAGAGGGAGGAGTCTCGCCGCGTCCTGTCCGAGCTGAAAGCCGTGCTGGGCATGCGAGCGTCCGAGGGAGAAAGGAGGAAATGGAAACAGCTGCTGTTCAACGACCAAGGTCTCCACCAAACCTTACAGGGCACCTCTGTCCCTCTTGTGTTTTCCCCTTCACCTTTTCCTGTCTTTCCCATCCTTGCGCTGACTGTTTTACCTGTGCTGTTTCAGCCGCAGGAACACCTACTGGGTCTGGGGATCTTCCGAGTGACTCCGCCCCCGTGGAGGCTCCGCCTTCTGTGGGAGTGGCAGAGACAGACGGCAGGGAGGGAAACCATCTGCCAGAGAGTTTTAAAGAGCAGGAGAACCAGGAGGAGGTCAGAGAAACCCCCTCCCTTGAAGAGACTGAGAAAGAGGCTGAGCCGGTGACGGAATTCACCTGTGGTCGGGTGGAGGAGAGAGGGGAAGAGATGGGGGAGGAGGGAGGACCAGCCGCAGGTGAGGGGAGCGAAACGGGTGTCTACCAATACGACGGGCTCCCTGGAGAGGGGGCGGGCCAGAACGGGGTGGACTGCCTGCTGCGACAGAGGGTCCCCGCCGTCTCTGTGATGGACAGGCTGACGGAGATGCACGGCTCAGCAGCTCTCAGCTTTAGCTCCGCCCTCGCAGCCCAGGTGGCCGCACACTCACACACCTTCACCAACATGGAGGAGCAGACTTTTGAAGATGAGGAAGAAGAGGAGGAAGACAAGGAAGAGTAGCCTTCTGAAACCAGTGGACGGGTGCCACAACCAACGATTCATGTAGCGCAGAACAGAGCCCCAAAGTGTTGAAGCCTGGTCTGGCTTATTTATTGATGAGTCACTCTGGTATCTGTCACCTTAGCTGAGTTAATGAAGGATGACTGTGTGTTTTAAAGAGCAGGCTGATGCTCTTCTGTTAACCTGTGTGAAGCTCAGCTCCGTTCCTCCGTCCGCTTACCCACAATCCCCTCTGGGTCCTCCTGTTCTTCTCAGGTACAAAAACCCAACCACACAAACTCGAACCTCCTGTGAACGTCCTCTATGGACCGGGTTAACAGTCCACAGGTTAGCGCAGCGTCAATGGTGGGGAGGTTGATTGTTGCAACGAATGCATTTATTGATTGTCCTTTTTACAACTAAAGCAATGCATGGTTTTGGTTACATTTCCCAAATCATTCAAACTGGATTCTTATTGTGAACAATATGGACTACTGTTCAGAGGAGCAGAGGTTGGTGTGATGCTGGGTGTTAAAATGTGTAGACATACACTAGATAGGTGTGCGATTCTCAGGTAGAGTCACTGAATCAGAGGGCTGAATGGTTCGCAGTGCTACGTAGCTGACTTTAACACCTGCACACACGCCTGACAAGGAAAGTGGAAAGTGGGTTTATATTCTGCTGCATTTCTGTCTCTGTCAAAGGTTTTCACGTCTTGTCTTTTTGCTGTTGGCTTTAGTCACTACCAGTTCATCAGCTCAAAGCCCTGAAACGTAGCCCTCTACATGAAATTGAGTCCACAATGAAAGTGTGGTCTTCAGTAAATCATAAATGTGATGTTAAGCTTAAACTGTGCTTTGTCTTGTTAGATATGTTGACATAAACATTGTCAATGTGCTTGTATATAATTGAGGAAATGCGTTTACACTTTGGTCAGCTGACAGAATATGCTCCATAAATCCCCAAATGAATATGTTAATTGCAGGCACTTCATTGAGCCTCTCTTCTCTCCGTAGCGCAGGATCAGTACTGCTCAGCATGAGCCACATAAAGTGACAACACATGTATACGGGATCCACAGTCACAAGACTGTAACGCTGGGAGAAATCTAATGGAGCCAATAAAATAGGTTTACTACTTTACTGCTTCCTTCCCCATCGTCATGGCGATTACTACTGACTTTATGAATTCAGATGTTCCTCTTGCTCCCTATTCCCATGTCTGAAGGAGCTTCTGTCTGAATACTGTTGTCTTGAATGTTTGAAATATTTCATACAGGCTCCGGTCTGCTCCGTGTCTGCGTTTGTGTTTACAATGATTCCCTCAGAACGAGAATGATTCGAGAAGTGTATTTTAGGCAATTATTCACTATTGCACCTAGGAAAGTTATGCGTCCAATGTCAATTTGTTCATCAGAATGTTCCACAAACGTTTGCACGAGGCATATGAGTGGTCGTAGTTAACCATTCTGTTTGTATAAATAAAAAGTTATTGTTTTATAGCACCTATCGGGGCAAGAATTACTCCCATGATTCTGTCTGAATTACCCACCCTCCCTTCTGTACCAGTGTGTGTCCTGCCTCCTGTTCTGTTGACTGTCCTGTCCAACTGCCCCAGACTATGTTTCATTTGTAAAATAAAAGGCCATCTCAAAGCAGTGTGCGTATGCCTGCCTCAGACACCTTGGGGGTTAATGCTCCTCTCATGTTCCTGGGGCTGACCAGACCCCTGGGTAAACGGGGCATGGTGGGGGTGAAGGTCGGGGTGGGGTGAGGGCTATTTGATACCCTTAGGAAAGTTCTGCATTTGTCTGACCTGCAACAGCTGGTGCTCCACTTTCTGCACGTGAGACCCAGAATGAGCTCCTAAAAACAGCGCTGGTATCCTTCCACACTTTCGGATGGCACTGGTCTGGTCCCAATCTGGAGCCTGGGGGTTGTTTGTGAAATGGAGAACTTGTAGTGGTGTTGTGGTAGACAAAACAGCCCATCTGTGTAATCCTGAATGTCTGGTGGTTTCGTATTCAGTCCTACCTCAAACTCACCAGAAAACGTGACCCCTACATGCCGACACTATGATAGACACAGTTCAGATGTTCAAAGTTCAGTCGTCTGAGATTCAGAGATGCATAGACAAGCCTGCACATAAATACATAATGAATTTATAATTTTATCATATTCTATTACCCTTCTATTATAACTTCCAATTCGACTGATATTCATATATGTACTTAACAGATTTGTATGCAGGTTTCGCCATCTTGTGGACAAACCCGTGCATCGCACGCATGCAGCTGATTGGGCAACTTTCTCCCCCACTCAGCACTCCCACAAACCCTCGCGCTTCCTTTTCCACTTGCGCCTGCAATCATGGCGGATGTGGTGCAGGAGCAGGTAACGGAGCAGAAGAAGCCCGAGCAGGAGAAGATCCTGAACGGCGAGGCAGAAGAGAAGGAGGAGGCAGACCCGTCCGAAGAGACAGCCAAAAAGAAGAAGAAAAAGAAGAAGAAGAATAAATCCTCAGCTGGCGGTAAGAGGGTCGGGACAGGGCTGTTGCAGTGTTGCTGTGCGCGGGCCAGCGCGTGCGCCGGGCCTGGTGGAACACGCCTTACTAGGAGAACTCAGATCAGAGAACTCAGATCAGAGAACTCAGATCAGAGAACACAGCAGCAGAAAGCATGGCGTGACACTTTTCATGCACTTACTTAGCGGAAATCGGGACTGTCAGTTCAAACAAATGGTCTCAGCATTGATAAGATCAATTGATAAATTGATCAAAGATTGATAAGATGATTGATAAGACATCGTTTGCATATCATAATCGCCGGTTTATGATCCGGGCTTAAAAATTGTGGACTTGTTTCATAATGTGCAGTTGAACGCTGCTTCTGGCAGTTACACGCCTTACGTAAGGTCAAATCGTGTTTTTATTTGGTCCAACAAAGTCATTTCAAGTGTGAGCTACAGATTTAGATTAGATAAGATGATGATGATCAGGTCTTTGCACTTGATTTAAGTTATACAAGCAAATAAGGCGTTGATAACGTAAACATTATGTTTAAAGTGTTAAAGTAAACTAAGAAAACTGCATAGCTGTTATTTCCTCAGACAAGGCAAGTACTTGTGTTCAGTCGTTATTATGTATCTAGTATCATTCTAGTTTAGTCCAGTAGTTTTAGTAGTATTGTGCAGTAGTAATGTAAACCAATGTGGAGCAGTAGTTCGTAGTAATGTAAGCCACTGTGGAGAAGTAGTTCCTGGAATCTTCATAGCTGGCAGTGGATGGTGCTTACATCAGTAGATCACTGGTAATGCAGGCCTGCTCTTGCCCTGGCCAATGATTACAGCAAGAATTAAGTGCACTAGCTGGCCCTGTCCAGCTAAGTCACATTTAACGGGATGTGATTCTTAAGCGGTCAGCTATGAGGATAACCTCCCATTAATGTTCTGCTCCCATGCATTTGCCAAAGCACAGATGATATCTCGCATGCCTGTCCACACTATGAAAACCCCTCTGCCCGCTGATCGAGTCCCAGCTCAGTGGGGTTGGGCTTAAAGCAACATGTAGCTGATGTTAACATGTCTTTCAACAGCAGGCAGCACCGAGGCAGAGGGGGATGGCGTGAACGACGTGACGAAGCAGCTGGAAAAGCAGGCTTTGGAGGACAAGGAGGAGGAGGGAGAGGACGGTAAGGGAGAGACTGCACACCTGCAACAGGCATCTCTGCACGGACAGTCACCACACACTTCACCACGCACTCAACTTCCAAAAAATGATCTCACCACAGATGGAGAGGATGGAGAGAATTCAGCCGGGAAAAAGAAGAAGAAGAAAAAGAAGAAGAAAGGCCGTAAGTCACCTGAGGCTGATGTGAGGAGAGTAGACAGAGCTAAGACAGGAAGAGGGGGAGGAGGGTTCAGGCAGCACAGGTGAACCCACAGGGCAGGGTGTGTGTGTGTGTCTGTCTGTGTATGTGTGTGTGTGTGTGCCTGTCTGTGTATGTGTGTGTGTGTGTGCCTAGCTGCTGCAGGGTCTCCTGCTTTCCCCTGTCTGGACCTGTGGTTCAGTGTCTCTCTTCTTCCATGCAGCCAAAGTTCAGACTGACCCACCATCTGTGCCCATCTGTGATCTGTACCCAAGTGGAGTGTTTCCCTTTGGACAAGAGTGTGACTACCCTGCTGTACAGGATGGGTAAAGAGGCACACACACTCTCACACACACACACACACACACACACACACACACACACACACACACACACACACACACACACATCCTAGTGATGTGAAGAATGTGTTCATGAACAGTAGTAGTTCACTAGATTACATTATCTTCATATCCACATCCCATTATTTTCCATGATATAGCTTCTCCTTAACTTATGTAACATGACTAAAGGTGCTGAAGAAGAGTGTGTGTGTGCGCGTTTGGACCCTGTTACAGTCGCAGCGCCGCGTGGAGGACGACTAATGAGGAGAAGCGTGTTCTGGACAAGGCCAACGAGGAGGTGTGGAGCGACTTCCGCCAGGCGGCCGAGGCCCACAGACAGGTGCGCCAGTATGTCCGCAGCTTCATCAAGCCTGGCCTGACTATGATTGACATCTGGTGAGCCCTCCCCCAGACCACCACCATCACCACCATCATCATACCTAGTCGTCCTGGCTGCGTGTGGAGCTACCTCTGGATTGACTTGATCTCATCCCTCTCCCCTCCTCTCATCCATCATCTCTCTCAGCGAGCGGTTGGAAGGCTGTTCTCGGAAGCTCATTAAGGAGAATGGGCTGAACGCAGGTCTTGCCTTCCCCACAGGCTGCTCCCTCAACAACTGTGCGGCCCACTACACCCCCAACGCTGGAGACCCCACCGTGCTGCAGTACGATGACGTCTGCAAGATTGACTTCGGCACTCACATCAACGGTAAGGCTGATTGGTCCTTTAGACAGATCTAGACCGACAGGTCAGTCCTGTCTCATAAGACAGGAGACAAGGAAACTCTCTTCACACTTGTGTTTTGGTTTCAGGGAGGATCATTGACTGTGCCTTTACCGTCACCTTCAACCCAAAGTATGACAAGCTGCTGGAGGCTGTGAGAGATGCCACTAATACTGGAATCAAGGTGGGACAACATTCCTACACTTCTGTTTATCCACATATCAGACTGTGACGTGGCGTTATCTTAAAGTTAGTTATTAAACCGTGTTGCGTTTCCCCTCTGCAGTGTGCCGGTATCGACGTGCGTCTTTGTGATGTCGGAGAAGCCATTCAGGAAGTGATGGAGTCCTACGAGGTTGATATCGACGGCAAAACCTACCAAGGTACTTCTTCTCGAGAGAAACCTTGATACAATTCAGGGAATACAGATGTACACGAGCACAAGCTTAATGTTGTTGGTGTTTGTCTTTGCAGTGAAACCTATTCGAAACCTGAACGGTCACTCCATAGGCCAGTACAGGATACATGCAGGAAAGACTGTCCCCATCGTCAAGGGAGGCGAAGCCACAAGAATGGAGGTTAGCAGCTAGCGCACGTCTTTGCAGTGGAAACAGATCCTGATTGGTGTATGCATAGTTCAACTACATAGGCAAAATTATATGAGCAATAAAAGGGGGTGTGTGGATTTGTTCATCAACACATCTGGGCCTTGTGTTGGGTGAAATGATTTGTCATGATTCCGTTGTGTGGATCGTTTTTTTCTTGCATCTGTGATGTCACATGTCTGACCCTGCCTCTGTCCCCTAGGAGGGAGAGGTGTACGCCATCGAGACATTTGGCAGCACAGGGAAGGGTGTGGTGCATGATGACATGGAGTGCTCCCATTACATGAAGAACTTTGATGTCGGACATGTCCCTATCAGGTACAGGGCGAGTGAGATGATCTAATTTCTGATGCTAAACAGAGAACGTGAGGGGCTGAGTAGCTTTTCTCTTAACCTCTGTCGCCCCCCCCCCCCCTCCTCTTTCTCTCAGGCTCCCCAGGGCAAAGCACTTGTTGAATGTGATCAACGAGAACTTTGGCACACTGGCCTTCTGCCGACGCTGGCTTGATCGTTTGGGAGAGAGCAAGTACCTGATGGCCCTGAAGAACCTGTGTGACCTGGGCATTGTGGACCCCTACCCTCCCCTCTGTGACTCCAAGGGATGTTATACGGCCCAGTTTGAGCACACCATCCTGCTCAGGCCCACCTGCAAGGAGGTGGTGAGCCGGGGGGACGACTACTGAGACCGCCAACCCCCCCCCTCCCTCCCTCTACTCACCATCCCCTCACTTCACCACCACTCCCATTCCCCCCCCCCCCCCCCCCCCCCTTTTCTCCCTAACCCCTTCTACAGTGAGTCAATACACAGAACCATCACCTGCCCTCTGTAACAGAAGGAAGCTTCTGGTACACGGCCGTGGCTTCGGTCTCTCCTTTCATGGCAGAGAGCAGCAGCAAAAGTTACAAAATGCTGCTGTCATGTTCTACACACAAAGCATTTTTCCGCTACTTAGAGCGTGCAGCAAGAGGGACTGGCTTTCTTAGCAGTGGCTGAATTTTGTATAATTTGTTTTGTGGGTGTTGGCCACAACTTTTTACATCCAATGTAAAGTATGACTGGTAAGCAGGTAAACGGTGACAGCATATTATATTATCATATTCTTACATTACTGCCCTGAGTATTAAAAACATGTAAGGCTAAAGACCCTTTTCTCTGTCAGACTCAGGTTGGCTGCAGTCCTATCTTTTCTGCCTGTAAACCCTCAGTGCACAGTTTTAATGGCCGGTCCCCTGCTGTCCCCCCCCCGGTGACAGGGGCTAGGCTGGGTGGCTGTTCAGAATCACCAGTCTAAAATGTAGAAATAGTTCCACTGTTCAGCTTGAGGTGAAGGGTTGGAGCAATCCTGACACCGTGCATCTGGGCCTGTGCGTTTGGCTGCTCTGCTACAGGAGGGGGATGATGCTCTCCACTCCTCCAGTATTTATTTCTTTGATATTTGTAAAGTATCTTTGAAATGGCTGCTGCCACCGTATGTACCGGGTGTAATGCTTCATTTTGAAATCCCTGAAATGCTTTTGTAAGAAAAAAATGATTAAAACAAATAATTTTGCTCTCCAGCTTAGTGTCACTAGTTAGTTTTTTAGGGAATGATTGATAGGGTATGATATTAGTTTGACAGGTTGATTCATGATAACTTGTGCCTGATGCACTTCATAAACTACTGCGGTGAGTTTAATAGGTTATTTTTGTTAAATATCTAACCCTTTGAAAACAACACAAACAGGATATTTATTAGAAAAATGAAAAAATATTCTCATTTTTATTGAGGTAATATTCTCTGAAAATTGAGGTAACAATTTGCATAGTATCACGTCCATAAATGTACACACCCACCCAAGGAGTAGTAGAACAATGTCTAGATACATGACATCTGACACAGATGGGACATTAGCCAGATAAGATATGTAGAAATGTGCTTGAACTCTCATCATCATTTCATTTAAGTAATGAAAACATTTGGAGAGCAGTTTTAAAGAATAATACCAAACAAAGATATACAGTACACACCGACTCCAAGTCCAGAGATGGGCCACATCACTTATATGGACGCGTCTACACTGCTGGTGATTCCAAACAATCAAGAGGGAGAAAGGATCAAATCTTATAGAAAATCACACATCTGACATTCTAACAGCCATTGGCCTCGTTTAAAAAATAAAAACTTCAGTGGGAAAAACAGGTACAAATGACAAATACATTCATGTTCTAAATTCTGGCCTGTGTGGGTCTGCTTCTACACATTTAAGCTGATCTGATATTCAGCTTGGCCCTCTGGTAGAAAATAAAATATAATCTGATCAAAGGGCACTTCTATGAGACAAGATAAACCAGTCTCTGTCACAGGGATACTAAACACAACTGCCTTTTGACATTTACATTCTGAGAAAGAGAGAGGGCAGCATTTAGTTAAAGAAAAACATCCCAGAATCCCTTTGGAAATTTGAAAAATATCCACAAAGCACATTCACCAAACACAGTTTTGGGAAGAGGGGAGGGAAATGTTGAATCCCCCCCCTCCCCCCATGCTTTGGCTTGAGGCAAGTAGCCAATGCTGAACCAGTTTCTGATCAAACAGTAAGTCTGGCAGAAATCTCTCAAATTACTACTTATGTTCCCACCCACCACAACAGACCAGTCCAGTTTCTGGATACTGCTGCTGGAAATGGTTAGAACAACCTCACGTATTCAACGTTCCAGTTATGTGTTTTAAGGCCAGTATTTAACGATCTAAAGTAACCTTTAGAAGAACTCCCATCGATTAAATCGATTGACATTTCAACCAGCAAACCCACAGGGCATGAAGGTAGACAGGCGACTATACCAGCACTAATATACCAGACACACGTGGACACACTGGACACGTCCGTCTGCTGCTACTGGGACAACTTTGCTGATCCTTCCCATCAAATAGACCTGTACACTATTAAACACAAAACTCAAGGAAGGTTATCCTTTTGGAGAAAAACATACACAGCATAATGTACAAGAAATTCACAAAGCATATTTAAAAAGAAGTCTTTAGTAGAAAAATAAAGATTGTAGAGTGTTTCCTTCTCCAAGAAGGAAAAGAATGCCCGTAAAGAAAGGGGGGAGGGAGGGAGACAGGTGTGTGAGATGGGCTGCTGATGATCAGGATGTCAGGTAGAAGGGGTCCCAGGTGCCAGGGTCAGTGTGATCTTATAGCGGCCGGTCTTTTTCCTGAGAGACACGCTGAGTGTAGAAGAGGATGTAAGCCTGAGCTCGACACACCTCCTCCACCGAACACACGTTCAGCTTGGAGTCATTACAGTGAACCCAAAAGCCTAAACAGAGAGAAAATGAAGGGTCATTATAATGGAGCAACACGGAGCACAACAATTCCTCTGTGAAACATTTTGTACTGGCTAACAGTACAGTCACCCCCCCCCCCCCCTCCAGAAACACATGGCTCTGACCTCCTTCTGTGTTGTAGCAGTAGGCAGTGTAGTGGCCGGAGCCAAAGCCCTTCCCATGATGCATCACCACAGCGGACAGCTCATAGAGGAAATGTTTGGGGTTTGGTGAGCTTGAGGAGGAGGAGGGGCTAAAGCAGGGGGAGGCTTTGGGGGCGGGGTCTCTGCAGCAGTACGGCTCCATGTTGAGAAGCTGGTCGAAGCTCACATGAACTCCTATCTTCTCGCGGTGGTTGCGCCCAGACCACCTGCCAAACAAACCACATCAAGAGATGAGGTCATTCTAATAATACATGCGAGACAAAGGTCCCTGAAAAGGGTAGGTGAGGTTGGACCGGGGTGGGGGGGGCATACCTGAAGCGTTTGAGGTGCAGCCGTAAGACGTGAGGCAGTTTGTGGACCATGAGCTGTTTTTGGGCTTCAGTCAGGATAACAGGCTTAGAGGAGAACCGGCGCCGCTTACCTGTAGAGAGAGAGAGTTACTGCACAGACCGAACGAAGACCAACATGAACTACTAAACTGTTTCACCTTTTATGGTGTTGTGTGTGTGTGTGTGTGTGTATGTGTGTGTGTGTGTGTGTGTGTGTGTGAGCGTGACTCACTGTTGCACTGGTCACATGCGTAGATGTTGCCTTCCAGGGCTTCTGTCTCGGTGAACTTGGCGAGCATCTCCGTCAGCCGACACGACACCTGCGCTGCAGACTCACGACTGTTACTATGGTAACGCTCAGGGAACTCCAGAGAGAGGTCCCAGAACGACTCGATGGTGTTGGATCTGTGGTCGCACGCCAGACACGTTACCTGGAGGGAGGGGAAGGGAAGGAAGGGAGTGGGGGGAGATGGTGAGGCCAAGAGGCAGATCCCTTGTTAAAGCACAGGCCCAGAGCTGTGGAAGGACCACTTGGCATGACTGAGAGAGCCCCTAGACACACACAAGGCCCTTTGTCTAGCAAGAGCAGGTGGATGAGTTTGAGTGCTCAGCGTTTAAAAGGACCACCCCTTTTTACTCGAAGAACACTCATCCTTCTCATCGTGACTTGGGCATGCAGTAAATCAGCATTGGGAGAGCCGTCTGAATAAGCATGTTGGAAGCAGACATGTTAATGTCCATCTGGACAGAGCATAACCCTAACAAGTAGACACTTAACGCATGAAAACCAGGGGAAGGTACCTGGCTGAGGAGCTGGCCATGGAAGATGGTGTTGACCACGCTGAGCACCTGCTTGATGAGCCGCCGGTGTGTGTACGGCATGGCGTCGGCCGGTGTGTGTGTGCCTGTGCTCTCCAGCTCTCTCTGCACCTTGTCCAGCAGCTCGCACAGGAATTCCTGGGCATCCTGCTGGGCGTAGCCCCGGAACGCCGGGATCAGCTGCCACACAGAGTGCAGCATGGCGAAGGGAGACACCAGCGCCCACTTGCCCGACCACATGACCTGGAAGAGGGTGTGCAGCTCGTGGCACAGGGAGATGTGCTTGGAGCTGGGCTCCTTGGGCTGGATCAACTCCATGCTGCGGGCCCGTGAGGCCCCCCCGCTCAGCCCCGCACCCATCTGGGGGCTCTTCCGCTGGGACAGCTGATAGCTGGGCTGGCCCCCGGGGATGGGGACGGCGCCCACCAGCTGGCCGTGGACGGCGGAGGCCAGCAGCTCCAGCGCCTGGGTCAGGTCCAGCCGCAGGAAGCACTCCCTGAAGATGTGCAGGTGGCTGAGCACCTGCAAAATGGAGTTCATGTAGCAGGTGTTGCCTAGGTTACGCAGGCCCGTGACCCCCGGGGTGACAGTGGGCCGACGTTTGAGGGGCGAGTCACCCTGTTTAGGGGAAGTCCGGCGGGGAGTAGGGGAAGGGGCATTACGGGAGGGGCCAGAAGCGACTTTGGGTTTAGGTTTGGTGGAGGAGCGGGTCTTAGATATGTGGGTTGGTTTTGGGCGGACCACTCTTTCGGGAGTGTGTACTACAGGGGTGAGGGTTCTTGGGTAGGGGCAGAGGGGGGAGAGGGGGATGCTGAGGGTGCGTGCCCGTGCAGGGCGGGGGGAGGAGGCGGCGGCGGCCGCGGCAGCATCAGCTGCTTTCTGACTCTGCCTGCGTAGACGGTGGCTCTTCCTGGGCGGGGCGCTGCCCAGATCCTCTTTCGACTGCCTCTTCATCGCCCTCTTCTTCTCCTGCACCTTGATCCTGCGTGCCTCCTCCTCCTCCCTCTGCCTTTCCTCCTCCTCCCTGGTCTTCCCTACCTCCGTCTGGCAGAACCAGGAGCGGAACACACGACCCAGGAGGGCTCTCCGTCGGTGCCACAGCGCCGTGAACATCCGGTCCTCGTCCCTCAGCTGCAGCTCCCGGGCGCCGCAGGGTGAAAGGGCATCGGGGGCGGCGCTGGCAGAGCGCAGGGTGCGCCCGCTGCGGGTGGTGACCTCGTAGCGCTGGCTCTGGATGGCGCTCAGGGTGCTCCGCAGAAGCTTCAGGTCCCCTGTGGCGTTGTCGTTCAGCACGTAGTCATCACACAGGTAGCAGAACACGTACAGCTCGTTGACCTCCATGGCCAGTGGGTGGCGCTGCTGGTGGAAATGCTGCAGGGCGTGCTCCTCGATGTAGCGGCCACAGGCCACGTGGGCGCAGCTGAGGCAGGCCCACACAGACTCAGTAGTGTTGCAGTCCACGCAGTGCCACTTCTGGGGGTTGAGGATGGAGTGGTCTGGGGCCAGCCGCAGCCTGCCCACATGCTTACACCTGTCCATCACACAGGTCTAAGGAAGTCTGTCAGAGACCTCCAGGTGGGTCACGTATCCACACCAGCTTCACACTGCCATTCTGACCAGGGACAGCTGAGAAATGTGGTTCTCCCGCAGCATGGCTTTATCTGGGGATGATGAGGAGACCACAGGCTAGACATGAAGTTGGACAGCAGCAGTAAAAGATGCTGTATGTAACCTAGGTGACAATTTGCCCAACCTGAAAATAAAGAAGACGCATTATTTTTCAGAACATCTTTTCACATTGTAAGCATAGCTTGTTATGATATATTGAAGCACAATTTCAGTATTCTATCTAGGGGAAGACCCCCACTGGCTGTAAAAAAAAAACCTTGACCAACAATGGAGGGGGGGGGGCACAGTCTTTGTGTACAAGCACAGAGGGGGAAAGGGAAGATAAGGAGAAAGAGGGAGGCAGGAATTGAGAATGGTGTTTAGTAAAGGGAAAGACGATTCAAGGGACAACTTGGAGACAAGCAGGGAGGTCTTAGTATAGCTAGGGCCAGTCTCTGAAAGCAGGTGTTCATTTACAGCCTATGTGAGAGGGTGTGTGTGAGAGGGTGTGTGTTCCATACAGACTCCGTGGTATAAATAAGTTCAGTGGCCTGGGTGTTTATGAGTCCAAAACTAAAAGATTGTGACACTTCCCCCACTCCCAAAAGAGATAATGGTTACAAAAGTTTACAAGTTGTAATACTTTTTCTTTTCTTTTTTTTAAACTTAAAATTCGTCTGAAATGCAGCTTCAACTTAATCAGATCTTCAATCTTGCCCTCAGTCCCTCTGTCCCCCGCATGTCATATAACAACAATGACCAGCAATAACTCACGCATGTAGCTTCCAGTTAGCCATCACAATCTATACACGAATACAATCTGTCTTATTTAAACCGCACAATAATATGTAAAGAGGTCAATAATGTCGGTAATGTACCTCGTCCATGATCATACAGTTGCTGTATCACCCTGCTTGTCTGTCCTTATTTGCTATCTGGGTTCTTGGCGGTAGCTAAAGCTAGGCTAGCCTGATTCCTGCTTCACTGTGCCTGTGTTACCTGGCTAACAGAAGCAGGATGGAACCCAAAACATCCACCAGCTGAGATTAAAGGAGCCATCTTTTAATCACATGAACAGCAGGCAATGACTTTGTAGCATCATAACAATGTGTTTTCATCTTCAGCAGTGAGAGGAACAGCTGGATATGAAGCTGAACACAAACACACACTGTCTGTGGCTAAGTTAGCTAACCAGGCAACAAACACACGAACCAGGATTCAAAACAAACAACTGAGCATTTATAACATATTAAAACAGTCCAGGCATAGTTTTATATCTGGGTTCATTGTCTGAAACCTGTTTTATTTCTGGGGTCATTGTCTAAAAACAAATCCTATCAAGGACATCCCAGGGATTAGCTCTTCTGTTAGTAGCATAGTTAGCTAACACTCCACTGTGCCTACAATTGTGGCATTAAGATGTATGGAACTTCGTCTTGGTTCTCACAAGAACTGTTGATGAAATACTTGAGAGGGAGAAAAAAGGATAAAAGCATTAAATATACCATACCAGTCCTTCACGGCTCTTTAGTAGTCTGTTACTAACGGTGTCGCCATCTTGTCTCTCCTTGTCGCGTGCTTCATCTTCTAGCGTGTCCTTCTTACCTGCTGCATGGAGGGAGGGAGGATGTCTTACAAAGCAATTAATCGTCTTTGGACACAAATACATGCACAGCAGACATGTTGAAGATGTGAAAAGCTGAATTTGGCTGGTTTCATTAAAGTGATACACAGGTGATACACAGTTTATACTGTGACACTCTTAACATATGTAGACAACCCTGGGATGCCACCACGACCACCAAGCCACAAGATGGCAGTGTTGTATTACCAAAACAAATGCAGCTTTTCATTTGTGTGCGTCTGTGTTTTCGCACTGGTATGTGACACACTCTTAGTTCTTTTTTATTTAGTGACACATTTATCACATCATGGGGGGAAAAACAAATATCTCTCTCTCTCTGTCTCTCCCTCTCCCTCTCTCTCCCTCTCTCTCTCTCTCCCTCTCCCTCCCTCCCTCTCTCTCTCTCTCTCTCTCTCTCTCTCTCTCTCTCTCTCTCTCTCTCTCGCTCTCTCTCTCTCGCTCTGTGTGTGTGTGTGACTCTGTCTCTGTCTGTCTCTCTCTGCCTTTCACTCTTTTTGTGTGTGTGAGTGAGTTACACTCTAAGTGAGATACAGGTCTACTCCAGCACCATGCTGGTTAATGAGGGCAGGTGATATTATCAGACACAGGATAGCATTAAACCATGTAGCTTTGAGTCAGGGTCCAGGTGGGTCTTAGAGCTCAGAAAGCATTGCCAACTATTACTCTAATGGCTTACAGAGAGAAAACACTAAAAGACACATTTTCTTTCTTGTTCACTGTCAGAAACAAACAGTCCAAGGCCATATGACAGGAATTGAGGACATTTTGAGTGAGTGATAAAACAGGTATGTGTGTGCTGTGTAGATCTGCCATCTGATTCCCGTCGAATCACTTTTAATGTTTTTTTGCCTCTATGTCCCGAGGCCCTTTTCTGAGCTTTCAAGTCCACACACGCTAACCCCCCCACCCCACCCCCACCCCCACCCCCCTTCTCCATCTTTTGGTCTCTCACCTATTCCCCACATAATACAAACACACACACACCTCCTGTTTTCATTAAAGCAGACAAATCTTTCAGAGAAAGAAAATCAAAACATCCAGTGGTTTTACTTGGTTGTAGTTTATGGCAAGTTAAACACAAGTGGTGATTAAAAGATAGGTAATGATTTATCATTTGTAATGAAACAGTGTTCACAACTAATTATAGTTAACAAATTAACATGGTTCCATGTGGTGATGTGTCAACGGAATTCTGACTGTATCTGATTTCATAAGTCGTTGTGGACGGAGAATTCCCCTAGTCAGTTAGTGTGTGTCTCTGTCTCCATAGTCAGTAATGAGGCAGTTACATCAGGCTGTCATTAGCAATGCAGTTCATTATAATCAGCACTTGTGTCTCAGTCATTCTACTATGTCAACACTGCTCTGTTCTGGCTTGTTCTGTACTTTGGTGAAGAAGTATTCCTGCATGTCAGAGTGTGAATAGTTTTAGAGAGAGAGAGAGTGAGAGTGATGGTATTTCAGGGTGTTTTAAGAGTGACTGCTGACAGTTATGAATGAAGGGTTCCAGTCGGGTTTCCCCTTTCTGAATTTCCGCTTAATCAAAACCGATAGGGTAATAAGGAACACATGACATACGTACATTAAACCATGCTGGTACAGGGTGCAAGTCCATCTCTATCACTCCCACCTAGCCTTCTGCCTCCCTCTCATACACATACATTCATCTTAAGAGACCCTTCTCTCTTTCCTCCACTTTCCTACTTACTCTCATCATAATAATACCTCATCATCAATTCTCCTTCCTCTCGTAGCAGAGGATTGGGTGTGTGAGTGTGTTCCACAGCATGGCTTATTTCAGGGTTCTCCCTCCCTGAGCTGGGTGCTCAAGAGGGGTATTGTGGGTAACGGGGAGTAGAGGGGGAGGGTTATTGTCCCCAAGCCTGCTCTGGGCCAATGGGAAGACAAGTATGCTGACAGAACAAAGACCATAACTCCATTCTATAGCACACAAGTGAGGCATTGTGTCCACACCAACACACCATACACAAACCATGTCCATACAATATACACAAAAGCATATCACACACACATACAAACACACATCCATAATGCACACTCATAACAACCATTACAAAACACCTCTGAATAAACCAGTTTCCCACACCCAACTAACCTCTTACACACACATACACACGCAGTTTTGCTTCCATTCATCGTGACATAGGGCCTGTTCATCTGAGAACAAGTAGAATTGGGTAAAAGATGTGTATGTGTGTGTGTGCGTGAAAGCAAAACAACAAAAGAGAAAAAAAGTGAAAGTGTTAGAGAGGAGCAATATGCGTTTGGTCTGTCTCTCAGCTGGCCCTTGCTTGGGTTTCTTGTTGATAAGTCTATACTCCAAGGTCAGCAACAACCGTTTAAGGACCATTCTTAGGTCCATGTGTGCCAGATTCCCATAGCCTTGACATTCAACTTGCCCCTTCCAATCTCCCTGACTAGGCCCTGTGTGACCTCTGACCTGACACAATGCAGAATGGCATCAAGTACCTGGCATGTCTGAAATAAGTCAGCACCTTCTGACCCACGTCACTGCGATGGAAACTTTGGGAAAGCGGGAACCCTGCAGCAAACACACGCTCCCTAAAGCCAAACACTTAGTGTGCTCTCTCACCGCTCTATGTTATGGTCAACATTCTGGGGCTCTGTGCGAACGCATGAGTGTGTTCTGGGACTGATGTATTACCTAAGCTGAGGAAACAGAGTGAGAAGGAAGGGAGAAAAAGAGTGTGTGATGATAAGGATATTTTTGTCAAGTTTATCTTAAGCATTTCAAGGCTCTCTAGGCAGAAAATATGAACAGAAGTCTCACTGTATCAGATAGTGTGTGTAGGTCTTGTTTGTTTGTCTAAGTCATATCTTAGTTAGTTTTCTAGGAGAGGAAGACATTCCACTGAGAGGAAAGGCTATCAAGATAAACATGGGCACTAATACAGAGCTGTCAATCAAGTCTACATACCTTGTATTCCAATAAATAATCAGAGAAAGAAAATAGATTTACATCATCATATTTATGTAGATATATACAAATAATACTGTACAGAAACACAAAGAAAGAAATAAAGGTGAACAGAACAGAAGTGGCAGATCTCTGAAGAGTGAAGACACAGCGGTTTATAGTAACAGCGTGATAATATCGACTCTCAATAACAGATATTGAGAGTCATTTACAGTATCATCTCCATTGCATGCTTACACAAACTTGTTTTTCATGGAAGGCTGTTCTATTTCGAACCACCTCTAAGAGGGAGAAGCTGCGTCACACAAAGCTATCCTGCCCAACTTAGAAACATACGGGATGAATGGGAACTCCCCCAGAAAATAAAAACATCCATTCACAAATACTCTCAACCTTTGCGTATACACACACTATTAAACATAAACAAATACATTCACCTGGACTAAACCACTTACCCTCAAACTCACACACTGGATTAGCTAGACCACTAGTAGTGGTTTGTATGGCTTTTTCAACATTGATGTGTGTTTTTATACATGGGTGGATCTGTCACAAATAGTGGAGGGGTTCACTGTAACAGGACGCATGGAACAAAGTCACTGCTCTCCATCTGTACAGCTGGATGGATCCTGGGGTCATGTGTGAAGGATTTAATTTCCTGTGGTACAGTCCATAAGTCCCTGCTACTGGTGGCCCATCTGTCCTGGGCTAAAGTGCTAGAGAGAGGGAGAGATGGGGTACGTGTGTGTGCAGGTCTGTTCTGGGTGTGTGTCGTCTCTCAAACAGAGAGGCGTGCAGAGTTTGTAAGTCCTCTGGCGACCTCATTTTTCTCAGGGCAGGGTGGGGGGTGGGTGGGGTGGAGTGGGGTGGGTGTGGAGATTTAGAGTCTGTAGAATGCCTTGTGAGACCACTCCCCCATTCAGAGAACCAAGAATAAAAGAATCCACGTCAGTCTCTCTTGTCGTTCGCTCTATTTCCTTCTATCTCTCTCTGTCTGTCTGTCTCTACAGGCGGTCTACCAAGTGCAGTCTTTCTTCAGTAGCGTAAGGACCTTGCGTCCCAGGCTAGCCCGCCAGGGTTTAACAAAGCTCTTCATGTTGACCAGGAGACGACCCTGTTTCCGGTCTGAATGTCCTGCCACCAGATACTCCACACCTGCAGGGTCAAACCCAAAACATGGTTAGTGAGTTCAGAGAGATGGGACTGGTTCCACTCAGTGGTCTGACTTTCCATTGGAAACCGTCGACTGCGCTGCGCGTGTTTGTGTGCAAACGTATGAAACGGAAACCAGCCTGGGTTGAGGATGGGGCAGGTGCAGCCTCGCGCTGTCCAGGACTCTGGGTAGAGTGTGACTCGACTCCTCTGAATCTTCACCTTGGTGTTCTGACTCAACACCTTCTGCACCTTGACCTCCACCTCAGCATGGGAACCCTTGTCATGAGCTGACAGCACCTTCACCTTCAGAACTGAGACAGGGACAGAGAGGGGGGGCGGGGGGGTAGAGAGGGGGGGAGAGGGTGGAAGACAGAGCGAGAGAAAGTTTTGAACTTGTTGAGCAAAAAGCTTCAATATATCATCTAGAATCTCCAGAGAGAGGACCGAGGTGAAGGCAGAGGGATTCCTCACCATAGGCGAACTTCATAGTACAGAAGAGTTTGCTGTTGGCCAGGACCTGCTCCTTGCATTCACACTTCTCTGCAGGACACACAATAAAGTCCATTAAACAACTAGCCTGTGATTGCTACCTAGTGTGTGTGTGTGTTAGCAGGGTGTGTGTACAATTAAAGAGAAAGAATTTGCTTGCTTCGGCTTTAGGCCTTGGGAGGTCTTGGAGTGGCGTTTGGAAACTGTCCACATTCACATTCCCTCACGAGGACACATGCGCGCGCACACAAACACGCACACACCTTCTCTCCTTCCTTGTAAGAATTTACCCTGCCTTTTGACTAACAATTAACTATGAGCTTATAACGCATGGTCACTGACCTGAGCAATAGAAATAGAATACATGCCCTCATTGTCACACATACATGCCCACACACAGACACACAACATAACGTCTCATTTCTTACCTGAATAATGAAGGGCAGAGAAGAGCTCGTCTGCTCTGAAGATCCGAGCCGGTTCACTGGAGTTTCCCTCCAGGTTATAAAGGTCCAGGTCTGAGCTGCGCGCACACACACACACACACACACAGAGTCATGCAACCTGTACATCCTTATTGCATGAGAACGAATGCTGCTTTTTTCCGGCATCTCTCACCTTGTCATGCAGTCTCCCGTGAAAGGATCGCAGTCTCCAGCACAGTCGCAAGGACGGCAACCGTAGTCGTGGAAACCCCAGTAGCCCACCATGCACCTGTCGCAGTGGGCTCCGCCTACGCCAGGCTTGCAAATGCAGTCGCCGTTGGTGGGGTCACACAACGAGCTCCCACCCAGGTGAAAGGGCATGGACCCCATGGGGTGGCAGCTGCATGCTGGGGGGTCAGAGGGAACACATCAGACTAACCTAACAACGTCTAAAGAAAGACACTCCTGAGATTTCATAAAAGGCACATTCTAGAAGATACTGCTGCTGTAATAGGGGGCCGGAGAGGAGGACCGCTGAGTGCCATTGAAGTGGTTGCCTGGCACGGGCCAGCATGTGTGATGCATCTGACATTACTGTCTTCCTACATTCTTTAGCATCAGGGAACATCGGAGGAAAGACCAAAAAACTGTACCTCAACCAATTAAATACTGTACATTCCCAAGGAAATTGAAAATTGAGTAAATAACTACTAGACCACAGTTCCCCTGAAAAACGCACACGCTAACTCAATAAATAACAACGAGTCAAACAGTAAATGACTTGGCATTCGCTTGGATCTAAGCGTGCACACCCCTCACACACACTGAGGCTGCCACAGTGTTGCTGAGCCTCAGAGGAGGACTTGATAAGAACAGGAGACACTCAGCCTCTAAGCAGGACTCTGGACTGGAGTGGAGCAGTCCAAGTTTTTCAGGATCTTGTAATACAATGGTCTCTCTGTCATCTCTTATCAGATCGCCCCCACACACACACACGCGCACGCAGACACACACACATACACATATACAAAGAGAGAGAGAGAGAGTTTTTACTCTATTCTTCTCCCTCGGTCAAATTCCCTGCTGACAAAGTGTTCTTTAAACATGAAGCAGCACAATAACAGGCCAGAAGATACCAAGAAACACAGGAGGTGTTTGCTCTGCTGGGCAACCACACAAACACCAAACATTCAAACACACACACACACACACACACACACAAACACACTGACACAAAAGACTGAGAAACACAGACAGGCAGGCTGTCCTGAAAGTCAGTGAATAAGAAGACTGAAAGCTTTGCAGGGGGGAAAGTAACAACCTCGCTACTGCCCATAAACCTGCTCTAATCTGAGACAGACAGAGGGGAGACTAGGGGGGGAGGAGGGGGGTAGTTAGGGGCCATATTTCTGTTGTTTAATGATGCTTGAACCCCTCATTCCAACCAACTGGCAGTAATTTCCTCCATACCCAATGCCAGACCCCCTGTGTCCCTTTCTCCAAGTCTGTAACCGTCTTGGCGCAGGAAGATGATGTCACAATTCTCCATTGTCTACAGTCCCAGACAGATTGCTGCCTTATCAGACACTGATCCCTAGGCGCAACCAAGATAAGTCCTATCTTTAGTCTGACTCTGTACATCTCCATATCAGCCCAACCATCTCCTAGTAAATTCAGTAGACAGGGTTGCAGGAAAGAATCCAAGCTTTCTATCAGTTCCCCTGAGGGAGTCGGAGAACAGGCAGGGCAGCCGTCTGGATGCAGGAGGAGCAGGCATGTCAGCAGCCAGACCATGCTCTCTTTATTACCCTCCTCAGAGCAGTCACATTCAGCTGCAAGCTTTAGAAGTAGCCTCCAGAAGTTAATCATTCAGTCAGTCCTACAGTCACAACAATGCCACCTCAGCTGCAAAGTTGTCAGCGTACTGATACAGGCACACCTGAAATCTCTCTCTCTGAGCGAATGCGTGCTGGTGTGTGCGTATGCGTGTGCCAAGCAAGTGAGTTTGTGGTGATACGTGACAGAGAAGCTGCCCGAACAATGACAGAAAACACCCACTACAAAAACAAACATGTATGCCTCACACACACACCTCTCTCAAACTCGTGTGTGTGTGTGTGTGTGTGCGTGCGTGCTCGTACTGTACGCTGCTTGACATCGTGTTTTCTTTAAAGGGCCCCACAATGCCTGAAATGAAAAAAAAAAAAGTTTCTCTAGACGGACAGAAATTCCTTCACTGTCAGGATCTACAGTATGTTTCCCAACCTGGCTGCATCACCAAGCTTGTTCTTTCTAGAACGCTCCATTCCTCTCTGCGCCTCAATCCCATCATTCAACAGTGTGACCTGCCCAGTGCACATCTGGCTTCCATCGCTGAGACGCAGCTGCCACTAACATGACATGTGTACCTGCACGCCCACAGACCCATACACACACACACACACACACACTCACACATACTCTTACACACACACTGAGGTGAGCGTTTCCCCAGGTGCCAGCATACCTGTGAGGCTGATATGACTTGGTCTGATCAGGCTAGATAATCTGAGGGAGAATGTAGCCACTGGCCTGTGTTTATGAATGGATATCTAGTGTTTACTTAAGGTCTCATAGACGGGAGCAGAGAAGACACGCGCGCACACTCACCCACATGTGACCCAGGCAGAGGGGCACCGCGGAGTTAGAGCCTCACAGGTGTTGTGACTCACCGGGAGAGTTACGGGGAAGGGAACAGGGGAGGCAGGTTTGACTCACAGCCTAACGATGGCCCTTTCTCATGACTAACGCGGGCGTTATCCTGGAGATGGAAGCCAAATCCGTGTGAAAGACAAAACACAGACGAGCACACGCCCACACAGTGGGGCTGATGAGCAGCCAGGTGGTGCCCACTGGGAGCAGCGTCATCCAGCAAGTCTCAGCCCGTCCTCCCAGCCATCGGCATTCCACACAGGAATGGGTTTGTTGTGCCAGTGGATGAGTGTGTGTACATGTGTGTGTGTGTGTGGTGCGTCTTACGTTTGCAGGAGTCTGGGGAGGTGTATGGTCTCTGGGGGTCCCGGTAGAAGCCAGTCTTGCAGTTCTGACACTGGGGCCCCTCAGTGTTGTGCTGACAGTCACACACACCTCCGCTACTCTGGCCCGTTTCACGCCACACAGACCAATCAAAGCGGCAGCTCTGAGCGTGCCCGTTGCACTTACACTCTACGGGTCGAAGAGAACAGAATGTCAGTAACACAGACACCGTACAGCATCCATCACTCTACACCTTTTCTTCTTATTGTCTACCTAGAGGTGCAAATAAAGTAACCTGAACCTAGAATGATATGATTGTACAGAGCTATATTTGATGTATGCATTTGTGTATACCTGTGCATGCATGTGTGTGTGTGTGGTGAGGGGGACTCACTGTGGCACTCGTGCGGAGCCCCAGTCAGACCATCAGCAGGCTGCCAGGGTCTGTCGTTGTAGAGCGGAGCACAGCGCTCACAGTGGTCACCTGCCGTGTTGTGTCTGCACACACACTTCCCATGAACCTGAGAAAGAGCGAGAGACCCCAAAGAAAGAGAGGCAGGGAAAGAGAGAGGAAGGGGGAGACAGAAAGAGAGAGAGACAAAGAGGTCAGTGTGAGGGAGAGAGCTGTTCCCACGTGAGAGCCTCAGCACCCCTCTCTAACCCCTGGGGGTCGGGGGCTCCCCTTCCTGGTCTCTTTCAGGTCCTGTCCTGTAATTGCTGAATGGAGATTGATTGTTTGGCTTCATCACTGGAAACGAGCAGGCCTCGGGTCTGAAAAGAGCGCAGTGTGTCTGAGTTTGTGTGTGTGTCTATATGAGTGTGTGTGTGTGCGTGAAAAGTGGAAGTATGCCGAACTGAGAGCACAATAACAATCTCCTTGTCATTCCTGTGAGTTGGAATGTCATGCATGCTGGATAATGATGTGCTCTAGGGGGGAGGTTGACAAGCCATCTGAGGTAGCGCTTTATCTGTTTGGGTTACTGTGAGTCACAGAGGGGACAGAAACACAGACACACAAACGCACCCAACGGACCCGCACATGCCAGCATTCACAAACACAAACAGACTTACAGCTACCACACACACACACCCGTGCGGACACATGAACCCCGGTGCTGGTTTCCCACGGTGTGTGTAGCCTCAGCGCCCTCTTCTCCTGCGTGCTATTCAGAGAAGGTTCAACACAAGAAGCAGAACGGAAAAATGGGACAACGGAACCTCAGCTCCGGTCCATGAACTGCCCCTGCCCTCAACCCCTGTACTCAACTCCCCAGCCCTCGACCATACGGTCCCTGTTATATCCAGCCCTCAACCCCCCCCCCCGGCCCCCGGGACTCCCCTATACCTTATCACTAATGCCCTGTGCTCCAGCTCAATGAGTGATAATCCGAGGTCACGACAAACATGAGCGAGGGGGGCAGAACTACTAAGGAACATGGCTGGAGGAATTTGTGAATAACAGTTCAAACATCAGGGAGGACTGAACAGAGAGGGGGGGAGATGTTGGCCCTTGTCCAGACAGCTGGTATTCCAACCAATTTCACATGTTTACCAGTGTGATATGGGACAATTAGCAGGCACGCACTCTCACTCTCGCTCTTGCTCTCTTACACACACACACACACATCCGCACGCACACACACGCACACACACACTGCTGATTAAGGACTTGTTTTCACATCGCCTTTTGATTTGTGAGGGAAACCAGCGAGGCGAACGCCCATCCTTTTAGAGGGCAGGAGAAAGCAAACACCAAGGCGTTCAAGTACTGCTGCCTGACCTTTCACTCCTGTGCCCCTCTGCCCTGGAACAGCCCCCCCTTACCGTGGCTTACAACCTCTCTTTATCGCTGGACATGCGTTTGATCTCCAGGCCTGTCTAAACACAACCTGTGGTAATCTGTCACTCCTAAACTGGCGTACACATGGTATCACACACATACGGCTCTAGGAGGGAAAAACCCCTCTGGATGTGGGAAGGGGAAGATCAAAGAGCTTAGTGTGCGTGTGTGGGTGCCCATGTGTATTGTATGTTTATGCTCAGCACTGCCCTCTGCGTGAGATGTAGTCAATAAACGCCAACACCTAATCATACACACAATCAGAGAGGCACGAAGTTGGTCAAAGGCCTGGCCCCGGGGCCCCCCTGGCCCCAAACAACCCCTTCTTCAGCCCTCTGCCACCCCTCCAACCCCTCCTCCTGCTGGGCTAATTGCTGCTAACGCTCCAGTAGCTGAACGTAGGCCTGGATGGCTGTGGGTGTGTGGGTGTGTGTGTGTGTGTGTGTGTGTGTGTGTAAGGGGGTGGGAGCTGGTTTTGAGGCAGCCTAACAGAGAGTGTAATCACCTTGCCCATGTGGTCCGGACTTGTGTGTGATCACAGCAAAACAGCCCAAGCTGCTCCTACATCTCTCATGCTGTCTGGGCAGTAATGGCTCTGCATCCAGGCCACTTTCACCGCTGATTACAGTGTTGCGAGTAGAAGCAGGGGCTTCCGCAGCGACAAGCACACACACGCATGCACGCATATACACACGCATACACATGCATACACATGCACACACACACACCACAATTTGTGCGTGTGTGTGTTTACAGGGCAGTAATCTTGGCACACATCTCCCTTGTCGTGCTCTTGTTGTTTGGGTTTCCCAGATATGGTCGCCCTGGGCCGAAAAAGAGACAGAAAACAAACTACTGATAGGGGAAGAAAGTACTTATATAACCCCATTCCAAGACCTGTGTCTCAGTGTGTTTACCAAATGCTGCATAACACACCTATGTTCCAGCTGTTACGCAACATTATTCTGGGTGACAGACAACACTGAATGTGTTAACTAAACTGATACTGCACACTGGTCAATCCCAGAAAGCCTAAACCTGTCGTGTGCGAAGCACTTTATAGTGTGATTGGTGGCTAGACAGACACCTCTGATTATAGTGCTTGTACAAGATATCTGCCATAAAGATACACCACAGGAGGATAACCACAGTCATTTATCAAGTCAGGCTCCGTCAAAGGCAGAACGCTGAACCCTTCCATCAACTGTAGTTCACACACACTGTTTATCTGTCTTTGACTGTTTTCTGCTCTGCACTCTCCAGGAAACCTCTGCTGTTTGCCACTTTCCCCTGTTCTGACAATTGACGGAGAGTAGAAAGAAGAAAGATTATCCCTTTTTTAGTCCTACAGTGGGGAAATTGCAGGCACATTCATGTTTAACGAACCCTGACCCCGCACATGGCAGGCAAGAACCGACCACTGAACCACCGGGCACTCAGCTTCAAAGGTGCTACACAACTGTTTGCGGAGATAGAGGAGATGGATGGTCCACTGACTTCTGCTCGGTAATCTAACCATCCACCATGAATCAGCCATATCCATCGACACCTCTTTCGATGCTCGCTCTCTCTCTCGCTCTCTCTCTCTCTTTTTTCACTCTTAATCTCACACACAGATATCAACACTATCATTACAGTTCTGAATCAATATCCTTATCTCAGGAAAGGCTCTTTATCTGGGCACAAAGAGCGAAACAGACCATAGGAAGCGTGGAGGAGAAAGGTGAAATCCTCCAATCACTCACACACACACACACACACACACACACACACACACACACACGCACACATACAAACACACACACACGCAGACACACACTTACCACATGGCTGGTCCTGTCCCTGACAGGACGGTAGCCAGGTGCGGGGACACACTGCTCAGCATGACCATTGCAAAAGCAGCTGCCCTTCACGATGAGGTCATATATGGCAAAGTGCTTGGTGGGAGGAGCCTTGTCCAGGTGACTGGGGTCTTTGGCTTGGCAGGGACAGGACTGGTGCTTCAGCAGACGTATGCGGATGTTGGTCACCCTCAGCTGCTGCTGGCCCGCCACCCCGAACGGATCTAGAGACTCCCATTGGGAGAGTGCACGGTAGATGACCTGTCAATCAAACAATGAGACAATCAGTCATCCGCGATCAGCTTTACACAAAATCAGTCACAGCAGTCAAAGCACCATGTGAAATCCTTTTTTAATTCAGTCGCTCCGTTCCTTTCTTTCTCTCGTCTTTATGTGATGACATCCATTAGTGATGGTTTTCTTTTGACCTCAGGGCTCCAATGACAACCAGCGCTGAGCAATGGCTACTCATGCTGCAGTTGGCAACCCAACACACGCACTCATACCTATAAAGTATGTATTCATGCTTGCCAAGCACTGTGAAAGGGGTGTGTGTTATTGCTCGAAACTGTGTTCCTACGGAGGAGTGTGTGTGATTGTAGGGAGTGTGTCCCTGTCATGGATATCATTGGCTGAGGGGCGTGTGTGTTTTTGGATGACAGTGTGAGTGGAGCCCATGCAGGCCTCTCATTGGCTAGATGGCTGTCCCTGAGTGTGATGGGAGGAGCACTATTAATTTCCCTGTTGTTGGAAAAGGTCACAGGGTCACGGCATTGTGGTCCGCAATTAAGGGAACACGACAAATAGGGCGAGGGGCGCCAGTCCGCGGGAGAGGAGGGAGAGACAAAGAGCGGGAGAGATGCAGCCCCACATTACTCAGACCCGGACAAAGGCCTTGCGACAGCCCGGCGACACTGCTGCAACACCATCAACACCCCGCCCCCCCCCCCCCCCCCCCCCCCCCCCCCCAAGTCCCCTCATCCCCACTGTGGACGTTCCTAAAACTTCCCCACACACACACACACACACACACACACACTCAAATGTGCATTCCTTAACAACAAAAATTCCATAAGAGGCCTTCCTGATGCTCGCTCTGCAGGCACTTCCTGAGGCCATGGATATATGGGAACAAGGGAAAAGACGCGCGCACAAATATGCACACATACTTGACTCACCGAAAAACTTCCATGGGTGCAGCATGGGACTTTACTACACCCATAATCTCTCTTCCTGTTTCAGGCTGAAAAACAGTGTAAGTCTGGCTTTAACTGCGCTAATTCCATCAAAGCACTGTGGACTGTAATCTGGTAAACAGGGACAATGGGCATTGATGGAGAACGGGGCAGGGGTGGGGGATGGGCGCCTGCAGGACCAACATCCACTGGAGCAACAGCACTTCCTCCCTGACAGACAGATAGAGAGCTGTGTGTCTGGGTCTGAGAACACCAGAGATAAAGAGCATGTCTGTGACATGGGTGTGTGTGGACATGTTTCTGGACGTGTGTGTGTGTGTGTGGGGTGGGGGGGTTAGTCTGGCCTCCTCCCTCTCTAAGGAGGTCACAGTCTTTATAACAAACACACACATTCTTCCTGCCCAGCTGACCTCATAAATAACGCAGGAACCCCTGATCTTCACACAGAAACTAAACCTGTTCTTTTGCTCTGAGCGTGGAGCCCATATCGTTTCCCGTGTCCCATAGAGACGAACACACTGTGGATCAGCACAAGAGATGACATGCTTTCATGTTTGAGGAGAGAAAAGGAGAGGCGCGAAAGCTGAGAAGCACTGCTCCCTGTATCGCTTCCAGCAACGACACCCCACCTCACAGCCATCCATCACCGCTCCCCCTTATCTGATTGCAGGAGTTTAAATACCCAACGTGCATATGAAAAGACACAAACACACACACTCACAAATGGACACAGACACATATGCACGTGCACACACACACACACACACTCATACTGAGACACAGTGAGGGAACATACTCAACATAATGGTTAAGCAAGTAAGCCCAAGCACTTATACACAAACACTTGACACAAGAGTTGAGCTCAAGTGTAAAAGACTGACAGGGTGTTCATATTTATGTGCGCCCTCTGACCTCAATTTGGACATGAACACACTCAAGATGTTTGAGCAACAAAAACAGAAACACCCACTGACACCTCTCTACATTCATGATTTTAACCACCTCAAACAGACCAAAAACAGTGTAGCTGTCAGGTTAGGCTTCTGTAGGATCTCAGGCTGTAGAAAGAACATTCTGACAGGCAGAGTGGTGGACGTCTGGTAGCTCCACTAGTGCAGAATTAGAGACAATTGTCTGCCTTCAGAGTTCAGGTTAAAGGTTAAAGGTCAAGCTCCCGTCACACACACACTCACAAACGGCCCCACACACCTCAGTCACCATGGCACGCTTCCTCAGGACAGAGATTTACGATACAGGAGCAGAATCAGGTCGGTAAACATGACAGGATTTTGCATAGGGACTCTTGCCAAGAAAAGGTAGACTAAGAGCAGAGCAAACATGCAAAACACATGACATCACAACAGGAAGCAGGAGCGGCTGTAAGAAGCGGGGCTCCGGATCAGGAGCAGGCACGGCCCTTCACATACCGTTTCAATTAACATCAATAGGCTGCCGGGAGCCCTCTCGTGCCACAATCCCCCCCCCCAACCCCACCCTCATAAGGCTGCCACCCCCTTCCGGCTGGGCTCAGCTAAAGTACTTGTTGGTAATGCTGCCTGTCAGGGAAAGTATGTTGATGTGCTGGCCAGGTTTAGAGGAACAAATCAATCTACGGTTTTTATTGTCGTCTCCACACTTGACTGCTCCCTCCTGTTTTCCATCTATCCTCCGTCCCTCCATGTCTCCAGTGTGTGTGTGTGTGTGTGTGTGTGTGTGTGTGTGTGTGTGTGTGTGTGTGTGTGTGTGTGTGTGTGTGTGCACGAGAGCGAGAGCTGACGAGCGCTGTGTGTCTACTCAGTGTGTGTTACTACCCAACACCTGCTAGTCAGAGCAAGTGTTTGCCTGTGTTTCAAACACACACATGTTGGCCCTTACCTCTCCTCGGGTACAGGGGTAAGCTCCAGAGTATTTGGAGGTGCAGAAGGCTCCGTCAGGCCCCACTGTTCCCTCCGCCAGACCAAAGGTGGCGTTGCAGTCGTGGGTGTAGAACTGCAGCGCCTTCCACGTGCGCCCGAAGTCCTGCGATCGCTCCAGCGTCATGGCGGCAGGGCGGGGAGAACGGAACACGATGATCAGGTGGGTGAAGTAGAACTCCACCTCCAGGTCGAGCTGCACCGTCTCTGACTCCGCCCCCTCAGCAGACTGCCACCAGGTGTTGGGGTGGCGGAAGGAGGAGTCAGCCATGGCAGCAGACAGGTGGGCCTGTAGGGGCAGGGCAGCGTTGCACTTGGTGCACTTGGCAGGAGTGCAGCCTCCACTGGCAGCAGGGTCGGAGTAGGAGCAGTAGAGCTCGGTGCCGTTGTACCCGCAGACGGTCTGGGTCAGAACCCTGCGGCCCAGCACTAGGTTCCCCATGCGGGGGTTACACGCTCGGTTCTCACAGCGAGGGGCTACACCCACACGACCCGTATCTGTTCAAGAAGAATGAAGGCACAGGTTAGGTGTGTGTGTGTGTGCACATCTATATGTGTGTGTGAGAGAGAGACGGAGAGAATCTGTGTTGAATGTGTGTATGTATTTGTATACAGAGAGTGGAATAAGCCAGTGTAGACCCTCATTCCTCTAGGAAGGTTCCATTTGCTAAAATAAGAGTTTAATATATTGCATATATAATAGTGTTATTGTGCACCTGCTCGTCTTTGGCTCAACAATTTGGACTCTTGACACAGATCAAGTTTGGGTTGCTATGGTAAGATCAGGATGAGCATGCAGACGCGGATTGAAGAACCCCCTCCGGGCTAGACTGACATGTTTAAGAGCCTCCTCTGTTGCCAACACTCACGCTAACACAGGTTCTTTTACAACGAGGGGGTTTCATCTCAACGAAAAGGGCATAATAACAAATATCTGTTTACATTTAAGTACGATAACAACGGACACCACAATTCCTTACGTTAGGTTGTTGTTGATGCAATAACAAATAATATGGTTATAGCACTGTTATTATTTTTTTGTTTGTTTGTTTTTATTTTATTACACAATTTCACAGCTAAATGATCCGACAAGAGATGTGCCCCACATCTGTGCCCCCAAATCTCTTCAATGTAAACTTATCAAGTCTACAGAAGTGAGAAGTGAACAGAAGTGAACGGGTGCAGTGATCATGAATCCCTCATGGAATTGAGGAGGTGCACTTGACACTGTTGCCCGTTATGATGCATTAACTATTTGACACAAATGTTGACCCCGAGGATTTTTAAAGAGGGAAAACTACTAACCTGAACGAATACCAGGTAGTGTGGTCACGGCGATCACAGCCAACCAAGTGCAGAACATCATAGTTTCCTATTCGTGAGAGAGACAGTCTCTAAAAGGTGCAAAACAGAGCAAAGTAGAACAGAGCAGCGAGAACCCCTTTGAATAAGAGCAACACGACACCTCGCTTCAAGTGGCAACTAGATGCAAGATTTAATCCACGATAAAAAAGCTAAGTCCACAAGTTCAAAAGCCTGTAGTTTCCCCTTTTAATAATAATAATCAGATGGGGATCAAAGACCAGATCAAAATCAGACACCTAGGGAAAAAGTATTCCATCTTGATTCAATGCAGCCTACTTTGCACAGAAAAACAGAGCTCGTGATTTGTTCTTTTTTTCTTTTTTTTGTGGGTTCCTCCAGATCAGCTCCCCTATTCAGTTGATTTGCTTGCTTTAGCCCCGCAGATATATATCTGAGGCATATTGCAAAGAGTGACAGCGGCTTGCGGCTCCGCCCAGTCCTCTTTTGCATTTTTTCTCTGACTTAAAGGAACATTCCTGCTAGTCAAGAGTCAGCGGATGTCAGGTCAGTGCTGACACGCTACGGTGCTCCCAACAGGCCTCTCCCAACAGCCTCTCCACAGCCTCTCCACAGCCTCTTACACAGCCTCTCCACAGCCTCTCCACAACCTCTCACACCGAGAAAAGTTGGGTAGAAACACCTGACCGGAGACAGCAGTGCAGGATTTGGATTGAAAGTACTAAAACAGGATTATTGGCCCCAAGCATCAATGACGCACTTTTAAAAAAACGTATGCTTTGAGCAGCCAAGAGTTCTCTGAGTGGGCAAAGGTGCACTGTTCACCACCATGACTATCCAGTGGAATCTCTGAAAGACAACATGATAAAAGCATGAGTAAAATATGATTCCTCGGCTTCAACTGACTGGACACATGGGGTCTTTAAGGGCAGCACATTACGATGTTTGTGTTTTACATCAGCAAAATTCAACTC
Organism: Neosalanx taihuensis; assembly: GCA_030340665.1. Taxonomy (NCBI): domain Eukaryota; kingdom Metazoa; phylum Chordata; class Actinopteri; order Osmeriformes; family Salangidae; genus Neosalanx; species Neosalanx taihuensis. The sequence goes on from CM059307.1 coordinate 1,949,780, forward strand.
AAGCATCAACATCATCCAAACTTGGACTATGGTCTCTCTTAATTTAAAGTGAGCAGTGACATGATTGGTGATCAAACATTAACCTTGTAAAGTGTGCCCCCCTGTGCTGAGGGGAGGTATGGAGTGGTCATGGTGATGGTGGACAGATGTCCCCATTTCCTCTTATTTTATCTTCAGCTCCAGTTCTTTGATGTTCTCCTTATAGACATCTGACTGCTGCTTACTGCCATATGAATTCAACTTCTTAAAAGTCAGTGAAGTGCACCGGTGCAGTGACTGGCACGCTCTCCTCCAACCACCCCTCTCTTTTATCACTTTCTATCTCCATCTCACTATTTCCTTATCCCTGCTTTATGTCTTTCAGCAACAATTTGACCTTTAATGAAGGCATAAGCCATTCCTACTGCACTTTAATTCTGAGCTGTCTATCTTCTTTCATTCCTCTCAGATGAGATGAGCCTTGATCCTTATATATGATTATATTTGACCATTCAAGGAAGTGGACATTACACAAATTGTGGGCAGACAGCCTCTGGAGTTTCCTGCACATACCTCTAACTCCTACTTTTCCTCCTCCTACCAACAATGTTATTGAGGGGGTGATCATAAATAAACCAAACTTAAATTTACAGTATTAACTCCCTGGCTTGTTTCTGCTTCCTTTCAAGATAACCTTACTGGGCTTCTTTTCAAAGACAGATCATCTGGAATCAAGCAAGCATTTCAGTTATAAATACTTAGATGTGTGATAGATGGTGGGGAAAATACTTAATCTCACTCACATGGAAAACATTCAAAACATTTTCAAACGTTTGTATTTGGTTACCCCAAAAGAAGACAGGTATTTAATCTGAAAGAGTGAAAAAAACAACATTAAAATGATGTAAGAACATCAGTATTTCAGCCATGCATAGGATCTAGTGTAATTACAGAGGAATTTCCGTCAAAAACCCAGCCCTAGCTTTAGGAAGTTAAATGTTGGTCTTATTCGTAATGTCAAGTTTGAACTTGTCAAATGGTTAACAGTCAAATGTGAGACAGAGAAGAAAAAAAAATCTCCAGACTGTCATTGCGTAAAGTGAGCTGCTTAGACAGAGCCAGACGTGACCCAGATATGACAGCCATACCTTCAAGAATTCCATCATCTCGGCTACATTGAGTTGAGTTATTGCATGTTATAAACAACTTAAGATTCTTAGTCAAGGTTGGTTTTCAACTTAGTCTAACATAGACATGAATTGTAGGCTATGTCCACAACTGTGTATACCATTCCCAAAAGATATAATATATAAAAGTATTCCTATTGTACTATTTGTACAATAGTTATACCCCCCAACACACACACACACACACACAATTTGGCTAAAGCAGTTTGTAAATAATACATTTCTTTCCGCTAGGTGGCGGTAGATTGTTGCTTTGTGAGTAAACGTCTTTTTGGTGAAGGTCTCGAGCAGGTCTCGAGGTCAAAGATATACTTCCTGTTCGGCGGCAGCGCGCGCATCCAAGTCAATCTCAGTTGTATTGTGTCAAAAAACTACAGTTACTGGAGTTATTAGTCGAGTATAACATCTGTGTTTGGGGCTGGAATGGTAAATACTAACGTCCCTACTTCCAAGCAGACTTTGGACAGAAAATATCCCAGGAAAGGGTGCAAGAACCGGGTCTTGTCACAGCATTGCTAGCTCATTCATTCATTCAATAGTCAAGCTTCATTCATTCTAGCACATGATAGCTACTTTGCTATAATAAACATACTGTTGCCAGTAATGTGCACAGCAGCAAGCTAGAACTATGTAGCACCATATTTTACTTTTTAACCTACTTTCTTTACGGATGAATAAGATCATTGTCAACGTTACTGAGTCTATAACTACTAGAATAGGCAGTCTGCTGGCGTCCCTCCTGGGCAGTGGGTGTGTAGTCACCTAGCGTCTGCACATCTTAATGGTGGTTATGGTTATTAAAGTAACACGCATGCAGACTTAAAATAAAGCACACCTCTATGGTTCTGATCAGAATAACAAAGCAGGCCTAAGAGGTCATGACAATGCTGAATGTAATGACCAAACCACTGTGTTCCTGTCTGCAGAGTTTACCACTGAACCCCAAGCCTTTCCTTAACGGCCTGACGGGCAAACCTGTGATGGTGAAGCTGAAGTGGGGAATGGAGTACAAGGGCTACCTGGTGTCTGTAGACAGCTATATGAACATGCAGGTAAGCATGCAGCACACCTTACCTACAGGGAACACACTGTAAGAATAGTGTAAGTTATATTATAATGATGTGGTGTATTATACTGTATGTATTTGTTTCACAAGCTGTAAGAATAGTAAATCTTATATTATAATGATGTGATGTATTTATACTGTATGTATTTGTTTCACCAGTTGGCGAACACAGAAGAGTATGTGGATGGAGCGTTGGCAGGCCACCTGGGAGAAGTCCTTGTTAGGTACAAAGACACCTGTCTGACTGTCTTCCATCCTGTTTGTGTTCTTGTTTAAATAACTGTTTTTTATGTTTATGTATTCTCACATGTTCTGTTTCAACAGGTGTAATAATGTTTTATATATCAGAGGAGTGGAGGAGGAGGAAGAGGATGGAGAGATGAGAGAATGATGGACCGATCAAGAAATGAAAAATTCCAGACTCTTATTTTTTATTATTTGTGTTGATAAATGTTGTATTTGAGTATTTTTCTGTTTTCACTATGTGGATAAAATGGACTCTGGAGGGAGCATTTACTGTCTGTAATGCTTTCAAAATACGTGATTTTTTTGTACTTTAATGTATGATTATAATGTGATGTCATTGTATGACAAAAACAATAAACTCTGGATAAGTTCTTTTTTGAAATGTGCTTGTGATAGAATTTTATTTTTTACAAACTAGTTGCCTTTATGTTAAATAGTCGATAAATGTAAATTAAACATCCAAACAACACCTACAAATCCAACAGTGGCACTTTAAATGAGTGTTAAAAGTGTTGTTGGGGTTTGCAGAGTTGCTGTTCCTGCAATGTGCACTTTGAACTTCGCTTGTCTTCTTTAAATATTTGCCAGATCCTAAATTCGTAGAGACAGGCACTACACCCCTCACAGGGCTTTGAAGAATGGCTACCAAAAATAGGCTTTGGGTTAAAAACGCGAAACAGCTGGTTTTAATTTGTAACAATGGCGAGAAGTATTTGACGAAGACAGAGATGCAACACCTGCGTGTTATAGTGAATGGCAGCGTTGTCATTGGGAGGTAAGATCTGCCAATAAAGCTACAGTAGGCCTGAACTCTTGACCTCCGAATTACATTTTTGCACTAGACAGTTTAATGTACCGCTAACCTGCACCTTCAGACGTATGGAAACAAGACAACACCTGTACAGCCAAGTATGATACTTTATGCCCCTTTGCTTAACCCGTTATTTCTAATCATATTGTTTCATATGGATTATCTATCAAGTGACGGCTTGATAAAAGCTGTTGGACCGGCCGAGACCATCGAGGCTCAATATGCAGGAGAGTCATTCGACAAAGTGATCGATGCATCAGGAATGTGTGTCATCCCAGGTATTTAAGCAAATGACATACATTTGGTGTCGCAAATAATGAAAAGTATTATTATTTTTTAATTGGTTATATTTCAGGGCTGGTGGATGCACACACTCATCCAGTATGGGCTGGTGACAGGGTGCATGAATTTTCCATGAAGGTAAATACATTTTATGTTGACTAGGCCTGTAAGTATCTATGTAAAGTTTGAATGAAAATTGTGAAGAATGTGTGTCTTTGTGTCTGGATGTTTGTTCGTGTATTATACAGCTGGCTGGGGCTACCTACATGGAAGTGCATCGGGCAGGCGGAGGGATCCACTTCACGGTGGAACACACCCGTGCTGCCTCTGCATCTACCCTGCTGGCCTCTCTGACCAGCAGGCTGGGCCGCATGCAGCGGGCAGGCACCACCCTGGTGGAGTGTAAGAGTGGCTACGGCCTGGAGCTGCCAACAGAACTCAAGATGCTGGAGGTCATAGAGACAGCGAGACGCACTCTACCTATCAACATCTCCTCTACCTACTGTGGAGCTCATGCCGTTCCCAAGTACTGAACACCGTTATGCACAAACATACTAACGCTGGCCCCAACACTGTGTCATTCTGAGGTAACCTTGCCCCCGTCCTCCCTAGGGGTAAGACTGTTGCCGAGGCGACAGAGGACATCCTGCAGGTGCAGCTGCCAGAGCTGCGTGAGCGTATGTCCGCTGGAGCTCTGAGGGTCGACAACATTGATGTGTTCTGTGAGCAGGGTGTGTTTGACCTCACTGCCACCCGCGCCATCCTGCAGGCAGGGAAAGACATGGGTCTCAACATCAACTTCCATGGGGATGAGCTTCACCCCATGAACTCTGCACAGGTATGGCACGATAAATGTATCCTCCATTGGGAGAAGTTACTTGTCTAGATTAAGGTATTGCCCTGACACTGTCCATCTTACTTTCTCTATTTATGACTGTAAAACTTTTTGTTTTTGGAAGCTTGGGGCAGAGCTTGGTGCCTTGGCTATTAGTCACCTGGAGGAGGTGACGGACGAGGGTATTGCTGCCATGGCTACCGCCAAAACAGCAGCTGTTCTGCTGCCAACAACAGCTTACATCCTGCGGTAAGTTGACTCATATAAGCATTACCACAGCGCCAGTGACACAAACTGTGGTTGAATGTCAGCACAGCCATTAACAGCCTGTGTTCTCTCAGGCTTCCTCAGCCGAGAGCGCGAGACATGCTGGAAGCTGGGGTTGTTGTTGCCCTGGGGAGTGACTTTAACCCTAATGCTTACTGCTGTTCTATGGTAGGTACCGCAGGGTATAAGTGTACCTTGAGGGTCTTAACCACCTGTCCTCCAATCATCACTCTGTGGTTCCTGTCTGACTCCCCCAGCCCATTGTCATGCACCTGGCCTGTGTTAACATGAGGATGTCTATGCCTGAGGCTCTGGCTGCTGCCACCATCAACGCAGCATACGCCCTGGGGCGCTCTCACTCCCACGGCTCCCTGGAGGTCAACAAACACGGCGATCTGCTGGTCCTCAACACCACGCGGTAAGGCTGCCATGTCTCTCACACACAAATTTAGAACAGGATTGTTAATATGTAAGGGAAATATTACCAACAATTCAATCAGTTAGTTAGTATGAAACTGCTCTGTAAGTGGATCTGACTGGGTTGGATTGACTTTCCTGCAGGTGGGAGCACCTTATCTACCAGCTGGGGGGACATCAGGAGCTGATTCGCTATGTCGTCATCTCAGGGAATGTCATTTACGATAATGACAAAACCCTGGATTTCTAGTTTAATCTATGAATGTTGACTGTTACGTTGTGGTCTGAAAACACATCAGCCTCACATGGCAGTCTTAGTGCTCGATATTGCAGATGGAAAAAGCATGCTGTCAAGCTAAATGTGTGGTTAATATTTATCGCCTTGGGGCAGCTTTTACAATGCTCCACGGTCTCTTCAGTTTGTCATTTTTGTCAGACCTGGATTTCCTATGCAAAGACTCAAGCTTTCTCTAGCTCTGTTAATCTTTATAGCAGTTTAATCATCCCTGTCTGTCATCTATCTCTATTGAAAGAATAAGTGAAGCATAAAAAAGATAGGTTTACCATGTCTGTTGTTAGAAGTACCTACACAGATTCTCAGTACTGCCAACCAACAATTCTCCTGGACTCTTCTTTTATTGAACAAGTTCTAGTATACAACACAGTTTTACAAAATTGACCCATTCAGTACATTATTACAAAGGCTTCACATAACTGGCTGTATCTACGTAGGTCCCTTTCCTCTTCATTTGATGTTCAAGTCATCTTCCTTCTTCTTCGGTTGGGTGATGGCCATTCTTCTCACACCAAGTATGAATCTGTCCAACCAGTACCAATAACTACATCTCATCTCTTCAACAAAAGTACAGATCCTGATAATAATACTGATCATAAACGTGTTTTTGACCAATGGTGGATTAAACTATACAATGGCGTATAAAAACAATAAATGTGTTATGGCATGCATGTCTATGTTTCTGATCTACTGTACATATATCAGTGCCAGCAGATGTAGTGTTTTCTGTGAGTTACACAACAAAGAGAAAGGGTTGGAGTGGCACAGTGTGTCTGTGTGTGGATTTAGGCTTCATATTTCTTGCCAGCTCTGTGTATCTGCTGGTACAGAGTCATGGAGAAGGCCATTCCCAAGAGCTGCAAACATCCACAACAAACCAGTCAATAACAGTACATGAATGACCGCAAGCTACAAAGTACTTCATACACACACACAAACACAAAGATCTTCCTCACCTGTATCACCAGAACACACATAGCAATAGTGCCAAGCAGGTGTTTGTTATCATCCAGCCACTCCTCCACCTTCTCATAACAACCCTGAAGACAAACATGAAAAGAAGACAAAGAAGATGTTAACACACAAAATAGCACACACACACAAATAGGGATTAAGAAGGAGATTGGATGTGTTATATTCTCTCTCCCTAAATCTCTCTCACACACACCCTCGTCCAGAAGGTGTTGGTGGCATTGTGACCACAGTCCAGGAAGATGTCCTGACAGCAGCTGTCTGGTACCACCTCCTCCAGCAGGGCGGCGTGCCAGTCTTTGTACCCCGTCACTCCACAACACCTCCACTGAGGCAGTACAAGAAGAGTCCATCAGAAAACACTCCACCAGTTTGGAGCCACATTTGTACATTTATGCAGACACTGTCGGTAGGTAAGGAGGGTTGGTTGAGAGACAGGGTTTGAACAGACGGACCACAGAGTGCAGAAGCATGAGTCAAGATTTGGGGTAGCATGAATAATTGAGGGGTGGAGTTGATGATCAGCATGTTTGTTCCTGGTGAATGGGAACAGTGAGTGTGTTGTACCTCTGACTGTATGGTGTTCCACGCGTTCTTGAGGCCTGCGTTGTTGTCAGTGTTGAACAGAACCAGCCCCTCCTTCAGGTCCCGCTTGGCGTTCTCACTCACCTGCAGAGACACAGAGGAGGCGGAGTCACACTCAAGTTTGGTACGACGTATAATAGGAGATGAAACACCCTCACTGACCTTGTCTGTGTCGACAAAGAAGAGAATGAGAAGGATCAACTCCGCCAAAAGAATAATCAACAACACAATGAAAAACTGAAAGAAAAGAAAGAACAGTGAACAGGTTGCATTTCTTCATAAGATATACGCATCAAATAACGAGCACAATGCATTTCATATTGTAGGCCAGATGTGTTGTGGGTAGTGTAGTCCACTCACGCTTAGCAGAAGGCACTTGTTCTCCTTGATGGCGCCCAGGCAACCCAGAAACCCTGTAATCATGACGACGGTACCAAGGGTGATGATGAGGTTGGCAGCAGAAAGTGAGGGGAAGGAGGGTGAGAGGGTGGCAAAGTTTCCTTGAGACACTGACAGCCATACCCCCACACCCAGCAAACCACACCCACCCAACTGGAACACAGGGACAGAGGGGAAAAAACACAATAAAATTTTAATGCGAATGTTGTGTGTGTGTGTGTGGGTGTGTGTGCGTGCATGCTTACCCAAAACAGCAGGTTGAAGAGAAACAACATATATTTAACACAGCAGACACAACCACGAGCCATGGTAAAAGAGGGGCTGCAGTGACAACACAAAAATGAAATGCTTTAATTTTACACAAAACATAGTATATTCCGTTGTAATTCTCGAAATAAAACATTTGAGGGCAGTATTGCTGAAAACATATGAAGAAAAACACATGAATGGGCTAAAGCTTGTAAATAAATTGCTTAAATTATGTGATTCACACATTCATAAATGATACAATTGTCTAACTTACTTTGAAGTCAAGAAAGCGAACTACTGGCACAATAAGAAAAGAGTTAAACAGAGACACCTGTAACAACAAAAACAAACAAACAGAAATACAAATAGTATGAGAAGAAATAACATTATGAGAGCAGTGTGTGTGTGTGTGTGCTCAATGCGTGTGTCAGAGAGAGGAATAAAGATCTTTACCGAGAAACCACAAGGGTCTAAATCGCAATTAAGTCTTTTTTATTTGATAAGCTCCAACACGTTTCAATGGGATTAGTGCCACTTGGATCGAGTAGCCTACTGAAACACCAAAACTGTTTCTCTTTGTGTCAACGAGACTCCCATGTTTATAATTGCACTTAAGTTACGGAGGTCTATAATTCAGCCCATACGTGCAATAGTGTAAAAATTTAGGGCTGCACATCGTGTTTGTACTCTAGACATGAAATACTAGCACACATTTCTAAAATGTTTAGAAAAACATGAAAACATTTTGGTGGTCGTGATCACTTCTGAGATTTTTGTGTTGCCTAGTAATTCGGCCCACAAATAGTAGATTCCCTACCGTTCAAATTCGAACTCATCCTCGACACTTTCATCTCCTCATGTACTCCATGGAAATCTGTCTTCCGGTTAGTTTCTCCGAAAGGCTCATAAATAAAAATCCTCGAATTCGGTTTGGCTTTATGATTCTTTTGCAAGACTCTTCACACTTTTAGCCTTCGATTTTTTTCGGGAGAGCGGAAACTGGGAAGGACCTAGTCTGCGGTATGGAGGCGTGTCTGTAGCGAGGCCCCGCTGCTACCCAGAGGGGTGAGGGGGACGTTACCACCGGATCAAATCAATTGAAGTCCTGATAGTAGCACTGGATCTCTGTCTCTCTGACCTTTCTAAGCATAAAAGTGTTGTTGTTTTTAACGTGTTCACAACTGTTAACAGCACACAAAAAAGAAGCGTATTCCTTAACCAAGTGGGAGTTTAATAAAGGATCATAACAATATTCCCAATTAATTTAAACAATTAAACATCTTTAACATTACAGTAGCCTACAGATAATTCCAAATTACAATACAAAATATACAAAAAACAGTAACAGCTATTTAATCTTTCATTTATGGCCCTTCAGTATCCGTGGCGACCGGGTGGAGTCCTTGAAGTGTGGGCCCCCTGTGTGGTAGAGTTAAGGTGCTGGAGCGGGGGGGCCCACTGTCCAATGAGATCCAGAATCATGGTGACAGGCGTGGCAGCTGGGGAAACTGGAGTCAGTAATCCTCTGGACATGTTAGGAGGAAAGCGGCTCCCTACCAACACAGCTGGCCCTCTTCCTCTGCTCCTTTCCTTCCTGCTGTTCCACTGCTCCTCTGCTCCTCTGCTTCCTGCTGCTCCTTATCCCCAGACCCATCTTTCCGACTGGGACGACTTCAGCTGCACCGACTCACTGCTCTCTCCCTCCCCCTGCAGAGTGACACGCATACACTGCTTCACCGCATATACACCCTCACACAACTGTATACAACACACACACACAACATAACAACATACAGAATACTACTGGGACAAACACATACCTTGTTGGCAATGGCCCTAAGCTTGCCTAGTAGAGAGGAATTTTGGGAATAGACGACATCATCTTCTGGCTCCTCCCCCTCTGCCAGGGCACAGCTGTCGGCAGCTGGCAGCTCGCACTCCTTATTGGCTGTCATCACCAGACGAGAGTACTTATACTCCAGCCTGCCAGGGGGCGCCATGCAGCAACACACACAGAGAAAATTAAATACAGAAAAAAGAGTTTGGATTTAACATTTCATGTAGATGTCACTGACCTCTTGTTTTTCTTCCAGAAGTAGCAGGTGAGAGAGATGAGTAGCACAGCCATGAAGGCCCCGCCCCCGACCCCCATCTTCAACCACAGGGCGATAGCATCACAGGCAGTGGAACTTGAGTCTGGTAGAGACACGCCTTTAGTGCACAGCTTTGGCTCGTTCCACATGTACAGAGTCTCCTACAGACAGAGAGGAATCGAGAGAAACGTCCAGAGACAGGAATGTTAATGCTAACCTATGGTGGACAGGTGGTGTGTGTGTGTTTCAGTGGTTATGTGTTTGTACTCCACCTGGACTCCACCCTTGCAGGCTCCCTCTATCTGGTGGAAGTCTCTCTGCGTACAAAGAGGGCAGGCGCTCTGACTCTCCCACAGGAAGTAGAAAGTACAGCCATCACACGTGCCTGCAGGGCACAAACTGCACACAAACACACACGCACACACACACACACACACACACACACACACACACACACACACACACACACACACACACACACACACACACACACACTGGTAAAACACTGAGACAGATGGTGACAGACCTGAGGCGTGTTAGCAGATGAGCAGCTGTGTACCTGGGCACTGACAGGTCTCCTCTCTCACTCTTCTCTGGGTTACAGCGAACTGTGATGACCGTACCACGACCTCGCTCACAGGAAGCGGTGGCCTGGGTAGACCTGACAGAGCATGAACAGTATGAACATATGTAAACATACACTTATATTGACCCACTAGACAGGGAAGGAGGAAGGTTTCCTTACCTGTAGAAGAAGTTTATGTCTGGAACATCTTTTGAATTTTCAGGATAGAGTTCTGGTTTAGCATTTACTCCATCCAAAACAGTGTCCACAGTTGCCCCTGATAAGAGTAAAATAATGCTTTTAAAACCAAGCAGGAGCTTTATTTCAAAGGCAAATTAGAGTTGGCCAATAAACTAATAACATATACCTTACCAAGAAAGGTGTCTGCTAAACTGATTGACTGGGAGGAGAGAGCCATCCTGAAGCCCCGCCCATCTGCAGGGATAATGGTTGATTGACAGATGAAGCTGTCCACAGAGTTGACAAATTGGGCGGAGTCACTCTGCATATCTTTACTAGTCAGATCAGTGACGTTGTCTGTACAGACAGCAGCCCTTTTCCCCTGCAGCAGAAACACACACACACACACACACACACAATTCAAAGTGTGAAATATCCATTGAGGTGTTGGCATGTAAACTAAGGTGTGTGTTTGTATGGTGTACCTCGTGTCCACACAGACTGATGTTGAACTGGTGGAGATACTTGGTGCCCTTGGAGGTGAAGCTGGGTCCGTTGATGAGCGAGGCCACGTTGCTCAGGGAGCTCAGGTCAAATGTCAATGTTTGGTTGTTACTGACATGTGTGAAGCTGCAGTCGCTATAGCAAAGAGAGTGATCCTGGGCGGAACATACGATACCAAAACAAGCATGAGTACATATACTCTCAGTGAAGACCAACAACAAAATGGTGCTGTGATTCTACAGTACACAAAGTCAGTTAATGATGAGCTTTAAAAAAAATGATGAGAGAAAGAGATCAAGTCTGTGTGTGCGTGTGTGTGTGCCTCCACCTTGTTGCTCTTGCTGCCAGGCCCACAGGGTGCACATGCGTCCTGACCGTAGGTGTGATGTCCAGTCAGGTAGGTGTTGGGGGGGCACTCCTGGCACTGGTTGGTGTCCCTGTCGATGTAGAACCCAGCGGGGCAAGGGACACAGGTGGAGCTGGCCTGCTGGGAACTCTGGGATACGAGGGCGCAAGCTCGACACGCCGATGCCACACCGTTCAGCACGTTCGTCACGCTCACGGAGTAGAGCTTCACCACATCACTGACCAGCTGCCGTGCCTACACACACACACACACACGCACACACACACACACACACGCACACGCAGGGGCACAAATAAATGAAATCCTATCTCTACAAACATGGTGGATGTGTAATTAAACACCTGTGGCTGTGTAAAGCATGAGTCTTACATCCAGAGCCTTGTTAGTCCTCTGGAAGGCCCATGTGAATGAGACAGAGGAGTTGGTGGTCATGACGTGTGTGTAGGACTGTTTCTCTTTACTGCCCTCCCAGGATTCCACCACGGTGGTGCTTTTCCTGTTTACGTCCTGCAGAGGGCAACACAGGACACCATTTCTTTGTTAAACCGTACGTTACGTTACATTCTCCTTTCATCCCATGAGATAGTTGAGAGTAGGTGTAAAGGTAAACACTTTGTTCTACCCTTGGTTACGCACCATCATAAAATAGAGCTCACAGTCAGCAGAGCAGACTGCCTCAAAAATGAAGGTGATGCGGCCATATTCACTTCCCGTCATCCCAGACAGCGACGTCGGTAGCCTGATGAAACACACACAGTTAGCACACACACAGTTAATATGCACACACACACACACACACACACACACAAACACGTGTACTGTGGTCAGACTCACTTGAATCCAGGAACGTGTAGATTAAGGATGAGGTAATCGTTATCAGAGCCTCCAGAACCACTGCGTATGTGATCCCCTGCCACCTCCCATCCTGAACACAATCACACTTCTGTCATCAACACAGTGTTGGTCCACTACTGCCACATGTATGACAATGCAGCCGTAACCCAGATCTTCACAGAGGAGAGCAGTCTCACCATTCATGTCATCACATTTGGTATTGCCCACGTTAAAACAGGAAGTCTTCATATTCGAGGGTAGAACGTTCCACCATTTATATTCATATCCCAACACAGGTTCTGTCCCTGCTGGACACTCTTCACACACTGGCAAACGCACACAAACATACATAAACACAAGCACTTTCATTAATGAGCAACATTTCAAGACATTCATTGACAGTCACTGGGTAAGTGTTTTGTACATACATGAGTTTCCCATGAATGCATGGGTCCTGCGTGTGTGTTACCTGAGGTGCCGTCAGAGTGAGTGCCATGGGGGCAGGGGAAGCAGGTGGAGTCGTTGGTGTTGTAGTAGCCAGGGTTGCAAGGAGGACATGGTGCCCTCTCACCTGTAGTGGGCAGTGTGACTGCACCTGTCACATTCTCTACACAGATCTGTGGCTCCACCCATCGATACATCACCTGCGTCTGTAACCACAGAATTTGTATTAATCTGTGTCCTTGTGTGCGTGTGTGAGAATGTGTTTGATGAATGAATACTGACCTTCCCTTCACTGTCACAAGGTGTGTGAATCTGAAAGTAGTCCTTTTCTGAGCATGGAGGCCTTTCCTTGCATGCTGCCCATCCTTCATCTGGTATCATCATGGACAAATAAAAAAAAAGATGAGAGATGTAAACGTTTACACTCAGACAAGCATCCATATATTTGAGTATGCATGAGTGTGTGTGTTACATACGTGAGTACTGATGCTCTGGGCAGGGTGTGCAGGAGCTGGCTCCCTTGCTGGAAGCTGTGTTCCTGGGGCAGATTTGGCATGAGGAGGAGCCAGGTTCTGGGCTGAACCAGCCTGGGCGACACCGGAAGCACTCTGATGTGTAAGCCACACCTGGACACATGGACACACAGACACACGGACACCATTCAAAACACTGAATGCAAGCAGCTCCGTCGAGGGCTAAGACTGAATAAGAAAATGTGTGTGTTTGTGTGTTTCTTCACCCTCTATCTGGATGTTCTTCAGCAGCACAGGTTTGACCATCTTCCCTCCTACAAGAATCCCAGTGGTTCTCCAGTACAGGATGTTGGTGCCAGAATTAAGATTCACCTGGGTAAGGCATCATAAACATGTATTGTACACAATAAACAAACTCATCTTGCACACACACACACATCCCCCCCCCGCCCCCCCCCCCCCCCCCCACCCAACACACACACATACATCACACATAACCTTACTGTGTGCGTGTTCCACTCTCCATTTGTGGTGGGTTTGATCCACTTCTGGTCGTCGTTCTGTAACATTTCTTGGCACTGCTCATTCTGGACCTGAACACACAGTGGAAAACATGCTAACCCCACGGTAGAAGAAAATCATCCTAGCCATGAAGATGGAACGCTTTACAGGCTTAAACTTACATAGAACTGAAAGAAGATGTTGCTGTCAGGGTACTGGTAGCTGAATGACACTAATCCCTGCTTCTCTAGGCGAACAGCGTAGACCAGCGACACAGAGCACTCATCACGGCTCGACTCCAGGTACGCCCCCTGCGGTGTCCATGACGAGCTAAACCATAACAAGGTCAGAACAAAGACTTGCATTTATGACTTGGTTGATGTATGTACAATGTCACTAAGTGCATACGTGTGACTAGTGTGTGTGTTACCCGTTGCAGGCCTGGCTGTCGTCTCCATTGAGGTCTATGAAAGTGGCCAGACTGGTGAAGCCATCAGGAATGGAATCCCATTGGTCAAACCTCAAACCACTGCCCAGCGAATAGGAACCAGACGCACAGGGTCGACACTGCTGAGTTGACATGTCTAGGTACTCGCCCGCAGCACATGAGAACGCTGACAGACAAGGAAGATGAGCGTTTAAACACTTAAAAACACACACACACACACATTACTAATATTTTCTTCATGATGTCTTTCTGTTTCCTTACAGCAGTCTGTCCCTCTGGTAGGTGTGGGCAGTCCTGAACAGGAGCCTTGATGGTGAGGGATGGCCACTCTCCAGCGAGACCCTGTGCTGTCACACTCTGTGTATTCATAGTAGTAGTCTGCCTGCAAGAAACGTGCAAATGTGCAGAACAACAATGCAGAGGAATTAGAAATTTGCTTTACACAATCCAACTGAGACAGATAAAAGACTTATCAGATTTCCTTTCTTGGGTTCTGGCATTCAGGAAATATTTTCAAGGAAATTAAAAGATTCACACAGATAATTTTTGTCATACCTGCAGATTATCTGAAGCATTTTAGAGTTGGGTGTGTCGGCTACATGTACCGGTAGGTCTTCATGAGGAACCAGTCTTAAAAGTTATTGACGTGAATATCTATACATTCAGATACACAGTGCTCATTGGGTGAAATGTACCTTAAAAACCACCTTCCTAACTATTGCCATCACGACCTTTAGAAAGGGCACCTCAGTCACCTCATACGGCTATGACTGAGGGATGCGGGGTAAATATTGACATCAGGAGAATATGAGGCCAGCAGATAAGAGGAGATGGAGGTGAAAGCATATCCTTTGTCTCCCCCGGTGACTCACGGTGGTCACCATGGATACTGAGAGGAGCAGGGACAGGGACAGCATACTACCCATGATGCTCGAGCTGTATCCTGAATCACAGAGCACCCCCCCCCACCCCCCCACCCCCACCCACTCTACATGAACCATCGACCTTAGGACTTTCTCAAACAGTGCAGGCTAACCCAGCCGTGACAGAGATACTGTATTCACAGCAATACATCAACAGACAGCTGGCTTCCTCTTGCTGATAGAATAACAAATAGAGAGACCTCACAAGACAGTGCTTGGCCAGACACCTCACTGTTCATCCTCCATCCGCGGACTTGTTTCCTTACTCAGCGGTAATACGAGGCTGCTCCGGTTGAGGGATGGAGGCCAGACACTCAATAAGCTCATTGCTGCGCGTCATGTTATTATGAAGCCCTTTATTTTGTAAAGCCCACAATGAGATAGAGGGGTTGTATGATATTCATTTATTTTGCCCCTTTGACAACTTAGACAACCCCAATGTATTACAGTAGCCTAAAGCTCGAATGTCTATTCCTAATAGTCGGTTTCGGCAATCTTCAATCAAAACAATAATAAAGCAATAATGCGAAATCAGTTGTAATTCAATAACCAACAATGTAGCCAGTATGTGGTTATTGGTTTGGCAAGTGAATCATTGATAATTTGGTAACAACGTAATAAACATTGAGTGACAGCGGCTCTACTCACCTCGGTGCACGGACGCAGGTCCTTCGTTTCAGACACTATTTGCGAAACGGTGAGAAATAATAAAAAACAAAACCCTTCCGACCTTTCCAGCATTTTTAGCTTTGTTTAAAAACCCTCCGTTAACGCGGTTTGGAATAAATGAATATGTGTGCGCGGTCTGGTTCTGGGTCCTGATCGCGCATGCGCGCGTCTCTCTGGCTCAGATCAGAGCGCTGTTGCTTCCACGCGGCTGACGTCACTGTTATCAGGGCTGACGTCACTGTTCTCATGGCTGAAGTCACTGTTCTCAAATAAACCTCCACTAGGGGGCAGCATTTCACCCGTCATTTTCCAAACACAACGAACACGTGAAGGAAATGACGCACCCCACTGAACCAAAACAGGAAGATATGATCAGTCTGTAAAGAAGGGGAGTAGTGAAGCTTCAAGCTACTACAGTTAAAAAGATCAGCATGCATATGCAAGAGCGCGTGACATCCAACGTTTTGCTGGTGACCGCACGTGCCGGTGCAACAATCGAAACGTGCAGCAGTTTCTCCATGATGAGTGACGGATTTGCAAATAGTTGGCTGTCTTGTGCATGTCCAAGATGCTAGTGAGCCAGCTTTATACTTGTCCTGCCATAATCGTCCAGATCAGAATGTTACCATATATAGGCCTGCTGACAGCTTTTTCTGTTGCAGACCACCCGTACGCCGACGAAATGTAAACTATCACTGTCCCTTCGTATGATGTTGGAGGAGGACAGGCAGCAACACAGACAGACCAATTCACTTGCAGGCTGTTCAAACCGAATGCTCAACATGTCATCGGAGCAAGTCATTGCAATTGTCATGGATGACAAAACCTACAACGTGAACAAAAGGAAGTTGATAGAGAAAAGTGACTATTTCCGTGCCCTGTACAGCTCAGGGATGCGTGAGTCCACTGAAGATTCGGTTCAGCTGCAGGGGCTGAGTGTTCCTGGGCTGGAGCTGGTTCTAGAGTTCATCAACACGTCCAAAGTGCAGATTGTCAATGAAACACTTGAAGACTTGATTGAAACAGCCTCTTTCCTGCAAGTCACCTCCATCCTTAAGCTCCTCTCGTCTGAGATCAGACTAGAAAATTGCGTGGAACTTTTTAACCTATCTGAAGTGTACGGGACTCACGATCTGCGTAATGCTTGCCTCAAGTACATGAGCTGCTACTACCACCCCATGCTGCGGAGGCCTGAGTTCTCTACTTTACCCCCCGGCCTGCGCCACCAGGTCAAGGAGATGCGCATGAAAGGCACAGCCACGCTGGTCGCTATCGGGGACTTCACCTGTCTGTCATTGGACCTGCCTGACCAAGATGAGTCCTGGTCCATGCTGAGGTACGGAGAGCTGGAGCAGCGTTGGAAACCGCTCGCTAACAACCTTCCCTCGGACATGGTCAACGTTAGAGGCTATGGTTCGGCCGTCTTGGACAACTACCTCTTCATTGTGGGTGGGTACAGGATGACCAGTCAGGAGATCTCTGCTGCTCACTGCTATAACCCCTGTAGAAACGAGTGGAACCAGGTGGCTCCCCTGAACCAGAAGAGGTAACTACACCTTCACTGAGCATCTTCCAATATGACAAACCTTTCTACACGTCAACATCCTGTATATCTACTGACACACCAAGTGGTGCATCTGTTGAAGTTTCTGGATCTCTGTATTTCCCTTCAGGTCAAACTTCAAGCTGCTGGCAGTCCGAGGGAAGCTCTATGCTGTGGGTGGTCAGAGTCTGGGCACGGTGGAGTGCTACAGCCCAGAGCAGGACTGGTGGACCTGTGTATCATCGCTGCCTGACCCCCTGGCCGAGTTCTCTGCCTGCGAGTGCCAGGGCATGATCTATGTCATGGGAGGCTACACAGCCAGAGGTCTGTCTGACAAGTAGATCAATCTGGGGAGGGAGGAGGGTGTGGGGGGGGGCTGGTTGGGTGGGGGGGTTGGAGAGTACATGAACCAGAACTGGAAACCTAATACATTTGTAATATTAAACAGCCGTTGAGTCTCATGCTATTTGTCTGTTTGTGGGTGTGTGTGTGCCAGACAGGAACACCAGTGTCCTTCGCTACTGTCCCACCTCCGACACCTGGACCGTGTTCCGCTCTTGCTCCGCCCACGTCCGCAAGCAGCAGATGCTCGCGGTGGAAGATACCATCTACCTGGTGGGGGGGTACACTCACGAGCTGGAGCCGGGGCGGCGGCGTCCGAGCCAAACAGAGGACATGCTGACGGTGCAGTCCTACAACGTGGCCACAGGAGAGTGGCTCCATCTGAAGGAGAACACGTCCAAGTCGGGCCTGAACCTGACCTGCACGCTGCACAACGACGGCATCTACATCATGAGCCGGGACGTCAGCCTGCCCACCAGCCTGGAGCACAGGGTCTTTCTCAAGTACAATATCTTTTCTGATGCCTGGGAGGCCTTTAGACGCTTCCCTGCACTGGGTCAGAACATGCTGCTCTGCTCCCTCTACCTACCCAATGTTCTATGACTGGTAAGGTATGGGCTGGGAGATGGGTCGACCAAATGGAGTGTCACTACCGGAAGCTACACCACCAGAGTCGTGCGTGTACACTGAGAGCCTACGTAGAAAAACCACAAGGAGCCGTGGTTACAGGGTCAAGATGGCTGTCAAGGAATGCTGTTGGGTCAAATGCCCGGTGGATAAACAGAATCCACAGCGTACACTTTAAAGACAGGTAGGTTATTTATTATGCTAAAGATGCCATAAAATAACTACTTAATTGTGGGCAAACAGCAATGATGAACTGTGGCTCAGTTGGAGCATGTATCATAGCAGCATACTGCATTCTGTGTGTTTACAACGCAATGAAAAAAAGGAGTCAATTTTCAACCATGTTTGTTCATTGAATTACACTGCAAACCTTAAATGCAAGTTTCAGATATGAGAATGAATACTGCAACGTGTGTGTTATGGGGTGGTAACCTTGTTTTTTTCTTTGACAAATGTACATTTTTGATGAGATGAGCCTAAATGAACTTGATATTGGTTAAATGCTATGTCTTAAAATGTATTTTGATTAAAAGTTTAACATTGATAGAACTTATGAAATAGTAGGGAACTTATTTAAGCTTATCAAAGTATGAACTTAGCTGAACTAAACCAAGCCTAAAATGCCATGAAATGGATGCTGAAAATGTGCCTTCTCCAAATGAGTTTGGGATTTTGTATGAATAAAGCACAAATGCAAATGTGTTCAATTGCCAGCAACTGACCAAAACTGCTGTTTTTTCTGCATTAAGGCACTTTAATGAAATGAGAAACTAAAGTGCAGACATTAGGAAATTTGTTCTCATTGCTCTGGGTGATTAATATTCTCTGCATAGCAAATACAATTCAGTCTACTGGTCAGTGGTCATATATCAATGTAATTTGCTTTTTTGCCAAAAGATTCAATGGAGCAGATTGATGTGGGTTTGTCTATTTGCTTTGTGTTCTGAGAGATGAAACACAATAAAGAAAACAAGCAGTCTTCTGTTTGTGTGCCTGTTTTATTTCACTGTGTAGATACAAATACAATTATGTGTGAATTGAACACAATCTCTTGAGTAAGGAAAAGGGCTGGGTTTGTCTGGAGAATGTTATTCTGTCGTACATCTAACAAATACTGTTAGAAACCTCGTTAAAAAAAACTCAGTTACTGACAGTGATTTGCTATTCAGGCTACAGTCTATCTCCTTCGACTCTGTCTGTGAGGTCTGGGGCCCCATGCATCCTTGTACCTTGTCCTTTCCTTTCGGGAGGTGTAACTGGGTTCTCTTGCCACTGAAATCAGTCTCGTTCTGTCTGAATGCTCTGGATGCAGAATGTCCACATCAACAGAGAAGACAAACTGCTCGTACACAGTATAATCAGTGATATTGCACCTCCCCAGTATATCCCGAGCATTATCTGTCCATGTCACAGCAGAGAAAGCCCTGCTGAAGTCCTGGCCTCCGTAGTTAATCAAGGCCCATTCCCTCCCTGGATGTGGTGGCACAAATGACCCATCACAGAGTAACCAGTCTGGGGTGCAGGTCTCCTCCTCCCCCTGAGAGAACTGCTGCAGCTTCTCAGCAACAGACCGGGGCTCCAGACGCTCCAGAGAGGAGCTGGTGTTTCTGGTCTGCCCCCTATAACTAGGGTACTGACACTTAGTTGGTCTGGCTGGAAGGTGGTACTCTGAGTACAGGAATTCAGTCTGGAGATGGGCCAGATGGAAGAGATCAGGAGCATAAGGGTTCCCTGTGAGTCGGTAGTAAATATCTGGGAAGCTTAGTGAAAGACACTGCAGGTTCTGGATGGTCAGAGGATTTGCCTCTGTGTTGGTCACTCTCACTCTCACTGTGTGTGTTGGAACGCAGCGAGGCCTCTTCACAACACCTGAGCAATGAGGATGAATGAAGCTCAATTTATATTGTTGTCATCATTAACACAGTATATAATGTCACTAAATATTTACCTTGGCTGAGAACAGGAGAGTCTCCTGCATAGAATATCAATGTCAGTAGATATCTTTCTCTGTAGGGATAACACATGTCCATGTTTGACTGAAACTGGATGGCTTTGGTTATTTGAATGAACACAAACCATATTCTGAAGCTTTTTTAAATGTATCCATGGCAACAGTCTTTAGAATCATCCCCCCTCCAAATTCTTTTATTGCCACACATTTATACTGGTAACCTTTACCAGAAGATGGCAGTATATCCCTATTGAAGTAAAAGAAAAAATCTTCAAAAATGCCTCCAAAATATTCCACTTTACCTTAATGAGGGCTCCAGTGAATACCAGTTTGGTCCTAAAAAACAACTCCAATGTAACAAAACGATCCCTCTATATTTTATAAATTAAATGTGTTGAGTTGGCTAAATTAAACACTGTTAATGTCATTATTATGCCATGAAACACTAGGGTATATGAATAGTAATCTCTACAAACATAATTAGCACAAGTACTGACCCTCTATTTCATGGACACCAATGCAAAAATAGTGACAGGAAATGAAAGACGCTCATGCATGCAGCCCCCCGATGTTATCTCATCTGACAGTTGGGTTAAGGTGGGGGCTGTGGATCTCATGCTGGAGTCTGTTGTTTAATTCATGGGCTTGGTGTGGGAGAGCAAGTAGAAATCAATGCTGGACCTCAGTGACGCCCATCGATTTCTGTGTGGAGCGAATCCCACCAAATTCACATAAACACAGCCGTGTTGCTTAAGCTTTTGAAGGATCAAGGGTGCTAATAGAAAGCAGTTTGGGTAGAACAGGCTAAAGCAGACATTTGCATTTCATAACAGGAATGCAAATGGGAAATGGTGGGAAATCCCACCAGGCAATATAATTTTCTATATTTATAACCATACTGGCCAAGCAAAAAGCTTTATTCAACATCAATCACAGTGGATTGATAGTGTCCAGTCTTTAGTGTGATTAATACATGGTTGATACTTGTTACCCCTTACTACAGAGTGTGTGTGTGTGTGTGTGTGTGTGGGTGGGTGGGTGGGTGGGGGGGGGGTGACGCCTGCTGTTGCTCAGTGTGTGTGTATGGTAGAGAAAAAAGGAGAGGGAGAGAGGCAGAGAGAAAATAGGTCTTGGGGGAAGGATATACCTCCTGAGAGTGAGAGCAGCATCGAGAGGAGACGGTCACAAAAGAGAAGGAACTAGTGAGAGACAGAGAGAGAGAGAGAGAGAGAGAGAGAGAGAGAGAGAGAGAGAGAGAGAGAGAAGAGAGAGAGAGAGAGAGAGAGAGAGAGAAAGAGAGAGAGAGAGAGAGACGAGAGAAAAAGCAACAGAGAGAGGGGGGGCACAGTTTTCTCCTGCATCGCTGCAAGGACAGACAGAACTGAGACAGGAGGAGACACATACACTCACACTGCATTCTCAGACAGCCCAGATTGAGCATGACATGCTGGAGAGGCAGATCTAACAGGACCGTGTAACAGGACCATCAGCACATTGGACATTATGACTGCTCAGTCATAAACACTACAGCCTACACAGGTAGATACCAAGGACTTCCGCATCAAAAACCGGTTTGACCTCAAAGAGAGGAAGGTTACCGTTCAAAAGAGGATATGTGAAGGGAATTTGATGCTGGGAAGAAAAAACCCTGAAGCCTAACAGCATCACACTCTCTGGGCCGTATCTGAGCTGAGGAGGAGGACTGTCAGCGCACGGGGGCTGTGATAGTGTCGTCTCTGACACACGTACATGTCCTTCTGTGCTTCAGAGCTGCGTTGCTGCTGCTGTGCTGTTCCTCCCAGGACTGTATCTCACAGTAGTGCGACCTAGCAGTTGTATTTCTTCTCTCTCCCGGTGTGTAGAGCAGCCTGGTCCACAGCAGGTCGTGTGCTGAGCTGTGCAGAGGCTGTGCCTGACCATGAGCGAGGCTAAGAAGGGCGAGCTGGCTATCCGAGACAAAGCCATCTTGCATCAGCAGCGGCGTCTGAAGCAGGCCACCCAGTTCACACACAAGGACTCAGCTGACCTGCTGCCCCTGGATGGCCTGAAGAGACTGGGCACCTCCAAAGATCTGGTGAGTCTCACGCCTAGGTGATAATAATAGTGTTGTTTTTGCTGCCTCTGTCTCCAAATAGTGATTTTTATGGTTATGAAGAAGATGATGAATTTGAGTTTAATTTGGATGCTTGTCTGGTGAGGTTATTACTGTTGTCTATTGTTGTGTGTGCAGTACCTGAGGTTATTCTAGTGCCAGTTGATGTTTGTCTCATGCTAGTTAGTGTTTGTACTTTGGAGGTCTGATGAGAAGCAAGTACAGTTCAAATGTGTCAACAGTAGAACACAGGTAGAAAGATTACCTTGGTTTTCTATGAAAGAATATTGAATACCTTACAATCAGAGTGTTGATGGTACAGTAATGACTACATAATTATATATAATGTACATGACCTATGAATCAAGCATTTATGATAGAATCTCTCATTCATTTCCCCGTAACAATGAAGTTAAAAAGGAAACTGATTGCTGTTAGGATTATGAAAGATTCAGAGATCTGTGTGTATCAGGGAGGAACTGGCCTGTCAAACCATGCTGCTTGAGTGGAGCCTCATCTTTTCTCACCGGCAGTAGACTTTCACACACACTCACGCACAAGATACACTGAACATACATTTTCGAGACATTCAGCCCACACAGTGACAGTATCCTTTCCCACTATCTCCTCCATCACCCAGTCCTCTTTCACAGTGCTGCAGAGAACACACAGGTTTCCAATGGAAATAGGGTAATAATGGCTTTTACTGCCCCACTATCCACTCCTGCCTCAGTCCTGATTAGATGGCGGGCTCCCAGGTTCCCAGAGCGCACAACAAGAAACTTCACAATGAGTCTCTCTGGCATGTAGCATCTCAGGGCATGCTGTGTGTGTGATTACACTGGGTTTATATTCCCCACATTTTAACACCAGGACTCAGTGGGATACAGCATCCATAGCCTCCTTGGCAAGATTCCACATCTGTCAACACTTTTTTTCCAGTCTTTTTGTTGTCAGTCCTCTCACACTGCTTGTGTTTCATTTCCTTCCTCCGCTGAACTGTTATTCACACGTATTTACGTGGCGCACAGGAAAAATATACGTCTATGTTACTTTTGGCGAGTAGGAATCAATATGCCTTGGGAAAGCTTAAGGTAAACATGAAAATAATGAGTCTGATTTAAAGGTGAACATCTATTATGCACAGCCTTCAATCCAGTGATTAAAAGCCAGAAATATTGATGCTGTTGGCAAACACAGTACCTTGAAAATAATCTCTTAGAAAGGAATCTGCAAAAGACTGAAAAAATAATGAAAGCAAAATCCCTGAAGTCCTTACTTCATTATTCATACTTCTAAAGGAGATGAAACACCAACAGATATCAAACGACAGCATGTAATTCTGGGTCTCATTACTCAGACAAATTGCAATTATAGTAGTACCAATTATGCACCAATCAGTCTTTAGAAACCATCAAATAAGACTGAAGCCATAGGGGGCATCAGTAAGACTTGTTTGGTGTCTCACAGCAGTACTGAATGTACGTTGTAACGGCCTTGGAGCCAGAGAGAGGCAGCCATTGTTAGGCCTCCCCTGCTTTACCAGCTGGTATGCCCGGCTCTCGTCTCGCTACAGATCTGTCACAACCAATCACGCTGTCAGTAGAGACATGACTCAACTGAACAGTACAAAGGCATCAAGCAGGATCGTCCCTAAGGTGTCTGGAATTGCTTGTTTCACTAACGACTAGCAACAGCAAAAGGAAATGTTCGTGTTTATTTATATCAATGCCTTGCATGTCAGCAGTGGGGCCATTTAGTATTGTTTTTAACAGGAAATATGTTGTGACTAATTTGGAATGACAATTATTCATTTGTCTTCATTAACCTGATTTACATAGACAGGAAGGCTCTTAATGGAATCAGCATTAGCTCATGCTGGGCTTTAGATATAACCGGGTTTGCTGCTGCTCATCAGTTTGGTAGCTGTGCCAGAGAAACATTCAGCGGTGGAGTCTACGTTATGTAACAGCCCATTTCATTGGCTGCTCCACGCCCAGGGCTCTTTTATCTCCTCAGCTGAGCCTCACCACGGCGACCAAAGTGAAGGAGCAGTGAGCATGAAAAGGGCAAACGCAACCCACCATTCAAGCGGGAGAGGCAGGGAGGTGAACAAGCAGAGGAGAAGAGGTGGGGGAGAAAGCGAGGGAGGGCGCCAAGCGCAGAGGAGCACAGCCACTTATAGGGACAGTGCTTATAGCAAGTAGCATTGCATAATCTCATCTCAGCTCGTATAGACTCCATGTTCCTGATACAAACTAGCTAGTTTCCCCCAGACATCCCCAGCTTGCCTCCTCTCTCTGCCCAAAGATAAGTGTGCCTCCAATCTCTCCAATCCAAGCCTCTCCCTAGGCCTTCCCTCTTCCAAGTTCTCCCTCTCTGCATCTCTGTTATCCCTCCATCTGCTCCTGTCACAGAGGGTTAGATATGAAGTCTCTCCAGCAGGAGGCTCTGCCCAAGTGGGCAGCAATGCTCCAGGTGTTGGAGGGGGGAGTCGTGTGGTGGCTGAACTGCAGAGACCCTGCCATACTGCACCCCTCGATTAAAGCCCCCTCTTTCCTCCCGCAGGAGGGTGAAAACCAGGAACAATACAACAGAAATCACTTCTATTTTAAGAGGGATATTTCCAGTGGCAGCATCACTTCTGGTGTTGTTGTTTCTTGGCAGTTGAGGCCTGGCTGGTTCTGAGGACCAGGCTTGGGGGGATTTTAGAAGGACTGATTGGAGCCAATTAGGCTGGCTGATCTCCCTCGTCCCCCTCCCGCCAGGGGCTGTGGAGGAGCGGGGACAGCAGACCTCGCCCCTCAGTCCTTCAAACTCCCCCCTCTGTCTACGCTACGCGTGTGGGGAGACGCTCAAAATAACTTAAGTGTAGAACGCAACAGCTAAACAACCCTGACATCAGTGGAAGAAAGAAGAAAAGGAAGTGAGGAGAGATGTAGAAAGAAGGGAGGTGTGAACAGAAGTATTGAAATTGAAGGTTAGACACAGAAAGAGAGGGAGGGCGAGAGACAGACAGTAAGTGAAAATAGGGAGGGAAACAGAATGAAAGGACAGACAAAGAGAGAGAGAGATACAGCAGCTGTGCTGGTGCACCCTCCTGGTTTGTGTCACAGGAAGTGGGCCGCTGGGGACCTTGATCAGAATGGGAAAGTAGGCATTTGGCGGGGGTGGGGGGTGGGGGTGCACAAGTGACTTGGGCCTGTTGCAGTTAGATAATTAGCCCACATGGCAATTAGCCTCTAATCTCACAGAGCGGGAGAGTGTGTGAGAGGGAGAGGAAGAGAGAGAGAGAGAGATAGAGAGAGAGGGAGAGAGAAAAGAACATGCTCTGACAAAGGGAGAGTAAGTGTCACAGTAACAGTTTTCGCTGTCACACTGGTAGGAGACTGGTTTGGACTGGAACACAATGTTGTCAGTGCTCCCAGGTCACTGCAGGATTCTAATCAGTAGACTCAGCATGACGCATGAAAGGACGTAGAGGAAAAGTGTGTGGACAGTGTGTGTGTGTGTGTGTTTCTGTGTTCATGTGTGTGTTTGGGCAGAGACTGATTGATTGCCTAAATCAATCAGTAAATCACTGTCGTCACCTAAATCACCAAAACATAATGGATGCACATGTTTCATTTGTATGGATAGCAAAGACAACAGCACAGATTGGATATGACCTAATTGTACAGCCTTGAAGTATATAAACTATCATGTAAAAGAAGAATGTACGTTGCATGCCTGACACACTAGACATATAGTGCCAATGGCTTTGTGAGAAAATGTCCTATCCTCATCCTAGGGTAGTTAATTCATCACCCTAGGTCTGCATGATTCATCCTGCCCTCTGGTTAGAGTGACATCTAGAACAAGATAGTAGCCAATAATAATCTCTCTGACTGCTGATAGACAGAAACAGAGATTAGGTCAAATTTATAGAAGACATGCCAATTACTGCTCAGTCACTCTGCCAATAAAGAATGTCTGTATCTGCATATTCAATTTCACAAATCAGCTCTTCAGCAAAATTGTCAAGTGAACCATGGCTATTGGCTACTTTATCCAATATGCTCCAATATGCAAAATTACAAGATAAAATACATTGAAGGTTCCATGAAATTCACAGTTTACCTGTGATGGATAGAAATGCAGAACCCTAATCAGGTCTCTCTGGGTGTCTTAGGCGCTGGAAGACAGACGCTAGTTAGTATTCTGACATTTCACTTCACGCCGTATATTTTAACAGCCGCTTTCCTTCATGTCATCAGACGATGAACGATAGCATGTAATTTAATGGTGTAATAATGAAGCGCTGAATCACTTCACTATAGTCCGGTGCACATATGGCGGTTTACACACGCTGGACTCAGACGGACTGTTGTTGACATGCACGCTACAAGCTGACCTCCCTGCTGTGGGAGCAGCTGCCTGCCATGACAGAGAGGAATGATGCCGTGTTCATGGCAGCCTGTCAGTTTCATTCGCTTCCGTGTTCTGTTAGTCTGAACAAGATTCAGGTTCTTCACATTTCTTCTGTGTGTCTTTTTCATCTCAGCTGCACGATGGCTTTCTAAACCCCTGTTTTCTGGCTGCACATAACAGCCAATCACCATGGGCTATTTCAAAGCACAACATGTCTACTTCCACCATCAGAACATTCCATCCCTAAATGTGACGTCTGTAACCGCAGCAACACCATCTTTCTGATCCATTTATTAGGCTGACTCTAAACCGTCCTTCCAACCATAGGAAGGACCATATGTCCTTCCATTCATCCTCTATCCCTCTATCCTTCATTCACCATAGAATTAGTCAGACATCCACCCACTGACCTTAATTATCTCCTGGTGTGTAGTTGTGTACACATGTTCATAGATGGCGTGTGTGTGTGTGTGTGTGTGTGTGTGTGGGGGGGGGGGGGGGGCAGATACACTAGCCAATCATGGTGTGATCAAGGACCTAAATTATATTATGTTAATTTAGTTAAAAATGAACAAGCCACTCATTAGACCACTCCTGTGTCTGATTAGGCTGGTGCTGAAGCCATTCGGGACATCTGATTGGCAGGGTGAGTGTGAGGTCAGATGTTCCACCTCTGATGAAGGTGGTGCTGGAGGCCAGCTGGGTGGGTGTGAGGGCAGGACCAGACAGCTCTGCTACAGCACATCACAACAGGTGGATTTCATGGGGTTGGTTTAGATGTTAGGCGCCTCACTCGGAGCATCCTATTCTAAGGAGGGTTCCCGTAGAGAAGAGGCCACATTCACAGCTTGAGTAAAGCTGAGTAAACCTTCCCTAATGACACAGATCCACAAGAACAGGGGGAGGGAGCGGGTGGAAGGCTCCAGCCTGCGTATTATACCCATCGAGGAAAGAGGAGATAGGCAGAGGAAGAAAGGAAGAGGTGGAGAAGGGTACATTTAAACAATACAACGCTCCACATGGCTTACTTTAAGCCTTGTATGACAATCATGAAAGGGCAAGGGCAGACTGGAGGGCAACAGGTTCAGAAATACATAAGTATGTGGGATGGAAAGCCTTTTAAGATTACTTTAAAGAGAGGAGAGAGACAATACAGAGGCAGGAGAGAGGAAGAGGAAGACCACAGTGAGGATGCCTCACCGTAGCTCTGTTCTCCACAGACAGACATAACAGAACCACACCATATTAATACCAAACCTAGGTTATAGGGTCTAGGTCTAGCTGGCTTCTCTCTTTATCTCTCTAAAAAAAAGGCTGTGAAAAATCAATGCTTTTCCATAAAGCAGCACCCAGATCTCCTCACCGGTTGGTTTCTTTCAGAGAAACATCCCCAATTAAAATATATATCTGTTTCTATGAAAGAGTCCAGGCGAGGGCTAAAGTGGGTCTTATGATTGCATTAGCAGGAAGGGAGAGAGGAGGCTGTGGGCTAAGAGGAAATAATAGCTGTTTTCTAGCAGGCTCCTTTTAATAGACAAACACAATGTATAAACCTGTCCGACCAGCAACAAAGTATTTTCACCATACCATTAATAGTATCTCACATTCTTTTCATTAATAAAGCCAGACCATCTGTCTGACTGCCTTATTGCGTCCTTTATGATGTGTTGGGCAGTGTTGGGCAGTGTTGGGCAGTGTTGGGCAGTTGTTGGGCAGTGTTGGGTAGTGTAGGGTAGTGACGGCTAAGTTTCCATTCACATTGACACCCCACACTGTATTTCATGTCTGTTCTGAATCTCTACTGATCCATAACTTGGTTGGTAAGAACCTACAACTAAAAGGACAATGACTCACCTAATACTAGACTGTTGTTTTGTAATGGTTTGAAATACATTTCCAAGTTAGTCAATCATTCTCTTATGTGAGTGGCTGATTAAATCATTCAATCACTCACAATTCAATGAAATCAACCCTAACAGTTCCTTGGCTTTTCTGTGGGACTGGGATTGTCAATGGAAATTATGAACAAATAAATTCCTATTACTGTAATTGTTAGTAACTTGTAGCAATCTTACAATGTATTATTATTCTTGTTTTGTTAAAGCCCATTCAAAGTGGTTTAGCTGTGATTCATGGATGTCTGAAATCATGTTCCATTTGTTGTTGTCCTAGCAACCCCACAGCATCGTTCAGCGCCGTCTCCTGGAGGGGAACATCACTCGCCTGCGAGGGGAGGCAGGGGACCTCAACTCCAGGGTCCGCTCCCCTCTGGCTGACAACAAGGAGGGCGGCGACCCCGAGGAGCGGAGCGAGAGCACGGCGGACGACTCCACGGAGGAGAGGGAGTCACCGGAGGAGAGCGAGAGGAGCCTCCGCTCAGACGAGGAGGACGACAGCAGCGAGGCCGGGGGGAAAAGTGGGACGGACGAGGCCAGACAGACAGCTGGGGCGGATCAGACTCAAACTGAGGAGGGGACGAAGGAGGGGCAGAGGGGTGGCGGCCTGTCCACACTCACCGCTCTGCTGGTTCAATGCAAGGTAGCCTTATCGTCTACTCATCACCTGGGTTTGCTTTTCACCATTGTCAGTTCAATGCCTGTCATACTTTATTATCAGTGCTGAAAAGACGACACCTTTCAGAGTCTACTCTCCTCAGCTATTCATCTGTGCTTTCATGTTAGTCTACAGATCTCTGTCTCATTAGCACTAAATAGCAGGTTGGAGGCCCTTGTCCTCTGAGACACTTCACACTAATGACACAGCTAATGGACATGGGCACACAGGAACAGTGACTCACCTCGAGTATCGTCGATGCACAATTGGTTTGTAATGGTGAAACAAAAACTACAAGACGACATTCATCTTTCAGTAACGAGCAGGCTGACTAAGTCTCAAAGGAGTTACGTGGATGTGCAAACTCCACAAAAACAGATCCCATCAATTATCATGATTATCAATCACATGTACAGTGATCATCTACAGTGAAGACTGTAGCCAAATGAACTGAAAACAGACTAGCAGCAAACAGCAAGTGAAGCAACACCATCACACACTAAAGTGTCAACTCCATAGGGAGGTATGAAAATAGAATCCCCCAATTAAGGGGATTAGCCTCAGGATGTGGGTGTGTGCAGAAATCATGTGGTCCTCATGGCAAATCGAAGGACAATCCCAGGAATCACCATTAGTCACTCAACGTCATGTCATTTCATGGTAGCTTTTTGAAAACTTCAGCTTCTTCTCCTGTTCATTTCAATTGTTGATGAGCACGTCTCTAGAAGCTCATCTTCCTGTTAAGAGAGTCTCAAACTGAATACGTCTCATTTGGGAAACCCTGCTTGGCTAGGCTGCCATAAGTAAATATTCCTTTGATGGAAATCGATAGCAAGTGTGAGTGTGTTGTGTGAGTGTGTGTGTGTGTGTATGTTAATGTGTGTGAGTGTGTGTGAGTGTTTGAAGTTACGAGGTCCACAAGGGGATTGTTCTACATGGTTCAGCTTTTCCCTTGATCTTCTTTGTACCATGAGGAGAAACAAATATAACAACATAACAGCATCTGCAGGCCTGATAAGCTAGTGAAGAGTCTGCAGGCTGACAGAAGCAAAGCGGAGCCCATATGGTGCACAGAAATACAACACCCATAGATCAGCATGATCTGATAATATACGAGAAGGTGAATGTGTTTAATCTGAGTGGACTCAGAGCCAAGAGAATATGACGTGAGAGTGAGTCTCCATGGAACGGCGGGTGAAAACATGCTCTGCTCACGGTGTTTTCAGACACATATCACCCTGAGGCTGTGGTTCTTGATGAGCCAGATCTCTGGGGAGGTCATGTCAGTCGTGTTTATGGTTTCACAAAAACCACCATATCGAGTGTCCAATCTCTCACCTAGGAGGAGACGGAGCCATCTTGTTCTACTCTCATGCATGCAGAGAAGCCATATGCTGTGGCTCTGTGCCTTCTCGGTATTCAAAAACACAACCTCTCACGTGAGGCATCCCTGGCAAAGGGGTGTCTCTGAAAACGCTGAGCCTGCAGAGAGCTGAAAAACAGGCGGGCTCGTCGCAGAGTAGGAATCTTAGTAGCCATTACTATCTGCCGCAATGTCCGCTTCCACCCTTTCCAATGAATCACAGCGATGTGACACAGAGTGCCCTGCAGCAGAAGCACTGAGACGCAGAGACAGAGAAAGGTCGTTAGAAGCAGGACACACAGAACTCAAGTGAAGAACAAGTGATGCATTTCCCAGTTCACACTAAGGAGAGGACACAGTATCGCTAAAGACACTTTCTGATATAACAGCAGGGGAATAACACTGAGGTTGTCCCCTTACCCACGATCTGCCTGTCAGCAATGTTCCAGGGCTCAGTGGAAGATCAGGCCACTTCAGACACTTCCCACAATTGTCTATAGGCAGCAATTTTCAATCATGTTCCCTCTGGTTCAGTGATTTGTTAACGAGTGACTCACAAACACAACTGATTGGGGTAATGTTTTACAGACTAGCCATGCATGCGAATAACAAAGCATTGAAAGGTTCTTTGAAAGCAAAGTAGGTTGTTATACTACAAGATCATCTGCTTTGTGAGGTAAATATGCTCTGTTGGCAGTATGCGTCTCAAAGGTTGAACAAGTACAAAATGGTACAAATGCAATGAAAACCACTGAAGTGAGACAGGACATTTCATGAGGGATGTGTGGACGTTCCAGTAGTCTTTGTTAGTTTGTTATTATCATTAAACGCATAACTAAACAGCCAAAGGTATGCATTGTCAGCAGTTTACATCCACATCCACACTAATCTATCTTAAACAGTACTTTCTGTAAATCGCTCTGGATAAGAGCATCTGCTAAATGACTAAATGTAAATGTAAACAGTCCCTTACTCCCCAGGCAAAGAATCGATGTAAATGTGATTACCAAACAAACAGCCATGGCGGTCGAAATCTCGGCAAACCCATTCACATTTTAACAGCTCAGGCAAGGTGTCTTAATAGACTACTGATGCATTCAGCAAGTCTCCAGTGTTGATAACCTTCTTATTCCAAGTTTATATACCAGTATATTTCACTGGCACTTTTACAACGTGAGAGTTGGCTGTTAACGCAGAGCTGTTGGGTCCTATTTGATGAAATGTCCCTTTGTAAGCTCACAGATCGATGGATTTAACTGTGATGACACGACTCTAGGTGAATGTACTGTTGTGATGGCTGCTGTTTCCTCCTTTGTACGTATGCCAGTGTGGGAGAACCATGAGGTTGTAGTCTGTTACTCATGCCTGCTCCTGTCTCCCACAGTGCTGTGAGACTGAGGTGAGGGCTTCCATCAACACTGGCAGTAAACACAACCTCATCTCCAGCTCCTACTGCCAGAGACTTGGGTGAGGAGACTTTATATTAACAACAGAACAAAACACGGTGGCTGAACTACACATGAGTAGTCGCCTGTAGCCGAACACACACTACTGTGAAATCCCCTTGTTCATTAGTGTGTGTGTATGTGTGTGTGTGTCTGTATGTGTGTCCGTATGTGTGTCTGTATGTGTGTCTGTATGTGTGTCTGTATGTGTGTGTGTATGTGCCTGTGTGTGTTGGCAGGATGGTGCCCACCCAGGAGGGCCCACCATGTGGCCAGACAGATGGGCGTGGCCTGATCAACACAGTTCATGGTCTACAGCTGCAGCTGGGCAGACAGATGATCCAGTGCTCTGCTTATGTCACAGGTAAAACTGTCAGGATGATGTTTCCTAAAAGGTTCTGAAGACATTCTTGCGTGTTGTGGATATTCAGTGCAGGCACCTGACCTTTCCACTTACACACTGAAGCAGACGCCACAGGGAGGAAACTCACCAGGAGATTCACTTAGATGTGAAGCTCACTTATGCAGAGCTCAGATGACTTTATTGAGAATGTCGTCTGGAGGTTGGAAATTCACTTTACATTCCTGTCAGCCATCTCAGTCTTTTGCATTCTAACAGGCGTCCGATCTGTCTTTCTCTGTCTCCTGTTCTGTTCTCTCTCTAGAAGATGATCTGACTTTCCGATCTGACTTTTCCGATCTGACTTTTCCGATCTGTCTTTCTCTTCTGTTCTCTCTCTAGAAGATGATGGGTTTGAGCTCTGCCTGGGTCTTCAGACTCTGCTGGAACTCAAAGTAAGGCCCTCTGTATTTCAGATCATGTTGCGTTACTTTAGATAATACGCTTTTTCCTCCCTCAGCTTGAGCTTGATAATGATAATAATCAACCATAGCTGAGCAGATTCCTAAAATAGATAGGATGGAAAAAGGGTCGTATTATAATTGAATTTCTACAATCTCGTGCAAGGGGAACATAACCATAAATGGAGATTTACAGCAAAAGCCGTAGGTCAAATCAGCCAGCTATTAAAAAATATGACTTGTCATTGGTTTTTATGTTGACCTGGAGGTAGAACAGAGACTTGACAGAATGTTGGGACCCATGTAACCCCCCCCCCCCCCCCCCCCCCACTCCTCCCCCCAGTGCTGTGTGGACCTGAACAGCAGGGTCCTGAAGCTTCAGGTCTCAGGAGAAGAGCTGCCATTCCTGGAGCCTCCGTCTGAGAGCCAACTGCATCACGACACCAATGAGAACCTGTGATCCCGGGGAGAGGTAACTCCTCCTCCCCAGCCAGCCCACGCACACCTCTGATTGGCTGCCTCTGAAGTTGTGTCAAAGTCCTGACTGTCCAATCACAGTGTATCGCACTGCCAGAACATGGACAAGCACCCACATGATTTTTTGGGGTTTACACCATTGTGTTTGTTTTTTGTGCAATTGAGACATTTACCATGATTTGATTACAATGTTCAATTAGTCTAGTTTATGGATCAGACAAAGGCCTAGAATGGAGACAATTTTAAGTCAATTACTGATGATGACAACCTTAATCATAATTTAATTTGAACGTACTGTTTGTGATACAGAGGTACATATTATTAGACATTTTAGTAGAATGCTTCCTCATACAGGCTCTCCAGAAGTCCATGTTTGTGTTTCAAGAGACAAGAAGTCTCAGGTACCTACGTAGCTGTCAATAGCATATCTAATACACAGTCTTGTCAGTGGCTCAGTGATAGTCAGTGAGTCCTTGCTCTGAGAGAGAACAGTAGCACTGTATACTGATAGTGATGAATTATCTTCGCCAGGCGAAGCCCCTTCTCCCTCTCCTCTCCTTCTCTGTCTCATCAGATCAATGTTATCTATTTTGCCATTGAAGATTCCCTTATATGAATGTCATTGTGGCTTACATAAAAATGGTCTCTCAGTAATTTGTTTGAAATGTTAAAAGTAGACCTGGGGTGAGACTAGTCCTTGTGAGCAAACAGCAGAAATCAAAACATTCCATCTGCATGATCTTGTAGAGGTCTGCTTTTGTATACAGTCTGCATGTTTGTGTTACTGTGAGAATGTGTCACTATGGTTTGTGTGTGTGTGTGTGTGTGAGAGAGAGAGAGAGAGAGAGAGAGAGAAAGAGAGAGAGAGAGAGAGAGAGAGAGAGAGAGAGAGAGAGAGAGAGAGAGAGAATCTTGTTCAGACTAGAGAGAGTGAGTGTACATGCAGCAAAGGGGCTTTTCTGAGGTGGGCTCTCCAGTTTCAATGTGGCTGGTGTTTCACATGGGAAAAAGGCAATGTTGTCCCCTCTCCCCACACCAAGCTCTGGTGAGAATATGCTGCCAAAAGCTGAGCCCAGCTGCCTGCCTCTCCTCCTTCAGGGCCCTCAGAGCTGAGGGCTGCAGATGTGCCAAGGCCCTCATGGATGTTTGTCCAAGCATATTTGTAGCTCTTTTTTTTCGGTTCAGGAAACAAATCAGCTTTGTACATTCTCTCCTGTCGTATATACCACTCATCACTGGCGTAATTCAACATTAAATGTTTGATGATTTGAATCTTCTATGTACAAAAGTGCCGTGAATTCTCCTGTCATCATCGGCCTGTTGGAGAGATGGAACCAGACGATATAGCCTCCCTGCTACGTGTGTGACTCTGTCTTGATACTTCTGCATAGTGTGGGGAATCAATGGGAGTTTCCTGAGCTCAAAGAAAGGTCACGCTCTGCTTTAATATCTGGACTTGCTCTTAACCGCCCTGCTGAAGTCTCTGTCTGACCTTCTCTCAGTGGGGGTCACCCACACATAGATTGGCAACGTTTTGGTATTCTTTGATGTACAGTACTGATTTACTTCCTAAGCTGTGTGATGGAAATCAATGTATGAAAGGACTTTATTTTTTGTGTATTTTTTTTTCTGAACAGTATTTTCTCTGCCTATTAAAATGTATTCTGGCTAGAGCTGCGTGAAAGCTTCCCTTAAACCTGCATACAGTCCATGCATAAGCAGAAGGGGCTGAGAATCATATACAGATGAAGCAAACTGAAGTTCATCCAGATCCTTTTCGAGGATGAAGTTGAAATGTAGTCCAACGACGTATTGCTGTTGGTTCCCATGACACTGCCCTGCTGTGCCATGCCTGTGCCCTCTGCTGGGATGTTGCTAAGATGAGACATTTTCATGTTTGCACAGAGAAAGCAGATGTTCTCTCAGGCATAAGGCCAGGAGGGCTGGCTCCTCTGACCACCAGTCCATGTGCCCATGTGACTCACTGCTGCCTTCCTGTCACACACACACACACACACACACACACACACACACACACACACGTACACACGCTCACACACTCTACACACATCACCCCCCCCCCCGGCTCCCTTGGGGCTTATCTTCACAGCCAGCAACAGACAATGTAGATGCGTAGAGTTTAATGACTCTGATCTCCACAAACATACAGTATATAAATGGAGATCTGTGTCAACCTAAAGTCTTCTCTCTGCTTGATAGAAATATATACAGTACATATATACTGTATCGGTCTGTCTTTTACTGGAAGCCCCTGGGAGAAAAATCACGAGTACAAATCTGGGGGGGGGGGATATGTCTGAAGGGGGGAGGGGAAGATAAGAAGGGAAGAGCGGAGGGCAAGAGGGGCCTGTATGATTCATATTTATGTCACTGCACATGCGACATCCTGTCAAAGCTTTACAAACCACTATGGTCCCCACAGCCTGGAAGAAAATGCAACCAAACTGTCAATCAGTTCAAAACAGGAAACCAGATCAACGTTGGTACTTTCCAGAGTTACTCTTTTCTCAAAACAGCAAAAGATTGCATTTAGTTTTTTTTTTTATACTGCCAGACAATGTTGTACAAATATTATTCCCAAATCTTGAGGAAAAGTGTTGTGTAGTCAGGCTTTTTTTGCTCAGATGATAAGCCATTACAAGATATCTCCTGTGTTCTATTCTGAGGTGTTGAGAACTAATACAACACTTGTTCCAATGAACAAGTTATTGTTTGGGAGAATTTTCTCACTGGTAGACATAGAAATTGATCAGCTCTCTACAGATGACAGCAGAGTAACAGGGGACACACTCATCAGGATGTCACACTCCACTCAAAACTATCTCACCCAAGCTGTCGAAAAGCAATCTCTGAGCTCACATGGTCCAGTAAATGAAATCCATTTCAGGTTACACAGGCTTCACTTCCCTGTCATACCGTACAGTCAGTCACAAGGGCCAGAGTTAATGCTCTCAACATCTACAGGGGGTGGAGAATTATTAAGCAAGTTGTATTTTTGAGGATTCGTTTTATTATTGAACAACAACTACCCTCTCAATATAAGTCTATAAGACTATTAGCAGGTATGTTTCTACTAATGTGTTTGTGTGTTTGTGACAGAGTATGTGCTAGGGTTTATGCATGTGAGAGAGGGGAGGTTGCCTATTGGCTTGGGAGACACATCTGCACTTGTGGGATACACAGATGAAATGCAACCTAGCAACCACAATTGCTGCACCAGTACCCAATCAAGTCATGGTATGACATTTCGTTAGAGCCTTTTCTAAATGAACATGCCTCTGTGCTTAAACACAACAACGTATCACCCTTGGGTGTTTGTGAGTGTGTATTGAGTGTACTGTACAGGTGTATGTGAGCATAGCCAAGCCTCCAAGCTTCCTGTTCCAGCCAATGTACAAAGCTTTTGCATATGGCTGCCAGCTGAACTGGAGGAGTACTTTGGCCTATCCACTGTGTTTTAATTTCCGACACCGCAGTATGTTTCATGCTAACACAGTACCACACCGTAGACAATACTGTATGTATTATATCTCATGATTTATCATGTTGAAATCTGGCCTATAAAAAAATGATTCAGTTTGATGATGAGAGCTTGTGGCAGGGTGGAACGAGTCTGCCAACTCTGTGCAGGTGCCTTATATCATGACTGACGTGTTTCCTTTGCTGTTGTTGCCTCAGAGCTTGGACGATAAGCAGAGCCATCCACCCCTCTCCCTCCCTGCTGCCTTCCCACAGCATGTCTGTTTGACACATTCTGGAGGATTATTTGTCCTGTCTGCTTCAACATAATTGTGCTCAGCCATTTCCATTTTTCCTGTCTTTCCATTTCCCTTTATCTATATCTCTCCCTTTCACGTTGGGTTAAGTGATAGTTCAGTCATGCACGCACGATAACCACCCTTTGGAGCCCAAGAAGTGGAGGATGTGGCTGTGTGTGTGGTGTGTGTTTGTGTGTGTCGTTGAGGGGTAGACCGGACATGCACATTGTGTAGTAACCTAAAGGAAAGCTGCAGGGAATATTGATCAGCCTAAGCTCTCACAAATGTGACTGCTCACACACACACACACACACACACACACACACACACACACACACACACACACACACACACACACACACACACACACACACACACTCACACACACACATCCGCAGCACATGCTTGACAATCCCAGGCAGGAGGGGCTCCTGGTGACACTGAGAACAACAGGGCACCTTCCTGTCCATAATGATACACAGAACACCAGCTCCAACTCCCAACCTGAACCACTACACCACGAAACCCCCTCAGGCTGACAGGAACAATGAAACACACGGATACAAACACAGCAGAGGCACCCAGTGGACAGAGAGGCTCAGTCAGAACCCCACAGCTCTGCTCCAGCGCTGATAACAGCCGCGCTTATTAAAACGGCCACAGTGTCATTCGTCCCACACTCACATCCGTCCAGGGGAATAAGAAAACGATTAAACGAAGAAGTATTAAGCCTGGGCCTGGCAGAATTGGACGCCATTAATCAGCTGTGTGGAGGAGCAGATCAAGGCATGGAGATTAAGTCTGCCCTCGTACCAAGAGCCCCTTGAGAGGGCGGGGCCCAGCTGGCCGTCAGTCAGGATCAGAACTCTCCATGGCGACACGGGCATCCAGCCTTAGCATGCAGTCGTGGGCACAAGGCAGCTGGGAGAAATTGTGTTGAACATGACAGAGTTTTATGTGGCTTTGCTAACAGGACATATAGCGGGTGGGTGGATGGGTGGGAGAAAAATGTAATTTGAACCCTTTAATAGAGAGAAGACCTTGAAGGGACAATGAAGGCGTACATGGAAAATAAATCAGTCATCGTGCCACTAATCGAGGGAAGGAGTTTTCATCTCACAGAAGAGCCATCGGAGTAAGATTGGCCTGCAGCCAGTGGCTGTGTATTAATAGCTACTATGAAAACCAGAATGAACCACCAATTGCCCAAGGTCATGAGGGTAAAAGATTTGCTGCTGTGAGGATTGCCCAATGGCTGGCACCTGGCAACTCCCTTTTAACTTCAAAGATTTTCACTACTTTACTAGCCTAGACCAGAATTAAAAGAGGTAAAATCATCTTAAAATACCCTCGATAGAATCCACTTGAACATGCACACAGATTCAAAGACTGTAGGCAGAGAGGGATGGAGGCAGAGTGGTTAGCCGTGGGTGGTCATTTCCCAGGATCCTCTGCTGATTCTGTGTGAAACAGCCAGCCTACCAACATGAGGAAAATGCCATGGCAAAGGTCAGACACATGGGATACAGCACTCAGACAAGCCACAGGGATGTTGCTTCATCCTCCCTTTCAAAAAATACCCTGAATCTCTGAGCCAGATGAGACCACACCATGGTCATCAGGCCTTCAGGGGAGGGGAGGCCAAGGTCAGAGGTCTCGGTTAGCTAATGGAACGGAAAAGAGGAATGGTGGGCAGGACCGTGGAGGAAGAACACTGTGCTTGGCTGTTCCCTCTGTTGACTCAGTGTCGCACCCAAATACGCACACGGGTCCTGGGAACCAACGTGACACGTTAAAGCATCACCAGCTTGACCATTGGGGGTGAAAAAAAAGGAACCT
Source organism: Neosalanx taihuensis (assembly GCA_030340665.1). Classification (NCBI taxonomy): domain Eukaryota; kingdom Metazoa; phylum Chordata; class Actinopteri; order Osmeriformes; family Salangidae; genus Neosalanx; species Neosalanx taihuensis. Next base: position 1,988,593 of record CM059307.1, read on the forward strand.
GCTCAAACTACAAATTGCTAATAGGAATGCTGGCTTTTTAGACATTTAAGGGCAACACTGACTGAGCTTGTTTTGAGTTGATCAAATGATGCGTAAGATATCGAATGCATTTTTAAATACAAAATAAGGCAACGGATGCACTGCTCGCTACATTATTTAACCATGGGCAGTTAAATTCCATGATTCAGCCTAATACAAACTCCTTCAGCCCTCAGCTGGCCCTCAGCTGGCGTCCAGTCTGCCCTGCGGAGGTCTGCTTCTGAAGGGAAGCACCAGTCTGAGGAGGGAGCAGCGGTCGACACAGAAACCTGAGTCTATCCATAAACTCACCTCTTTTCTCTTCAACTCTCACATTCTCTCTCTCTCTGACTGCAAACCTTTTCCCTCGTGAACAGGCTTATTTTCCTCTCGGTTGCTCTCTGACACAGAAACAGACACCCAGAGGTTCCTCATCATCGATTATGGATGAGAGCTTCACAAGCAGGCCTGCTACAGGATCCTCCCCTGACGCCTCAGGGAGATTCCCCTGAAGATCCAGCAGTCAGTCTCTGTTTACATCGCTGCCCTTAGAGAAGTCCTCAGCTGTACCAACATGACGAATGCAACGGTGTGGCTTTAATGATGATCCACATTATGCAACACATTTTTCATTATGTAACATCTTTGGTGCAAAAGAAAAAAGATTGAGGATGGCCAGGGACAGGGCTTACAGATGGGATGAGACTGTGACAACAGTATCATTTGAAGGTAGTACAAAACAGCACCTGCTTCACTGTATTTCCATTTCAGTAAAAACACGTTTTAAAAATTCCTTTAACCAGACAAATGTGATTCCAGTTAATAAGGGTTATTCAGCACAACACTACAGACTTTGTTATTATCGCAGTCTGCTGCAGAACTAACTTGGTTCATAGAATACAAATGATGGAGTGAAAGTTAAGCTCTGCTGCTTTTACACTCACACCTCTATGTGCCTGATCAGTGCCAGATACCCTGAGTGGTTAAACAGATCCATGTATTTCTTAAATTACATATAAAGAATACGTCTCAAAGAGGGGGTGTTTCAGTCTTTATTAACATAGTATTTACAATTGACAGTGTATCAGTGATTGTACTCTTGGTTATTCAGAAGAAGTGTTCTTCTGTGCATCTCCATAGAGAACACCTCCAACCAGCTCCCTCACGGCCGTGGTGTCCTCAGGGTCTGTTGGGGACAAGAACCGTAGTGTTGACCTTTGATCAGACACTTTCTGTGTGACCTGCCTTTCCTCTGGGACCTGGGCCTTTTATGACCCTGGGTGGTTGTAGCTTCAAATCCTTTAGAGAGAACAGGGGTTTTCAGCATGTTCTCTGTGTTTGTAGGCCGTGGTTATGGAGTGTTGGTAAGAAAGCGAGAAGAGACATAGCAGGTAGACTTGGAAGTTTAGAGGTCTCGTTCTACTGCCTACCCTGGCCTTGGTACTGCCTACCCTGGCCTTGGTACTGCCTACCCTGGCCTTGGTACTGCCTACCCTGGCCTTGGTACTGCCTACCCTGGCCTTGGTACTGTCCACATTAAGCAGAAGAAATTATCAGAGGATGATTCACCATGATTATGCCACGGCTACCTGAGTTTACTTAATGAAAGTACATTACAGGAGAACATCAAGAGCGAAATAATGGAGCGGTAGTGATTTGAAATGCCACATTTGGCAACATGGATTGTCATGCGGGGAGGTACTTGAGCATCTGTAGAAATTAATTGGGAATTGTTTTGACTCTGAGTTTAACAGCAAGCACTTAGGCAGGTTGTTCACAGCAGAAATAAAAAAGCTCTGAAAGAAATTTGCAAATCCCTCAAAAGGTGCTGTATGAGGTGCTGCTCACTACATAATGCAACACTCCTGTCTGCCTGGGAAAACCTCCATCTGGATAAACTGTTTGAAATAACAGCCTCTATACACCCTAACATGATATTATTCACAACCCTGATGGAGCACCAGAGACACACAGTAGTTAGTCACAGGGCTTTGGGTGATGACATGGGAAATAATAATCACACACATGAATCTACACTGTAGAGCCTCTAGCCTAGCCTAGCCTGCTACACTGCAGACCTACAGTCTCTCATCTCCCCCTCCTCTCCTCATTTATGTATCTTCCCTCCCTACTCAGTTATGCACTCTTCTGTATGTCACTAGTCCTCTCCGCTTCACTGCTCTGCCTTGCCTATCTGCCTTTCCTTCACACCCCTCAGCTAGTGTCCCATGATGAGGTGAACATGCTGCAATCAGGGCCAAGAGGAACAATAAGCCCAGAGGTTAAATGATTAACTGGTGCAGGAAGCTGGGCTGCTATTAAGTAGATCATGAGGTGATGGTAAGAGCTCAAGCCTGTGGTGCACTGACGCAGCACGCTGTAAATGGAACTATGAAGGTAATCATTTCCCTGGTCAAACTGGCTGGTCTTCCATGCTAGACTTGTCTTACAACACAGTTGACCAGATCCTTCGCCGTCAGCATGGCAGGTCATGTTTAGTTCCTGCCACTCTCTGTTAACCTGTCACAGTGAGCAGGCCTGAATCCTCCTAATGGACAGCAGCAGAGCTTTTCACATCCTATCAATGTAACATGGAAGTATGCATGTTTGCACTTGTTTGGTTGTAGTTGCTTTGGATATAAGTGTCTGTTGAATGTATAAATGTAATGCACATCCTAGGTACTTATATGTGAAACATGATGCATGAAATGCCAATGCTCTGTCAAAGCTAATCTTTCAACACTTTTTACTAAATGGAGCATCTCCCCGTTCAAGTGTCTGGTATTGTTTACTGTGTGCTGCGGATTAGGATGCAGTAAGCACTGGACAGTGTTGTGACTGCTGAGAAAGAACTTTCCTGAGGAGGGATGGAGAGAGACGAAAGAAAGAGTGAGAAAGAGAGACAGAGAGAGTGAGAGAGAGAGTGAGAGAGACAGAGAGAGAGAGAGAGACAGAGAGAGAGAGAGAGAGAGGGAGGGAGAGAGAGAGAGAGAAAGAGAGACAGCGAGAGAGAGAGAGAGAGAGAGAGAGAGAGAGAGACCCTGTGCTCATGGATTACTGTGTCCTCTATAAATACTCTAGTCACGCCTAAGCAGAAGCTGCTGGCAGGGTGCAGATTTACATACATTTGGATGAGGATATGCGTTCATAAAGAGGCATTTTCTATTTACTCTTTTTCCCCTGTGTTCGGCAACAGTCAGCATCAGTAATCATTCATCGAAGAGAAGATTCATAAAAAAAAATGCAACAGAGTGGAAATCGTCTACAGCCGGTTCCTTAGCCGGCTAACTCACCCACTCCTAGCTGCTCCAGACAGGCCTTGAACTCTGACCTCTCGTCCAAAACACGGAGCAGGTTGGTGGGCTCCATGCGCTCCAGCTCCACCCTCCAGTAAACAAAGATCTTATGGTTGAAGCTCACGTAGACCAGGCATGGGCTGTTCTTTCCATCCTTGCAGGTGTACTGGCCTGATTCATGCAAGACACAAAACACCCCAGGAGCAGATAAGATCATCACCATGCAGTGTGATGGGGCTCAAGGTTTTTCTTAGGCAATACCAACAAGATGGTGATTGCCCTGTATGGACATGGTGTGGTACTGAAGACAAATTAAGTCTGAGGTTGGGTGAATGCATGTGGTCGCATGCAGAGATGTGTGATTCACACGGTGCACTGATGCAAACATCACCAGAGGAACTTCACACACATTCATGACTGCAGACAGGGAATACAAGCTGTTAAACAGAGAGGCAAGGTGAGCATGTTCACAAATAAATTGACGAATGGAGAGAAGTAAGAATGAGCTTTTGAATGTTCCACATTGCGGACCCAGGACTCTTCATCATGTCATTTGTTTTCTTTAATCTTTTTTTATTAAATAATGATGTAATCTCTCTCCATGTAGAATGTGCATAGACCGAAAAGACCATTTATGGAAGAGAAAAAAGACGATGATACTCGTTTGCTGTGGGAGACAGAACTTCAACACTGCCCCCTAGAGACAACTTGTGGTGTGGGCGTTTATTATTCAATGCATATACTTGATCTGGGCCATTTAGAGAAAAATGGATTTAAAAGTTCAACTGACAAACCAAGACAAGAAACTGACGAGAATCCTAGATTGAGGGACTCATTATGTCTACATAGTCAGAGTCAAAGGTCTCACCTGCACAGAAAGCGTTCACATTCTCATCAAACTGGAAGCGGACGACAGTGCGATTTTGGTCAATGATGTACGTTTGACCATCCCAAGCACATGCAACCACCTCTTCACTGCCGTCGCCCTGGAAACAGTCACACATACACACACAGATAACTATAGAAGAAAAAAATTACCCAGACAAGTTTCCCGATAGACACATATTCTGTGGATGCTGTACAAGCAGCTTCCCCTCAAACCAAATTTCAAAATCAGCTTACACACACACACACACACACACACACACACACACACACACACACACACACACACACACACACACACACACACACACACACACACACACACACACACACACACACACACACACACACACACACACACACACACACACACACACAGCAGATGTGTATAAACTCACAGTCACATCCAGCTTCTGAAGGGCAAAGAGTTGGTGATCTACTTGCACCGACCACATCAGCTGCTCCGAGCTGTCCATCAACTTGAGGGTACCTAGAGGAACCACAGGTGACCCATCACACAACAACATATTACACTGTATTGTAAGGATCTGGCACAATGCAATGTCCTTCAGGGTCAATATCCGGTTCCCTGAGGGTTAAGGAAAAGAACATCAACGTAAATGAGTGATATGTGAGTCAGCACAGCCCAGGAGAGCAGCTGGGTCTGACTTCTCATCAAACTGAAGAGAGTGAACACAGAAACCTACACCTGGGGGCCCGCAATCAGACATGGCGGACAACAGAATGGAGGCAGACCTTAGATCAACACCATCTCCTTCTCTTTATTTCGCTCTTTCTTTGTCTTAGTATCTCTCTCTCACTGCCATTTACGTCCGTTTCTTTGTCTCTCAAAAGTATTTATTTCTCTCCAGCTGTTTTTCATCCCCTCTGCCTGTTCCTCAGCTGCGCCACAGACAATGGAAATTGCTGGAACAATTGTATTTTATTTGTATTTTTAAGACCAGCATGATTTCCATCTTGTTCCCAGTGAAACTCATTACACCTTGATCCTAATGGTCTTACACAGGCATGTCCTGCAGTGTCATGGTGACTGGTAATGCACGTGTCTTAGGCAGGCTTCTCCAGCTGAATAATCCCTTTGCTTCCCTCTGCTTTCAATATGGATTGTCTCTCCAGTAGTTCACACAGTTCCCTGTCTGGCTCTGCTAATAGATGTTCATCACCCTTCCCTTAAAGTCATGGTCGTATCCATTCAACTGCATTTTGGGGGCGTTTTAGACCATTTCATCACGGAAATGCTCATTAATAAATGTGTATTTGTCATTAGCCCATGACATCAAAAACATAATATTGGTATTCTTCACCTACTGACTCACCATCCAGTGTGCAGAGAGCAAAAAGGCCGAATTTGGATGAGTCACCTTTGGAACCTTGCATAAACAAAACATATAAGTTCATGATTTAGTGAAAGCTAGTAAGAAACCTCAGAATGTTACAAAATATTCCAGTTATTGCATTTATTTTATAGTTGTAAAGGTTATGTAGACATATTAAATGTATACTACTTTATGATGTACCTCGACTGATGCTACCAATAAGGTGAGTGGAGACGTTCTTGTTGTGGATCCGCCCAGTGGTCAGATGTAGAATTACATCTCTAGAGGGGCCTTCACTGTTATTTACATAAAACAATATCCACACAATATAAGCACGAAGTACACAAAATGTACATACACACCCACACAATATGAACTGAAATGTAGTATCTGAGAGACACAAAATTGTGTCAACCAATGTATGTTTTCATTCAAACGAGCAGCTTATAAAGAGCAGGCAGTACTAAAGCTACCTTGCAGGTGTGGCTGGGGCATCATCTCCAGAGCCAGGGGAGGCCTGCTGTGTCCAGGAGCAGAGCAGGATAGCGTAGCCACAGCCAGGCTGGGACACCATCAGCTCTGGGGATCCCTCGGGGCCTGGGTTGACTGACAGACTGTCCACCTGTTGCAGGAAGAAAAAGGCAAGCCAGTGCAGGAACACTTAACATGCATTAATTCAATGTAACCTCTCTTTGGAACGTTTATACTGATCATGTGATGAATACCTGTCCCTCGAGGAGCCACTTCTTGAGTAAGACCAGCTGTCCAGGGCTGGGGTCAGACGAATCAGCAGGCTCCTCCCAGCGGAACGCTCTCACCACACGATCTGTGTACCCCACCACCAGCTCATTCAGCCCATCACCATCTGCACTCAGACAGACAGAGGGGGAGGAAGGGAGAGAGAGGGAGACATAATTTAATTAAGAGCATAAAGCATGCACAGCAAATATATGTATACAAACTGCATCATCACACAACAACATTACCTATGTCACTAATAAGAATGACTTTGGTGTTGGCAGGAATGTGCTGGGTAAAACTGGGCTTTTGGTCGTCAGATAGAAGAGCTTCATGCTGGCTGGAAGATTCTGCCTTGCCTGCCCCAGTCCCTGTCAGGTCAAACAGGTGGAACCAACCTTCTGCTCCAACAGCCACTACAAAGTTCTACATAAGAGAAAGTGGCTATTTATATGAAAGATACTATTTGACTGAGCGAAATACAATTATGTTTTGAAATAGTATCGCTGCTTGACAATCTCATGTTTATACAACTCACCTTTCCTTTGTTACAAACATCTCCAACTGCAACGCATGTGAGCTAGTACACAAGACCAAAACAGAAGTGAAAGCAAGGTGAGTCTAGGAGCGTTTTTTCCACCTCTAACGTGCAGGGTACATGCAGGGTACTTCTGTTTGGTTGCATAAGATAGAAAAAACGATCAGATTTGTTTCTTTACTAACCATGCCTGCACAGGTTCTTGTAATCCAGGGTTTGGAATCATCATTCTTATAGACGAGCAGTTTACCACTGGTGTCTCCTACAATCAGTTCATTCAGCTAAGGAAGGGGGGACATTTTATAACATAAATGAAGTGAATGTGTGAGAAATCCATTTCTAAGGAGACATATCTTTAGAACTGAAGTTACAGCACATTCTAGTCTACGTTAAACGTTAGTTACTGACACCGGCTGATGATTACCGAGTCGTTATCAGCATCACCGAGACAGATTGCGTGCGGAAACAAGGTTCCCGTGAAATCCAAGCTGACACGCTGAACATAGCTCAGAGACCTCATATGAGCACGGAGGAGACTGGAAGACTTAATGTTTAAAATAATCACTACCAAGCTGTTCATGCAAATGAATTCAGGCTTAACAAAAAGTAAACAGAAGCATGATGACAAAACCCTACGGAAGCCCAAGAAAGACAGTCCCGATGTCCTGAGTCCTGAGTTCCGATGAGAGAGTCGATCTTGATATCACCATATTCTAACAACAATTACCCTTATGATTGTTAACATGCAAGCCCCTGAAAAGTAATGTGCCAAAAGTATCTTTGTTTTTATTATAATTTTTCTTCCTATTTTACGCTTGTATTTAACCTTAATGTAGGTATTCGACATTCATGAGTAAACAGGAAAGTGCTGATACACTACAACACCGCTAGAGGGAACTGCTGTACCGCGAAAATATTGTGATATTTATTTTTTTGCTGAGGTTTGAGGTCTGAGGTTTGATAATAAACTATTATAATTTGTAATTCAATATCATATTAATAGTTATTGGCAATTCACTTTGCAGAAAAAAATCATTTAACCTAAATAAGATAGTTATTGACAGGTTTAACACCTTGACATTGATAAATCTAATACATTACCAAGAGCCTATGAGGTGCAAAATGTAACGGTGTGTATACGTGCACGCGCCAACCCAAACCAAGGGGTGTTACAGGTAGCCATGACCTCTTAACATGCAGCCTGTTACTCCCTCCCAAGTAATTGGAATAAAAACTAGTTTTGTTGTCAAAAACTTGTCGTTTGCAACAATCAAGAATTAAACTTCACGTTTTGTAAATAGAAATAATTAAAAAGTAGTTTTTTTTCTGAATGCTCAACACTAAACTTTAACACGAAATTTGCCCTGTCTGAAGCAATAACACTGTTCCTATGCCCCACATAGTATAGGCCTGCAGCACCTATACAAGGTCTAGAAGACGACCCACGCCGACCACGTAAGCACAAGAACACTAGGCAATTTAGTTTTAACAGCTAACAAATTGGAAATGAATCCCTCATATCACACAGAGATTATAGGACAAATGAGCCAATGTAAATTTTTGTTTTATTATCTCCCAGTAAAAATCCTAAGACTATAAGAGAGAAAGACAGAGGTGTTTCAATGGAAGCTCAAGCGCCCAGATGTCATATTAATTATTACACTCAGCTATGACTGGAACACTAGAAGGGGACCAGCCCTTCCTGCCTCTGGAAGATCGCAGAGGGGGAAAAAAATCTTTACAAAGCGCTAATTGGACTCTGGAACCGTACTGACAGGGCATGGTAGATAGGTTTCAGAAAGCCCAGCAATGGTGAGGGGGGCAGGGGGATACTGAATAGAACCCACGCTTCTTTTCTAAACTCTCTTGCTGTGCCAGAAAGGGGTGGAAAAATAAAAGAAAAGTAGGGGAGAGGGGGGGGAGGGGGGGCTGGGTACCTCAATGCAAGCTTGATCTTGAATGCCACAGCCAACACAGAAAAATTGCACAATTTATTACAGCCCCCCCCCCTTCCAAACTTTCAAGTACGCACTCATTCACTCTCGCTCACGCTCTCTCTCTCTCTCATGCACGAACGCACGCACTCGTGCTCGCTCGCTCACTCACTCACGTCCTCTCATGCACGCACGCGCACGCACGCTGAGTTTGTAGTCGGTTGGCATTGTCAACGTGAAAGACATGTCATATAATGCTCCCTTTAAAAATAAACCCAAAAAAATAAAAACAGAAATACGCCGTGTCGAGGCTAGTGTAACAAAATAGGGTGTGTCAAATCATGCACAAAACATCCTCGAATGCGAGATTACCCTTCCGTTCCACCTCCACGTTGGTGATGATTGGCTCCAACCAAAGTGGAAAATTCGCCTCAGCTGCACAAAGCTTATTCTTTCAAAAGATTCAAATTCGTCCGTAAAGTGTTAACAATACACTGTATGAGACTATCCAAGACAAAGTATGTACCCTACTATACACCAAACTAATGAAAGTTAAAAATGTCCAGCTCCAAGCATATTTTAATTTACGGCAAGTGTGAGACACATTCCTAACTGCCTGCTTGTAGGTTCGCGGAAAGCTGCCTTTCAGCACCACTTTTTGGTCCACAAGGAAAGCTATGGAAGTGCATAAAAAGCGTATTCGTATTTTCTCATAAACAAAAGAACAATGTGGATTGGTCTGAACGTTAGTTGCGGCTTGTTACTAAATGTTACTTTTTAATATTCTCTGTTTGGATACCTTTCCAGCAATGCATCTACTTTCCCATGTAGTCACTTGATCATCAGTTATTAAAAAAAATGGTTGTCCATACTATTTATAAATTAATTTGTTTTAAATTAGCCTTATAAAATAATTCTGAATTATATATGCATAAGCAAAACAGGAAACGTCGTTATTGTAAATAATAAAGTAAATTTGGAGGAAACTTGGATGGGTCTTCACAATTAAACAATTGAAATGCCCATTCTATAGCATAGCCACACTCAAGACAAGTAAAAAACTCCACAAGCTGCAACCAGTTGTGCTTGGCTGACTGTTTGTTCAGCGGCTGAAGTGGCACGCGCCTGGCGTACAGCACGGGAGCCTAGGTGAATACGACAAGCGCGAGGAGGCGTGGTCAGGTCCAGCGCGTGGGGCAGCCAGTGTATTGAAAAGCCCCGTTACTGCCCTTTCTCAGGACTCAGTGCAGCCCCGAGGAGTGTGCGAGGCAGGAGCCCAGGAGACTGCTCATTAAACAAGACTAAGAGAGAGCATTAAGTCCCACGTGCAACGCCACGAGCAGGACGCACTGCCACTCTATCACTCCAAGACTTTGATATTCTTCTTCTACTTTTTGTTTTTATCTTCAACCCATTTACAATGGACATCACAGCTAAGATGGAGATCAATGTTGGCCAGCAGCAGTTCATGCCACCTGCCTGTTTCTTTGCGGCAGCAGCTCAGAGCATCCAGCTCAGCCCAACCAGCAGCCAAGGCAGCGGCAAGTCAACATCCAAGGTGAAGAGGCAGCGCTCCTCCTCTCCGGAGCTGCTGAGGTGCAAGCGGAGACTGAACTTCGCTGGCTTCGGGTACAGCCTGCCTCAACAGCAGCCGCACGCCGTGGCCAGGAGGAACGAGAGGGAACGCAACAGGGTGAAGTTGGTCAACAACGGCTTCGCCACTCTGCGTGAACACGTCCCCAACGGCGCAGCCAATAAGAAGATGAGCAAAGTGGAAACCCTGCGGTCTGCTGTGGAGTACATACGCGCTCTCCAGCAGCTCCTGGACGAGCATGATGCCGTAAGTGCCGCGTTTCAGTCCGGGGTTCTCTCACCCACCATCTCTCAGAACTACTCCAACGACATGAACTCGATGGCAGGCTCCCCTGTGTCCTCATACTCCTCCGACGAGGGGTCCTACGACCCCCTCAGTCCCGAAGAACAAGAGCTACTGGACTTTACTAACTGGTTCTGAGCATCTGCTTAGGTAAGAATGCTGTGATCCAAAGCATACAATTGTATTGTATATTCTTGTATCTTTCCATGGTTTTGACTGTTCTTTTTGTATGAAACGTGAGCAACTGAATAACATTCCTCTTCTGTTTTGTCTGCACAGATATATGGTTAAAATCTATGACACTTCAAGTTCGCGCTTGGGAGATTCCCCTCCGGAGTTCGCTTCCCTCGCGAGATGCGCAGAGATCTGGCCCGGTATGGTGGCTCACACGGTCCGGTTCACCTTGCATTTGCCTCGCGGTATCGATGCTTATCAGGCCATTCTGAAGCGCCAAAGGACTTAAAAGGATGGCTCCGGTCTGCAGCGTTGGAAACGATACTTCCATCATGCATTCGCCCATGAAAGCAAACATTTTTCAAACGTGACTGAAATGCTTCACCATATACATTATTTAAAACATATTTCTTTCAAACTATGCTAAACCCAATCAAAGAACAGCAACCTTCTTGGTTAACTTCTGTAACATTTGATTCAAAATGCTTCCAACTTGCGGATTTTATCATATGAAACTATATCAGACATGTTTGAAATATATTAAGATATTTTTGTATGTAAGAGATTTATAGATGTTTTGTACACAGTTTTGTATATATTTTGACAATATATTGATATGTTGCTTTATACCTGTTGCCTATTTAGACTTGTAGTCTTATGCTCTGGAGCTGGCCATTCTGTGTATGGTTGATGAGGTCTCAAGTCAGAGTTTGATACTCTGAATTTTTATGTTAGCACCAATGTGTCTTATTTAATAGAAACATACATGTATTTTACCATGTCATGAAGTTCACAATGATCAAAGGTTATGCAGCTATTGTCCAAACCGAGCACAATGGCTACGCATATCTACTGCCAGCTCTACATTGAGAAAGCCTATAATCATATTTTCTACACTCTAATAAAACATTTTCTGAAGTAATCCTTACTCCCATTCATTTCTTTGCATGAAGCCCATCATTAAGTGATGTTTGAAAACGCAGCAAAATCGAGTATAGGCAACAAGGGTTTTCCCACACATCATCTTAAAAAGAGCAGATATTTCTTTTCAGATAAATCTCAGTGGGTATTCGAATGACTTTACTCACAGTTCTAACGTCACGCATGGTAAAAACACTTTTACGCACCTCCTTCACTGCTTCTTATCACTAATATTTGAGTCTAAATTGCGTGTCATATATTGTCTGTGCGATGAATAGACGAGAACGTCCTCTCAAATGATCTGATTTTGCAGTGCCTCTTCTGCGGTGCAGCAACTTTTAATCTTGTCAATCTCATGGATACCACAGGGACTCAATGGGCAGTGATAAGACAACACTTAGTCTGTCTGCCCCTTTTCACCAAATAACTAATAGCTTGTAACATATATGGTATAATGTCCGATAACATTTACCTGGACCTTGTGCAAAGTTCAGATATTGCAAACTCGGCGAATATTGTGGAGAACAAAACTTGCATATTAAATCAAAAGATTGATTCCAGACTTTAATAGTGAAAGTTGACCCTTATTTCGTGTTTGATACAAAACAGAACAAGGCATAACATTGTTTTAAGTTCCATTTCATTCACGACTACAAAAGCCATCTCGGTAGACAGGTATATAGAGACGCGTTTGTGGCGAGACGCGTGCCTGGTTTACTGAGTGAATGAGGCTGTATAGTGGTGAAGTGGACACAGCACGCGGACACAGCACACTGCATCTGCTAACGGCGCGTGCCTTCTGACAGCAGCGCGCGACCAGAGCGGTAGCGCGCGACTACACTCAACAACTGCCCTTGGAAAAAACATGCCGGAGGATGTGAACCGTTTGTTGACTGTGGATTCGACCAAGATAATATAGGTGGTCTTATTAGAGCTTGAATTATTGAGCTGCAGAAAGGTATGTTACTTTTACAAGCATTCATTTACATAAAAAACACACATATAGGGGAGACCAGGGACTGTTGTAACACTTTTTGCCTTTTTCAGAATAAATCAAACAGCATTTCCAATGGAATAGCCAATATGATATATTAAGTGAACTACGTAGGAGTAAACCCCTAAATGAATGGGTTAAACCCTAAACCAACTGTAAATGAATCCTAAATATAACCCCCCCAAAATTAAATATATATTATTTTATTTTTTTTTGGGGGGGGGGGCGACAAAAATGTATTTCTTGGGCAGTTAGAAATTCTGCACAAGTTTTAAAAGCAGAAAGATAATGTAAATAATAATGTGCGGAGTATGTGTCACCGCACTAGCTGGTTTCTGATTTGAGGAATGGTGTTGGAGTCCTGTGTTACAACTGTCCCTGGTCTACCCTATGGCATTTATTTTATGATTATGCGAATCAAACATTCTGATAAATAGGTAACAACAATATTCCACAGGCACTACTGGTAGCCTACAGGAACACACCATCTTAGTTATGCTAAGATGCTAAATTCATTCATTATCTACTGCTTATTAGCAGTGCCGCTTACTACCATTAGGGGTCACGGATGACTGGAGCCTATTCCAGCTACTTCGGGTCTTAGGTAGGGTAAACCCTGGACTGGGGCCAGCTAGTTACATGGCTATCACACAGATAGTTACAGACATTCACTCTCACATTCATTCACAAGGGGCAATGTTGGAGTGTCCAATTAACCTACCACATGCATGTCTTTGGTGGGAGGAAGCTGGAGTGCCTGGAGATCCTAGGTAACACGGGCAGGTCATGCACACTCTACCCATAGAGATCACCGTATTCCAATCTAACCACCCTGTCCCCCCCAAAAAAAACTTTCAAGGGATATATTGTAATTGTTCCTTGGGGGGAAACTTCCAAGCCCTGGAAACATGCATTGTACACAGAAGTGGTTATTAGTGTGAATGATCTCACAGGTTGCTGGAGTCATCTAAGGGGTTGGCAATGACTGAGTTGTGGATGAGAACAAACATGGGCAGGTGTGCCAGGAAGTCCAGCAGGTCAAGAGAGTGGAACTGCTGTAGCTCCTGTCGGATGGCTTCTTCCTGCTCCTGGTGGATCCCGCCAGCCTTCAGCTCTACCAGCAGTTGCTCTGCACTGATGCAGCCCTGCTGTGCCACAGCGCCCTCTGCCTGTGCCTCCAGTAGAAACAGGAACAGCTGCTGTAGGGGACAATCATGTCAATACCTGAAGAAAGCGGGCCTTTTAAATATGAAACGGTGTGGAACTGTGCGTGTGTGTACGTGCATGCAAACAGGTGTGTACGAGTGTGCTTGATTCTCTCTAAGCAGGCTTGGGTTACATCAGTCTGTTTCTAGTCTTGTGTTAGTGCACCTGTTTGTGGCGTTAATGCATTCTAAGCAATAATTGGGGGGAGGGGGGTATATAATCCCCTGGCAATTAGCCCATTTCTCCCTTTTACTTCTCCAGTTAACAAACCTATCCCTAACAGTCTATAATTACAAAGCCTCCCCTACCTGGACAGGGCTCAGTTTCCACACCCCTGGCCACAGGCTTTCATATTGCCTTCCCATTCAGTGACTAGTCGTACCTCCTCGTATGAATGGCACAAACTACCTTTACCAGGCAGCCAATGGTAGAGTACTGGATCGTTTGCAGTTTGTCACAGGCTGATTATTGTACAGCCGGGACAGGTTAGTCATCCCTGGGTATTTTCATGTGATCAGACCTTGTAGTCCATGAAAGTGAAAAGTGTCCCCCCCCCACTCCACCTCTCTCTCTGTGCTTGATTTCAAAACATGTTCTTGGTGTCCCTTAGAGAAAAAGCTAGTTTTACTAAGCTTGCATTTGAATCTCTCTTCAAAGTGTTTCTGAGTGTTTATTTCCCTGTAATTAAACCCGCGGTGCCCTGAAGAAAGTGGAGGTGTGGTGTGGAGGAGGACAGACAGTAACTGAGCTCTTACTATAAATACTGTACATGAAACCCTAGTATGCAAAGTTATGGCAGTGCTTGTTGAATAAACAGGTTCTGTGTAGGACAGCTGTCTACCTTTGCCTTGTACAATTTCAGCTCCAGAGAACGGAAGTCCATCTTGCTGATCAGAGTACGCATAAATTCACTGTAAAAAGCCAAAAAACAAACATCACTCAACAGTAAAACATGACCTCTACCTGCCTAAGCCTTCTTGATTTGATGAGTGAAACTCAAGTTCCTTTCTTTGCAAACCTATCTGGTAACCACAATACATGACCCAAATGAACCTCATTAAACTCCCAAGTCCATCTGAAGGGAAGAGTCAGAACTGGAGATGGAGACACAGAGGAATCATGTAAGCTTAAAGAGACAGACAGAGAAGAGGGTGTCAGGGTGGTCATGGAGGTTTGGGGTTCTGTGGCGGGGTTGTTTGTGGCGAGGTTGTTTTTGGCGGGGATCTCCTGTGCGATGCTGAGTTTGGGGAGACGTGATGATAAAATGTTTTGAGCCCATTGTGGTTGCTCACAGTGGCCTGTCCCCCCAAACAATGACCACGGACACGGACACGTCCCGCCACAGTAACGGATAAAACTGCTCTGGTCCGGTCTGGACGAGGGGGGAGGAGAAGGAGGGAGGGTGCATGAGGGGGAGGGGGGACGCAGGCAGAGTTGTAGGGCACGCTCTGCTCCAATGTGACCATTCTCTGACCGACACAATCTAGCCTGTTTGTATAATTAGACAGAGACACGAACGGCTGTGCTGAGACAGACCTCTCCTGTCCAGCGTGGCACAGCGACGGCCGCCAACCCCGCTCTAACGAGCCCCCTGTGTTAATGAGCCCCTTCCCTCTTGCTGACTAGCCTGTTGGGGGAAGAATGGCCCTACGCTCAGCCACCGAGTTGAGCGCACGGCTGAGTGCCTCCGCTGCAGTGATTGGCCCACATCGTCCATGCAGTGACTTGACGAGCATGAGGCGAGACAGGACAGCTAATGATCATTAATTGCACTTGGTTTGCAGTAAAAGAGCCTGAACGCTGGCGCGCAAAGGACACTGGCGTGATACTAGCTGGCCAAACGAGACCTGGAAGAGCAGTGGGGAGGATAATAGCAGCCTAACCCACTTCTTTTGTTAGCCCTCCCCGGACACCCTGCAGTCGACAACCCAGCATACTTCTCACTTACGTAATGGCCATAGTTTTGGCGGTCTCCTCGTTGGGGGGCAGCGGGTCAATGAGGCTGGGGGTCCCTGTGCTGGGACGCATGCTGACCCAGTTTGATTTGACTGACAGGAGAAATTGACACTTGTTTTTTGGGGGGGAGAATTAGTTTGAGCGGGACACGGTTGGTTTGAGAGGAGAAGGAGAGAAAAAAAAGGAGGGTATTGTTGGTCAGTGTATTTAAGGTGAACAGGTCCATTCTCAGGTTTCTCTCTTATTGCTGCTCCTTCTCTTTTTTTCTGAGTCACTCTTGTAATTTCCAGGAACTGCAGGATTTACTGTAACTCTGCTACATCAGCAAGATAAATAGAATGGATCAAACAGAATCATACTAATGAAACACTCCAAAACACTACACTCCAAAACACTACACTCACACAATCACAGCCAGAACCGAGAACATCTGACCCATCTGCATGACTTGGGCCTGCGGGCTCCTCCTGTATAGGCATTTAATTGGCTGCTCTATGAAAATGTGGCTCCCTGACCATGTGACTTGCCTTGGGGGAATGTGCCGCTGTACGAGACAACGGACTGAGCTGCAGTCCTGCAGAGGGACAGATGGACCAAGTCAGGGGCCACACCAGAGCACAGAAGGAGAGGGACAAGTGGAAAGGGGGAACGGGGAGTGGCAGAGAGAGAGAGAGAGATCGAAAGTGAACAAGTCAGACATACAGACAGAAACAAAGCAAGAAAGAGAGAAAGAAAGAAAGAATGAATGAGAGGGAGAGATTAAAAGGTGGTGACCATGTGGGGGAAGGGCAAAATTTAAGACAGTATTATAGAGGAAAAGAGACTGACAAGACTAGAGGTTAAGAGAGGAATGGTACATACTTATTTTGGATTCCAAACTCAGTTGCACTTCAAAGGCTAGCAGAATCTGAGAGCTATTGTGCTGATACTATAACATCTTATTTCTATGCTGGGATTAAGACAATCAGATTAGAGAAAGTAACGGGATGAAGTTAGTTCAGGTAGGATCAGATGTGAGGAATTCTTAAGCATCGTTTTCTTTAGTTTAGAATAAAGGTATTAGGATTGCTGTTCATTGTGTTTTACCATGTACTATTGAGGAACTTTTCAGAAAAGAGATGCCCCATGCATCCAACATTAATTATCATTACCATAATTACTTCTTTTCAGAGCAGACACCCTGCTCTTTCGCAATTGGTGGGTAGGTGGGTCCACAGACAAGGGCTAAAGAGCCTCTTCTCCCAAACGACCAATGGACCAGTCGTAAATCAGGGGACCCATGACCCTGGCTCTGTCCACACAGAGAGCTCTCACACTGGGCACAACCTCCAGAAGAAGCCCCTGACCCTGGAGGCCTCAAAACAGAGCAACTCTCCTCACTGCAGTCTGTATGCAGCCATAAAACCTTGGCAAGAGAATGGCACAGTGTGTGGGAATCTGTGGCATATGGGACATGATACAGAGGCAGGGGCCTTAACCCAACACTCTAATCAGAAGAGTGGTCTCCTGAAGGGCCTCTCTGACCGCCCAGCTCGACAAACTTGTATATACATGCCGACATGCACACTCACACACACATAAATATGGAGGGAAAGGGACACTGATGCATACAAACTTGACTAGACTGACAGACACTGTAATGATGCTGTGTGAAAACCACACTGTTGTACAGGGACAATCTCTGGTAAATACAAATTAGGGACCGCACACACAGACACACAAACAGACACCCACAGACACACACACTTATTCTTCTTTATGGGAGAGCCAGTGACACCTCATCTGACAGCATTGGAAGAAGGGAGTTGGATCTTTGACTCAGGCTACTCACTCCATAGTGGCTATCTTCTGAGCCATGCTTGCAACCACAGCGAAGAGCCTCAGGTCTATGAGTCCATCTGTCACCCTGAAATCCACCATCTCCAGGATCTGAAGGGAAAGGGTCAGTCTGTGTGAGATCTGGATTGGTGTGTGTGTGTGTGTGTGTTTGTACGTGAGTGTGAATGTGCCGTCAGACTGTTCAACAAACACTGCTGTCCATAGCCACAACTACGTGCCATATTATTATGCAATATTATTACGTGCAATATTCCTCATGGTGTTCTTGTTGTTCTTACGTATAACATGCAATATTCTTTAATGACGTTCTTAACTACCAGGAGCTATATTCTTTACGTGCAATAACTTTCTCATTCAAGACAGGAGCCATCTCACTTAACTCTCTCTCACTTAGACATGTGTGTCTGTGTGTGTATGCATGTGTGTTTGGGCTGAACTCACCCTATAGATATATATCTCCTCTTCCTCAGATAGAAGTTCTGGAGGGATGATGTGTTTTAGCGCTTGCAGCACTTGAAGACAGGAAATGTAACCATCGCCATCACTATCTACCTAGAAACATCATCATCGTCATCAATATATTCTAAGCGATCACAGGGAAATCGAAACAGGGGAGAAGAGATAAAAACTAGAAAGATAAATAGAAAGAGAATATCTAAGGCAGGACAAGACAGGGAGCCTTTAAATCCCCTTCACTTACTGCTTCAAAAGCCCTTTTGTATTCTGCCAGCTTCTCTTGACTGAAAATGCAATACTTTGCCAAGAAGTCAACTGCAAAAAAGACAAGTGTTAAGAAAAGAGGGGAAGGGGGAAGTAGAGAAGAAAGGATGATAGAAAGAAAACACAAACCAATGTGTTCCACTGGTTCACTGGATCATTTAAAACTTGTCTCAAACTTTGGCCGATTTTTTTTTTTTTACAATATTACATTTTCTTGACAACTCAACAAATTCTCAGAAGTGGGATCCATTTGTGTTTATGTCCATGACTATTTCAGTAAGCAAATCTGATGGAAGGCAGACAATAAAGGAGAAAAATTAGAAAGGAGAAAAAAGCTCTTTAAGCTGCTGCCACTTCAATTCAGAAGATGAGAAAGAGTCCACTGAATAATGGATGTATTCATTAGGGGGCCGAAGAAAGAGAAGAAACAGGGTTGATATCAGTCTGGATTTAAACCCCTGGACTTCTGGTCTGCTCCCGGATGGCAGGGGGTCATTTCAATCTGCCATTTATCTGCTTAGGCCTAATCAAAACCAGGCCTTCTATGGCTTCTCTCTTTCACATGCAAAGTGTTACATTCGCATGTAGTCAACTTGACTTGTTAAAGCTTGATTGATCAAAACCTATAGGCTGGCTTCGTACATCTGTTTGCAAATATCTGTGACGAGAAGGGCTTCAGAGACCTCCAGTCACACAGCCGGTCCCAAAGCAGCGCCTGGCCAGGGATTTAGCCCCAACCCCTGTCTAACACCCCACGACACACACACTCACAAGCACACACAGACACATACTCGCACGCACACAGGGGTGCACACATTCACTCACACCACACACACACTCTCATAGGTATACTAAACTGAGCAATCCAGTGGTGTGACAGAGTACACTGAGTGTCTGCTTAGCACCGAGGAAACTTCTGGAAAGTTCCCTCCATAACTGTCCTCAGTGGAGATCCCCTCTCTTTCTCCAGGAGACTCTCTCTCTCTGTGTCTTCCTCACTGCTCACCTGCTTCTCCCGATGTAACTTTGTGCGAACAAACACACACAAATACATACACACGCACACATAGAAACACACATTTATACACACACATACGATAGGGCCAGCAGTATTGCCAGGGATCAGGGGGTCTGTGACTGAGGGGGCCACTCCATCGGGAAATCAGCCGGACAAAAGGTGCAGTGGAGTGAGAGATTGAGGGAGGAAGCCCAGGCGGGTGGAGGAGGAGGACAAAGAGCGTCACTAAAGCCTCCTGCCTGATAGCCTTATCTGATTCCACCCCAGCGCTTGATGGCTTTTTTTTCACCCTGCCTTTAAAGCGCACAGGTTGCGCCTTTGGTGTGAAGCCTAGCAGAAAATGTTAATCAAGAGAAGAACTGTGCAGAGAAAGGAGAGAGAAAGAGGAGAGTCACTCCGCCAAGGCTGTAATCTGTAATGAGACCGAGGCGATTCAGTTGCGATTGAGAGAGAAAGAATGGAGACGTGATGATGATGATGAGCACGGAGGTTCACTCTTTCACCGGCGTTTGTTTTTCCCTGTTTTTGTTCTTTTCAAGTGAGTCACTGCTCACACACACTACCACAAAACCCCTAGTCACAACTCATTTAACACACACTTTGACATCACTTTCAGTGTCCCTGGCAGACAGGTGACAAACACCCTGTCAGGGTATCTGTCACTTTAGGTATTCATGTATACATGATTTATATTTCCATGGAAAACCACTCACCGATGAATAACATTCATCAAATGCGTCAATCAGATCTAAACGCCTGCATGTAAATCTAGGTTACTCCAATGTTGTTTACTTGCTCTTTGTTATCACAACGACAAACTCTTTCTCTAAGAGACATTATAGCCGGGATTCATAAAATGATAGTAAACATGGCTGGGACAGGCTACAGCACAATACAGGAGCACAGAGGTCTATTGTGTTTCTTCTGCCTTCACTTGTTTGTTGTTTTTGTGTGTTTTTTTTCTTCTTGTTTCCCGCTTAATCCTAGACCTTTGTTTCTGCTCATCGCCACACATATTTGTATGAAATGTCCTATAATTCCACTAACAAAGATCACATTCAAAACTAGACCAGCGATGACCCCCTTTTGATAGCGGGTGAATCTTATAGAGCAACATGGCCCATATTCAGTATATGCACACCCAAACCTGTATTGAGAGGAGATTAGCATTGAGCGTTAGCCTATAGTTTTCATAGTAGTTTACCTAGTCAGGGTTTATACTGTACCATGAGAATACCAAACAATCTGTCAAATTGCTTAACAGGTTGGTATTGCTTGTCACAGAATGTTTTTGTTATAATGCCAACTCTTCAAACACTTAATGGCATAATTACACGTGAGCATAGTACCAGTACTTTAAATAGTGTAGTGTAAATAGTACAGTACTTATAGATAAGTAACATAGCTGTAACTGTGGACCAGTAGGAGGAGCAGTAGGGAGTTCTGTCAGAATATTATATATTGTTGTGGCTCTTATTTCCCGAAAATTGGTTTTCAATAAATAGACACTATAGCATAAATCAAGTTAGCTGATAGTATACAATCTACCCATGAACCATACTTTGAGTCAGACTATATGTCGTTATTGTAACGATTCACAACATTAGTTTTTGGACAACTTTTAGGATCTTAGAGTTGTGTAGTTATTGTGTAAACTATTGAAGTTAAACAACTGTGAAAAATAAAACGTAATGTACTGTCAGAGTAGAATGTGGCAGTGAACTTTAGCTCATGTTAAGAGGTGTAGTCTTTGTAGGGGGCAAAATTTGGCAACATTGGGCAGCAGGCCCCATTATCACTGCATGGAAACATAGGCCCTGCCCCTTCACCTTCCAGAAAAGGACTGGGGAGGAAAAAAAAGAACTGGTTGTAAAACAAACAAAGACACACGCAGCGGCCACACTCCTGACTCTGGCTGCACGCCACCAGCCTCACCACAAACCACCACACACACACACGCATAGGCATACACACACATGCATACACACACGCAAACACGCCTACTTCCAATCACACCGTACACTACACGTAACTGCGTCTTACAATACGACACACAGATCTACAGAGATATAACTTCCCTAAGAACCAACTTATCTGCCATAACAAATCTCCAGTGATAACCTCACAAAGCCAAATCATCTGCTATTATTGCCCTGGCTCTCCTTGACATTGTGCCATTAATAAGGCCATTGTGGAGAGCACTCTCTATTTGGAGACCATATAATAGACTCTTTGACAGATTCACTTTGCACTCTGCGTCTCCCCCCCCCTCCCCCCCCAGCCACCCCCCCCCCCCCCCCCCCCATCTCTCTGTTGATTGAACACAGCAGGCAGCAGGCATATTCCATGCTTCTGCTCATCAATAGGCTGGCTGTTTGTTTGCCCAGTCATTCTGTGCTGCTGGTAAACACAGAGAGGTATTCCTGTCCAAAGCCTGAGCAAACAGGGGTTACATAAAGCAGTACCCTAATGTTCAGTAGTGACTAGTGACACACACACACCCATACCCACGCACACACACACCAACCCATACACACACACCCCTGCACACACCCCTGCACACACACACACACACACACACACACACACACACACACACACACATACACACACACACACACACACACACACACACACACCCCTGCACACACACACACACACACATCAAGGCATTCTTGTGATTGGTCTTGCCCTCCTCAGAGGCCAGGAGTGTTTGAAGCCCTTTTACAAGTACAAGTAAACAGCAGCACAAACACATGGGCACGCCCACCTCAATGGAACAGCAATACACAAGGGGGTTGAGTGGCGTCCGGGGGGGCGGGGCTGCCAGGTGGGGGCGGGGCTGAGGTGGGGCAGCACGGGGCTGCCAGGTGTTCCACTTCAACACTGACATTCATCAGAGCCCCTGGCCTGGTGAGTCACTGACGCCAGGGGCACAGGGAAGGTAACAGGCACCCTGGGCTATGACAGGCACACACAATGGAGACGGGAGCTCACACCAGTCTTCTCTCCACGCTCTCACAGTCTAGTCAGTCCCTCTAGCTGTTTTTGTACCTGAACATTTAAGCACTCAACACTGGTATTATGCGTCAACAATGGGGTAAACTTGACGCGGCTCATCTCTGTATCAAAGCCATCACTGGCCCTCTCTGAGGTTATGTACTTAGTCGGTACAATAAGCTCTGCCTGTGCTACTGTGCCGGCACAGTTCCACCACTCAACACGGGCAACACACGGCAGGGAAATGTGTCAGACTGGAACACAAAAGAGAAAGTGACCGTCTAGAGGGTTAGACAAGCTGAATGGATGTCTGAGTGGAGAAGTACGGGAAATAGAGTGAGAAATGCACACAGAGAAGTAGAGGAGGAAGAATTGAATGCATGTGGAGAGGAAGTTCTATTTTGGGAATCCATTGGCCAGTGGTCAGTATGGGACGAGAGGGTGCCAATTAAAACCAATTAGAGGCTTTCAGGCACTAATGAGAGGACACATTTACGAGTGTCTGAGCGAGCGGCAACACACACACACGTTTAGACACACGCACACGTGCACACAACACTGTCCCATATACACAGTCCCATACACACAAACCTGAAACCGGGGCTCACGTTTACACATGTGAGCACAAATACAGAGGAGGCCAACTATGTAAAACAATATACAAGGGATATACCCCCCCCCCAAAGACACACACGTACACACACACACACACACACACACACACACATACACACACACAAAAGCTTTTCAGTGGTAATTTCTGTGGGGTTCATGAGGACAGCTGCAGGGTTCTTCATCTTGAGTCATTACTAGATGAACAAACCTGTGCACTCAGCCTCCATTTGGAAGAGAACTATGTATTCACAGAAGCTCTCTGACCATCCTGACCCCACTAGAGGCTCTGGACCCTTAGCCTTGACCCGAGGTGTGGGTGGCCATGTTGGACCCCGCACACAGGGATAATGAGGCTCTCCCATAGACCTCCTGTGTACAAAGCAGGTAATTAAAATAATCAAGTGTTATGCTGTCGTCTAAATGGACCAGGCGCTTAGGTGGACTTCATCAAAGTCGAGGGGTCCAGTGTTGTGAAGCACCTAGATCTGTTTGTGTTTTGCTCATTTACGACTTTGTGTGAAGTGTAAATTAACATTGGTCTTAAACACACAGAGGTTGTTTTTGAAACACAAGATTTGATGATCTGCTGGACCAAAGAGCGATTCAGGCGCTGGCAACTTACAGTCCTCAAACTTGGCCAGGCTGCAGCGGCCCGGCCTGGTCTGGTGGGGGCTGCTGCCCTGCAGTCTGGAATAGATGTTGAGCACCTTCTGCTCTTCTCTCTTCCTCTCTTCCTTCTTCATCTTGCGCTCCAGTCTCCCAGGCTTCCCCCTCTCTCTTGGCAGCACTCCTCCTGGCTCCGCCCTCCCAGGACAAGCAGGCTCCTCCCTCCCCGAGGGACCTAGGGACACGAGGACAGGAGACTGGGGATCAGATGAATTCTCAGGTTTCTACAGCAATCATTCTGCTTCTAGATTAGAGAAAATATTCAACAGATTTGAATGATCTATTTTCTTGATCACGCTGGTTATTTTAGATTTGGAAAGCACTTTGTTAATGCGCTAAACTCATGTCAGAATGTAATGCATTTAAGGGGTCCTATTCTGTGTCCTATGTCTTTGTCCTTAACATTCTCACCTATTTGTTTTTCCTACACACCCCAGTCACGTCTCCCTTGTGTTTTTTGATACATCTCTGAATAAGGAACACTTCCTCAGAAACTTGACTAGTCTGTCCGTTCATCAGCAGCCAGCTAATTAGGGGGCCCATTATGACCTGAGAAAGAGTTGACATAATGCACATCCTATTGGGGCAACAAAGACACAATGGCGGCCATCAATAAGGACTTGAGGCTCAGTAAGGTTAAGATTGTGTGTGGCTACATTCAAGTTTTTTTGTTTTTCATTTTTTTGGTTGCAATTCTTCGTGTTACTTTTGTTGGATTGAGTGTCACTCGTGTTGCTTGCACGAGAGATAAATGAAATCAGGATCGCTCTGGTTTGCAATCAAGGACACGCATGAGCACTAAAGTGTTGTGGTTCAAATCTATCTTTTGTCAAAGTTGTCTGAGGTTGCTATCATAAATCCTTCACAGAGACCAGAGGTCATCAGTCCAGATGGATGGAGTCATGTCTCATTTGACTGTCTTGTCTTACACCAGAGTGCACACAATCACCTCTCTACTGTAGTCTGAGGCCAACCCAAACGTCAATGTCACACATTCCTTTGTTCTAAGATATTCTGCTCCCCTGGAGAACTGGAATATCTGCTCCGATGGACAGTAGAATATTTTCCTATGTGATGCATCCATCCTTTTTTAAACGTTAGCCTTTATGAAATAGTAAATAAGTTAATCGCATCGGCCAAAACTTGTATTTATTTAATGATATAGTTATTTTTCCTTTTTATTTTAAGGCTGTGTATTTAATCTGATCAGCCATTGAAAATGTAGCAGCTGTGGAACATCTTGGAGACAAAGTAAAATGTTTCCTGAGATTATTCAGGGTTTTTGTATCTTTCCTCTTCCAAAGCCTCCCATTCTAACACAGACTAATCCATGAATGTAAGGCCGTGATTACTGGTCAGTTCAATCTGGAAGCAAAGCAGTGAGCGGCTAAGGCACCTAAAACACACACAAACCAGGTTGTCATACCAACAAAAAACATCTGAAAACAGGAGATAGCTGGATTTGGCAGTTAGCCCCAAGTCAACCACCCCCCCCCCCCCAGCCCCTGCCCCCCCATGATCAAGACAAAATGCACACATCACCCACCAGCCAGATCTACCCTCAGA
Source organism: Neosalanx taihuensis (assembly GCA_030340665.1). NCBI lineage: Eukaryota > Metazoa > Chordata > Actinopteri > Osmeriformes > Salangidae > Neosalanx > Neosalanx taihuensis. Next base: position 2,013,890 of record CM059307.1, read on the forward strand.
ACACACAAACACACAGATCTAGAAAGAACCAACATTCAGTGGACCAGGGGAAGGCAAGAAGGTCGGGATTGTATCTTTGTGTGTTTGAGAAAGGGATGAGCGTCAGCCACACAATCAGTGGACGCAGGGGCCATTCAGTGATGCCACCCAGACCCTGCACTCCTCTATCTCTGCTGAGAAAGGAAGAAGAAAAAGGAGGGGTGAAGAAAAAAGAAAAATCCTTCCCAGATTATTATTCATGGCTTTGGATTGTCCTTTCAGGCTTCCTTTATGGGAGTGATTCCCAACACGTCATCCTCTCTCTCTGGCCTGACAAGTGCCAATCAAAGAGCCAGGCTCCATGTTCAGGGAGCAGGGAGGAGAAACAACAGTGGATTTTTGGGACAATGGGCAGCGAGCCCACAGTGGCAGTGGTTTAGAGACAATGGTTTCGACTGCTACAATGTCAGTGTGTGGTCTTGGGGGGGGGGGGGGGGGGGGGGGGGGGACGATTCCGCCTGGAACACGACTAATCTCTGCTTCAGTGTCTCTCTTTTTCTCTGGCCTAAGCCGCCCCGCAGTTCCTCGGGCTCTCCGGAACAATCCAGCACGGCCAGTTCAGATTAGCTTGCTTTGTGGCCCTGCCCATCGCTACATTCATTTAGCCTGTTAACATCTTCAGTAGCAGCTGAATGCTAAACACTGGAGCCCAGAGTGACCGGGAAAAGGGAAACAGCCGTGAAACAATTATAGGAGGGATTATTCTACCTATGAATACCTTATGAGGAACATGGACAAAAAGACCTTATCATTAATGTCACTAGGGACCAGATCATACAAGCCATTCGTACAATCTTATCACAGGGGAACTAGCGACAGATGGAGTTACTTTATTGCCATTCATCCATATTCTCTGTCCATTGATCCATATACACATACACAATATATTCACATCTCAGTATACTGAACTTGATGAAAAGCAAATGGCAACAGCATACAAACTAACCATAAGGCTGCAAACAGCCATACTGCCATGTCACTGGGGATTCTCAAAAGTGTCACATTGAGTTGCAACAGTGTCAGCCCATAGACTACTTACTGGCTCCATTGAGAGAGTTTTAACACCATTTCATCCCCTAGTAACCCAATCTCACCTATCCCACACAAAGCCATGCCACACACTGGGTGCCCCTCAAAGGCTCACTGACCCCTGGGTGGACCTTCTCACTGGCCTCAAGATGACCCTCTCCCACAGTCCGACCATGTCTTTGGCCTCTGAGAGGTCATTGTGAGCGAGCCATCACACAAGCCATCACCAGGGATATGTGGATGACATCTTCTTTATGGGATTAGTTTTGTTGTCACAAAGCCTGGTAAAACGCTGGTTATATCTTTTGGCTGAGGTTTTTTTATGGTCCTTCTGCAACCAGCCAGCTGGGTTTTATGCCTGCAGTGTAGTAAGAGTTCCCCTTTAAGAAGCCGTAGATAAAGATGTTAAGCAGCATATAAACCTAACAGTCCCGTCAATGAAGACGTCCCTTCAGGATTCCACTCACCCATGATGGGGGCCTTCTGGGTCATGGTCTCTGGGTGGGTGTGGCTACCTCCATTAGGATACTCTCCATCTAAGAGATATACAACAACATGTTATTATGTGACCCGGCATGGACAGCAAAATCAAAACCCCCAAAACATGATAGGGGAAGCCGTTTGAACTCTCCTGTGTTGTTGCTGTGTGATCTCCCAGGAAGAGGGACAAGGGGACGGTAAGGGAGGCACACGTACCGATACCTTGGGTCTCAGCGGCTCTCAGGCACAGCCAGTCGATCACAGATATGACAGGTGGATTTGTCATTGTCCTGTCTCTAAAGCATCGTGTCACACGCACCATTTTGCCCACGATACAATGACGGATGAGTCACTAGCCAGCACCACCTCAGCAAGGCTGAGGATATCTTTGACAAAAGCGAAGGAGAGCGACAAAAGAGGGGGAAGGTGACAGATGATACTCTCCACTTCTACTCAAGAGTGGGGGGTGCGGGGGTTGACCTTTCCATTCATGTAAAGCCAGGATTTTCCATGTTTGTGGTCCTACTGTAAGGCTCCACTCTTTGAGCCATTATTCATGAATGTACACAAGATGGCCACCGAGGAGAAGACGATACTGGCCGCCAGCCGGCCCTGCTGAGGATTATGGGCTTAAGTGTACCGGAGGCAGCGTCAACGCCAACCGCAGCGGTGACAGTGAGGACACAATGGTTTTTAATACAGCAGCACTGACATGGACAGAGTGGCCTTTTATAGGCTCAAACACTCAGGTTAAGGGCAACCTCTTCAGGGGCATCTATAAAGGACTCTGGTTTAAGATGGAAATGTTGGGTCCGACAGGAGTTCAATGGGGGGAATGATGATAAGAGGATGTTACGATGCTGTAGAGCAGTGTAAATGTTAACATTTACCCAACATTTAAATGTTAACGTTTTAGAAAGTATACAGGTGTGCGGAGATACAGTACTGCAGATGGATGGGCAGGGGGAACCTGAGGAACCGGATGTAACATCAGACAGTGAGGAGCCCACGATGACTGGTGAAGGAGACCCTGGACCTTCCTCTTTGTGGTCCTGCGAAAAACACAAACCCAGAACCATAATGCACCTGGGAGAACCACTCTGTGGAACCACAGTGTGACCACAGAGACACCATCAGTGAAGTGGTTACTTTAGGAACACACACACTCACATCTACCGTACATGCTGTCAACTTGCTGTGGTGAGTTGGTCCATTGTTTAAATGGCTCTTATGATTCATGCTCAGAGTACTCGATGTGTACGATGTGTGCTCGTTGTGGTTAAACATAATTGCAGGGGGGCTTTCTACGCTCATTCAGCCTTTCTGCTTTTCTCTCTTCCATCATAAAGAGGAGATTAATAGTCGATCACACAGAGCACCTGCATCCATTCCACTGCACCCCAGCACACACACATTGCTTTTACCCCTAACCCCTGACCCCTGACCTTGTCTGATCTCACCAGCAGTGCATCCTCCAAATAGAATCCACCCCGTCAAGAGCGTTTAGCTTGGCAAGCCAGTTCAAGTTCACAAACGAGGGTGTTTCGAGCTTAGCATTGTTTCTGATAGTAAGATAATGGTTTTATCTGTATGTTTGTTTTGCACGTTACCTGGCGACAAGGTGTAACACCGTTTACAAAAAACCCCACAAAAAAACAGATGACATTGGGTGTGCGCAGAGTTGCAGTTCACTCACTGGCGTGTGTGTGTTCAGTCCCTGGACTTTGTCTGTGTCGTCCCACCTATTGGATCCAGCGAAATCTCCACTGCGTGCAGCTGTGAGGGGCCACAGCTCTCCTGACAACAACACATACATTAAAACCGCATCAATCTGGGGCCACAAGCGTGTGTGTGTGTGTGTGTGTGTACGCCCACGGCACGTGCTTATATCCATTTGTCCTTGTGTTCTGTGAGTAATGCCTTGTATTAGTTCTGAGTATGCTTGGTAATCTCTGGGTAAATAGAGATATAAATGGGGAGCTGGCAGACTGAAGAGGCACCTGTCTCCTTGTAGTGAGCCAGGTGCAACGTTGTTGTGGAGCCACACCTCGAGGACAGACAGGCCCCAGACCAGCACTATCATATCCACACAGTTTATAGGCAAGTCTCTAAAACAAGCCAATACTAATCGATGATATCATGGGGTGTGCATTTGTCTCATGTCTTTCTGATCATTGAAAGTAACATTGAACTATACAATATGCAGCGTAATTAGAGCTGTTGTACTTTCACACACAGCGACTTACAGCACATACAGGGACATTCTCCCCGAGGCAAGTAGGGTGAAGAGCCTTGGCCAAGGACACAACGTCATGTTGCCTCTGCTGGGAATCAAACTCACAACCTTCTGATCACAAGCCCAACACCCTAACCACTCAGCCACCTGACTCCCTGTGGTCTGCATGTAAGGAATGTCTAGACAATTCGTAGATAATTCAGCGTGAACTATGTCTGACAATGAACAATAGGTCATTATTATCATGCAGCTGATGTGCCAATAATTCTTTCCCGCACAAGCGATCGTTATATATTCTGTTGCTGGTGGCTGGCGGCATGTCAGAGCTGAGGTCTTCATGTTAATGATGAACTACAGCGGTTTGATCTTTACCAATATTGCACATCGTATCATAATAAACCTTTCCTGTGGGGGGAGAAATGAGTCTTTACATCTTTATGGTTGTGCAGTTAAGAACTCGTGGCAGCATGTCTGGGAGCAGATGAGAGGCGGTGTGGAAGCCAATCAAAGAAGGCCGTCTCACACTGTAGACATTACACTCAAGGCCAACCAACGACCGACTCACACCCCAACTATGGTATTCCCCTGTTCAGCCTTGTCTACACACACTCCACTCAACGGTCGGTTCTCTGGTTATAAGAAGAAAACAAAACGGTTTTTATTTTGGGGGATTTTTTGTTGTTGTTAAAACAAAGGTCACTCATTTCTTCAAACTGTCAGAAGAGTTTGACACCTTCTGATCACTTGCACTGATTACTTCCCCTGCCCTGACACAAAGTATACAATGACTCGTGAAAACACACAAATCGGTGCATTCAAACTCCTCACCTGGTGTGTTGTCACAGTTAAACCACAGACTGGGTGGGGTGTTTATGTGTTACATTGGGATACCTGTAGATACCAAACTCGCTGGCCTCAAGGCTCTGAGTTCATCTGTATGGCCTGTCCACTCGTCTGCTGGGGAGGTCTGATCCAGGCCAGAGTAGTGGAGTGCTCCCTCAGGCTCTGGGCGGTCCAGCAGCAGGAGTTGAACCCGCGACAGGGATCCAAGGTCACCAGATTCACAGGCCATCGTCAGGGCAGCCAAACCTGAAGACAACTCTACAGGAAACATGACATTCAAACACACCGCATCTGACACACTACACTGCGATGCTGCTAACCATCATCAGAACCACAGACAGCTCTTCGTCGTGTTCCCTGAGTGATGTGGTGTTTCCAGAGAGGCTGTCCTCAGACACAGCTAACCAGGGGCAGGAACATCAGATCAGTGCCAGACTTAGAGAGCAAGACGAGGCAGGAAAGAGCAGCAAGTCAAGCGGTGGTGATATGGGGTATCTGGAAGTGTTCGTATATGACTTACAGCTTACTTCCAGCCCCTCCCCCCACCCCCCACCCCAGAGGTTCCAAAGGTCCCTCCGTCACACCCAATTAAAAGGGGATCAGTGACACTGTGGGCTTCCTGCCTGTGTAAATCCCCAGGCCAGGGCAGGGCGCCGAGCTGCAGTATCCTCAGAGGGGATTTCACACCACCAGTGGGAACCTCACGCTCCACTGCAGGGCCCTAGGCTTCACTCTCACTATCCCAAACACACAGAGCAACATCCACACACACGTAAAAAGACGTCCACAGACACACAGCACAGACACACACACCCACTCATGTAGACCCACGCTCATTCACAGTAGTCCTGCCCATTGCTTACATTGCGATGGCATTGCTTTATCAAGTTTTCCCCAAGAAAGTACATTTAGAATGGCACCTGTCATTCAATTTTACTTGTAGACAACTGGTTTCCAGGATAACTCACAACCCAAATTGTATTTTTCCACAGCAATGAAGCATATTCCCTAAAGAAATGCACATAGGCGTTCTTGTCAGTGGGTGTGTTCCTGTTTGTAAGGAGTCATTTTCTCAGATGAGAAAACCCGAGCTGCTGGATTGTCAGTTTTGGTGAAGGACTTCTGGAGAGGAAGTCCCTCAGATAAGGCTCATTGTGATGGGACACACTTACAGTTAGACAGGTATGATCCCATTCACTAGCCAAGAGCACCAGAGCCATTGTAGACCAACACTGCATAGAACAAAGGGATAAACCTATGATTAAGGTATTCACTACACTGCCACCCAGACAGAGTCACTGTGGACTAGATGGACACTTACCTGTCTCGGTCAGTTGAGCTGTCATTGGTCACTGTCTAACTGTATGATTGTCTGACTGTATAAACTCATGTCCAGGTCAAAGGTTAAACCACCTAACCTTTAACACTAACCTTTAACACCTAACACTAAAAGTGAATTGATTGGGAGCTGTCAGCCAGGCTCGCAGCAGAAGCTGACATGAGCCCTACACATCCTCAGGGCAAAGGTCAGGAGGGTCAGATAGAGGTTCAGGTCAAGCGAGCAGGTTAAACATCTTAAACACCTAGACAGAAGATTAGAAGAAGGAACCGGGGGGGGGGGGGAGTCTTCATTGGGGTAACGGTAACGTTCCTCTTCACAGCTCACTGGCCACCCATGGGACACACACACAAACACGCACTCCCAGACACAAATACAAACACAAGCACATTCCAATGCGTCTGTGTTTGTAAACTTGTAAACACCCAAAGGCACGACACACTGTTCCAAAACAGTGCATTAAGATATGACAATACCAGAGAAGGGAAGCATGTCTAACTGAGTCATTAACAGATGACGACAACAACACCAACAACATTAAACAACAAACATGGCAGGAACAACGTCCAGTGTGGTGGCCTTTTTCCCTAATGGCATCATTTCCATGTGTGTGTGTGTGCAGTACCTGTGTCAGGAGAGCGCTCGTCTGCAGAGCTGAGTGGGTGGTCCAGCGACAGACAGGAGCCTGTCCCAGGGGCTATGGAGTCCAGCTCATCAAACAGACGAGACTGAGAGCAACTCAGCTGGGAGCAGCGGGACCCAGTGTCACTGTCACCTGGAACAGCACAGGCAGACAAGCTGGTTACCATGACTATGGCAGAACTATTCGTTATGGCCCCTCTGGAGGAAGATATTTGACATGGGGGGGGGGGGGGGAGACTCAGGGGGGATTAAAGGGGGGATTTATAGAACGTCTGTCTTTTGATGCAATTAACTAATGAACTCAATTAAAGCTTGTCCCCATTGGAATCAATTGCATGCGCTTTCCACCCACACACCCGCCTGGCAATGCTCCTCCTCAGCCTGTGTCTCAGAGCTCTGTAGACAATTAGTCTAGACCAGTCCAGAACAGACCCGACCAGACCAGGACCTCATGGAGAGAATGCATACAGCACTGGTCTGGCCTTCAGGCTTCATGAGCTGGTCTCTTCATACCATAACAAACACACACAGGACAGGAGCAACACTTCCTTTACATCCATGTAATCACATACCTCACTCTGAGAAGAGGTTAGTACTGTCAGTAGAATCACTAAGTACTTAACTCTTCTCAAAACGAAAGTTTTTGTTTAGCACAAAATCCAGAGGATTAAGAGAAAATGTTTCACCTGTGTTTCCTCTCTCCCTGGCCATTTGCAAGGCAGGAATTTGCGCAAGAAGACGGAGAATTTAGCCACAGACAAAAGCATAATATATACACAAGGAGACAAAGCTAAGCACAAACTCAGCATCTTCACTAGCAACCCACACCACACCACTCCACTGCTTCAATTCTCTACTCAGAGACACAAAGGAGGGACTTGACTTGACACTTCAAAGCATATTGCAAAGCATATTGCTGCTGTCATGTCAGCCATCATTCTTAGCTGCAGAGAGTTTAAGGGCCAGGGGAGTGCTGGAGGAGGGGATGGTGGCAGGGCCAAGGAGGATGGAGTCAGAGCCCAAACAAGGCCTCTCTGTGTCCCCTGGTCTCCCTGATTTTGGCCACAGAGCAGGGCTGAAAGACCATGGGTCTCCCTGGTGGAGGGGCCAGGCCAGGGGACCACAATGGTCAAGGCTCCAGCTCATTGTCAAAGACAGTTACACTCTGGAGATGGGGGTCAAAGAGGTCCCCCCAGGGGTCAACCTCTGATTGTTGGGCACTGGCGTGGGGACGTAAAAAAAGCAACACAAAGAGAGGATCCCCCGACTGAAAGAGGTGCAGAGGGGGGGGGAGGAGTTCCCCTATATGCCCACACACACGTATACACACACACATACACACACAGTTACACACACACTGGTTTTTTTCTAAATGCTCTACCTAATGCACTGGCTTCAATGACCATAAGAATCAATAGATTCAGTTAATATCCATTCATTCTTTCTTTAGCTAGACAGAACAAAGCTCTTTCTCAATGCTATTCTCAAAGCCGTTCCAGGAATTAGTTTTGCACATTCCCCACCAATGTATCACACTGATATTAAATTGTTCAAACAGGAATCGGAGGCTGCTTCCATCTGCAGCGAAATAAATGAACCTATGACACTTTCTCTGTGTCTCCCCTGAAGAGAACAGCATGTCACAATCCAGCCTGCCCCCCCACCCCTCCCTCCATGACACAGCACCACACAGAGAACAGTCCATAACTCAGACAGAAAAGGAAAATCCCTACACAATTTCCCAATTGTTTGCTTTCTTTCATAAAGTCACCATAAGAGTCAGATGTCAGTGGCCCTCTCTTTTATCCAATTCTAAACGGTAAATTAGCGTCTGCGGAAAGCCTCAGAGGTATTCTATTATGGCCGGCTCTCTGGCTGTTCCTCCTGTCAGCCAGCGGTGGTCAGTGGGGATTTATGACCATCGGCTACACGTCTCTCCTTTCAGCGTCTGGAGAATAGAGGGAGCGTGGGGGAGCCGCGTCTGAAAGGCACGGCACACGAGGTAGGGGACTCCGCTTCTATTGTGCCTGTTTGAACCGGGAATCAAACGGTACCAGCTCTTCATCAAACGCTTTCTTCTCCATCCCTGGTTTTCGAGGGGAAAAAGAAAATCCCTACGCATTATTTATCATGAGGGACACACAAAACCGTCTGACAGGAACATCTGAGGGTCTCTCCACAGACTCGATACTCCTCCCTGTCTGCCTGCCACTGTCTGGCGGTGCATGTCCAGCTATTGTGGACAATCTGCCTAACAGCATGTGGGTAAGAGAGACGGGAGTGCTGCTGGTCACGGAAGAGAGTATGAACAGGTGGTTTGGGGCAGGTGAACATCATCGCTCACCTCTTGCTGAGGAGATGGGAGGGAGGACAGGCCAGCGAGGACGAGGAGACAGCCAGTCCTGCATTTCCACAGGAGAGCGTCCTGTTCCAAGACCTGAACGTGACCTGGAGGAGGGCTTCTGTGAGCTGGGGCAGGATAGCCTGCTATCTGAGGGGGAGGCAAGGGCTAGGTCATCATGGGAGTCCATGGTCAGGTCTGGAAGAGGGTCAAGGGGGTGGTGCAGATGGGGCTGTAGGTTTGGGCCGCTGTAGGCATCAGGATCGTGGTCTTGGTGTGGGAGGATAGCAGGGCCTGTCTGGGTCTCCTTGGTCCAATCAGGCGGACAGGGTTTGGTGTGTCCAGGGCCGTACAGGAAGGGAAGGTGTGAGGTTGTGTGGGGGGGCTGGTCTGGCGGGAGGTCTTTGGGGGAACACGAGGCCTGAGCTGACAAGGCCAGAGAGAAGGAGCGGCGCTGGGAAGGAGGGGGACTTCCCTCTGAGTCCAGGTCACTCAGGTTTGCTGTGAAAACAAGAAAACAACTTAATGTTTATTTCCCTGGTTTAAACCTGGTCAGGTGACATGCTAATCAGTCCTGGTGAAGCTGATGTACCAGAGAGGATGCTGCTCCTGCCACTTGACAGGTCAGTGCTGCGGCTGAACTGGCTAGATGGAGGACGGCTGAAGTCAGAGAGAGAGCCTGCAGAGAGACTAAAGACAGACCTCCCTGAGGGGCTCTGAGTCACCTCATCAAGCCCAGGACAAGACCTCTGGCCTGGGTCAGGTACAAGGGTCATGGGGACCGCTGGAGGAGACCGAAGGCCTTTAGCCTTCTGGTCAGCAGCATCCCTATTCTCCTCACCCTGGGCAGAGTGAGGACCTGAGGCTGAGGCTCCTTCTGGACTGGGCTCACTAGGTCCAGGATGTCTGGGGTCAGGGTGACTGGAGGGTGGTGGGTACATGTCAGGCTCAGAGGATGCCCTGCTGGGTAGAGGGCAGACAGGCACATGGGGAATGACGAAAGCAGAGTGCCTCCCTCTGGTCAAGGCCCTGTACTGCACCTTCTGGGAACCTGGAGACAGGGATGAAGAGGCTTCAGCGTTCAGACATTTCAGTAATAAAACATTTAGCAACAAATACATATAAACTGTATATATCTTGTGAAATGAGAGATATCAAAAGAGAGATATCCTTGCTTGAATTTTGCTATCTCATTAACAAGACTAAAGACATGAATGCCTCATTAGAGATTGTTTGAACCTAGGGTTATGGAGGACCCCAACTTTGACCATGGCCATTGTTCTGGACACAAAGACTTGTCCTGAATGGTTAACACAGGGGTCTATAGGAGGGTATGTATGAATGGTATCCATCATCATTTACAGCTAAGACAGGTCTGCCAAACCTGGAGCTGACATTTTCTTTCCCACTTTACTGAGCCCCAGAGCAAACACTGCCCCCCTCTTCTCCCTCCCTCCCTCCCTCCCTCCCTCCCTCCCTCCCTCCCTCCCTCCCTCCCTCCCTCCCTCCCTCCCTCCCTCCCTCCCTCCCTCCCTCCCTCCCTCCCTCCCTCCCTCCCTCCCTCCCTCCCTCCCTCCCTCCCTCCCTCCCTCCCTCCCTCACACACACACACCACACACACGGGTGGGTCAGCTCTTTGACAAAAGGATGAAACACACTCAGTTGGACCAGCTGCCCAATTCCCAACGCAATAACCAGAGTTGTGGACAGAACAAGAAAAGCATGGAGCTTTTTCTATTATAATTTTTTTTTTTTTTTTGCAAAACCTTAGTTAGTTACTAGTTAGAGATCAGAGGTGTCATGTGGTCAGCTGCAAAAATAAATTAAAGAATGGATTGACAGCAGTATGTAGTAGATCATTTATAGTAAACACAAAAAATACACAATTCATTGTAATCACCTGTGGGTCTATGGTTTCTCCCATCTTTGAGTCAAACCTCTTTACTACCTGCTTTCCCCCTCCTCTCTTTCTCAGCCTTTCCTTTTTCACCCTCCTCTCATATCTCTCACAGATCCCTTTGACAAACATCAGCTTCGGCCAATACCAGGCCAATACCATTTCCTTTTCCCTGTCCATTCTTTCCCTCTGCCTCTTCACACTCCCCCTTTCTCTGTGGGTCTGGAGAGCTGTAAGACAATGTGCTCTTGTTTCCTGGGGTCTGTGACAGAGAGGAGTCAGCAGAAGGAGAGAGAGAGAGAGAACACACTGGAGAGCACATTTCTGCACTGCGCCTCTACAAAGCCCTGCCCTTCCCATCTGTTACACACTCCAAAAAGTGTGTGCGCGTACTTGGGTCTGTATGAATGTGTGTGTGTACGTGGGGGGGGTGGGGGGGTGGGGGTCTTCTGTGTGTGCATGAATGACATGTGTCACAGCCCAGCGCACCACACCTCCCTGCTCCACACAGCACGTTTCCTTAGGGAGCAGGGTCAGTGAGGACTGGGATGAAGCCGACCACCATATGGTAGAATAATTAGTTTTAGACCCCGCTGCAGAGAAATGCCCCGGTCCCCCCTCTCTCCCCCCCCCCAGGCACCCCGCACATGCTGAAAGACATGCCCTGCCGTGTGGCCGAAGGGGAGGGGGGGAGGGGGACATGCCTTTACATCAGAGGCGATGGCCTGAATGGAGCTGTAGGTCTACTGGCAGCCTTTCACACCCACACTGGAGGACCACCAGGAGGGCGGCGCTCTGAACACTTCTGCCTCACCGGTGAGGAGGAGGGATTAGCACCTAACGAAGCCCAGCCAAAGAGAGATTAACAGCTAACGAAGGCCCCGGTGGCTTACACTTTCACTGCTCTGTAAGGAGAGAGCAGTCATTACAGAGGAAAGGTGTGGAGGCAAAAAGATATCATGACATGAGCTTCTCTTTGATCTCGTGAAAGTGCCAGGTGTTTCTGCCTTTGCTCACCTCCACATATGTGTGCCTTAGGAGCGGCGAGCACCTTTGTCCTGTGGGTCTGTCCCCCGAGAGGAGGCTGGGGTCTGGGTTTACTGCTCAGGAAATGGGCTGGGCTGAGATCTGCAGGGAAAGCCTTCATGTGAGCCAGGAATCGAGGACAAAACGAGGGGCTTCCATCTTTGATGGAGTTGTCCTGTAGGGCACAGGATACATAAGGTGAAAGTCAGAGAAAGACAGAAAGAGAGAGATATTAATATTGATGATAGTCAATGTGAGGCATCTCAATTTAATATGAATTAAAAGGCCATCACTGTCCATAGTTTCATAATGTTGCATAAACAGGAGAATCCGAACAATAATTAAATGTTTAGTCCAATCGAAAGAGTATTTACTAAATGCACATTACTGCCCCCTTGTGTCTAAACAGAGAGCTTTCATCAAAGTAGATTAAAACTTCCACAGTCAGTGTGTTGATGGACAAACACACACACCACACACAAACACACACACGCACACACCACACACACCACACAACACCACACACACACTACACACCCACACATGCACACACACAGATACCAGGGAGTACCTTGGGGATTTCACTGCTGATGATAATAAAGCTCTATGGTGCAAACAGCACACGGCACTGTAGCTCTTTAAACATGGTCTGTGTGGAGATAAAAGCAGGCTGGATGGTCAATATTGAACCTGAGGAGGAACAGGGCTGGACGCACGCCACCCCTGCTTCTACACACCAGCCAAAGAAAATTAGCCTCAATGCCAGAACCTAATTCACTCCCTCTCTGGCCTTTAGAGAACAAACACCCAGATGTAATAAATGACCCACTGTCACACAGACACACACACACATCAACAGACACAGGGATTTTATTTGTCTTGGGGTTAAGCAACTTCTGTGACACCTAAGCAAAGTTCATCTCCTAGTTCTGTCTGTCAATGTTGAGCGCACACAAACGCAAAAAGACACAAAGACACACACACGCGCACAGATGAGCTTCAGGTTGTCAAGCGCCGAGAAGAGAGGGCCTGACTGTCTGCGACTCACACAGGGAGGATCAGCCTTAAATCCCTCCGCCATCTTCACTGATTCCCTCTCCTCAGATCTGAGGGGTTTAAAGATTTGCATTCTTGTGAAGTTAAGAGGGAGAAGAGGTGAGGTAGAAACACAGGGAGGAGACCCAGCGGCATGCCCGCACTGTCTGCAGAAGCCGTCCCCCTCTCCTCCTCTTCCTCCCCCTCCGGCTCACTCATTACCTGTCACTCACAGCTTCTTGATCGAGGGCCGAGAGGCTCTTCTGTAAAGCAAGACGGGTGTCACTGTCTATCGCTGGGCAAGTCTCAGCTTGTCCCCCAGCGCAGGGCAATGTCATTACAAGAACCTCAACCTCTTTAATACACACAGACACGCAAACACACGCGTGCCTAATGTCCTGTTTCAACCACCTGACTACCTTCCTCTTGGTAAACAGTCTTTCTTGAGGTGAGCTCTACCAACCCCCTCCCTCCCTCCCTTCATCCCCTATCGCCTTTGTCTTTTTCTCTTGTTTACTTTGTCTGAGAGTCACAATACAGAACTGTTGAAACATGTAGTAACTTTTATACACACCTGTATAACGATGGTTTTGACACTGATCACTATAAGCCATTAACTGGTATTCATACTGACAAAGAATGATTCTGTGTGCCCTTGGGCCTCTAACCTGGATCACACCACTTGTTTGAAATACTTGTTTCAGTCTGACACAGTGAAAGAAAACAGCTATCAAAAGCTAATCCTGTACACCTAAAACCCCAGGCTGTAGAAATCAATAGAGAACACATGCAGACTGCAGCAGAGCCCTGAGGTTGTGCTGGGGGCCACGCAGGGTTACTGCAGACCCCCAGGAAGCCTGCTGACCTCCTGGCGTCAGGCAGCCCACACGCGTCCCCTTACAGCCAGCCCTGGATAACATCATTACTGCCCTGTTTGTGGTCAACAGCTCCCTGATGGAGATAGACAAGCACTGGAAGATATAGGAAGTCTATTAGTCCCAGAGTCCCAGATGGCAGAGGACAGGCCGGCGTGTGCTCCTCTGCCCCCTCCTACCACACACAGACACGCACAGATATAGACATACACACCATACAATCAGGCACGCACACACACTTAATGACACTGCCTCTGAGTGAACCCACTGACAGGGCAATGACTCTTGGTGAATACAGAAGTGTGTCTCTGTCTCTGCGTCTGCAGGAACAGAAGAATCCTCACAGCTGATGTATAAGAAAGACAGGCTTTAGGCCTCTAACAAGGTTAAACCCATGAAAAAGAGTGACTTTTTAAATCATGGAGATTTGTGTTTCTGTGGGGTGTAATTAGCTCTGCTCTGGTGGAGGGATGGGGGGGGGAGGGTTGGGGGGGTTGGAGGGGTTGAGGGGCGGGGGTGGGGGGAGGCGATGACAGTGGGGCGCATTGTGGAGTCCAGCAGATTCAGAGGAGTAAATGTGATTATCAGCTCGTGTCAGAAGCCAGGCTCAGATGCAGCTTAGCATTCAGAGCAACTTTCTACTTTCACCGGGTAGACAATAACCCTGCTTTTCAGACCCTGCAACCCCACGGCCTCAGCAGCTCACTCTGCTAACCCCACTTCCCTATCCAGCCCCCTGCTACCAGGCCCACAGCACTACACAGCACCACACAACACACCAAAGAAGACAGCACACAACAATGTTACACAAAACCCATCACAATCGGGTACATTACAGAGCATGACAGTGTTCAGTGTGTAATAAATAACTTAATACAAACTATTAAGTAATAAGGAATGCCGGAGTCAGCCGTGACATCATGCGTTGACATAGTGAATAATGGGTGTGTGGCTACAAAAGGGTTTGACTAACAATTAGCTGGAGCCTGAGACAACAGCAATGTACATGAATAAGACGAGGCCGCTGTATAACTGGGGTCAAAGCCGCCTGTAAACAGCAGTAGATATCATAAACATGGGAGAGGGGAGCTGAAAAGCCTTGTTTGAGCACCTGTGAGGTCTGTTTCACCCTGCATTCTGCATCCCACCATCCCATTGCTCCCTGTGTCCAGGGTGACCAGGCAGACCGCTGGGTCAACAGCCTCTCATCTGACAGACGCCCAGCAGCCTGTCAGGAGCGGGGCGGCACCTCGTCAACCCCAACGAGACTTCCTGATGTTGCTGCAGGACTAATGGCTGTGGATCCTTCCTGCTGATTTACAGTGAGCGCTGGAGAGAGTGAGCGAGGCTGAGGCTAGGATGATGAACTTGGTGAATAAAGAAGTGCTGAAGGGAGGAAGATGTAAATGAGGCTGGTAGGACCAGCCAGGGTCTTTGTCCCTCGTCTTTACTTGTTTGTTTAACCAGAGGCCAAGACAGGAAGCGGGCCCACACAACGCTGCTGTCCCCATGACAACCCACTGTTAATTGTGGCACATCCACTCCAAGGATCTTTAGAGAGAAGGAGAGAGGTGGGGAGTGTGTGCGGTGTGTGTGTGTGTGTGTGTCTGTGTGCATAGTTGCTCTGCTTTGCATGCTTCATTAGTTTGTTAGTGTGTGGCTGTGAGCCTAGATAGACAATATGATCTGTGCATATATGTGCAGTTATAACTTTATACTGAGGCTTAGCCATAGACTTACTTAATGTATGGGATGTTTTTTGGACTACCATGTAAGTTCTGTGTTCCTTCTATACAGATTATGTTCATGTTTTTCCATCTGTAATACACAACCAGCACATTTAAGATCAGATCACTTACGTTGTCATGGTAAAGTCCTCTGTCCCACAAAACGGCCTGGCTGACAAATGACAAATAACAGGGTGCCTGAAACACAGAGAACATCCATATGACATCACACACACGCACAAGTAAACCAACTTATTTGGTTCCATTCTATCACACAGTCTTGCCAGGATTAAAAGGAGCATTGATAAAACCCTCCCAAACACCCATATCTATCAAAGGCATCAAAAGTGTTGCTGATGGAACGAATATTGAGATAAACAGTTTTTCAGAGGCTGGCTGTTTTAACCACTCTGAGGGGGCTGTGGGGAACAATGGGGGCATCTAACAAAACATATATAGAGCCCTCCGGAGAGCTCAATCCATAGACATCCCTCTGATCCGCCTCCCAGTGCATCAATAACCTCTCTGTCTCTGTAATGAGTTTTGCACCAATGTGCCAGCAGTGGGCTACAGCATCGTCTGAGGACTCAATCATGAAGTCTTCCATTCCCATATAGCTGGCACTTAGAGACCCATCTGTTCACCCGCCGACCAATCAAACCACCCGCTAGGTTGTGCCCCTGCTTGACCCGGCAGCACCTCCTTCCCTCTCTGTGTCCAGGCTTGTTCTATGGGCCGGAGCGCAGGCCGGGCATGCCCGTCTGACCCGGGGAGCAGGGCCAGCCGTGTTAACTCATCAATCACCGGAGACACACACACATCAGCGGAGGATCCCCGGCAGTCAGCGGTGGAGATCATCCATCTCTCTTTGCATCTTATGGCAGCTCCCAGAGGCCCTGAGTCAGCTCCGGGCTTGGGCCACTCCAGGGTGGGAGAAGGGAGGTCCTCCCAGGCCTCACCTTTCTTTCATGGGCTGTAACCCCCGACCAGAGCGGGTGACAGGGGCAAGAGGGGCTCTCACGGTCTTGTGGGGAGACAATGATGCTTGGCTGGTGGGGAGGGGGTGTTCTTTCTTATCTTTTGGAGCCCAGCAGTCTTTCCTGTGCCAGCTTGTGCCCCCCCACCCCCCATTTCTGCTTTGATTCAGCAGCTACAAGTGTCTATAGGCAGGGTCAGGGCTCGCAATTTCCCCTTTTCATACCTGCCCTGCTTTGCATGATTATAGACATGATCTCTATACAATATTTCTAAATTGGCCCACTTATTACAGGGAAAAAGCCACTACAATATTGACAGGCTTAATTGCAACCCATCTGAATAATGTACCTTCAGGTGAATGATGACCATTATTCTAAGTGGCTCATGAGAGCTTTATAAGTGCAATGACCTTGTGTCTTATTGACACATTGAATGTGAAATCAAGTATGTTTTACATAAAAAAAGAGGCAGAAAAAGATGATCAAACAAAACCTAAATCTGTGAGCCGAGACAGGTAAGATACGATTCATAAGACCAGTCATGACACCGATTCATGTCTCAAGCACCCACTCCAAGTCAGGCCTGAGCCTGGCATGCAGTGGGAGCTGAGCTGAGCCAGAGACTATGACATCAGAACCAGAGGTAATCACCTCCACGACTCCAAACTTCACCTCACTGAACAAGAAAAGGAGCAGAATGATGAGCGTGTGACCAGATTACCACATTCACAGCTGATTGCAGGTGGCAAAATGAAATCTATCGTGCCCTCGTTTCATTTTTGCTGTGAACATTGACCCGTCACCACAAATGCTGCACATAATCCCATCGAGGGGGTTTTCTTAAAGTGATTGGCATTCCTTTTTTCCTTGTCCAATTCAGATGATGAGATTATCTTATTCCCGGCAGATGGGATTTCCACTTTGTCATCTCAAGGACGCTCTCTGTCTCCCTCAGCCCACTTCCACCGCTGCCACTTCCTGTCCGAGGGGATGCATCTGAGCGCCACAGGGCGTAGGCTGAGAGGCTACAGGCCTGGTTCGGCAGGAAATGCAGGGCGACTGGTCCAGGGCAGCAGGGGAAATGTTGGAGCTTATCAATAATGAGTAGGTGGAAGAAGCGAGATCGAATTATCAATTTAGAGCTAATCGCCAAAGTGGTGACTGTTCTTGGTTGCTCCCCTCCATCTCTCCTCCTCCTCCTGATCGTCCTCTCTCTGGTTTCTGCAGCCATCTGTCTCCCTTTCTTAGGGGAGTTCTTTCTTCTCCACTGAGCACTGGACTGGATGTTTTAGTAATTCAGTTTCACCTGATTACACCTTCTCTGTGAGCCAGCATACATTAATAGGCATTTAATCAGTGTTTAATCAAGGCTGCAGGCAGAGAACAGAAACCCAGAGATCAGAGCTTCATCCTGGTGAGGTCAGCAGGTCCGGAGAAAAAGACACACACACACACACACACACACACATACACACTCACACAGCTGTCTAAAGGCACCCAACAGAAAAGCTAGTAGGTCAGATGACTATAAAGGGACTATGCAAGACAAGAAGAAACAAAAGATGAGGAGATCCAGTTCAGAAAACAATCATACAAACACCAAACCTATTACTGACACACAAAAGCCCCAGTGCCACCACCACAGCATGGCTGGGCCAGGTTAAAATCAGAGACAAAACAGGGAGCAGGCGGATTGAGACAGATAAAGCCAAGGGTCAGATATAATGAGGCATGAATGTGAACATCCAGCCAATCCTGTTTAATGGGCTGCATCCCTGGAAGGTTCCAGTCCTGCCGCTGGTGCGGGCGTGCGCGCATGTTTGGTTGTGGGTCAGAGGGCTCCAAGGACTCTGTGACCCTGGAATGAGCTCCGGAGAGTGAGAGGGGACCTCCTGCTGGTAGGACAGAGCTCCTTTTATGCTTTAATCTGGTTGCACCAGGATCAATATGGCGACCATTGGTGCTGTGATTGTGTGAGCAGAAGTTAGCGTTCCAGCCATTTTGGCCCTCTCACTGGGGGCTGGCGCACAGACACAAAGCAGCACCCCTCTGCCACACCGGCCACAATGACCTCAGGGACAGTGGCACACCACCGGCTAACCTACTTAACATTCATTAGTGTCAAAGAGGTGGACAGATGCTCGGTCTTATGGCTCTTCTCTCACAAGTTCTCTCCATGGGGCTCACTGAGCGACGTTTGACGTGTTTTTCATTTGGGATATGGGGATATGCGGGCTGTGACGGCGGAAGGCTAAGCCGCCCGTGGTCCATTCTGTGGTGGATTAGCAGGTGCTGGGTGGGCGAGGACTCACCCGGGCTGCATGGAGAGATGAGCAGTAGGCGCGAGGCTGGGTGGTGGTGACAGAGCGCTTCAGTCCACCCTGCCTCCAGGCAGGGACACAGTGGTGATTACACTTCTGGCGGCTGGTGAGTCTGGTCCCCCAGCAAGGCTTCGGAACATGGTCTCTCTCAACGTCAACGGTCCACATCTCTGCCTACCCCCCCACCCCACACCCAAAGTTTGAATCGCTCCTCTGTTGTCAAATCAAACATACAAAGACAGTCTTTTCCTCAATGCTGCAGGAAACTCTCTCACAGGCTGAGGTGCTTCTTGACTCACCTCTCTGAGGGAGACTGAATGCCTGCTTCACTATGTGGATTATTGCTGTTAATAATTACCAAACTGGTCAAGTCACTGATGCATACCACACAGAGGAAAACCTGCTCAGATACAACCTACCTTTTTCCAGTTTATTGGAGCATTGAATTTTCACACAAATATGACAAACAAATTCTGTTCATGTGAAAAGTGAACATTGTGGTAAGGCCCCTAAATCTACCCAAGCACTGAATTAAGCATTGGATGCTGGACAGCCATGACAACCACACACACACACACACACACACACACACACACACACACACACACACACACACACACACACACACACATACACACAGAAGACTGACCAATAAACATGACCAGCTGGACAGAGGGCTTTTCATAGACAACTCCATAGAAGGAACACGGATCAAGTTCTCGGCTACCGTAGAGCTGCATAAATCTCCTACACTTAATTACATTACAGGGGATATAGAGACAAGCTCTGGGGAAACAATGGACCCTATCAATTCCACACATCAGAGCTCATTAGGGTGAATGTGTCCATTTGTGGTTGTGTCTGTGGAGTGCGTGTGTGTGTAAGTGTGTGTGCCAGTGTGCACACTCTGAACAGTGCCCTATCTGTAACTCCAATCAAAGCTCATTATACAGAGTGTGTCTTTGGTTTGGGCTTCGTATTTTGAGGTAAAGGGAGAGAGCTCAGTGGTAATACATTAACTTGAGAGCTGGGAGGAAAAGTAACCCCTGGTGACATGAAACACTCGGCCACATAGTCAGAACTACTCTGAGGTAACATGTGATCTTTGATGAAGATCTGGTTTTAATCTGGGAGGCAGAAGAACAGCAAACACTACTGTATGTTACTTTTAGTCACCTGTCAAATTAATTTATGTTCCTTTTTTTCTGACCATGGAGACTTTTAGTAGGAAATGGGATATTTTAGGTCACCCTGTGTATCACAGATCAAGACCTTTTCTATAGAACTCTCTTCCTGAAGCACAATCATCCCCTGGTTCCCTCTGGCCATCCCTATAGGGGGCTCTGCAGTGCACCTTGGGTAATCCTGATGTCACAATACCAGTTGCTAAGAAACAGTTTGAAAATGCATTGTTGAGAGGAGCATGGCCGGGGCTAAGTCAGGGCAGTATGTTTTGTGGCTGTGATGTCTCAACACTTTCTTCTGATAATGGCCTTTTTTTCTTTGACAGTCTTGTCTGAATACCCTTAATTGTATTGGTTGTTTCTCCTGAAAGGTATTCAACTTAACGTCTTCTTTACGGCAAACAAGTAGGCTACTTAAACACTTTCTCACAAAAGAAACCTGTGGTTACACAAAAAGAAAACAAGAATCCTATGAATAAATCTGGTTCAGGCCCCTGCCAGTTCTTACAGTACTAGCAGACGTGTTTAAATGCATTCATGATGCGTGACTTCGTCTTTGCCCACGATGCGGGCAAATCAGCTGCAATGCATTACACACCAATAGCATCACACCCACACACAGACAAATGCATCATCAAACACATACAACAACAAAAAAAGACCCACACATTTAAAAATACCAATACGAGCACATTCATGCTGTTCTAAGGGGAAGTAGGCCTGCCCATTTTGCGCTGGCCATTGTTGAAAGCAGAGCTGAGAATCAAAGGGGCTGTGACCTGGGCTGGCTCTGCCCAGCATGACTGAGGGGAAGCTGAGCAGGGGCTCCCTCTAGCACCAGGTCCCTCCCAAACCTGGGGTACCACACTGGGCCGCCCCCTAGTAAGGCCCGGTATGTCCTCATCTCATCAATCTGTCAGCTAAAGGCTGTGACACACAACACAATATGGTCCCTGTATTTTTCCATTGGGACTCCCTCTGTCAATATGGTCCCAGCCTTTCTATATAAATCCCACTGGGCTAGGCCCCCCAGTGCCTGGGTACCAGCTATTTTGCTACGCTATACACATCCAGCCCATTTGCTCTCCTGCACATTCAGCAACACTCCCTATTTGCATACATATGAATTAACTTTGAGAACAGAAAGGGGAAAACATTTTCAGGTTCATGTAGGGACACTCCTAACAATCTTCCTATTCAAAAAATACAGCTTGCTCAAACTTAGCAAAAAGTAATAGAGAAATGTCCATTGGTGAAAACAAAACTTCAGTTGACTAGCGTGCTCCTATTCATTCTGGTTTGGGCACATGTGTATCTGGGTGACAACCGAAGAAAGAGAGGGATGAAAAGAAGGAGAGGGAGTGAGCGTGTCTGTCTTTAGAGAGCTCAACCACTGCACTGGACTCACTTTGGGACACACTATTCAATTAATTTCCAAGTAACGGAGAAAGGAAGACTTCAAACTATACATGGGTCCTTTCATCAATAGTGATTCTCTTTTACCAGCATAAGAGGGGGACAGGAGAAGGGGCTGTATAAATTTGACATACACAAGGCAGCAGGCATCGTGATTGTTGCTTCCCTAAAACTTTTTTTTTCCTCCAGAAAACACTTTTCTTGATGAATAGGCACCTATTAGTGACTCTATTATAAGCGCAGGCCTCTTCAATGGCTCCTCACTGTGCGTCTTTATCATAGTCAGGCCCTGAATACAGCCGTCCCCCTCCAGCCAGACCAGCTCCTCATACACTGTATTGATAGGTTGGAAAGAGAGCGGTGGTGATGATGGGTGAGGTAAGGAAGAGAGGTGGGCTACTATTCTCACCCCCTGTTGTGCTCTCCAGGTGTGGTGGGTTAAGCGGAGCATTCTGAAGCCACTAAAGAAGCCCCATTGTGCCGCACACTTTCTTTGCCCCCCCTCCCTCCCTCACCCCCCAAAAAACATGGACGCAGTGTCCTACATGCATTAGTAGATCTCCATAATGTTATCCCCCTCCCTTCCCCCTCTGCCCCAAAACAAGTCAGGCCTCCGGCGAATCGCTGCACACCACACTGGAGGCCTGTATTGTTGCAGGATTATTCAGGAGTTAGGCAGAAGAAAGAGACGGAGAGAGTGGGGTGTCTGTACTTCGTCTCCCGGGGAGACAGGGAGTAGAGAGCAGCTTCTTTAGAGGAGTGAGTTACTGCGACGAAAAGCCCCACAAACACCTGCAGTGGACGAGCTCAGAAGGGGCCAAGGCAAGGAGCCATGGCTGTTCATCAAACTTTCCTACTGCCTTCATGCTGGAGGCTCTGAAGACCCCAGTCTTCTCTGAACACACATGGTTAGGGGTAAAACATCCACATCTTCCCTGCTCAACCAGAATCCTTCCACACTATTTCACTATCCATTGACTTACCCATTTGTGTGCATGTGCCCCTGTCTGTGCATGTGCATACATGTATGTGGGGTTGTATGTGACTGCATTGGAGCTCTGTACAATGCTTTGGAGACCGCAATGAAGCTATTCAAGAGAGAGGCGGAAGATGCTAAGTTAAAGAAAGTGAGAGTGTGTGTGTGTGTGTTTGTGGTTAAGGGACAAAGTTAAGTTGAGACTGAAAGACAGAAAGAGAGGAAAAGAGAGAGGGTGAAAGAGAGAGAGAGAGAGAGGCTGTATGATGAATATGGAAGCATTGTTCAGCCATGCTTACCTCCACGGGGAACCATCTGCTCCCTGTCAATGCGTCACCTGCTCGTCTTAGCCGTCTCCACGGAAACCGAAGGAGGGGGATTAGGAGAGGTTATGCCTTTGATGGGAGGGGCCACTCTGAAGATAGGGAGGAGGTTGCCTGGGGAAACCCAGAGAAAGGGTTAGCCAGAGAATGTCGTCCTCTGGTGGCAAAAATATCTTTTGAGTATTGCTGATGGAATGCTTAGAACTGCAAACAGGCAAAGGATTTGAATTAAATCTACGTTTGATATCTATGTTCACAGTTACTTGGTTATTTTCTTACTGCAAGAAAGCCACTGAGGGCAGCCCGTTAAATGAATGGTTGATTAGTTGTTGTGGAGTGACATCCCATGAGTGGTTAAGAGAGACATGTATTGTGTGACAGTAGAGGCTGTCAGTACATCACAGACATCTCATTATGACCCCAGGTATGAAGGCAGGGCAGTGTGCCTGTGATAACTATGTAAACACGGCCTTCAGCGCAGCTTGAAAGGCATCGGTGAGAGCTGAATGGATCTGCCAATGGCAAGCGGAAGAGCAGTGAGACAGGATGCTAAGAAGTAAACACTGCTGGGTAGAATGACGCTCCCTGATCTCAACAGCTTCAACAGAAACACAGAACATGGAATCAGAGGGCCTGTGTGAGTGGCAGGTGAAAGTGACCGGGCAGTGAAGGAGGAAACACCTATTGTGTTTGTTCAAGAGAGGGGGCACAGAGGCAGATAGGGCCTGCTCAGCCGCCCGCGTCTCTCTGCCAATGAGATCATCAACCAGACTCACACTCCCAGGGCTTTTAATGGACTGCTGTCTCTTTCTTTCTCTCTCTCTTTCTCTCTCTCTCTCTCTCTCTCTCTCTCTCTCTCTCTCTCTCTCTCTATGTCTCACTCTGTCTCTCTCGCTATTTCCATCTAATCAATAATGCCCTCAGCATCGCTGCAGCTCCAGTACCCTGGTTAGTCCCAAACCACCTCCAGCTGTGTGTGTGGAGACTGGACCTGAACACACCTGAACACCCAGAGGCAGCAGCGCCTGTCTAATCTGCAAGACCCAGACTGCAAACTGATGTTGGGAAGCCACCTCTATTGACAGCAGAGTGTTAACCTGTTTCTTTTTCTGTTCTGGGATTAGCAAAACTTCCAAATTCCTCCAATAATCTCCAAATGATAACACTAAGCAACCCCATGTCTTGGAAACACAGTGGTTAGTGGTCAATCCTGTCATATAACACTGTTGTCCTGTCATATTATGCTGTAATAAACTGTCAAGAGGAGAATACACAAAAAATTATGAACAAAGAACCCCCCCCAAAAAACTCTGAGCATTATTATTCTCTTTCATCCCTTCTCTTGTTCTGCTCATCAGTCTCCATCTCTGTGTTGGCCTGGCCTGGGTGAGATGTGAGCCTGGGAGAGTTGCTGTCAGGGCCACGTGTAGAGGGGAGGCCGGGGGTGACTTTCCTGGCTGTAAAATTCAATGATGCAGCGGGTGATCGTGTCTGAGCGTGTCTGTTGTGAGCGGCGGGCGCACGGCTGCCCGTTCCCAGCGTGCGGCGAGGGGGTTAAGTGCCACAGAAAGCCCTCCATTATCCCGAGTGAGAACAGCCCATGTGGCTGGATGTGCGGCCCCCACACTCTTTCACCCTCACAACAACCCTGCTGAAAGCCTCAAAGTTTCTTTCTCTTTTCTTTGCACCCCCCCCCCCAACTCCCCACTCCCCCTGCCCCCCTCCAATCCCCTTCTCTCTCTCTCCCATCTCTCTCTCTCTCTCTCACTCCGAAAAGAGTTTACACAATGCCTTGGGAAGGCTGGAGCAGATTCTTCAGCACCCCTGTGGACAGCGGGGCTGGGAGAGAGTGCACATGTGGACCACATTCACAGGTTGTCCGTCAACTAGTCCGTAAATCAACATTCTCTCTTATGAAGACACAATTAAGCCTCACATTAAGTCCATTATGAGTATTGTTATGTTCTCTTCCTCCACAGCTCTGCAGGCTTAATCCCAACACAGAATAACAGATTCCTCAGGGACGTCCATGTCTGTTAAATTCGGCCCAGCTCTTCTGTTCATGCAGCATGCAACTTTCACTTCAGTGGTTTGTGAATAATAATGAGAGAGAAGCATAGGCCTACTTACTCATGATTCATTATGCTAAGAAACAGTACGAAGCAGCTGGTCCTAATTATGGGAGACATAAGACCAGGCCTACTGTAGCCCTAGATATAAATGTTCATCATTCCTCACAGTTTTTCATGGGGCACCATTGACAAATGTTCAAACATACATCTGGCCCAGCCAAAGAGGGTGAGAATGGACTCAGTGTGAGGAAGAGACTGGAGCCTATGGCTGAGGATCGTACACAGGCATCAGACCACATGAAGAACGAACGCTTGTCTCCAAAACTGTTAATAAGGGGAAATGACGCAGGCAGTCCTCGGTCCACCATACTGTGTAATAGAGATTATAGATTAATAGAGGGAATTGACACTTTAATGAGGTTTAATGGCTCCATTATAACATAATTCATTGTATATATCTGTGCACACACAATGAGGAGTTCAGAAAATTACTAGCCATGCTATTTAATACCAAGAGTCCCTTTGACTACTGCAGACATAGATTTTCAGCCAAACTAAAATTCCAATAATAATTCAAATAAATACTTTCAGTTGGACCACATAAGAATGTATGTAACCTACACACTCCTACCCATACTTTCTTACCTTATAAAGCCATGCCTGTTCCAATAATATATGGATGATATACTTCTGAAAGGTAGCAAAGGAAGACCAGGGTTTGCTACTTAATTAGGCTTGAACTAGGAACGTAAAGTTGCAAAAACCTAAACGACAACAGAATGTAGGGATTTAATACACATGTTCACACACAACATGTGGACAGAGTCAAACTGAGATATGTTTGTTATTATGTTGTTGTCGTTTTCAAAACAATGTAAACATGCAATATGTTTTACCGTTATTTTACCGTTATATACTGCCCTCTTGTGGTAAACACTGGAGAAGCAGCTTAGTCGCCTTTTTTAATGAAAGGCAACATGTGGAACATCTAGAATACTACATACAGGGATCGATTCAGCTTGGTCTGTGAACAAAGAGTAGACCAACTACTCTTCTTCTGGAATATTGTCATGTAACTGTCAGGTAAAGTTAACGTTAACGTAGGTTGAATTCCGTAATAATAATCCATTTAACTGGGTGTTACAAAACTGCACCTGTTAGGTGGTTGTTTGTCCTCACCTAGTGGCAAGTCTGTGATCAGCACTGGAAGCCAAGTACTCCAAACGATTCCCCTGCAATCGGATGGCTTTCTGTCAAAACACAATATCAAAGTCAAGTCAAATATAACAAATACACATGTTCATTGCTGTACATATATATATATATATATATAAAAAAGAAGTTAACTATTTTCCTGTATTTAATGACAGCTGTCCAGGTGTAGTTAAAATACAGTTTCCATTATGTATCTTGTGTTTGGCTGGGCTTGACATTGACAACAAGTACAGTCAGGTTTCATAACAAAAACATGATGCTGAAGGCATCATGGGTCCTGCCTCCTGCCCCAGCAGCACTGAACATAGGAACCAGATGTGCCATTTCACAACACAAACCCAGTCGCGTGACAGGGTATGCCTATAGATCCAAAGGGGGTGTGGTGTCACGTGGCCCAACTTTAAATTGCTCAGGCTTAACAAGAGCGGCTCAGACCAACTTCAACTAAACCAACACTGTTTCATACCTGTGCAGCATTAAGACCAAAGGATGGACGCAGCATACAAAAGAGTGAACGGCGACCATCAGCCCTTAGAGGAGCGAAGTGTGTCACAGGTAAACCTTTGTTAATTACTCAACATGTAGCAGTGCAATCATTTATGTCTAATAAACATGAAAAAAAAGACCTGATTGCTTGATTTAATGATTGTAATGAACATCATGACCTCAGCAGTATTGTATTGATTTCAAAGATTATTTTACCATATTGTGTTTTCTAATGTATTATTTTCCTACTTGGGGGAGAAAATTTTAAACAGACCAACTTCATTCAGTTCAATCAGTTCAATTGCAGTTTTTAGAAAGTGATGCACAACTCAAGGAGCATAACCACAGTTTGACTGAGATTAACATCCTACAGAGTTCAGATTGGAGAAATTAATGATGTGGGACTTTGTGAAACATTTAGATTAGTCCATTGGAATGTAAAATATGGGGTTTTCACGACACGGAAAGACAGACAGACACACATACATGCACACACACGCACACACAACCTGATACTACTGTGACTGATGAGACAAGATGAATGCATAGGTGAGTGCTGTACTTATGAATATATAGCATCACCTTTACAGTGCTATATATATATTCATGGGTTCATATGAGGTATGTTGGTTGGATAATGCCTAGTCATGCTGGAGCGGGGAGAGCAGCCTGTGTTTGCAGTTCAAGGGATCAGAGGGGCGAACAGGAAAGGGCAAGAAACATCTGTGTGGTTTAGGTCACCTTTCTCTACAGAAATGTCATTTAACAGAGCAAAGTCTTGTTAGACAACAATCTTTACTTGTATACTGCTACAGTTACCCTATCAGACCCCAACCCCCCACATCCCCCCCCCCAACCCCCCTCCAGAGTTCACCATAACAAAATTTGCTATGCCTTTCTCTCTACAACCAGAGTTCTATGTTACGTGTTTGGAGGTGTAATTCAAACATTCAGAATGTTTTCACTCTCTGGATAGTGTGTGATGGTGGTGGTAGAGTCAGTCTTGTCTGTTTGCTCCCTGGCAGAGGAGAGGCTCCATGTACCTGGAGGAAGAGACCAGCCACAAGACAGGTGTGCTGTCGTGCTTCTTCTCTCTGAAGGAGGAGGTTGGGGCGCTGGCCAAGACACTCAGGTTGTTTGAGGTAATACCCCTCCCACACAGACACGCACAACACCGATTCCCCAGTCTACCTTCTAGTGTCTAAGCCAGGGGTAGGCAACCCTGGTCCTAGGGAGCCACTGTCCTGAAGATTTTAGATGTTTCCCTGCACTAGCACACCTGATATGAATGGTGGAGCAGGGAAACAGCTAAACAGTAGCTCCTTAGGACCAGGGTTGCTGACCCCTGGTCTAAGCACATATCATACATATCATCACACATATCATATTGACAACTTCTTGTGGACACATGAGATTTTTATGGCTCAGAAACTCTTCTTAACAGTGCTGAGCATAGGGAGACTTTCACAGTTAACAGCCCAGACTATGACATGAGAACAGATCAGACAGAAGCTTCTGTCAGACAGAGGGGCTCATATAAAAGAGACAGGTAGGACTTCACACTAACTTAGGAAGATCCTTTCCTTTTTCCTTTCCAAACCACGTAGGAATTTACTAGCCACATAATGCGTTGCATACGACAAGATGGTTTTACTTAGCTGCAGATGCTAAAGGCATCGGCCTGCAACCCCACAAGCCCCACAAGCCACAGTGACGGCTCTGAAATGGGCTTCAGCAGCAGTTTGGGGTTATAGACCACTCATGCTCCTAAAAAGGTAGAAATACCAGTCCTTTAATGAGAGTGTGTATGTTCATACCTAAGGAAATTAACAAGCCTTGAGGCAATTCACAGTATGGTGTCACAATATTATGTCCCCTTCTTTTTACTATGAGCAAAGTATCCCACAGTGATATTTCTCCTATGAGGAAACATTGTATATGTAATTTTAAGGTGTTTTATGAAGACATTATAGTCTTGAAGTAGTGAACGGATCTTCTTAAAGACATCTGGAGGCTTTACCAGGTTTGGGCAATAATCAAAACATTGAGCTGGAATCACAAGCCTCTTTCTAGGTCTACTGCCAGTGTATCGATTGGCCACTTTGTTGTGTCATCATCAGAAGGTCATCTTGTTGCAATGTACGTCCTGGTTTTATTTTCTATTGACTTACAAGCTACGTGCTAAATCGCATGAAGTAAAGGCTTGATAGATTGATAGCATTTGATCCTATTAACCTAGTGTGTGTGGTGTCAGGTGATTCACAATCCAAACACAGTTGTAAACACGAGAAGTTGCTCTGGGCCTATGGGGTCCCATCCTCCAGATCCACCCCCTGCTCCACCTCCTCTGCCTACCCCCTCCCCACCAAATCCGGCAGCAGTCCAGCAACTTCAAAGCCTCTCCACATCTTTTCTAAAAAAAATAATAAAAAAATACAAGGCTCATAACAACCAGCACACCCTTGTTAATATCATGAGATGTTCTGTATAAACCATATCAATTGTAATGTGTATGACCTCCTAGGTCTGGTTAAAATAAAATGGACAGATTTTTGGTTGATCATATAGACATTCTGGAATGTTCTAGTCCATATGGCTCTGTTGATGAATATAGAACAAAACATCAAGGTAGAATGTGCCTCTAATGCATGTGTTCTTACAGACTTCCTTTTTAATTTTCAGTGAAACATCTTAAATGTATTTATTTTGTAGAATCAAGGTGGTAAGATCTCTTGATTTCAAACCATGGTTCCTAAACTTAAATCCACTCACTGTTTATCCCTCCGAAGCCCAGCACATGTGATGTGGTGTGGGTATCATGTGAGGTGCAGCAATTACCAGCATCTTATAAGCTTCTTCTGCCCCGACCCTGACCAGGGAGGCCTTCCAGTCAGGCCTGGAGCAGAGTTCATGTCCCACACTTTAATTCCATCACAACTGGTGAAAAAGAACCATGGTGAAGTGAAGATACTTCAGTCAAACCTAGCTGACTTACTTACTTACTTACTGACTTACTTACGTACTTACTTACCAAATGACCCCTGTGACTGTTGTGAGCTAGGTTCCACACTGGCTCCACACTCTCATCCACATCACGTTGGTTTATTGATGTGTGTTGATGTAGAACAATAACCAATCATTTACCCCTGAACTAATTCTGCTGACATGAAAACATGTTCCCTGACTCGACAGAATAATCACACATTCTAACATCATAATAGCAGGGAGGTGCTATTCAGGAAGGAGCATTGTTTTGCTCGGGGGTGCAGAGCCATGTGACCCCCACAGACTAACAGTTGGGAATAGGATCCAGATGCAGAGAAGGAGCAATGAGAGAAAGAAGTGGGCAGAGTGCCGCCCCTTCCCTCCTCTCTACTGGACCTATGGCAGGAAGAGAAGCCTACACTCCCTCTCCCTCCCCATGGTTTACATAAATAAAAACACATTTTTATCACAATTACACATTTTTATGTAAGTATAGGAATTCGAGTATTGAAACCATACTCTAGATGTTTGTGCCAGGATGAGAAACAGAATTTTGTTATTTACTTGGAAGACAACTGATACACTTGGCTGTACATTTTGTAAATGTGCAGCCTCACTCTGGTCAGTTTTGTCACAGCCAATGGTTGCTAACCTGGTTTATTGTTGATTGTTCTCTGCAGTTTTGACCCCAGGACATGGTAGACTCCAGAAAGTCTAACAGCACACTCACAGCAGACATGCTGATACTGACATCCAGTGGTGAAACAAACTTTGAACACTTTCAGATACAGCAGGCAAACATACACAAACAAATGCCTTACCAGAATCCATTTTACGATAACACACCAAACAATGAAACATGACAACATATCAAATAACTCATATTTAGTGCATGAAAGTTAGTATAAAACCCTGCCTGTGTTTCCATGAATGACAGGAAAAGGGGATCAACCTGACGCACATCGAGTCTCGTCCGTCTCGAATGAACAAAGAGCAGTTTGAGTTCTTCATCAGCGTGGACACCACCTGCTCCCAGGCCCTGGATGAGGTCATCGACAGCCTGCGCACACAGATCTGCGGCCAGGTGACCGAGCTGTCACGCAACAAGAGGAAGGACACAGGTGTGTGACTGAGAAGAAAGACTTGTTTGAAGGCCTGTGTGTGTTGGAAGACGATATCATATCAACCAAGTGGAATTTTCAAAAAGTAATAACAATAACATCAATGTTACACTTGTTTGTACAGTGTAAACAAATACTGTACAAGGGTTCGGCTGATTCCATTCTAATTCTGAATTACAAATGGAACGTGTTAATTGTCCCCAAAGTAGACAAAGCTGGCATTATTAATGATGTTTTGGCAACATTGCATGAACTCCCAGATGTGCTTTAGCAGGCAACCAGCCAGACATGGGGATGACTAACTAGCGTCGCCACAGAGACGGATGGCCTGTCTCTCACATCCAGCCCTTTATTAGTTGTTTCCAGAATGACATTAGTTTAGTTACTGAGGACCAACAGGCCTGGCAGGAACAGAGGAGTCCAGTGTCACTGAACCCCTACAGAACAGACAGCCAGTGTGGCAGCCTTGGCCTGGGGAGACCCTAACAAGGTCAAAGATCAACCATGATCCAGACATAGAGACTGAGACAGACAGGGCCACCATCGACTATGCCTTCCCTGACCTAATCCCCAGCGTATGATATACTGGACAGGGTCAGGAGTATGAGGGGATATCTATATTTATGGCCTGTGATGGAGACAGCCTGTTTGTAGAGGGGCCTGGTAGGGCTCTGTGGTTCTCCAAGCCTCAGGCTTGACCACACTGCACAAATGTAGATTAATGAGGGGACCCCACTGATTCTGACTGTCATAAATCCACATGGAGCCAAGAGATGACCCCTTCCTGCTCTTCTGTTTAATGTCAAAATGTCTCCCGTCCATCTAAGCACATTACACTCAAAAGACAATTCTCCACACAATTCCAGACTCAGTTAAATCCGCTTGTTGTTGATTTAGATTATGTTTTTTTTCTACAGTCCCGTGGTTCCCCAATCACATTCAAGACTTGGACCGCTTCGCCAACCAGATTCTGAGTTATGGATCAGAGCTAGATTCGGATCACCCAGTGAGTCATTTATCTCTGTTCACTACATCCTGTTTTGTGACAGTGTATGTGTGTTTGCCTGTGTGTGTCATTAAAAAGAGGAGATGACAGCCCCTTCTTTTGCAATGGAAACTGCCCAAGCCCACAAATTGATGTCATTGCTTTAATTGAGCTCCTGTAATTATAGATAATTGCTCTCTTTTGCAACCGCCATTAAAGTGAAATGTATTCATCATAAGCTGAAAACACTCTACAAAGGCTTCATTTGAATATGTATTCCTGTATACTTATTAGAGTGGGAGTGCATAACGCTGTCAAAGGCCACAGGGCTTCAGTTTTATACAACACAGAGCATCAGGGGATCTAACACAGGGTTCTCTCTGTCTCCAGGGCTTCACAGATCCCGTCTACAGAGCCCGGAGGAAGGAGTTTGCCGACATTGCCTATAACTACCGACAGTAACTATCCTTTTAAATTTACAGCAATAAAACTAGTTCTTGCACAGTTGGTGACACAAAATCCGTGTTGTCCTGCGGAGCCTCTTAAGCCTGTTACAAAATCCCCACGTTTCCTTTGAATGAAAATGACCACAGACAAAAGAGAGACAAATTACAGGGGGGCAGTGGTAGACTTGAAGCCTTTGGCTTTGTCTACATAATTGAGACGTGATTCAGAGGCACAACAAAGAGCACCAGCCCCAATGAAACGCCCACAGAGTCCACATCTCATTTACATTCTGTAGTGGGGAGAACTTGATGGTCACCCATACCCCACTCTATCCAGCCCCTTCTATTCGTCCCCCTGCCTCATATTTTGAGTATGTGTGAGGCTTTGCATATGTGTGTGTGTGTTAACAGCATATCTTTGTCTCAGTGGCCAGGTTATCCCCAGGGTTGAGTACACACCTGAGGAAAAGGCCACATGGGGAACGGTGTTCAAGGAGCTGAAGACCCTGTACCCCACACACGCATGTCGTGAGCACAACCGTGTGTTCCCATTACTGGAGAAATACTGTGGCTACAGACAGGACAACATTCCCCAGCTGGAAGACATTTCAAACTACCTGCAGTGTACGTGAAAAGACATTTCCTCACCTCTACCACTTATTCCAAAGTTAACCCCTGTATAATGGTTTGGATGAATGTGTCTAGTACATGAAAGGACAATGAAGCCCATTAGCCTGTACTCTAACAGTGTGCTCAGCTACTTAGACTCTTCAGTGATGACATAGTCAATATGGGAAGTGGGCCATGTAAACATCCCACTTCCTATTTTTTTCTGACCAAATACAGTCATACTGTACACTTATCTCCCTCTCTCCCTCCCTCCCTCCCTCTCTCTCTCTCTCTCTCCCTCCTGCAGCATGCACAGGGTTCCGACTGCGCCCTGTGGCTGGCCTGCTGTCCTCCCGTGACTTCCTGGCTGGTTTGGCTTTTCGGGTCTTCCATTCCACACAGTACATCCGCCATGCATCCCAGCCCATGTACACGCCTGAGCCGTGAGTATCCCCCCCACAGGAGACATGTCAATTAAAAACAGTATACTGTGTGTGTGTGCGCGCACGTCAGTCTGCAAGAAAAGACTCTTCTAAGGGTAGCGATTCACTAGTAACTTGTCTCCACTGTGTGGACTTATCTTCCCCAGGGATATCTGCCATGAACTGTTGGGACATGTGCCTCTCTTCGCAGACCCCAACTTTGCTCTGTTCTCCCAGGTCAAGTTTGTCACTATTCTTCAAAATCAACATAGGAGAGAGAGCTCAATTTCATTTTCGCTCCATGGGAATCTTTTTGTGCAAGCCGAAGGTTGAATTATACAGTGGTTGCCTGCCTACCTTGATCTCAGATTCTTGAATTTTTTTCAACGTTTGTTTGATTTTCCTTTACAGGAAATTGGTCTGGCTTCTCTGGGCGCCCCTGACGAGTACATTGAAAAGCTTGCCACGGTAAATATGTCCAAAATTGCATGTCTTCCTCAAAGTGAATGACATAACTTTCTCCTCTAACATGGGACTGTGACTGTGAGGGTGACATTGAGCTTGTATTTCCTCCAGGTCTACTGGTTTACTGTGGAGTTTGGCCTCTGCAAGCAGGGCTCCGAGATCAAGGCCTATGGAGCGGGCCTGCTTTCCTCATTTGGAGAGCTGCAGGTACCTGCTTTCATAATAGGCCACATAACATACAGTTTAACATGAATCTATGACATGTTTAAGAGCATCTACTGTAAATACTGACTGGTTCCATAACAGCAGAACTTATGCATTGTACTGATCTCAGCTTTCCTTTACATGTCACAAAACATGTTTTTTACCCAGCTGTAGGTTATTAGTTAATTTGGGGCTCTGGATAAATGGGTCACTTGTGAGTAATACTCACAAGTCACTGCTGCCTGGTAAATGGGTTAGTGGTTCACTGAGGATGAGAGGCTGCATCTGGTCAAATGTTACATCAGAGGATAGTCAACAGAGGATGTTCAGTTCACTGAGTCACATCAGTGGCCGAGTAACACACTGCACTGCACATCCTGCTTAATGTGGAACTGTGTGAGATCTAGAATCCATGTCATTGATGAATCCATCTTTCTGTTGGTCCACAAACAGCAACCCTTCCTCTTAGACCTTTAAAGGCTATCTAGTATTCATTGTGTTACTTTTCGATTACAGAACACAGTCATTGAAATATTTGGATTATGATTATCTTACAGTACTGTCAGACTGACAAGCCCCAGATTCTGCCCTTTGACCCCGAGAAGACAAGCCTCCAGAAGTACCCAATCACAGAGTTCCAGCCTGTTTACTTTGTTGCTGAGAGCTTTGAGGATGCTAAAGATAAAGTCGGGTAAAACTAAGCATCAAGCATCGATTGTTTATTTAGACAAATATTCATTATAATCATGCAGCTGCTTAGGAGAATATATTTGCAATGCAAATATATATTTTTTAATTGTGTGACCATTCCTAAAGGAAATTTGCTGCCACTATCCCTCGCCCCTTCACTGTGCGCTATAACGCGTACTCTCAGAGCATCGAGGTCCTGGACAGCACTCAGCAGCTGAGGAACCTGGCTGACAGTATTTATGGTAGGTTACACCACAGGTTCACCCCTTTAGAACGTGTATTTGAAACATGGAACATAACCAGTATATTAAATTAAATTACAAATAAAAATAAATAAAAAATTACTATCAAACGAAAACTACTATAAAACGATGAATACCTCAAAATATCCCTTTCGTTTGCCTATGCCTACTTGACTTAATTCAACAATATCGTGTTTTGTGTGCTTGTTTTTAAGGTGAAATCGGAATCTTGTGCAACGCCCTGCGGAAGTTGGAGTAAAACACTATTCTGCTTGAAATCGTCTTTGAGAAACCTCACGAAAATGATCTGTTAGCAGCTTGTTGCAATATTTTTACGAATGTATGCTACATTGCATGCCTGCCAAGTAACATTTGTATTTTTTGTAGAGTAGCCTCCATTAAATGAATGAATTCCGAATTAAGGGATATGCATGGGTTAGTGTAAATGTACATTTAGTGACATTATACTAGTAGTCATAGTTTCAGTAGAATATGTTATCATACAAACATGCGAATAGCCAAACGCCTAAATGCAATCAAATGCATTAGCATATTATTAATCGAATTATGAATTATTAAATTAGTCTTCGTTTAGGAAACATAAGCCTTCTTGAAATGAATTGCAGGATATGACTTATTTTGTCATTAGCTTTTACTCAATCCAAATAACGAACGCAATGGTCCTGCAATGATGAACGTAGAATAGCCTACTTAATACCATGAATACTGCTCATCACTTGATTGTGATTGTGATTATATATTAAAATATAAAATCCATGCATCTGTTGCCTTAAATGGAGATCAAGTAGCCTACTTAAAACGGGAAAAACAAAACCACAAACAGAATGTAATGGCATTTTTTTACCTATTATAAAATGCACTAAAATCAAATGTTCCTTTCATAGTGTAATCGATCAATTATCTGAAGATGGATTTTATATTTCTATCATTTCAAAAGAAAAAATGTTAAATGCATGAAATAAATTGTACTTATAATGTGATTAAATAAACATATTTACTGTAAGTTATTAACTGTATTATTATTTATATTATTATTGCTGATAATATTACAACATGATAGGCCTCTAAACCAAATATTAATGATTAAATATTCTGAGCTTTCTCTTTCAGCACCCTGGAGAGCACCCATCTTGCCTATCTACTATATTTAAACTTTTCTGGTAAAGTCTAGTTCCTTTCCTCAACCTATCTGCATGTTTTGTTTTATGAAATCACCCATTTTTTTAGATGCAGAATGACGCACAACACCTTAAAATTCACACGCACGCATTTGCGTAAGTAATTTGCATAAGGGATCCTTGGGACATGGTATATAAACCTGTCTGGATGGCACAGAATCAATCAATCCGTTGTGCACTTATCCACCAGCACACTTTCACTAATAATACCATATCTACATTTAATTAAAAAAAACATCAGCAGTAGTACATCAGGAAAGTGCTAACTAAATGAAGACCGAAGGGATACCTCAACATGCTCCATTCACCGGTAGAAAGCGCAGTCTTATTGAAGATGCTCGCAAAGAGCGCGCGAGCGGCTCGTGCTCACCGGGTCCGTCTCGTGGCGGGGAAAACTTCGTGTTTGAAGAGAAAGATGGTGGAACAGTTACATTGAACATTGTTTTTACACTCAGCAACGAAAAAAATGCAGGATTCGTTAAAACTGGCAAGGTCTTTGAGGTAGGTGAACAGGCAAACTGTCCGATGTGTTACTATTTAGCCTATACCTCATAATTATTAACATTATGAAACATTATTAACAATAACCTTGGTAATGTGATGCTCTGCAGACTTTTCAAGCCAAACTCCTGCACATTGAAAGCCGACCTGGGAGGAAGTCGAAAAACAGTATGGCAGAATTAGAATTCTTCATGAAATGTGAACTCCACAGCTCTGATGTTGACGTCTTCCTTAACTCCATCAAAAGAGTTGCAGACGATGTGCGTCTTGTTCAAGACGAGAAAGGCAAGGCAAACATGTTTATGTCCTTTACCTGTATTATCTCTCGATACTACCAAAACTGTGGTTACTTATATGCATTTTGCTTTTCAATGTTTTAGTTCCATGGTTTCCCAGAAAAATTAATGATCTGGACAAATGCAACCACTTAATAACAAAATATGATCCAGACATAGACCAGGATCATCCAGTGAGTATTGCTATTTTTCCAATTTAATAATTCTAGCATATCAGATTCATTTGCAACGTGAGTAATGAGTGCTTATGATTTTGGTCTAGGGATTCACTGATCCTGAGTACAGAAAGAGACGAGCTTACATCTCAGAACTTGCCTTCAACTACAAACAGTGAGTCAGACTTCACCTCCACAGTCAGACTGCTGTGAATGGTCCTATACCACAGTCATGTCTGACCTTCTCTCTTCCACAGGGGGGATCCATTACCCACAGTGGAATACACTCCAGAGGAAGTAGCAACATGGTGAGAACTCAGCCTTTAAACGTGAGACTATTGAAGA
Organism: Neosalanx taihuensis; assembly: GCA_030340665.1. Taxonomy (NCBI): domain Eukaryota; kingdom Metazoa; phylum Chordata; class Actinopteri; order Osmeriformes; family Salangidae; genus Neosalanx; species Neosalanx taihuensis. The sequence goes on from CM059307.1 coordinate 2,051,034, forward strand.
CTGTTAATCGATCATTAGAATCAGCTATATTGCCCATGTTTTGCATGTAGAACGTACAACTGTTCTTTTAAGTTGTAGAAGTTGCATGAGGAGTTGTCTTCATGCTAACATGATTTGTTTCCTCACAGGAGAGAGGTGTACAGCACCCTGCAGGATATCTACCCCAGCCTGGCCTGCAGACAGTTCCTGGAGGGCCTGCAGCAGCTGGAGAGGGAGTGTGGCTATGGGGAGAACCGCATCCCTCAGCTCAGAGAGGTCTCAGCTTTCCTCAAAGGTAAGGATGTGCTGGTCACTCTAGAATTAAGTCTAAATGTCTATACATGTCTATCAAAATGTATTTTGTAATATAGATTATATTCACGTGTCTGACAAGTCTGGCTTGCTGTGTTTGGGATGTCATCAGAGAGGACAGGCTTCCAGTTGCGGCCAGTGGCTGGGCTACTCTCAGCTAGAGACTTCCTGGCCAGCCTGGCCTTCCGGGTGTTCCAGTGCACCCAGTACATCCGCCATGCATCAGCTCCCATGCACTCCCCTGAACCGTAAGTCAAAAAAAAAAAAAAAGTACAAATTGTAGCCTTGTAAAATGTATCTTACCACTCATTTATTGTCTCTCGCTATGACCTTTACAGAGACTGTTGTCATGAATTGCTTGGCCATATTCCAATGCTTGCAGACAAAGAATTTGCTCAGTTTTCCCAGGTAAAGCTCCACTTTCACATTTATATATAATCTTATTCCAGTGTGCTTGATTATCAACCAGTCTCTCTTCTGTGTCACAGGAAATTGGCCTTGCTTCACTTGGAGCGTCAGACGAAGACATCGAGAGACTGTCAACAGTAAGACACTTAGACATACAGTACATCCGTGTATTTCAATTTCAACCTGTTTGTTTAACATAATAGTGCAACTTTGCTGTCATCTACTGGACAAAATAAGGCAGTGCAGACTTCACAAAACACGTCACATTTACCTGTATGAACTCATCTCTATTAGATTGTAGGTGTGACATGGGCTCTGATCATTTTCTCATCTCCTCACCTTTACAGCTGTATTGGTTTACGGTGGAATTTGGACTCTGTAAGCAGAACGGAACAGTCAAAGCCTACGGCGCTGGCCTCCTATCATCATATGGAGAACTTATAGTGAGTTAAAATTCTTGGGTAACATTATCTTGCTTCTAATCCAGCCTGTTAAGGATCTTAACTGAAGGAGATCATTAGACCATTCAGACCTTTTCCTACTGTGCAAACTCTTTTTTTCTCAGGATTTCAATCCTTCTGTCTTTTTTCAGTATGCCCTTTCTAATGAGCCGGAGTACAAAGCCTTTAGCCCAGAGGAGACTGCAGTCCAACCATACCAAGACCAAACGTACCAGCCAGTTTATTTTGTGTCAGAAAGCTTTGAGGATGCCAAGTTAAAGATGAGGTAGACATTTGTCTTATTTCTGCCTAATTTGAAGTTAATACTGTAGTATTTTGTAAGATATGTGTGCGAGGTCCAGTACTAAAACATCAGGTATTTCTATGCTTCAGGAGGTTCTCAGCAACAATCCAGCGGCCCTTCACTGTGCGGTATGACCCGATAACATGTAGTCTGGAGATTCTAGACCAACCCAGCAAGATCCGAGAAGCTCTAAGCCAGATGAGAGAAGATCTGAAGATCCTCCACAGCGCCATGGAGAAGCTTGGCTGAATCACCTGGTCTCGTTCTTTTGTAGTCTGTTTTGCATGGATGTTTGCTACAAGATAATATAATGTTAAGAAAATATAAGGAATAATAAATGTATTTATTTACTTTTTAAATTGATTGGAATAATGATGGCTCTTGTCAGAAAGACAAGTGAGGTGGAGCAAGAAAACAAGCTGTCTAATAGAAAGGAAAAGAATGTGAGTAATATAGAGAGAGAAGGACAGAAAGTTAGTGGGTGAAAGAGAAAGTGAGAGTGGTGGGACCACAACAGAGCAGTGTTCTGGATCTGCTTTGCCATCCAAACCAACTGTTTCCATTTCCAAAGTTCTTGGAATCCATTAGTCTTCATGTGTTATTAGACAGAAGGAAGAAGCTAATTTAGAACAATTTAAGTATCGAATATCCTTAGCTGGCTCAAGTCAGAGCCAGCACTAAAGCCCAGTGGATCTAAGCTGGACCAGGTCACTGTGACCTCAGAACATGGCAGCTGACAGATATCCTCCTTCCTGTCTGACTTCCCTCTCTCCTTGCATATTTCTACCAGGGACATTTCCTGTGTGACTCTGTCTATGGGGGTTAAGGTGTTTTAGGTGTGTTTCCACATAAATGATGGTTTGCCTGTAAGTCTACTTCAAGAATCAGGGCACAAATCACCTCACTACGGCCATCATAAAACACCATGATGTACATGGTGGCTGGTGTACCTCCACCTCTTATGGGAGGCCTTCCTGTCCTGTGATTCAACTGTAAATCAGTGCTCCTTCACCCTCTCAGGGTAACCCAAGCCCTCATTGTGTCATGGAAGGAGAGAAGGGATCTGTTGCTTGAACATGAGTGCAGCCGTGTAGACGCACATCCACTTCCTTCAACCTCAAAGTTGAACGTTTAATCATTTCTAGCTCATCTTACTTCCAGCACACTTAAATCCCTGCAGATCCTTACAGATCACCCCTGAAACCACAACTTGGAACCAAATACACAGAGCCCCAAACAAAAGGGGGTTACCATGGTAATAAGATAACCACCACAATTTCCAGAAAAATCCTTGTGCCTAACATGTTAGCCACAAATCCCAAACTCTGTATCATCCTGCCTCCCATCATGAGTGTTTCCTTTGTCAGCGATAACTATCGTTACCCTGGCAAGCTCATATATTCCAAGATGAAAAACCGAGTCAAAGGGTTTACCAAGACCTCAGAAACATAACATTACATAACATAAATGTAAGCAGACTTACACACTCATGGGAATAGGAATGTTTCTATTCCCTTCTGAAGTAGTTTTGTTAGTATTTAGAAGAATATAGTATTTACTTGCCTTTCCTTTAGAGTATTCTGTAGCTTTTAACAATACTGTTGCACTTGTTAACAGGTAGTTTTGCCCATTGTTCCTGAGCAGACTGCACCTCTCTGCTCTCAGGTGCCTTCTGATGACTAATTGGTTTGATGAACCAATTGTGTATCATCTTTTTAAAGGGGTACCAACAAATTTGTCCAGGCCATTTGAAAAAGTCTTTAATAGATTGAAACATAATTTATGCAAGTAGCTACACTGTATATGATGCAATATCAATATTTTAATATCATCACTTTAAAGGGGGGAGAACATCTGCATATAAATGTTGTAATCATTCTCTAATGATAAACTGATATGTAGCTTGTCTCTAGCCCATTCTATCCAGACATTAAACTTCATTACATTATTCAACAAACCAGGTAGATTTAACAAAAGACTCTTTGTCGTCGTCATCCCCCCCTCATTTTTGCATGTGTTCTCCTTGTCTTGATCCCTGGCTTTAGAGTGAGTTCACAAAAGTATTATTAGAGCACCATCATCTGAAGAGGAGATTAAAGCCGCAGAGGTGTAGAGTTTACATCTGTCTGATCTCTCTTTGATCCAATTTATGGATCCTATCACATCACAGCAGGAGATGAGATTGTGTCCTATCCAGGCAAAGTTTGCTCTTACACACATGGTGAAGAGCAGATTTATGAGCATATTGAGGGGTTGCTCCAACTTTGCCATCTCACTCTCATGTTCCAAGGACTAGAGTAGCCAGACACAACCAGGGAACAAGTGCCGTTCCACCAGGTGGAGCTCAAGTCATTTTAATTTGTTGGTGCACCGTTGACAGGGGTATTCTTCACTCCTGTTTCAGAGAAAATCTCTTCTTAATTAGCAATTCTAATTCTCACTCAAAGTAGCCTCGTTTTATAACCTTTGGAAAAAATGTCCAGTGTTTGCACAGAGATGTGGCAGCAGCCTCTCCCTGACGTTGACACTCTGAGACTCTGATTTCTCTAAAGTGTTATAAACAGGTGGGCCAGCCCCACCTGTGCCCAGCCTTGTGAACGTAGTGGAGACCACATTGGACTTGTTTAAACAGAGAGAGTGGAACGGCTGAGCGGTAGCATGTTATGATTGCAGATGGTGGTTCAAACACACTTCCCAAGAATCACACACGGCTGTCTAAGGGGTTTGAAGGAGTCTTCCCCAGTATACCTTCCCCGCTCGTCCACACAGACAGATCATTGCACAATACAACCCAGTGTTTGAGTCAAACACATACATTAAGAGCACAATAACGGTTCTGTTCATGCTCTGGGCACTTACTCTGCTGTCACTTTAAATGATCCATGATTAAATTAAAGGCATGACCTCTGTAGTTTATTAGATGTCTAACCACCTTGTAATGCATTAAGTGGTATTCTCAAGTATACCCATCCAACATGATACAATGAGTCTTTGTTTTTATACCCTGAGTATGACAGGCTGCTGGCAAACTGCATCTTCCATCTTAGCATCCTTGGTTATCCACCCCTTTTATGACCGAGGGATGAGCGTATTTTCTCTCTTCTTTTGCCACCACCTTCTCTATTCAACCTTACCAGGAACTAGCATCTGACCCGAGAGGACTTCAAATCCCAGGTTCCTAAGATATCCTTGACAAAAAGGCTTCCTCAGCTATTTCATATATCTCGTTTCCTGTTCTTGTCTTAAGGGTTTACCCTAGTCTTTGAAAGCGAGCCAGGAGCCCAACAGAGCAGAATGTATGTATAGGCCTTCCTCTAGCACACCAGTCCCTCCTAACACACTGGTATACACTGGTGCAATGTGAGTATGTCACAAATGGGGATGGCCGTCTATACTGCATCCGTGAGTTTGACAAAGTGCGTGTGTTAGAGGGGGAAAAAGAGAGTGAGAGAGAAAAAAAAGGATAAGATAAAGAGCAAGAGAAAGTGCACCTGTGGAGGCGTGATTATCATGTTGACCAGTAGAGTAGCGTGCTGGCAAAGCAGACCTAACACATTCCTGTGAGCTGGAGCTTACTCAACTCTTCTGAGAAAAAAACAGGCAGGTTTTCACAGAAGCCAGATCAACTGATGGGTTTGCCCAGTGGCTGGCACAAAGGTGGTCAGTTGGAAATACCAAAGGTCACCTAGTGTATCTGTCCAGTAGCCCATTAGCACACATCACATTAAATAAAAATAAATTTATTGAAACGTTACGACACACACTTTATCAAAATACAAATATAGGATCTTGTGACACAGAAAATGTTGTGTCTACATTCCGTATCCCCAAGTGAAGTGTAACTTTACATTTCTGTCATCCAAAAGAAGAGTTTCCGGTCTCCGCCGATAACACACAGTGGAAGTGTCCTGTGCCAGCTCAGCCCCGCTCCAACCATGGCTGATCCAATCACAACAGGCTGAAACAACAACACATACACCATAAGGTAAAGTAAATCATTGACATCCTCAAAGATGGAACTCTTATTAAACGTACAGGGACGAGCGGAAAGTTCTTTGCAGGATATTAATCTTGACAGGGAACCAGGACAAACACAAAGCACACTGACCTGTGGGTGACCCAGGTGATGCACCTGCAGTTGACTGCTGATTTTTCCTGGACATCCCGTAGTGGAGAAGATGTTCTCATTGGCCCTCGACCACCTGTGTAAGTAAATAGAACCCATGATTAGCTCCATTATTATTTCCATCCTCATTAGAAGTGAAGTCATTACCATATCCTCTGGGTAACAGTTGGACCATTGTAGGAACGCCAATATACTAATGCAATGGCAAAGAATGAGGCACCAATATAGGGCAAAAGTTCTTACTTGAAGAGGCGCGCTCGGTCTACGTGGGCAGGCCTTTTCTCCTGTGGATAACTGAAGGAGAACAAATGATTAAAGCAGATCTTTCAGCTAAGCACATTACAGTAACTAACTTATGGAATCTGGTACAGTGTGCAGACCGGACCAAAAGCTGAACCAGGGCCCTCCTGCCCACTCACCTGGAGCGGGTTATGTCCCAGATGAGCCAATCACTGCCCACCACAGCGCCAACCTTGATGGTATTAGTGAGGCACCAGTCAGCAGACATGAGTGGTGACTGGCCACAATCCAGGGACAGGATGGCCTGCCGGGTGACCAGGTCATAAAAGCGAATCGTCCCCCGCTTCTCAGCTACCATGAGCTGCAAAGAAAGGAAGATGTTGAAACATTAGTCGTATCCTCGTCTAATATAACAGTAACTAGAGATCGATTCCTTTTAGTTATCACAGAAGGAAATTCTTGAGATGTTAATGCTAGATTCCAATGCTGTGTTGGTACCTTGAAGACCTCCTCTGGGTGCCAACACACACTGATGCCAGGGGAACGCAGTCTGAAGGAGGCCGTCTCACTGCCCTGCAGGTCCCACACTCTGTGAGATGCAGCAAAAGACAATGACACAGGTTAGTCTAATCATGTATTGTTGTCGAATCAATGCACAAATCAGGGGTTAGAACTGAATTGTTTTGTAACAGTGCCATGGCTGTTTTCAATGTCCCCTGGGCCCCAATCCCGCACAGGGAGCCTGGAATTCAAGAGCTGGGCTTGAATTGTCAAAAGAAAAAAAATCATTATTAAGATGCAAAAAAAAAAAAACGCGCAGGTCCTAAAATAGCTTCCAGAGTCGAGCCACCCTCTGTGTGCAGAGATGACGGCCAGGCGGAAGGCTTGGTGCTGACAGCATAGAGGAGAAGGGATAACACAAGCATGCTAAAAATACCAAGGAACAAAGTGTCGCTGGCTGACTGTCTTGTCCAGCTTCTTGTCTCAATGGTCTCCTGTACCTTAGTTAACTTCCCTTTTCGCTCTTCTCCTACAAACAGGGTGTTTGTGTATAATGTCCTGTAGGTCACCCTTGATAAACTAATCTTTACATGGTCGAGAGGATGTGTAGATGTACCATTCCAGTCCATTCTTCGTAGAAAATGGTGATCTTTTCTTTAAGATGGTCCCTGAGCTGTGAAGATTGACAGGCCTAGCACTGGTAGTGATGACACAATAAACCTGCACGCAATGGCAATAAATCACATTCACGGAGGAGACAGGAGCTTCTGAAAGCTGGATCTGAACCCAACCACATCTGAAGCGCTACCCTGGCATGATCCCCCAAACAAGGGGCGCCAGACTTGCAAAGGTTTCTGAGAATCTCCAAGAAATAAAGAAATAAATAGCAGAGGAATGATGTGAAGGCGCTGACTGATGAGGTCATGCAGAAGACTTCATCTAAAGCCTCAAAGTCCTCCAAAGCCAGTCTAAATGTCGAGCGGTTAAGAATAAAGTCTTCTGGGGTGGCAAAGACAGATCATGATGATTAACTCTTCTCAAAGGAAGATTTCTGCAAACTCTTTAACTTTTCTCAGTTCTCCTCCACTACCACCACCACCACCACCACACCCCCCCCCCCCCTTCTACAGCAGTTGAACCCCAGAGCTCTTGGAACCTTTTCCTCTCACCCTGAGTCCAACCCTCTGCTATGTACGTAGTGTGTGTGTGAGGCTAAAACCCTCAGACCACAGCAGACAACCAACCCTCTCCTCTCAGATTATAACCAAACAGAGTTCAATCCGTGGTCAACCACACTGCCCTTCAAATGATGGGGGAGGACTGCCCAGTTAAACGTAAGCCTCGCCGAAAGAGGTGAAAGGCATGAGATGAAAAAACAAGAGGCCCGCCTCTGACTGAGCACCATGTAATTGCATAACACTACAACTGACACAGCATCAAAATGTAACACTCTGCTTCCAACGCACAATAGAGTTGAAAGGGGAGTCGAGCATTTGAAGTGGCTTTACTTTAGATCCTAGTGGGAACAGCAGCTGGCCAGGCTGTTTGGGTTTGTCAATGTTTTCCCAAAAGCGGAGGAAACGGGAAATGTCGTGTAGACTGTGATCCGATTTATCAGAGAGCGCAAAGTAAACAACCGTGGCGACTCTACGGGGAAGCAGAGATAACAAGAACCCAGCCTTGGATGTCTCACAGGAGGGTTAAGTCGGAGGAACGCGCCCTTTCTCTACTTCACCACCTCAGCATCCATCTTAATCGGACCTGCTCAAGTGTCTCAAGCAATAACATTGTCTTTAAACATTAGATATTTGGATTGTTGAAATGATTATCTAGAGTCTAGATTCTAGACCATTAGTCACTTTTATTGGATCAGCTCCCCCCCTCCAGGGCTGGGAGCCCTGAGCACTACATCAGAGGGCTAGCGGAGCACTTGAAGTGCGTGAGAACATGTGCTGTGAAGACGGAAGCTGAAGGACTGATGATTAGAACCAGCATTTGGTCCAACAGAGAGGTGAGCATGACCTAGGGCAGCTAATAGCATTTTCATGACAAAGGATTCAAACTGATGAGGAAGAGAGTTTAGATCCTATACAGCTATAGTCAGTGGATTTCATCCACTATCTCCAGTCATGTGAACTGTCCGCAGCTATGCAAGTAGCTGTCCAGCGTAGGGTAGCAAGTGCAATCAATATCAAGTTTGTGACACCTAGCAGGTGGTGCAGTGTTTAATTGGAGGTAGGGGCCTACAGCTGCAAGTTGCTTTTGACAGCATCAGTTGCTTTGACCTGTCGTGTTGTGGTAACAACAGGTAAGCCAGGGGGGGGAGGAGGGGGGGATGAGGTGGGGGGGGGGGGGGGGGGGTACGGCAGCTTGTGGTCAGGTCAGCCCAGCGTGGTTCTGAAGGTGATTACGTGACGCACAGGGATTGGTCTGTTTCTCCCTCTCCTATTAGGGGCTCCGTCTGGGTGGGCTGACTGAAAGGCTCTGTCCTGTTAACTTGATCTTTCACTTGCTACGCCTCTCTTCTTCCTGTGTCCTATATTTTCTCAGGATGACATGGCTTTAAATCTTTCTGCAGATGGAGTGCAGCTCTGTTTTCTCTGGCCGGCCGGTAGAGGGAGGGCTGAGCGGACCCAGCGGATGTTCTCTGCTTCAGAGGGGCCTTCCTCACCTCTCTCTGCTCGTCCTGTCCACCCCCTTCCACAGCCGCGAGGGGAAAGGAGGGAGCGGATCAGTGGCTGGGACCCAGACAGTGCCGTTACCATGACACTCTGAAACCCAAAGAACAACTGGCCTTTCCTGCTGAGTCGTGGCTGGAGAAAACTTCTGCTGTGGTAGAATTATCATCTCAAACCCATGGGTACATAATGCACAGGACACAGAATCTAGAATTTCTATTTGCTTTACTTATAGTAGCTATCGTACACATCTAACTATTAGCCAGATGTTAGTTTAATTCAAAGCGGATTAAACTTACATATTATATTATATGCTATTAGTGAAAGTCTGACTCCGGTAACACATAACAGGTGACTACATGGGTGTGTGTGGGAAGGAGAACCATCTCTGTGGTCAGACCTGGCTACTAACACACTTTTTCCTCTTCCATTACTGACTGAAAAGACACATTTGGGGACCTGTTTAAGAACCCCTGCCCCTCCCTTCCCCCTTTCCCCAGGAAGGGAAAGACTCAGTAACTAATTGGATTTCCATATTTAACTAATTAGTTAGAAAAGCTGGGAGGCAGTTGTGTGCTTACGCACAGCAACACTGGGGCATGTTGTACTAAGCGTTGGGTTTCACTGTGGAATCACACTCAGGGCTTTCTGCGCCATTAACAGAGAACAGAACATAGAATGAGGAAGATGGAACACACACACCCCAACAGTCTTGACTGCAGTCAGGCCTGAAAGGAAGAGAGGGTCATCCTGACCTGCAAGTGTGGTCATCACTGACAGAAGCTATTTGCTGTCCTTCCGTGGGCTCGTACACCAAGTGATTGATGAAACTGGTATGGCCGCCAAAAACCTGAACGACACAGATGTCCACAAAAATAAGCAAACAAGGGTAATAGAAAACTTTCCTTTTTCTCTTTCCTCGCTGTATGAGAGCTTTTATTGGACTCTTGGCTCAATAGGTACTCGTTATTCAATTACTGATTTATAAGCTTTATTTACTAGATTTATAAGCTTTATTTACTAGATTTATAAGCTTTATTTACTAGATTTTCTGTTTCATGTACAACACACAATGTTTGCTTCTGTTTTCAGGTAGCTAGGAACATAACTGCAGACATGATAGCTGAGTTTCAAAGGGAGCCTACAGTCCTCAAAACAGTAAAAAGGAGAAATGTTACATCCAAGGAACCTTAACTCCAGCGTCAGCGTTTCAGCAAAGACATAAACACCTGCCTGTGCTGAAATACACTTGACAAAACTCTAATACGAACCATGGAATATGATCAACACACTAATAATATTACAGTAAGGCAATTATCCCTGTGAAACCCTCTTGACCTATTGACAGATGTTGTGGATGGAGTGCAGATGGCCCAGTACCTTGACTTCATGTTTGTTCTGTAGGTCAGAAGACAACACCCTCAGTTTGAAGTCCGCCGCTGCGGTGCAAAATCTGGAGAGGGAACGAAAGTGAGATGAAGAACAAAAATAAACATGGAGAGAGAACATCCTAACAGAGCCTTAACGTCTTCCTGAGAAACCACCTTCCTCCCACATGTATGCGTGTGACTGCTGCTTGCCCTGACATTGTTGGATAAGTGTGAGTAAGTGTGCGTGTGGTAAGGACTCTGGACTTTCATCCAGGAAAACATGGCCAGGGAGATTGTAATTGCACTGTAAGTTAAACATGGAGAAAAACAAGGAGGATCACGCCATTTTACCATTTCTTCAAAACCTAAGCAAATCCAGGGAACCTACTTTCCCTCTAATCAGATGGAGTGTATACCAGTAATTATTCACACAAATACACAAGACTTAAAAAAAAAAGCACACACATTACAAGGTGCAGAAACATGTGGATGGGTCAAGACACTGACAGCAGTAGATTAGTAGAAAAAGTTAATCACACTCCAGTATTGCTAATATTATTTTATTTTGTTTAGTTTTCCTATAATGCATTTAAAATTAGACCTGGCCAAATAAGCCAAAGCAAATCAAATTGACTTTTGTAACATGGTGAAAGAGCAGGCACTAAGAGAGACAATGCCTTTATATCATCAGAACTGATTATCACAGCCCCTTTGACTGTATTAGCTGGAGAGCTTTGACAGTACTGGGAGAGCAGATTCTCAGCTCATCCTGGTTTGTGATCATGTGCTGCTGACTGGACATCCCTTGTTGGCCTGGTAGAACCTGGCAGGGCCCCAGAACAAGCTCCCTGCTCCATCCACACACCCTCTCCTACCCTGGCCCCCTTGCCTGCCCTGGCCCCCTCTCCAGGCCACTGCTTCAGGCACGCCCGTGAGAACACTGCACTTTTCCTGGAAGGCACCGATACGTGCAAAATGGGGGTGGGGGGGTAGAAGGGGGAGGGTGGAAAGGGTCTGGAACATGAGCGGGGAAGCCATCAGTGCAATAACATGAATGGACGTCACAAGGCTGCACTCAGGGCCCTGCAGGCCTAACCACAGAAGAGCCAGGAAGTATCGCTGCCTTTCTCTTTCAATTACAGCAATCTGAACCACCTCCAGAGGGAGTGGCATTCCCATCCAAGACTCCAATTAGAAAAGAAGCATTGCTTTCTAGCAGGTTCCATAAGCCTCCTTCCAAAACCACCTAAAATAACTCGGCTGGTGCACCAGAAGCTACAGTGTGACACAGTGAGACCATGATGACTAGGCTAATCATGCATGTAAGCTTTCACTGCTCTGTGCTCATGTTTAAGCCTTTATGTCCATTTTGTTATGACCATTCTGTACAAATACATACATTAATAACCATGAATAAATGAATGCAGCTGAAGCTAAAAGCCTTTGAATAAATACATTTTGTATTTATATACAGTTTTAATAGTTTATTGGGCAGCAGTGAGTGTCACACAGGAGCCTACCTTATAAGCTGGGGTAACTTGTCCAGATGAGATTCAGGACTCCAAGCTAGCGCATCCACACGCAACGTGTGGCTGAAAACCTGCAGTGTTGTGAACTCAACTCCATCTACCTCAAGATCTTCCTCCTGCGTATGAAACAAAACAGCACAGCTGAATACAAGTTTTTCTTGTAAGTAAACAAGACTAAACCAAAACATCCCACGAAACCAAAATCTAGATCTCACTAACCTGGAATCGGACACTGCCTACGACCACAAGCTGGTTTCCTCCATAGGCCAGAAGAGATCCTGCAGTGCCGTTGTCGAACGGGCTGAACTCCACCACATCCACATAACCCTCACATGGCACCGTGTAGCTGGCACTGTGACGGCTGTCGTCCTGCATTCTGTCTGGTTGGAGAGTTCACCTGTGTCAAATCAGTCGATCAAGTTTATACCACACCTGAAATGAGACGACAGCAACATTAAAGTAAAGTCAATTTGTTTCAACACTTATTAGAAGTGTTTTCGATGGTTATACACAATTAAACAGCTTACAACAGTTTCACAATGGGGTGTATTAACTTATGGAGTTAACATAAGTGACTATAAGAGCAGCGCCCAGTTCAACATGCAGCATTTCCAGTAGAGACTGAGCAGACAGTCATGTAGTCAGTGTTTCCAAGGTGTGGTGTGTCTGTTCAACACGTCTCTCCCACACAGGGACCCAGGGTTCATGTCGATTCAAGCTTTAGAAAGGAGTGAAAGGCCATAGGTGACAGCTGTCACCAGTAACACCATGACTTCATTCTTGCTGATCAAGTGACATCATGTTTTAGTCAAAATGGGTGAACTGAAGGCTAGCATGAGCTTGGATGCAGAACATTGTGGTTCCATTTGACCACGTTATCTTGTGTAACATTGAGCAATCATCTCATGCAATGTCCCCTCTGTAGGACAAATTAAGGATTTCTTATCCTATGCAAGGCTGGTTTGTTAGTGCTAAAGTTATCAGTAAAGGCTGTGGCTAGTTAGTAGTTGTGCCACATGCAGTTTACCTCGTGTAACTAGCATCATGTAACAATAGTGATTTAACACTTGAATGAGTTTCCATTGCATAGCTCTCAGTGTTGCCAAAGCAGCTTGGTTGCAGCTCTACAGTAGCTCAGTTAACTGGATAAATAACTAACTAGGCAAAACTAACTAACGTTCTAGCTAACATAGCTCGGCTTCCTGGTAAATTGACTTGTATAATTATGTATATTTATTCACCAAGTTAAATGCATCGTATAAATTCATAGTTTGTCGGCTGACCTGAACTTCTAGATACATAGTTTCAACCAATAGTTTGATATAAAGCTATTCATGGTGTTTTGACTCATACCTCCGCGCGCCTTTCATTCATTCTTTAAACATGCTGCATATCTTTTCTAGGGAACTTGGTTTAGTGTCGTCCAGATTATGGAAACTCAAAGCCGCCGGTTGATCTGAAACCAAAGGAAGACGAGTGGAAAATATTCGTGACCGAGAATACGATGCACCGGGAGGCAGCCCAGGCGTATTAAACGAGGTCCTCATTTGTTCCGGGTCGGAAGTAGAATGTACCAATTTTCAGGACAATATAGGGTGATTGCTACATAGATGTGTATTTAACCAATGACGAATACACGTTTTAAACAACTATCTGTTAATAATGTATTGTTTTTTGTACACGAATTTGAATATTATGTTGTCTTAGCCGTACGATTGTGTAGTATGTACAAAATGCAATCTACAGTTACACGATGAAACCCGTTCAGTGACGATCCTTGTCAGTCACTATGGAGACGAGACATCATTGGTCAGATTCATTCGTTGAAGGAGATTTAAATTTTCAAAATGTCACATGCCTCAATGCGTTTAGTTTGCTTTTAAATGTTGCTTTGTTTGCGTCTTAATCCAAGCTAGACTTCAGAGCCAGGTGAGTGGATGTTTATGCCTGGAAAAGATAACGTATTCGCTACTTTGTTGCAACGAAATACAAAGTAAAGCTCTATTAGTTGGAGTGGTTGTCAGTACGAATGCACCTGTAACTTGTAACTTGTTTTACTACTTAACATACATCGCATCCCTCCAAGTCAACTTGCTCTCGAGTAATTTACAAAAAATTACATCAAATGATTTTGTGTGTTATAGGTACAATGGAGAATGTGGAGGAAAGTCTGAAGACAATGGTGAGAATCTTTAGACGAGAATGTCACCGAGTCCTGGAATCGGAGAGGACAACTATTCAAGGGGCAAATGACATATTGATGGTTTTACAACTCGCCATAGCAGACGTTAATAAACAGGTAAATATATGCAGTACATGCACTGCAAAATATTGATGAGGATGCATGTGGTAACAGCAGGGCTGCCATTCTTTCACTGGCATTAGACTTTCTTCTAACATGCATAAGAACAATGCATTTGAGACACTCAATCACCTGCACACTATTCTACCAGGTCATCTTCTCCTTCAAGGCCTCAAACACACTTGACATCAGCACCACTATTAGATTCCTAAGTGGTTTATCTTTTCCCTGTGTTAACAAAGGTTTACACACTTACAGATTTCTTCCATAACACACGGTCGTGCCTGATGTCATTTCTTTTTCTCCCTCTATTTGACAGGAGTGTGGAGAGTTTAGTGTAGCTCTGAGTGAAGTTCTAACGATCTGGAAATACTTACTGTGTGACAAGCTTCACCTACCTCACAACAACTCCCCACGCCCAGAGAACTATGACCTCATTCGGAGAGCATACAATTCCTTTCTAAAACGGACAAACACTGTGGACCTGATTGATATCCAGTCCATGTACAAACAGCTGAGTATCGCCCCAGAGCCAGGGGAGACTTTGACCTCAGTGAGTGGTATATATGATTGAAACCAGGATTAGTATGATTTGGATGAGTTCACTTAGGACCCTATTTTAATACAATACAGCCTCAAACTTCTATTCTCAATAAACTGGATCTTTGCCTTTACACACGTTACCAGATACCCATTTGCTTGTCATTTTGCCAAAGACTTGTTACTATTAAAAAATAAAACGGGCCACAACTTTCTACCTTCATAGATGCCAGCAAAGCAAAAAAGCTAAGTTAGCCAAGTCTAACTTCCATGTGTTTTGTTTGCTGCCAAGATCCAGCTGTTCCAGTTTTTGACAGGTAATACAGAGACGGGTGAACTGAGGGATTCCACAGTCCCTTTAACTCCATCAAGCAAGTCAAGGCCATGCAGCACACAGGTAATGGCTTCTCGTGTACTGTAGCCAAATGCCAGTCTTGGAATAGCACATAATATATAATTTCCCCCTCCCTGCATCAATGACAGAGTTTGTGTCCATAGAATGAAATGTTACATTGGCTCATGTCATTATACCACAGTCCAAACAGGAAATATGTGTGTGCCGGCTAATTTTTCTTTCTGGCAAGGATTAATTTGTTTATTTTTTTCCCAGTTTTCTCAGCCCTCGTTTCCCTCTGAAATCTGTCTCGCTCTTATTAAGAGGAACTTTAAATCATATCACTCAGATTTATGTGAGAAATGTGAATTCAATTACTAGGCAGATGTTTTAAAACGCAACACAATGTGGGCTTGGACAAGAGCTTTTGCAGCCTAGTCTCCCTCTCCAGATGCTTTTACGATTTGTGTTTGAAACTAGTTGCTACTATGCTTGCAGCTAGAATGGTGAGGTTTATGAATTTTTGGTTTGATGAACCTACTTGTCGTTCAAAGGCCTTTGCAAGCGGAGTTGCATTCACCAATTTACTTTCAAAGAATATAACTTTTCACGAGTCTAATAAAACTGTCTCTCCCTCGCACTGTGAGTGCCTGGCTGATTAATAGAATCTTTTTTTTTCGAGTGGCATCAACTGTGTTGCATGTTTGTTTTCAATTTTCAAGGTTAAAAAGGTCCTGAGGAAGGTGTTCTGCTCATACTTAAATCTGCTAGTCAACACCAAAAATGACCTGGCTTTAGCACACGTTCTGGATACACCTAACCGTTCGCTTGGACACGCAGCATTTACCAACCTCAAGCACGCAGCAAGAGACAAGAACATGTCCCTCTTCCTGGTATAGTAAACACTTTATTTGTTTACATTCCACTTAGGTGACTATTGATCTGTCAGAAAAGGATGTTCCATCTCTGTTCTGTTTTTTTCAGGCAGTGACCTCTTTCGTAAGGGTCATCCAGTTGGGGGGGAGAGGCTATGCCCCAGCTCAGTCTGATCCACTGAGAAAACACTTGAAAGGACTGTCCGACTTTGTTCATTTCATGGACGACTTGGATGAGATACTGGGAGATAACCCTGACCCCAGGTGAAAGACTCAATCTGGAATCTGTACCCATCCTTGACCACATCTTACCCTCGTCTATGATGTAACCTTGTTGGACACAGTCCTGGTGGTAGTGTTTTGAGAGTACATGTAAAGCCCATCTGTTTGGGAATTCTGTTGATTGTAAAATGCACATGGAGAACAGAGTGTTCTGTTCTGCCTTGTCAATAGATCCCACCTGCCCCATCATTGGGTCGAGATCTTATTGTTCACTCCTAATGACCTCTGACGCAAAGTCTCACGATAGCAAATCAATTGCAAAAACATGTTTATCTTAACATAAAAGTCAAATTTGCTAACAGTCAAAATATATTTTTGGACTTTATCGGTCTGATCAGTTAGGTGACTTATCATCAAACTAAGCTTCCCTTGATCTGCCCCTCCCCTGTCTGACATTATACAGCTCATCGTGTTCTTGGCAATGCAACAAAAGCTTTCTTTTTTATCATTATAAGTACTGCATTTTACGGTAATGCTGTGTGTAGCCAGAGGATTTCCTTCACAGTACAAACGGCAAACAAGTCATCTGTGATACTTCATGAGCTCAGACTGTTGTTTCATAGTGGTATTAATGTAATTGTAGACTGACTTTGTTCTAGTTTCATTTCAGCCCTTCACTTGAGTGTTATGACTGCAAGCCTTGCTAAAGGTTTCCTATACCAGCATGGCTGCATGGTGCTTCGATGATGAGGTTGTGAATGTTCGGAGCCAGAGTTGCTCTTTCAACAGCCTGCACCCCTAGCCTTCCTCCTTCACCCTCAGTGGAGTACTGTATTTCCACACACAAACACCTTCTGTAGAGGGTTCAGGGCCTCTTGTTCAGCTAACATCTGTTTTCCCAGATGATTCTGTTACTGAGCCTCACTCTCTTAAACAAGAGCCTGATCGGGGGATTTAACACTATTCCTTCCCACCTTACTACAATGTTTACACCCTTTTTTTTTTTAAAGACTCAAAGTGTGACAGCTCTATGCTAACACTTAAAGTTGCTCTTTCTTTTTGCTATTTTACCTGTTTTAATTCAACAATATGCTTTTCACTCAACTAAGTCAGTGCAACAAAAAATAATTGTTATGAATGCAGTGTTTTATCAGTAATTATGTTTAGCCACAGAGTCTTTGCTTAGAGATTTGCTTTGTTTTGTTACTCTCCTCAGTATTGCAGGAATAAGACTAGTGACCAGTATAAAAGCAGCCCTTGTGAAGGGCCGCAGCAGGGATGATGTGGTGTATGCTGCTACAGAGGAGACTGCCAGGGACCTGTCTGAGAGGATCCAGCACATCCATCAGAGCCTGAGGCAGACCGCTAGTGGAACAGGGATCAGTCCAGCCAGGGTAAGTCACACTGCAGGAAGGTCCCAAAGAGGCTTTTTGGTGGAGTCTACTGTCCCTTTGCATGTCTACATATTTGAAGTACCCCCAAAAAATCGAATGTGTGCATTTTGTTGAATTTTAGCCTAAAGCACACGCGATCAACCACGCCACTGCGCTAGGCGGCCGGGAGACAGTGAAGGTCCTGATGGCGCTGCTTGATGGGGAGGCCCTGGTCCCACCATGCAGGAACAAGGCAGACCTTCTGTCTGAGGACCTGGCTGTCCTCACTGGGGCAGAGGAGACCTGCATGCTCGCGCTGTTCAGGTAGCCTCATGTCCATTACCCACAATCCACCCCAGACATGTGGTTTGGATCCTTCTTCCAGAACAAGTAGAAGGAGGGTCAATGCAAGTGTGATGGAGGTTGTGTTCTCTTCACAATAACAAATGGCTCCTGACTCAAACCTCTGCTCTCCTGGGTTGCTTCCGTGTCCTTAGATCTCCTGAAGCTCCTTCCGTATCTTCACCGAAGCCGCTGGCCAACCGTGTCCAGGATCATCAAGACTTCCTTAAACCTAAGGTACCCCCCTCTCCTCCACCTCCCTAATGTCTTTACACCCTGTCCTTCCTCCCCGGTGTTACAGTATTTATTTGCTTAACTGACACCCTCATCTTAACTTGCTTCCACCATTAACGTTTGCACAGCTGTATTATTACTCTTTATGTAGGTTTGGTGTGTTGCTTGAATCAGAGGTTTAAAACCACTCATCCGCAGGGGATTCAAACCATCAAACTCCTGATCCATGTGATCAGCGGGACTTCACCCTGTTGATGTGAGCAAGATCTGCATAGTGAATTCATATTTTTTCCCTCATGTAGTTGACTCATACCCATCGGTACGTAGATGTCATTTTAGCATCTGGAACTGTAAAAATAATCAAATATTAGACCAAGGAGGCTGTGTGGTATAGACTTAAACAGGTTTCCGTTTTTCACTGGACTGGAGAACAATGATTTCAACAGGGATCTGGTACATGTGTTTGTTTAAAACACCCTACCACAGTAGTTGCCAATTCAAGCATCCAGACATCAAACTGCTGAATCATTCAAAGATTATCTCCAATGACAATTGTAGATTTAAAGGGTTGGGCTGTTCTTTCAACATGGAAATAAACTGCTTGAACCCCTTTTTAAGCATGTATGCTAAACGCATTTTGTGAAATGGCTTCTTTATTTGATTGCGCTACCAGATGTCACTTTAGCTCCCCACAATCCTCCGGTCTTCCTGTTTGAGTGCGATGTAATGGTCCCTGGGTAGCTCACTGTTTCCTGAACTCAGTCGGCGGAAGCTTTCTGCATCAAATTCACTTTGAGGATGCCATATCAGTGGTGTAACTGGACTGGCAGGGAGAACTTGAAAGGTTATTGTTTCCTGTTGTCTGCTGAATAACTTTCGCCTGGTCTCTTCAACGGTTTCATCATGCGCTGACGTCAGCTGGCACCCATGAGAGATACTGCAGACAGATCGAGGCTCTGCTTTGTGTCCCCCCACATGCTTTTCACTTATTTAATTTTTTAATGTCTCAATCCAAGGAAGATTGTGAAACCATCATGCAGTTTTTCTAATTCATGCCAAGAGAAAGTGATTTGTGATTGCGAAACGCTGTCTGTACATGATGGTTGAAATTGTTGCAAGATGCATGGTTGTGGCCTGTCAACAATTGTGAAGAAGAGTGCATGTGCACTTTTAAAATGGGTAAAATGGTAGCTGTAGTTCCACTGTGCCTATGCTCCACAGCTAAATCAAGCCATTCCTTCAATCTTAAACATTACTTCAATCCATATGAATGGAACCCTTTTCACGAGCCTTCTGATAATCTGCAAGATTATGATGATGCCCATCATTTGGAGGCCCGCTTGCTGTGCAGTCTGTTCTTGTTCGTGGGGTTGTTTTGGTCTACTGGGGTAATGTAAGGACAGGACGACCTCCCGATCACTCCTGCCTCCAGGGAATAGAGGACTGAGCGTTTAGTGCCACATCAAGCGCCCACCTGCTCTAATTGGATTAGCTGTTCTATCCAGTCTGGCCCTGTCCCATCCGCTCTCATTGTTTCTGAGAGGTGTGTTATATTAGAATGCAACGGGGGCAAGCCAAGCCCCTTTTTTTAGCTCCCATTATGAAGCTCCTGGTCTGAGGGTTACTGTTGTTTTAGGTGCTCTTTTGAGAAGTTCTTTTGAACATCCCCCACCTCTCAGGTCTTTGATCCCCCCCCCCCCCCATCTGCCTACTTTACACACCCACCCTGCTTTTCAAACTTTATTTCTTTCCACACATTCGTCTTCCCTACTGCGGCCCACTAGCCTGAAGGGTGAAGTCCTTGGATCCTGATAATCCAGAGCAGGCGTAGATCAAACGCCGGATGAAAGGAGGGGATCACTATGTGTCCTCAGGGCTGGGATTGAAGCCCCTGGCGATCACTGACTTTATCTAGAATGTTCTTAGACTTGCACACCCGCTTCTTTTAATAGGCTACTTAAGTCAATTTTGGCTGTCTGTGGAATGTTCGTTGTCTAATTGTTATTGTCTTTTCCAAAGTTTAAAACTGTTCTTTTTTTTCTTTCTTTTTTAAGGCTGGTAAACTGGTCATTAGGTCCCAGTTTGCCTGCACCTATCTGAATGATGAGCAGCCTCTTAACCGTGTACTGGAGTTCCCCAGCACTAGCCAGGTCCCCACCTGTGTGCACCCTGCCCCCAAACGGACCCTCACCGCAGTGCCAGATGAGGGTGAAGGGAAGCCAAAATCCACCTCTGCTACGGAGGACCCAGGCACAGGTACAAGTTCTAGCTGTGTTGCATCCATCTCCATTTCCCACCTCTAACTGCTTGCACTAAACTGCGTGCTGAGAACAGGGTCCAGATTTCATCACAGAAAACTGCAGCATACGCACTCTTAGAACCCCCTCTCTTCTGGGAGAGACTTCTATTCCCTCTGACGCCACACAGTGGGACCTGTGCCTAGCCCCACCCTCACAGCCTGGCCTCGAACCCTGCCCAGTCCCAGCCTTGGGACTGGTACTTACGATCAACCTTTAAATGATTCCCCGTTCTATAAAACCTGGCCACCCCCACATCTGTAGTAAAAGGAAAACTAAGGAACAACCCACCTCCCTTCTCCTCCCCCATCACTCTTTTCCTTTCTGTGGGAAATCCGGTTGTGCTCCTTCAGATTACATGACAAATGTACAGTTTCAGCTCTGAATAATAAACACACCAGCTGTTAAACGGCAGGCTAACGTCTACAACTTTGTCATATGTCACCCCCCTCCCCGTCACTTCTGTTATATCCTTGTTTTTTGGGGGGGGGGTTTACATATTGTTAAGGTTTTTCCTTTTCTTTTTTGTGGTGTTTTGTTTGTGTGTTTCCAGCAGAGATGAACACAGAGTTTGTGAAGAAGCAGGGAGGACGTCCACTTGGACAAAGGTGTGGAAATGCTCCTGAGAGGCTGGCTGGCCAGAGTAGGAAGAAGTCCACCAGCCAGACAGCAGTCAAAGCTTCTAAGAGGAAGCAGGTGGATGGAAATGAAGATGACAGTACAGAGAACCAGCCCCCTCAGAAGAAGACTTCCATCATGGTCTCTAAGAAGATGCCAGTGAAAAATGCCCCCAAAGTTGCTGGTAAAAAGAAGCTGATTTCTGGGCAGGGCAAGCTAACCAGCTTCTTCCGAGTCTGAACATTACATTTTTGTTGTGGAGGTGTGAGGCATGGACAATACATCTATTTTCAGTCTTCTCTCCAGTTATATAGGCAAAAGTGCAACAACAAAAAAGTGCTTAATGCAAAAGAACCATGTGGCTTTTTGGAAAATGTGAGACTTTTTAACCAAATGGTAGTTTTGCCAAAGGCTTCTCTTTTTTTTTTGTCTAGCCATCATGGATCTATTATTACTCTTGTTGAATGTGGAACTGTTATTCTGTTCTGAAATAAAACACACTGTACATATTGTGCAAGTTTACAATTGTAATAAAGTTTTTGTCATATTTTTTAATATTTGTTTACACTCTTGTTTTAACAACATGCAACACTTTCAAAAGAAACATATGTTTTAAAGAGGAGATCAGTGAGAGGTTTGGGTGTTGCACTTCCTTAGGACTGCCAGCAGGGGCGGTAGACTCTTCCTATCATGCATCGGAGCACTAGACAGAAGAATATGTGGACAACTGAAGTAACTGGTACATCGCTGTATCAACCATTCTCATCAAGCTTCCAACACAATTTTATATTCATTGGCAAATATTTTTTTTTCCCCAGATATGAGAAGCACCACAGTGGATACTCACTGTCAAGATCTGCCTCCCTGCGCTCTACACTCAGGCTGTATTCAGCTGGAGTATGGTCTGAGCTGCGCTGTGTGAGCAGAGGAGAGCGAGCAGGGTTCAGGCCTCGTCTGCTGTGTCGTTTCAATCCGATATCCTGTGGGAAGGAGTCGATCAGTGCATTGGCATGGGCAGACTTCTACTAAGTAATATCAACCGACGTTGGTTCACACCATGATTTTGCAATGTTCTGCATAAAGGATCCTCTGGTAGTTCAAGCCGCAGCAAATCTGTAACGGCTTTGAAAGATTTTCAATTTAAGACCCTACAATGAACATCAAGTAGCAGAACAGACCCTCTGGGTCCCAAACCTCAGAGTCTGGACCAATGCCAACTCAATGAAATCAAAAACACATGGAAAAGATGGCCAATGCCTCACCTAACCCATGTTAACTAGAATACAGTGGCCCTGTTACTCCAAAGCCTTATTGTGTGACTGCTCCCTCCGTCATCTTATTCCAATGCTGTTCCATTACAGCAGAGACAACCACCATGTCCATGACACCATCTGCCTGATTAACTCCCTACAGATGTCTGGCCAAACTGCGGTGACAAAGACATCTTGCTACTTTTTACCACTGTGACCGTAAAACGTTGCTCTCCCTTCACGTCTTGATTATATTTTTGGAAAGTCTTTGCTCATGAACTATAGTTAGAGGGAATTACATGCATGGTGAGGATCAACTTCTAAACCAGAGGTATTGCCTAACACAAATGGTGTGAGGACCCACTTACTGAGAGGATGATGATCTTGGGGTTTCCATCTTCATCTTCCAGTCTGTTTTCCTGGATGGAGCTCTGCCTGTACTGAGGGACATGGAGGGACGGCTCGGCTATCGCCACATCATCCAGCATTAAATTCAAGTTCTGCGGGTCCATCCGGCCTTCTTCCAGCTTCCCTTTTGGAACACCCTGGCAGACGGTGTGGGCACTGAACTCAGAGAGAAGCACCAAAGTAAACACAACTGAGTAGAAGGAAATCATGTTATCTACACTGTTTCTGCGTCCTTTTCAGTGACGGTGACAGCTAGACTGACTGGATGTCTTCTGTTATTGGTGGCCTATCAGTGTCTTTTATATCGTTGATTACCAAAGGGGTCTTTTTAGAAAAATCTGAAGAAAGGTTTTGAATGTGACGTGGTTTGGGGCCTCCTGTTGGGATACGTACATGTACTTCATTGTAAAACGTGTTCAACAACCAACTGAGAAGAGGCTGAGGGGGATATGTTTGCTAAGCTGCTACCAAAAGTCTCCTTTACAACAAGTCAACAGATCAGAGGTCAACAGAAGGATTACTGTTAAGATATTACATGCTCATATGAATGAGAGGAAGACCCTTGTTTCACCCCATGCTGGCAGGTCTTCACTGGCTCTTGGAAGGTCATAGGTCTGAAATTGACAGCATATTTTCTCCAAAGAAATAAAGAAGGAGAATAGACACAGACCTACTGTGAAAGACATCCACTACATGTCCAATGTGGATTTGTCATCATCATTAAATTACATCTATGAGAGACCAGTATTTTTTGTGAAGACAAAATATTGCACAAATCAAGTTTCGGACCATGAAAGGATGTTGTGCAAATGAGGGTCACAATGTCATAAGGCTTCAACATAGTCTCAGAGAAATGTGAGCAAACCTGTATTGGTCCAGTGATTTAACGAGTTGTTTTGGGTAAGAGAACTTGCCATGTTAATGTGACAGGTGTTACTGTGTTTTTAAGAGAAAGGACATGGGGCTACAACCAGGGACGGTGCACCTGTTAAACCGTTCTGAGGAAGGAAAGTAATTAAGCTCTCCTTTTGATTTGTGCTCTGTACCCTACCTCCCTGCCATAGAGTTACACCTTGTTCTTCCATCTTGCCACAGTTAGGAAAAGTGATTCAAATAATTCTGATAATTTCAAGACGTGGATCATTACATTATATTTTATGATGTGGATTCACATCTCGGTTCTCTTCATTTGGTAGGCGGTCTAGGTGTTAGGTGGACCACCAGTCACCACCTTGCCGCATTAGCATCATCATCATTAGCTGCCTGCTGAGTACCAGCGGGTTGACATGCTTGATGTCTGTAGGGGTTATGGCCATCAGTTTGGGAAATGAAGGTGGAGGAGTTTTACAAATTAAAACAAAAAGGCCTTGTTGACTTAAGTCTCCCAAGCTCCGCTTCTGGTCTTAGGAAAACATGGGAGGGTTTACATTATTACCGTCACAGAAGCTGTAGTAGATGGATTGAAGAAATGGGACATGAATAATAGTTATTGAACTCAGTTGAAGTGATTTTACTTGGAGCGCTCAGCCTTTATTTTGTGTGTATTTTTGTTGGAGGGTGACAGGGCTCTACTGAAGAACTGAACTGGTCTGCTGGGGCACGACTGTTCCAGCAGCAGCAGCACAACTAAAGCTTTGAGCTTCAAGCTCTGTTATTGTAACCTCTCTTTCTCCACTCCCTCTACTTTTTTTTGTTCTGTCCATCTTTCGTTCTCTGTATGACTCTATTCAACAGAAGTCGGGTGGTCTTCACATTATTCTTGAGAATGAATCTGTGTGAAAGAGCTCCTCTGTTGCTAAGTAAAATTGGTTCCCACATTATTTACCAATAAACCATCTATGTTATCTCCTAGACACCACTTAGTGCTCCAGTAAAGCACATTCTACTAGCACACCTCGGTCCCCTTTTCTCCAGTGAACTCTTAAGTTGGGTGAAGCTTTTTATCTTAAGGTTTTTTATTTTCCCCAGAGGTAAATAGGAGAAAAAAAAAGAACAGAATAATCTCGCAAGAACCAGATGTGAAATGTGGTCAAAGTGTGAACATGAGTGCGTACACTCTGTGCCTGTTGAATAGCTATGAAAATGAAGGTGATATATCATGCTGTTTAACTACCTAGTTTAAAATCACAGGGCATCATTGAAATGAATGCCTGCAACCAATTGACAGTGATACAGCTGACATTTTATCATGGTGTATAATCATTTTACCTAGAAAAATATTATATTTCCCCATCTTAGCTACCGGCACCAAGACACTGGGCTGTGGAATCATTTTTTCATCAGCTCCCTTCTGGCAACTTTCAGAGGCCCAATGCTTAACTAGATCAAATACGTGTTTCAGTCATTTCAGAGTTCCTCAGAAGTCAAAGCCAGACACAATACATCAACGGCAGCATCCATTAATAGTTCCCCTCGGACCAACATATTATTTCCCTGTCCTGTTTTGATACATCTCCTTTCATCACTGACTCTTCAGCACCTGTGGTGAAAAAGAGTAGCCGTGTCTTAGCAGAGGGGACATTCCAGACGTGTGTAATTCTGCAAGTCCCAGATGGAGCTCACTGTGTACTGTCTAACTCAGGGTGTATGTAGGGGGGCTGGTGTAGGGCGTCAGGGAAGGTGGGGTGAGCGTCGAGGTCTGTATTTCTGCAGAGATGTGTGTGTAGGGCAGGCCCTCTTTGTTGCCCCAGAACAGACCATGGTTTCCTGGAACAATGCAGCTGATGAGAAGCTCTCCAAGGAAAATATGGGTCTGACATCATGGGTTCTTAAAGTGCACAGCTGAGCTAACACTCTCCTGCAATAATCAGTGCTCAGTGAATTTCCACTACAGAGTGCAACAGAGGAGGAAGAGTAGTGAGATTCATGAGTGGGCATGGATGGGCATATCATATACCTGCCTGCTTGCTTGTTCTTCCAGTGAATAAATGTTCATGTGAGATAAGGGCTTCTTTACGATGGCCATTTAGGCAGTCTTCTCCAATCACAAGTTAGCATTTGACCAATGATTATGATATCTATGTTCAGAGCCCCATAATGGAAACTTTTTTTGCTGTCCCAGTGGGTAGAACAGTGTAACTGAAAGACTAATGGAGTATAAAATAGTCCAAAAAGAGTTAATGAATGATGCCCTGCTTGGCCAAACATGCCATACTAACCCTGACTCACACTCCAATAAGTCCAAATGTTCATAGCCTGTGTTAGAAATGAATGTAGAGGATCTGGTTGCCACACAAAAAGTCAGTTGTGTACGTAAGTAGTAGGAGCTCGGTCCAATATCTGTGTCCTAAGGTGCACTCATTTTTCTGAGCTCAAGATTAATTGGGAAGCTGATGTTTCTCCAGAATCATTCAGTTGAACGTTAAGCTGGAGTCGCACTGAAATAGAATTCAAAACTGTACCGCATCAATTTGTTATGTTGTCACATTTGGAAATTCATGAACATTGGTATTTGATATCGATTTGCAAGTGTCATGTTTTTTTGGTAGTCGCAATGGACTGAAGTACTCGGGTCATACCGCATTAGCAAACAATTTATCAGGGGTTACTTGAAGATTAATTTGAACTTAATCTTTGTAGCTAGCACGCAGCAATTTGACTATCTTGGACTAATAACTTATCCTGTATTAGGAGGTTTGGTGGGGTGAAATACCAACCATGATAGTTGGACCAGACGCCTGACAGTCCCCTACTCCACATTTCAAAGGTCTCGCTGAACGCCTGCCAGCCAGACAGCCAATTTATCAGTGAAAATTACTTGATTGTTACGCTATATATTCATTAAAAAGTGCTGACAGTAACTGAAAGCTTTGTCCTGTCACTGCATTTGTCCTCCAAAGACCTGA
The DNA here is from genome assembly GCA_030340665.1 of Neosalanx taihuensis. Classification (NCBI taxonomy): domain Eukaryota; kingdom Metazoa; phylum Chordata; class Actinopteri; order Osmeriformes; family Salangidae; genus Neosalanx; species Neosalanx taihuensis. The sequence continues at coordinate 2,077,561 of CM059307.1, forward strand.
ACATGCTGCTTTACCCTTGGTACACCCACACCAGCTCTGTTTTCCTTGGCAGAACACGCCATTTTGTAGGAAGTATCACTTGTGTGTTTCGTTTCAGACTGGTGAAAGGATTTCCAATCTAATTTATGGGCTGATATTGTGCATCTGACAGTTATCCTCCTTTGTAGAATTCACACTGGCTCAGAGACAATTCTCCTTTGTTCTCATCCCAGACTCCATGCTTGCGTCCGCTAGCTTTCTTCTACAGAGTTAATCTCTCTTGTAGATACCAACACCAGGAGTGTAATATTATGTAATAGTGCTGATGATATACAGCTTTTCTATTGATATAGAAAAGCATTTCACTTTGTGACAATTCAGTTTCATTAACCAGCATCAAGCAGACAGTAAATAATTGTCCAGTCAGCAAAATAATGTTGACAAGTGGTTTATTCAGCAGGAATAGTGAACAATCTGTCAGTATTTAAACATTTTCCTACAGAAGGCAATCGAGTGCCAGAATAACAGCACTTTATTCAAACTGTTTTTATAGTGAGCTTTGAAGTCCTTTAACAATTCTGTGTTGTACCGAAGAGCTTACTAGAGTAACATTGGGCTTTCCAATTGTAATTAGGACATTTGTATTATCTTGGGAAAATATCAATCACTTTTCACTCATTTAAAATATCAGCCATTCTAATGTCAATTGTAACACAATTGTGTTTTCATGATTGGACTGGAGGACCAGAGGCAGATACAATAATCTCAGTCACAAGTGTTTCGATTATAGTTTTATACATGTCTGCCTCTAATGATGCCAAAAACATATCTCTCAACTTTGCATTCAGCCTCACATTACTTCATTTTCAGCTTTGTTTCAGAAAACAGACTTGTTCATGTCTAAATGAATGACAGGTTGTCAACTTAAGCAGCTTTAGCATTGCTGAAAAATGTACGTGATGGAGTTAACTTCAATGAATAGTGATGGCTTATAATCGATTAAAATGTATTGAAGTTGGTCAACAGTTTTGTTGACACTGTTCATAGATAGTTTGTAGATAATTAATAAGTTGTATTGAAGCAAGTGAGGCTGTGTTTTAATCAAAAGGTCTTTGGTATCATAGTCTGGTGACATGACTAAGGAGGACAATCATTGGCTGATTGTCAGCAACAACTCAGCCCTTGTCCAAAACAACCTGCATCTTCATTGGTAAAAATGGGAGAGGCATCCATACATAGAATATGTTGATTGAAGTCAAAAGAGCATTTGATCCCAGTTAATGTACGACCAAATACACACCCATCATATGAACACTAGGAATGTGTTTCATGGTATGATTCACTGTCACTAATGGAGGACACGGATGTGATTTAAGATGAAATGAAACGACTCTGTCTGCCTTACTCATAATCATACCTACTCATGTGTTTGCAATAGTCAATAACCCCGGCTTTCAGATGAATGAAGTTCCTGTACACACATTTCATGACAGACAAAAGTACACTATGACTTATAACACCTTAACATTATTGGAAGATCACAGTTCACAGTACTTTTTGTCAAGTCATTTGGCATAGGGATCCATGTTGAGTAACAACAATAATTTAAAAACAGTAGAAAAAATAGCGTTTACCTTCTTGGGACCGCAACATGATATTTTTCCATGCATTCACAGATTTCACACAAATACATTTGCTCGCTTACACTACTACCTTATTGAAATAGCTTACAAATAAAAACACTATTAAATGGTGGCCACAAGGCTGTGCAAAAGGGAAGACCTCCAATAAGAAGGTTTTCCATCTCGCTTTTTTTCTCTATTATTTTTTTTCAGCCAACCCTTTTGCAAGTAACAAACTACAAAATAGCACCATTAAACAGTGGATAGGATTTTCTTAATACGGTTTTGCTATATGAAACCATCATGTAAAATGATAGAGGAAGAATGCAGAGGATAAAATAAATGGGAGTATTGGTTGATTATACACAGACAGAGAAGGCAGTGCCAGAGAGCCGCTGTCTAATCTGGTTACTAGAATGGGACTGGACTATCATCCACATGGAGGGTTGTGTAAGCCACCCTTCTTCGCAGTCCTGGGATGTCCACAGGACTTCTCAGAAAAGGGTTTTGATGGAGCCAGTGTGTGTGAACCTTGCTCTTAGTAGCAGAGCTCTAATTTATTATACAGTAAAATGGTCTGAACATGAAAGAGATTAACTGGGATAGAGGACATCATGTGAAGCTTGCAGATTTTTGTGTATTTGTTTGTGTATATGTGTGTATGCATATTTGATTTGAGTGTACTTTGGTCTGGAGGTCATTGGGTTCTTGTCTCTTTTTTATAGAAAACATGTAGTCCAGATTGTTAGAAAAGTAGCCATGGTCTCTGTTCCCCTAAGATAACAGAAATGAAAGACTGTAGACCTATTAAAATTAATCATTGATCCTCCTTTTAGTGGCTATTCTTTGGCCTTTCTGTCCACTGTACTGGTCCGAACTTTTGACAATACCACATATTTGACACAGGGGTTCTCTTTCTAATCAAACATCTACATTAGACAATAGATTGTAATAATTATAAAGTGTTTTCTCTCAACTTGAAAAATTACGTCCATGTGACTTTCCCCTGTGATCAATTCCATATGATGTAGCATTTTCTTTTTCAATCAAACTATTATTTTCCCTCTGTTAGTCATGTATGCTAATGAATTAAATTTAGGCCATATCCTTTCTAGGAAAAGAGACCTAAAGCTCTCTTCCAATTTCTTTGACTGTCTAATCAGTGATTATTATGTGAATATGAGCTGACAAATGCATGATACTCCAATAAAAAGGAATCGACTCAATCAATCTTGACAATGGAAGCTCGATTTGACCTAACCAAGCTTCTTAGTGTTAGGCTTCAACTCTTCAGAGATCAGTAAAGGAGAACATCCCAACGAAGTGACAGATCTTGGTTAGCTGCTCTCCAACTGGTTGTTGCCCCAAACATGTCAGACAACTCCAGCAGCAATGGAGCACTACTTACACATGGGGGAATTATAAGATCTTGTATGTGTCTCAGCAGCTAAACTAGCCTGTTACATTGATTTGACATAGAGAATTCATAATAATATGAAATGGTGCAGTGGGTAGGGTGTATTAAATAATCAGGACACCTCTCACATAGCCCAGCACTTTAAATGTCAGGTTTATATCAAACATAGAGCTTATTGTACCATTTCTCCATTTTGATTTTTTTGTTTTGTTTTACAGTGAACCATTCCATAGGGGCACCAGGTAAGGCCACACCCTTGTCTCCTCCCTATGCACCATGGGTCCATCTGCGGTCCCTCACTACATTCTGTAGTTTCTGCCTCCTGTGTTCCCTCGACTTGAGTTTTTCTGATGGACCTCCTAAAGAAAAACAAAGAAGAAAACAAATTCAGTTAAGCAATGGAAAAGTAAGAAAACTCTTGGGGTCATAAATCCTTCCCTACTAAATAAATCCTACTCTCTGAAATGTAATGGACAGGTTTTGTACATTCTGCTGCCACATTCCACAAGCCTTGGACTGACGTTGTGTCTGCTGCTATTTCAATGTGTACTGTATGCCTTATTCTTGGACCATGCACATACCAACCTGTTAAAAACCAGAGGATGGGATTTCAGCACATGATGTACAGTGCAGTAAGAGCAGAATATGCCCTGGGAGGGAGAGTGCCGGCAGGTCTACCACAAAAACCACTTAGTCCTTCTTTACTAATGGAAGAGTACGGAGAAAGTATAACTCTGGGACACAGGTTGGAAGCTGGAAATCAAAATCTTGACATCTTGTCCTCACTGTTTCCTTTTTTGGGACCAGTTAAAAATAAAGACTTATTGGTTTAGTGATGAGTGTCCCCATTTGAACAGACTCTATATTTTGCACTGGCTTGAAAAGTGATTGATACACTTACTGACTTGCACCCAGCGCAATTGACTTTGTACACCAATGCATGTATCATTCTTATTTTTCTGTTCATAAATGCATGTATGATTCATTTAAATGTATGATTGAACTTGCGCTCCAGGGGCAAATTATAATAGCAATACGCCATGGAACAAGTGCTCCTGCTTTTAAAGGGAATGTGAGCTGACACTCTGATTGGGTCATTGCACGTTACGCCCAAACTACACCTGTGACTAATGAAGCTACTTCAGCCCAACCCACTTTACATACATACATAATTACATAATCAAATGATCTTCCCACACAAACTATAGTTGAGAATGTGGAAGTTCAACTATATCACAAGTAATCAGCCCTTCTTGACGCCATCAAGCCACACAAGGGAAAGACCAGGGGGGCGACCCCTTCTACTCTGCTTTGTATTGCTTTCTGATCTTTACAACTGACCTCAAAAAGGTCTTCCTAGACTACCTGACTTCAGTCACCAGTTCTATTCCTCACTATTTCCTGGGAGGGCCTTTCAACAAAGGAGCTTGCATTTTCCATGGGATGCAGTGAACATCTAAAGTGACCATCATACCATCATCGCCAAAATAATGGTGCAGAAAAAGCCACCAGGATATGCATTACTAAGGACTTAATTTACCTTTACACATTTACTTTCTACTTCAGAATATGGCAATTGTTATATTGTATATACTTATAAAGTTGGTCCCATACTTAATCCAAATGATCCAAGTGTTAATCACAAGCATGCTTTAAATACGGCCTCGTATGACCCATTCACACCATGCTGTGGTTTACATCAAGTCCCATCACAAGTTCAGGGAGTGACATACCTTGCAAGAAGGGTGACTACTATGCCCAGATATAGGTTTCTGTGGGGACAATAAAGCAATTTAGATGTGATAGATTTTCTTCCTGTTGTGCAACAGGCTGTTTACTGCCCATCAATGGAAGATCAATCTTCTAAAATATTTGAAGGGAACATTCAAATGAATTGTATTTTCAACCAAGTCAACTATGATCATTTTCTGAAGCTGTTGTGGGATATGACATAATGAACCAATGTTAAAGCCTCGCAAGCAAGCCTCTATGCAGTCTTTTTTATGCACTGTTACGTCCCTGACTGTTGACTACTACGACCTTTGTTTTTTGTGTATATCGTTTTGGCGCTGTGCTCACCTTCTTGTTTTTAGTCTTGTCTGGCTGCTGTGCTGTCCTACGCTCTGTGTTCTTGTCCACTTTGTGCCCTGGGGTACTAACCTTAGGTGTTCTCGGCATGTCTGTGTGGCGTTGTGCACGAACAGAGCGAGCGGCCTTGTCAGGCTTGGCAGGTGCACAGTACATCTCCAGACGCCGTAGCTCACAGCTCCGGAAGCAGCATTCATCCACAATGCCACGGTTATGTGATCGCCGAGCACTGGGCCCATAGCCTGCCGGTTTGTCTGGGTAGGAAAGAGAATACTTTAAGAATCTGTACCATTATTCTGTCACAGTGTCTCAAAGCGGAACAGAGTAGACAGCAACATCTTGCTGTTTGGGTCCTATTATCTGGATATCCATGTCACTAATGAGTTCAGAGTTATTTGCACATACATCAAAGGAGGCAGTAGAGGTCAATACACAGGATAACATAACTGCTCAGCACTGTGTCTCCATTTCAGTATGGCGGATGTCGCTGAGTTAGACAAATTAGCCGTGCAAGCTAATGCTGTATATGATTCATTCACAGGACACTCAGTTTGGTTAGGGTTAGCCCTATGGTGTATAAATGATTGGTAGAAAATGTTTTTATAAATTTTTTTATAAATAAATTTAGGTGGTGAATTTCTTATCCTGCATAGACAGTCTGTACGCCATCCCCCCACCTCAATCTACCACTACTGTTAGGGTTTTAAAATATTCCTTCTGTTACATTAAATTGCACTGATGATCGATGCCTTCCGTCTTTTCCTCTGAGTAACATACGTACAACAACACACAGACCTCCCTGTACAGGTGCTTTAGAAAAAACCAATGGGTTTACAGGCAAACATTCAGATGTTGGATGAAGCCCAACTTTTACAGAGCAGGTTTTTCTCCAAGGTCTTATATCTATGAGAAGAATTAATCACAAAGCTGTAACAACTTGTGGCTTGTAGCCAGGCTCTGGAGCCTGTAATAGCTGAGTGCTAACGGCCAGGTCTTGGGCCTGATTATTCTGATATATGGACAGCGTTAATGACATGGATTTCTTCAGTGTAAAATTTACAGGGTATCACATTGCTCCAAGTGGACCTTTTTTGGCAGCTGTTTCCCAGTAAAAGGAGGTCACCATCACCCAAATGTTGAGAATATCACGTTTGGCCATTTCAGACCTGGTGTCTTTTACCCTGAGGCCCTACAAGCAAGGCCAAACCTCAACCCAGGTGGGCTCAATCAGCCATCAGCAGCCAGGCGGGCCTGAAGTCCCGCCCCCTGTTGGCTATGCTTCCACTTTCATTCACATTTTCCTCAGGATTTCCAGAATGGCTTCACTTACTGACTTTCCAGGAGCTGGTCTTTCTCTCGATATCACACAGTACAGGTGGGTACAACACCCAGCTTCATACTAAAGGTGTTTTCGAATGCCGTAAGAGGGTCCGAATTCCATTCCTTGGACGTCTGCTGTCCGTCTGCTGGCATACCATCTTCCCAATGTGACCATTTCTGTTTAAACATTTGACCTCTGTGTTCCCAGTATGATGGACAAAGAAGAATGCCACATTGCGCACCTGATTGTCAACAGCTAAGTTTCCCCAGAACACACGTTCTATCAGTGGCCTTTATATAAAATATCCCACTTGCCATTTAAAAATCCCACGTCACCCTGGGCAATATAGCCCTGCTAGGCTTTTCCCTGTTACCAAATGAAATAATAATAATTTAATGTGGCATTTACGAGGAGGAAATGCCTTTCCCTCTCAGAGTTAATAGCACTTGGCTCAGAAGCCTGCCAGTGCTGACAAAGTACATTAACTTCTCCTCTTTGCCTGCCTTATCCTGACTATGTTGTTTTGGATAGAGGTGAGGTCCCATTCAGAAACCCATGCACCATCTCAGGTCCCTAGGCACAGTGTACCATAGGAGGATGGAGAGAACAAAAGAGTGAGAGAGAAGAAAAGGAAGGAATGAGGGAAGAAGTTGTGCTGTACATTGTTCCTTAGAGAAGTTATTAAAGTTATCTAAGACTAGTGATATACTGTATATCTTACACTTGAAAATCTAACCAAGAGGTCTCGTAGTCTTCCATGTGGTCTGGAGCATGGTTTGAATAATACTGTATATTATGAATTGCCTTCTTAATCATGGTTCTTGATGTCTAACAAGCACCTCTGGGGGAGAGACATGACGTGTAATCCTGCAAGCAGACAGGTTGCTGCGAGCCAGAAGTCGACTGTGCATAGTTCTTTGGACTGTTTTCCAATTTCTTCAAATAAAGCCTCACAAATTAACATCCGCTATTATTCTCGAAATAGCCCTGCAATCCTGCTGAACAAACAGCAGGAGAGGAGAGGAAAATCAGCTGGCACAGTTTTTAACATGCACAATAATCAGCTGAAGCAAGTATTAAAAAGCAGAATAATCAGGTTAAATAGTTTCTATGGCGTATTTGGAAGGGATCACTGTAATCCCCATAAACAGAGTTTTTGTATGTGAGCTGTTGTAAACAAACAGGGAAAACAACCTTTCCTGTTAGGCTGAGCCTCAAACATGGCCAGTTTAAGGGGGGATCCATTAGGAAAGCCATTGTTTTTTTCGTTTGTTCGCTTGCCATTCAGGTCAGATTAGTGGACACTAATTTTGTTTGTGTGTTGTATCCGGCAGTCAAGACAGATTAGGGAACAATTTTGTTTTGATGTTGTTTGCTATGATGCACGCCTCCACCCTGAGGTGGGGGGAAGGGAGAAGTCCTCTTCCTTTTTTGTGCCATCTCACAGATAAAGGATGTAATGACTCAAGGGACAAATGCTGCTGAAAGGAATAGTGAGTTCCTGGATCATGTCACACTTGATTGATGACTGGCATTTAGATCCATATGAGCAGTGCTAATAATAAGTGCTACGGATGCTTGAGATGCATTCAAAAATTCACACGCATAAATAGACATACTGACTCAGAAACAACAGACTCAGTGACGACATCACAAACCCACTGACTCTGATAGTGTTAATCTAAACAGTTCATATTATTTTTAACAAGTCATTCTTTGCCTGACAGACGAGTGAGAAAAGTCACAGAGAGGTCGCCGCACCATCTGGCTACTATGGAAGCTGAGTCTGTGAATCTGCGGGAGACATTGCAAATAGCAGGCATTCCTCAAAGGAGTAGCGCTGGAAAGAGACGGCTGGATTCCCCCCCTTCCAGAGTGGCACAGCAAGGATCGGAGTTTTAAGGCCTCGTCGTGGTCAATAAAAAACCATGGATTCTTGGTCAGTGCAGCACACTGCCTGCAGAGTGTCAGGGAGTTTATGGCTGGACAGGGACTACGAAAACTGCTATAGACCTGGAAACTAGCTCTTTATCACTGGTACCACAAAACGTTTATAGCCAAACTACATTTTCTTCTCATTTTCGACAGTTTTGTCTCATTTTGTTACGCGATTAAAACAGAGCATTGAAAGGCATCAGCCTACATGATCTGTCATAGTGTGCCACGCTCCCAGGGGACAGGACATGCGAGATGCTGCTGATGTTTCTACAGAGAATTAAATGACAAGTAGGCAAGGTCTGAGTGGATGGATTTTTACCAGGGTCAAGTTTTCATTTGTTAGCCTTAGTACAGGTCAGATAGATGGTTACAGGTATGTGGTTGGATAAATTAAAAGCTATATGACATATAAATTGAGTGACATTTATATGGAGTTATTAAGTATGATGTACATTACGTACTGCACCACAGGAGTACTCAAAACACATTGAGCCTGAATGCAGAGACTCCATGTCTGTTCTTTTCATGTGGTGCCTCTTTGTTTAGATGAGTAGTATTTCAGACAGGGGCAGAGTTTTTATTTCATCCCTCGTTGGAAAACGACACCTTTTTTTTCTGTGGTGAAGTGGACACAGGAGGCCTTTCTTTAATGCTGAGTGCCTTCCGCTGTGTGTTCAGGTCCAGAGTAAAACTGGGTGTGGGGGGGTTGGGGGGGGTGGGGGGGAGGGTGGGTGGGGGGCATCCTGATCATCCTTTAATCCCTGTAATCCCCTGCTGCTCAAGGACAAGGCCTAGCTGTGTGCGTGCATGTGTGTGCGTGCATGTGTGTGTGCGTGCGTGTAGCTGATGTGCTGTTTACACGTTCTAACACTGATGGCTCCAGCTGTTTCAAGTATAACAGGAGGAGACAAAAGCTAAGAAAGTCTTATCTACACTCGTTCAAAAGCAGTTTACTACCCACCTCTTCATTCCTTGTTCATTTCACATGCCGCTGCAAGAGGATGACTCAACCTTAAAACAAATGCCTAGAGGCAGTTATTAAACATTCTTATATCGTAAATATTATCTTTGTCAGAGATTGGGTGACTGTAAAATCCAAATGGTCCTAATGTGTTTGATAAACTACATAATTTAAAGGAATAATCTTGTTTAAAACTGTCTTATCTCCAACTGGTTGTATTTCATAGACAAGCAAAAATGTAGTGGGTGATTAATAGTACCTAAGCACCTCTTAGATTTAGACTTGGGTTTATATTACACGTTGGGGGAGGCAGCTACTAACGGACAAGAAGCTGAGAAGCCATTCTTCATTTTGATTCTGTTGTAATTCCGTTTGACCTTGCTCTTTTTGGAGAGCACTGATCGCAGGGGGCGCAGATGTTAAACTGAGTAAGTATCCTAGGATGCATTTCAGCAGGAAATGGATGTCACTTTGGGGCAATGAAGACAATGGCCCTAGCCAGAGACCCCAGTATATAATTCATGGCATGCCTATCAACATATCCTCTTCCACGCAACTCATGATTATCTGCTAAGGCATTACAAAGACAACTGAGGATTTCCAGGTCAGGCTAATAATTGGAAAAACTGACAACAGTTATGCATTTTCCCCTCGTTTTGGAGACCACCATAAAAAGTATATATATATATAAATAAATACAAGATTTCCATTGAGTAGTATTTCACATTTCTGTCAGGGTAATGAAATCTGAAGTCTTGAAATGCAAGTGCAGCTACTTTACCAGTGACATAAGGTAAGGTGGATTGGCAATGCCTCTGACCGCAGAGAGCCCAGTGTCACCGCAGCACCCTCTGACGACACATCATCACCCCGAGGGTTGCCAAGTTCAACATAGGCAGGCTGGAGGGGAAGAGTTTAGGCTGGGCCCAGCTGTCACACTCCCCAGTGCTGAACCAAAATGGATTCTCCAGATACCTCACCTAGTGAGTCAACGTTTTGCCTGTGTTTCAATCTGACAGCAGGAGAGGGGTCTATTTTCCACAACCTGCACCCTGGTACACATAGCTCAACCTCTTCCTGAAAAAGGATAGTGTGAGAGAAATGCTCTCCTTTCTGAAAACACAAGCGATTGTAGCATTGATGGATGGATGATTTGCAGTTGTGTGACTGCTCAGTATAGGGTAATGCCATTAAGGCAAGAGTCACAGAACAGGTCAGTTGAGGTCTGGGGATTTAGAGGGCAAACAGGTTAGATCCTTTGCCATTGTCCATCATTCACGTCATCAACCACATGTTGAGAATCGGCCTATTGTTAAACATTTATACATGGACTAAATGGGATGTTAAAAAAAAACTATGAAAGAGAAAAATGAATCAATTTAATACTCCCAGTCCATATTAAATCCATTCAGTCTCACCTCATCAAATCACTCTGACACCATCACACCTCATCAAAATCTTTACACATCTTAAATATTTCATTACCTTCCCACAAATTCATCACTCCTTTTTCGTGTGTCCAAGCTCTCAACTCTCACCCTTTATTAAAACAAACAGTTGTAGTATAAAAATGGGATTGACAAGAAGATGTCTGTGCACATTACTGCACAATGGGAAGTTAATAGCCGTCCACATAAAAACACCACAGTTGTTCTGCATGTGAGAACTGGTAAGCGTGGCCACATGGTCTGCAAGTGCCAAGTAAGCACATGATACCAGTAAACCCATTCTAGGTCTGCAGTTCTGGTTCTTCCAAAAAGGGGAACCAGTATTCACAGCAGCATTGCTATCACTGAGGGAGAGCTCAAAGCACCTTGCGTCAGTTGCTCCATTTTAGTCATCCTACTCTGGCTCTTGTGTCTCTAATGGAAACAAAAGATTTAAATCCTGGACTCTTGTTGTGGGGTTTTCTTTGGATGGCTGTGCTCTCTCTTTCTCTCTCCTCCCTCTCTCTCCACCCCCAACTTTCTCTCTCTCTCTGGAAAGAAGTTCACTGCAACATGGAGTTTTTCCCTCTTATAGATATGGAGCCAAATTCCACTTAGTCCTTTTCCTCTTGGAAGGGGTTGAGATTTGCCATGAGCAAAATATACTATATTCCTGTTAAGCATCAGTCTGCACGTCATTTACCTCTCTGTAACGCCCATACTGTCTCATTTCTGCGTCAAGAACTGGGCACAGTGCCATACTATATTGAACTAGGTCGCAAGCACATTCCAATCAGTGATTAATAAAGATAAGCCTGTATACATACGGCTGTTCTGACAAAATAATTGTAATTATTTAATAGTAGTTAAGAGACCAAAACAGAACCCGTGAGAAGCGGGGAGTGAGGGTCCATATCAGAAAGTAAAGGAAACATGAAAAAATATGCTCTTTATTTATTCATGAGGGTGCGCATATAAGAGCAATGGGGATGGAGGCCGTTATCCTTTATGAATAAGTCAAAAGATGCACTTACTGAAATAAAAGCCTCTGTCTCCACATACAAACTGCAGCGTGTCGACCAGCTCCGCCCCGCACAGGGTCTCTGGCCCTGCCCCTGTTGCCGCCGGAATCAGGGCTACGACGCCCAGCAGTAGTGAGAGGGTGTGAGTACAGGAGAGACAGCACATGGCACACTGCGCACAATGGGAAGAAGGAGGAAGCATGTAGTTTGGTTAGAACGACGGCGCAGCAGGTTGGTCACGTGGCATCAGAGGGATCATTCCACAATCAAACCCAAAGTAGTTTTATGAGGTTGCCTTGTATAGTCTGGCACTAACAGCCGCTCAACCCAAGGAGAGGAAACAGGTGTCAACACGCCACGACCAATTGTGACAACGTATTGGCCAAACTAGTTAAGACTCTGATAAGAACATATTTGCCACTAATGCAAATATTGCAATTAATTCAAATATTGCAATTAATGCAAATAATGCAAATATTAGATGCATTTTTTTAATCATCCATAGCTAAATGTGTCCATAAAAGGCTTAGTTTAAAGGATGCACTGTGACCGGCACGCGCCCTGTCTTCAGCAGATGGTTGCATGGTCAGTTTGGAGCATGCAGTCACACTTTGCCCACAGTCTTATCCAACGTGGTTAACTAAAGGCTTCCTGCCGTAACATCTGTGATATTGGATCATACCTGCAGTATGCAAGGCTGTCAGGTTACTAAGCATCAGCATTTGCAACTAAAATGATCTGTGCCAATTGATGTCTTTGAAAAGCATCATTTGCCTTTGCACACTGACAGTAACATTACTAGCTCTTAGTACGCACGCAAAAAAACGATGGTTTATGAGCCCTGGATCATCCAAATATGAGATGGAAAACGGCTATCCCGCCAAACCCAGTAGAGGAAGCTAAGTGGGCCAAATATACATCATAAAGAGAATAAACACGGGATCCATCTACATCAAACTCTTACCACAGTCTCCCTTCCCAAATAGCGCTCTTAAAGACTTCTTAAGTCATCCCCCTTGAAAGTTTTTTTGTCTTCTTTCATTATTGGTCATTAACAGAATCAATACAGAGTCAGGATAAATGATACTGAAAGTTGAATAACGCTGCATAAGAGGGTTTATGATTAGGAAAACGACACCGGAGCAGCACTGCGCAAACATAATGATGATTCTGGAAATTCATTCATATCCAAGGAGTGTGCTAACACATGCAAGTCTATCTGGAGATTCCCAGAAAGTCAATTAAAGTAGAGGGGGGAATTCCTCTATTTCTATTTGAAACCCATTGGGAATGCTCTCCAGCATCATGCATTTCAATACATTTATTTTCCCCTAAAACATTTCTGCAAAAAGCATTAATGCATAAAATGATAAAATGTTTCACAGCATCTAATCCTTTAAATCATATGCAATACTATAGGACGAAGCTTTTATTGATTTGTTATATTAAATCTGAACGTAAATACGGTTTCTTTATCTCCCCCCCAAATTATAACTGAATGACCAAAAGTCAAGTCAAATTATATCCAATAAGTTACCTTGAAGACATCACATAAATGCCACTTGGAGGAATGACCGCTAGACATCCCCACGGGTCTCGCACGACAAAGCCCAGCAAAAATCAACTTGTTTGAAGTCATTAAAACCAGGCGAGAAAGAGGATGAGATGCAGGCAATGTCACATCTCCATATTCCCACTTTGTTCCATTGCGCAGGCTCGTTTTGGGAGAAGTGAGATTTAGCGCGAACAGGAGACGGATTTAGAGAGAAAATCCCTCACATTTATCTACATTACACAGACATTTTCAAACAGGAAACAGCTGGGGCAGCATTTTCTCTTCTCCTCGTTTCTAAAGTTATTCATTAAGGATTTTTTTGGGCACATTTTCAAATCACGTCATTTTCTCCTTTTTTCTTGGAACGGGATTGAATTTTGATCTCTTTAAGACTTGGTTGGTGGTTGAAGTCAAGATCAAGCGCTACAGTTCTCCCTGTTGGACGAATAAATCTGAATTGTTGAAGGTTTTGAAAATAGCATTATTTTGTTTTCACTGCGCGCCCCTGTGCGTAATTTGGGTTCTTTCACAATGAAAATGCTTTGCGTTTATGTAAATTCACCTGTAACCTTACGGTATATTACACTGATTAATGAATTAATTCACTTTTTTTCATTTGGATTCATCCTTGTCCCCATTAGTGTAAGACAATCCACAAATCAAAATTAATGTTAACAGACATGCCACTTTATTCATTGTTTTATGTGTCATGCTAATATGACACCTCGATTTGAACTGAGTTCCATCATATCAGACTTCATCAGGCTTACTGTGACTTGACAGCCCACAAATGGAACCACAATGTGGACTGTAGATGTATAAGGACAATTAATTTAGCATTCCCTTGAAGTTTCATTTGATTGCAGATATGCTTGCAGCTAGGGGCAGTATGTTTTAAAGACCACTGCATAATTGTGCAAGGGCTTAAAGAGACTATTGGAGCAAACAAAGAAGAACAACACTGATTTAGTGACGAAACAGGAGATCAGTGCTGACGCATTCATGAAGGATATCACATAGCTAAGACACTGTTACAAGTGCACTGCACAAACAAGGTCAGCTCTACCCAAAGATGCAAATATCTACAGTAGTAATACTAATGTAGGTTAAACCACGCAGGTTAGTTGTTTATTGAACAGGCAGAGTAACTTAACTGATCTATCCATTTATGTCCAATTGAAAAATGTCTTTATAAATGGAACTACTTCAGATAATGTCGTATCATAGAGAAGCATGTTATTTTTTTGTTACCTATGACTTATAGCGGTGCAATAATTCCTTGGTTTCAAGCCCAGATAACTAAGAACGTGTCCTCACTCCATTTCAAATCCTCTTGTCTGTAAGAGTTGAATATGTAGCTTACAGCTCTAAGGAGATTGGGTTCATTCTGAAGCCGGTCACTGCATAACCTTAGTGGCGCTCTCTCTTTCAAACATTTGACATCATAATCTCTGACATGCTGACTGGCACAGAAGAGGCAGGATGTGCTCTCTATGTCTCTATTTCAAGTCCCTGATGGATTGTTTAGCTGTCAAGAGCATGGGATATTATGATGCTTTTCTAATGAGAACAAAGCTGCATTGAAAAGCAGAGGATGACCTTGTTAGAATCAGGGTTAGAGTCCCTGATGCCATGAAAAGAAAGCTCTCCTGGCGTTTTATCACTCTCAAACATAACGTCTTAAAATGTGTTAGACCTTGATTGACCCTTGGTCCTTTGTTGGAGAAAGTTGTTAATGATGTCAATGGATTATCCCTGTGCTGGGTGTTGATGTCGTCACTGCTGCTGTACTATTGATGGAACTCTGCTGATGCATTGTGCTGACCTTCTCTCTTCTTTCTCTCTAATATGCAGCACTCAGGGCTGTCTCCTTGCCAGCCCCCTCTTCCCCCTCCCTTCTCTCTCTCTTATTCTCTCTTTCTCCTCCTGTTTCTCTCTCTCTCTTTCTCTGCCCTCTCTATCTTGCTCTCTCTCTCTTTGTCTGTCTGTCCAACCCCCTCCCTGCTCCCCCTAGACTCCCCCCCCCCCGCCCCCCAGGCACCACCCACCCCAGTGAACTCATTGACCAGCTAAAGACTTGTTTTCACTCCCAGGGCTTCCAGGGGGAAAGGAAGGGCTGACAGCATCCTCTGTCTGGCCCAACCTCCCAAACATGCCCATGTCAGGCCAGAGGTGAGGACAATAGAGTAGCATACTAATCAATGTGAAGAGAAGAGAGAGATCCAGGACTGAAAGTTCCTGAAAGAGAGCTATTTTACACACAGCTTCAAAGGCATTCACCAAAAGTGTAAGCGAGTAGAGAGGTGTGTAAAGAGCACAACTGGTACCCAGGAAAGAGGGAACTATGTCTGGGTACACATAGTGAGTTCACTCAAGGACACATATAGACAGTTCAGTTCTGTCAAGACTTTATATTCTCTGATTAGTTGTTTTGCAGTTAGCAAAGTGTCGGAAGGCTATTCTGTTCTTTAACAAGCTACAGATAGTTAGAGGTTATGATAATTATCTCTGTTCATAACCACCTCCAAGTGCTTTAGTGTGTAGTTGCTAGGATCTCCATGAGGACAAAATAAATGTTTAAACTTTCCAAAGACAAACGGACATGTGTATGGAGGTAGTAAACAATACCATTACACCACATTTTAAAATCCAGGCCCCATGACAAAAACCACCCATTCTTGGAAAGCCATTTCAAGAGAATTGAATCATTATCATCGCAATCTTGGTAATGATTCAAGAGCAGAGCAGTGGGGATACATTTGTGAATCATGTATGAGATCCCTGACAGAGCATCTTACTCCTCACACTGGGATGAAGAGAGGGTCTTTTGGGGTAAAAATCTACTGCTTGCTGCCTGGCTGGCAGAGGATAGTGGGCGTGGTGCTCCTTTGCCCGCTCCCTGGCACCAACCATGTCAAGGAGAAAGGGGTTTGCCAGGCCTCAATTATAGGGGAGTCATCCAGGACACACTGAAACAATTACGGCTCCATATAAATCAATATGCTGCTAGTTTAAAAGAACAGTGATCCGCTCCCAACACTATCTGAGTAGGGTCTGACTCAGGTTAGCTTTGATTCCCTAACATGATAACTTTTCAGTGAAAGTAGGGTTGAACTTTGTGCTGCTGCTTCTGAGCAATGTTGAATTGGCATGACTTGGACTTTTCGAGTTGTTTATGATCAATTGATAAAAAATAACAAAACATTTACGAAAACATTCAGGGACCAGGTTAAAGTGAGATTGATTGAAACCTTTATTGTCCCCTCTGGGGAAAATTAGTTGTCAAAACAGCTCATGCTTGTAAGAAAAAGAAAAAGAAAAACAGAGTTAATACATCAATATAAACACCCTGCTGGTTCCAATAAATAAGTCCCTAAAATAACCACAAAAAATAATCCACTAAAAGTAAACAATCCGCTAAAATAGTCAAATAAAATTAGCTAAAGTGCATCTTGTGCCATGCGCAGGTGAAAGTCCAGATAAAGTCCAGACAAAGTCCAAGTCTAGCTTAACTCTAGCTCCAGGTCTCCCCGTGCCTGCAGGGCCTGGTTGTAGAGTCGGAGAGCAGCTGGAATAAAAGACTGTCCAAATCTCTTTGTGTTCTGACGGGGGAGGACAAATCTGTCACTGAATTTGCTCCCCATCCCCGTCAGCTCAATGTACAATGGATGGGAGGGATTGGCCAACATGGCCACCAATTTCTTCCCCATCCTCTGGTCAGCCACCACCTCCAGGCTGTCCAACCCGGTCCCCACCACAGAGCTCGCCTTCACCAGCTTGTTCAGCCTGGTAGCGTCCTTGGCACAGATGCTGCTTCCCCAACAGGCCACGGCGAAGAGCAGGACACTGGAGACCACTGAATGGTAAAACATTCTCAGTAGCCTATTACAGACATTAAATAGAGTAGACTGGGCATTAGATAAATGCAGATTGAGAAAAATATGATTTGTTTATTAGTTCATGAAGAGGTTATGGTTCAAAACAGCAGATTTAGGTTACCTCTCCACATTATAGTCTTTAAAATGGTGTATTACTGATATTTAGTCTCCATTTACGTATGGTTCTTCACATTTTGTAGTTCTGTGGATTCCCTTACCAAAAAAAAACATAACAGAACATAACAGATTGATGGATTGAGAGCCTTGCTTAAATATTTTTCTCCCATTTGATTTAACTTGTGCAAAATTAACACAAACACATTCACATTCTATAGAGTCTGTCTAACTCATTTAGGTAGGCTGCGTAGCCTATATGTGGGACTGATTGTACATCTACTGACAAAGAGCGGTCCGAAACCCCCTCATGCAGGTTTTCTCGGAACAGCAGTCTCATCCTTCTCAATCTTACGACATCGCGCATTTCACCACCTCTACTCTACTGTCACCTTGTGATCCGTTTGAGAAACGCATCATGTGCGAATGCGGAAAATAACAGAGTACCTCATTGGCTCGTGAACCCGGAACGAGTCACGTGTCTGACGTGAACAATTGGTCACAGTGTCACATGAAACATCCCTTTGGAAAAGCTATTTGTTTTTATTCAGAAGATCTATACACAAGTTATTTTACAATCGAAAACATCAAGCCAGTAGACTGATATTCTGCCTGATATTCAACATGGACGAAGACGGACTACCTATCGTGGGATCTGGAATAGATTTGACCAAGGTTAGTATTTCCTTGCGAATTCATCAACTAAAGCTAAGTCACTAATAAGGTAAGCACGATTTGCTACTCCGGATAAGTACGATGCACGGAGTTTCCATGTGCAGAATCGTACCATAAGCGAAATTCCTGCCATGATGGTTACCCTGGCCCATGTTCCACCGTATAATACCTAAAACGTTGGAGTTCAGTTCATTTTAGCCTTACGGGAATTATAAACGGGGCCCCATACCTTGCATATCTAACATTGTGTCTCTTTCTTTCTAAATGTGCTTGACCTTTAGACTAACCCAGCATACATTATATTCCATCCAGGTCCCAGCAATTCAGCAGAGGAGAGTTGTTGCCTATCTCAACCAGTTCATTGTGCACACAGTCAGATTCCTCAATCGCTTTTCGGTTGTTTGTGAAGAGGTATGTTTGTTGCCTTTACATTTTTCTCTTCATTTTTTGGGAACATTAGCCTATTGAGAGATACAGTATTCCTCTCCTTCCTGTACAGAAACTTGCCAACATATCACTTCGGATACAGCAGATTGAAACAACCCTCAGTATTTTGGAAGCAAAGGTGGGTCACTCACACTGAAGAAAAATATAAATGTAATTGGGTTTATTATGGCAAGTTAAGGAGGCTCATGTACTAAGATATGTTGGCTCATGTACTAACAGAAGTGTATTATCCTGTTAAACATAGCTATCCTCCATTCCTGGACTGGAAGAAGTTAGAGTGGATGGGATTGGTCAACAGCCGGCAACAGAATCCAATGGTCTAGTAACAGTTCCAAATGATGTTCAGATAACTTCCTCTCTACCAGTAGTACCAGCCGAGGTATGTGCTTTATCAGTTACACATTCCCATACACAACCTCTCACATACAGTAGGTATAATAGATGGATGTTCTGTGTCCCAGACCTCTCAGAATGTCCCAGAAGCTGTTCAGGAACAGAGAGTAGAAGTGTCAGAGAATGTCCTCACTGTGGCCAAGGACCAACGCTATGCCCGTTATCTGAAAATGGTGCAAGTGGTAAGTCAATCTCAGTCTGAATCGAAAATGTTTGTTGATTTCATGTTTGTTTTTTAATAAGGGGGAAAAAAGAGATAACTTTCTTTGACAGGGTGTCCCAGTTATGGCAATAAAGAACAAGATGGTTTTGGAAGGACTGGACCCCAACCTCCTTGAGTGAGTTAACTACTGTTAAAAAGGTTTTTTGTACTTTTTTACTTAAATTAGTAGGTGTGTGATGTTTAAAGGCAGACCTTTTTGGCCCTTTGACTTTTATGGCCTTCTTTATTGCAGCACACCAGATGCACCTGTGCCTGACAGTGGTAAGAAAAACACAGCGGAGGCAGATGATAATAGCTCTGACAGCGAATCATCTTTCAGCGACTGATCTCTCCATATCGCCATGACACCTGTCTATGGACCGCCCCTCCCTGGTCACTAATGATCCAGGACTTTGCACTGTGCTGTGCATGCATGGCAGGAAGATATGTTTGTGTTTCTAACTTGAAGGACTTCAAAGTATCCAGTCTAGTCAGTTTTATGCCTGAATCATTTGAAGGAAAGCTTGAGACGCACAAAAAGACAGATTATTACGTAGCTGTATCAGCAAAGAATGAGAGAGACTTTCAAATGATACATCTCCAATGTTAAGGTAGTCGGGATAGTGGAGTTTTTATTGACAGGAATCTTATACCGAGACAAAACTGAATCACAGAGCATTTTTCTTTAAGATGCATTGGGTAAATGTGCCTGCTAATAGAATCATTCCATGGCCTATACAATTAGTTGTATGTGACAGCCACATACATTGTTTTATAGTGTGTCTGTACTGAATGTTTTTGTGTGTTTGTGTAAGAGAGAATTAAAGCCTGTGTTCATATTTTGAAAATGGTACTGTCTTACACTACTACTGCTACTGTATGAGACATTTCATGTTATACAGAAGGTGACTAGAGTTATTCAGTGAGACACTGAAATTTAGTAACTTATTGTGGCTTGGTTGTCAAGAATACTTTAACATGGTGGCACTGTTGGGTATATGTATCAAACGACCCTGCTATTTTCAAAGTGAATCAATGATAATGGTTATATACAAATATTTCTTTGAAAATTATGATTTTGTGTGACCAGATATTTTAGAAAGCCAGCAAACCTTGGATCTTTGGTTACATTGACAGACCTGATATGTGGTATGAAATGAAAAAGCATCAGCAAATGTGTATGTATGGCCCCAGCTCAATGAGTTTCAAATGATTATGAAAGAGTGTCTTAAGGCAGTCAGAAAAACTGGAAAGCACTTTGTTTACAAATGTAGGCCTATTGACATTAATGTATTAAGCAATGCTTGAAATAAATATTAACACATTTTACATTGGAGTGCCCTTTATTTTTCAAATGTAAACTCTTAAATACAAGCTTTCATCAGCAAGAACACCAGCACCAAATTGTGAAACACCATGATGTCCATTTTCTTTTGAGATGTATTGTAACCCTAAAGCTTATTGAACTTGAACTACTTGCCACAATGATCATGTGTTTGCTTTATCATTAACTTGGCTGCTCAGGAAGTGGACTCTAGCTCTACATTCTACTTCTAAATACAAACGATGCAGCTGCATTTCGATCATTAAGCAGTTCATGTATTGGGAGTCCGCTCTCGTTGCTTCTCAGAATGTTGATCAGTTTCCAGGTGAGACAATATGCATATTGATATGACTATTCCACAAACTCTGTCCTCATCTTTAATGTAAACATCTGCAAGAAACCAAAGAAAAAAGGGAAAATCCCATGTAAAAATATCCAATATCAATACCCAATGTTCCCTATGATTATGACAAAGCAATCCCTTGAAACTCACTTTGAAATCCTGAATGTATGTGAAGAAGAAGAATACAAAGCTGAAGGCAACAGTCCACTCACTCGCCGCACTCACAAGATGGAATACAAAGTCCTAGAATTATATAGACAGGGGAAACGTCATAAACTCCTTAGAGACTTAAAAGATCTTAAAAGTCAGGTTTTTAAATGTTATCTAATACTACATTAATACTACACCTTGTCCCCTGTGTGTCTGTGCAGACTGGTTTGTGTCACAAAACCAGCGCAAATAATTGCTGGATGACAGTTAAGAACTTAAAGGTGGCCTATGCCATGTAATTTAGGAATCATTTTAGATTATTTATTGTTATGCGTAAATGATTTCCAAGGATACTGGGGAAAACTGCCAGGAAGGCAATGGTGGAAATGGCCACACGTGTGTAGAACAGGGTGGTAGAGCATCCATGAGGGTGAGCGCAGTATGAAATAACAGACTGGAGTATGATGTACACCACACCGCACACAAAGAAGAGCAGAGCTCCTCCATCATGAACTACTGTTACTGTCGTTTCCTGAAAAGACAAATCACACAGCAGAAGGGGGCGGTGACAAGCTGCGGACATCATTCCTATTTCTGTGGACACATTTTCATTGTTAAGAAGAGAGGAAACATTTTCTTCTTTCAAGGAGGCAAAATTCCTACTCAATGAAACTTGCCTGAAAAGTGGCAACAAAACACATCCCCAGACAAGACAGCATTCCTATCCAGAAAGCTGCCTTATTCAGACATGGGGGCGCACCATATGTCTTCTCACAGATTTTCTCCACAAACTTGTACCTGGCATACATGGTGACCATACCTGTAAGTCAGTTAACATGGTGCATTAGGTTTTAATACACATTATGAGGTTCATAAGTTTAGAACAGGATTTATATATATTTAAATTGTAAGTATTCTTACAATTTAACTGGTTTCTACATATGATACTAACTATAGTAACATGTCACAACCCTCTTATCATTAATTGTAAGTTTCTGCTTTCAGTTTCTGGGAAAGGGGAAGAGTGACAAACATTTTGCCATGGAAAACCCAAAGTTGAATAGGCCTGTAATAACTGTCCATCACATTGTATTTTTTTTAAATTTTCACCTGTAAATGAAGTGATTGCTGTCATCAAGCCAAAAATGCAGCTCTCTGGTGGGTTGGCTCCAGTATCACTTTCAGAGGGAAAATGGCAGGTGTTTGGAGTACATCATTAATTTCAATTTGTGGTATTTTGTATGAACAAATTGTGTACACAGAACTGATCAGTGTGAGTTTACTATGAATCTATGAAGTGTAAAAGCACAGCAAATCACAGTATTTTCGTTTAGTGATTGTTTGTGGCGTTTTGTAAATACAGATATGTAAACATGTCAAATACATTTTGAAGGGACTGGCATTGTCTTAAATAAACATTAGCCATCTTTTAAGAATTTGATCAAAAGATCATTAAGGACATGTTGTCTTTGTAGACAGGAGGCTGCAGGTTGCACTACTACCGAAAACGAAACTTATTCAAAAGAACGTATGAATCTGTTTTCCGTAAATTTGAAAAACCTGAAAACTTCAGTAGCCTAAATTCAAAATTAATCAGCTTTTCCTTCTCTTAAAAGCAATTCCAAAGTTGGATATAAACGATGACATAAGGGATATGCTGTTGTTGTCGAAAATAATATATAAAAGTGCAAACAAGTAAAAATAAATTCTGCCAACTTACCTAATGTATGGAAATATAACATCAACATCTCGTTTAAACAATGATATTATATATGAAACGATAAAAGTGCTTGAAGACGAGATAACCAAAAATGATGGCCAAAAGCACATTCCTTCCATAAACCAAAGCATGTCGATACAGAAAAAGTATATTTACACCTGTAAACCCACGAAGATTAAACAGTTAGGGAAGCAACACCCAAAAAGTTATTCCGTTATTTAGTTAGACCATTTCTATGATTTAGCGACATCATTCTTTCACAGAGAAGCAACCACTGCACATGTTGGCGTACAAGCAATAATGAATAAGATACTTCCTTTCAGTTGTAAGATCTTCCTTAGTCGTCATTTCGACTAT
Organism: Neosalanx taihuensis; assembly: GCA_030340665.1. Taxonomy (NCBI): domain Eukaryota; kingdom Metazoa; phylum Chordata; class Actinopteri; order Osmeriformes; family Salangidae; genus Neosalanx; species Neosalanx taihuensis. The sequence continues at coordinate 2,100,494 of CM059307.1, forward strand.
AGACCGTCTGAGTTTAGCCAAGTATCATATCTCTCTCTCTTTCCTCTCTCTCTCTCTCTCTCTCTCTCTCTCTCTCTCTCTCTCTCTCTCTCTCTCTCTCTCTCTCTCTCTCTCTCTCTCTCTCTCTCTCTCTCTCTCTCAATACGAACGTTCATTGATCTAAGTTTGAATGAACATGAGCAAACAAGTACATTTAATTTCAATGTGTTGAGGTCAGTTAGTGGCGCATGTCATATCTTTCCTTGACGGTAGGGGGCGATGTTGAAGTTTTGCGAGAATTCCTGCGTCATCACCACTGAGGAAGTACAATTTTTGGGTCATGTGTTTTTCGGTCCATCGTTTGCTAGGCTGTCAGCTGACTAATACCTTAGCTTATTTTCTGCTAAGTCGTGGATGTTATTTGATCACTGATGAATGGCTCGTATGAAATGGATTACCAAGGAGAACCATGGTGATCATCAATTCAGTCCTTAAACTCTTGCAGAGACAGACCTATACCTGTCTGTCTCACCGTTATGGGCTTTACCTCTGCTTTGGGGGGATTGTCCTCATGATAGTTTCCGCCTTCCAGTTTGGAGAAGTAAGTTGAAAGAAAGCTTTTTTACAAGTTAAACATTTCCATCCAGTGTGCTGGCCCTCGTGTATTAATAATGCACATCTTAGCATGATATGTCACCAGTAAAGTAGCTCATCCAATGTGACAAGAAGCTGGCTGCGATCGAGCCAGCCAGTGACATGTGTGCATCTAAGATGTGCATGCCACATGTATGTGCAGGTGGTGGTGGAGTGGAGCAGGGACCAGTACCATGTGTTGTTCGACTCCTACAGAGACAATGTAGCAGGGAAATCCTTCCAGACCCGGTGAGTGACGCTTAGCCTTGTCATTGGCTTAACTATTTTTTATTGTATTACTATTATTGAGAGTTGTATTCTAACAAAATGTTTTTGTTGTTGTTGCACAATCCATGTCATGTGTTGAGAAGAACAGACCTAACGTGGTGCTTTACTTAAAGGTTGTGTCTGCCAATGCCTATCGATGTGGTGTACACCTGGGTTAACGGCACTGACACTGCTCTGATGAAGGAACTGCGAGCTGTTAGAGAAAACCTGGAAGAGGAGCAGAGAGCGCTGAGGTGCAGGAGAGCATGCATCATCTTACCACATTTACAATAACATTTACATACCATGATGACTTGGTTGTTACTGGGGTTTAGCAATGCTGCTTTGTTGTCCTCTGAATCAGTCCAAAAAAAAGAGAAGATTATAATGTAAATGTATTTGCTGTCATAACATAACACCTTTTGGAATGAAAGTATTATTGACAGAAGATGCTTCAGTTAAACCAGTCTTATTCTGTTGACACACCAATCTTCTCTGAGTAACCAGTCTGGTCTTATCATGGGTCAAAGGCTATTTGTCAGTCAGTTTAGCCACTAGGTCTTATACCTGGTAAACACAAAGCACAGTCATCAAAAAGATCATTCAGAACGTGTTTAAAATATGGTACACACTGTTTCCTCCACGCATATCCATGTGTCCTTATGGAACAAGTCAAAGCTGTATTAACTGTCTTTCTTGCTGCTGCAGAGAACGCCTTGGAAAGAATGCAAGTTATACAACTGAAGTGCCAAAGGATAAGTAAGTCCATGGAAATGCATTTGTTTGAAAGCTGTGGGAGTCTAAATGGTCTATGTTCATGCATGAATGCCAAGATACCTAAAGTACTGTGTAATTTCAGTGGCATGTGTAGCTCTACTGTTTAATATAAGGCTTCCCCTAGACGATATAAGTCCTCGTTTGTAACAGACGCCTCACTCTACCCTGTTGAAGTGTGTGGAAACTTCCTTTCAACCGTCAGTGCACTGCAACTGCTTTGGTTTTTAACCTCATGAAGGTGTTTACAACCTCATAAAGGGGTGAATTATTTTCTCATACATGTAGGTCATTCAGCATGAGCTTTGTGACTAGTGTTCCAGGAAAACCCTGTTTTTTTGTAGTTTTTTAAACAAAATGAAATATGATATTGTCTTCTGCTGCTTGATTCTACTATTCTGCTCATCCTTGGAATCGAATAACAGGTTACATGTTTAATCACGCCATGTCCTGATGTTTAATACTGACTTTTCATTTCCAGAGCGAAGCCGGAGTGTCTACTGTCTCACTGTATCATAGCACCCATGCTAACACTGGAGCCAGCTTTACCAGCTAATGTGACTGTGAAGGAGCTCCCTTCACTCTCATCCTCCTTCTCTACAGCCAAGGAGTTACTGCAAGTTGCCACACCTCTACACCCGTCCACCATGGTGTCTGTGGTTATCTTTCATTCTCAAGCAGATGGTAAGCAAGCAAACAAGCCCACCTACAAACACAGACACATGCACACACACAAGCCCAGTCACGTACACACGGATATAACACACAATATCATGTTATCAATTCTCTCCTATACATCTCCTGTAGCTGAAAAGGCCTATATTGAAGTGTCACAAGATGACTTGAAGAGGTTTCAAGTTTCCAGATGTTACTTGGTGAGTCAAAAAGTTTCTGCCCATAATATTTACAGTTTCCATTGAATTCTTGTGAATAATTAATAAATTAACTCACGTTATTGCCATGACAATGCAGTAGTGTTTTCTCTGTAGACAACAGATAAGGAGACTCCAGGTCTGGTGCGAATGCAGACGCTGGCCTACGTCAGTGGCTTCCCAGCACACTACAAGGAGACTGAGCAGCTGAGAGTCAAGCTGCCCTCTGTTGTCACCAGTAAGATCAAGCAGGTGAGACTGGTCAACCTGGAGAAATCAATTAAGGGACAAGCAGCAATATCCATGTACATTGAGCTGCAGGTTAGTGCTGTAGTATCAATTGTAGGACACTAGAGGGCAGGGTTTGCCACTTAATTTTTGTCAGAATAGTACTGCCACTTGAAAAATACCTTTTCAGATTCAGATTACTTTATTGATCCCGAGGGAAACTCCTTTGTATCAACGGCACACAGTCTCGCAAAGAGACTTTTAATACAAGATGTCTCACAATCATAGCACAATTATTGGAAGATTGACAATGTTGACAGATGTTCTACATATTTAACATCCAAATGGTGCAGTATTTGAAACGGTTGTGAAGATGTGAAGAAAGAGGTTTGTTTCGTTTGGCAACGGTGTGTGTATCTAATAATTTTCTCTAATCAGAACTCTCCCTGAGATATTTCAAGGGGAGGAATGTTAATAATGAGCTTGCATTACTGTGTGTTAATCAAAGAAAACAATCCAGTAATGGTGGTCTCCCGGAGAACCACCTCTGTCTTGTCTGGCCCTGCGATGCAGACTAAAACACTCAGACTCTACCGAACTGTCGATGCCTAACACAGATATGGTCTCATTATATTATTAACAAAGATACAAGAGGTTTCTGCAGTAAATCAAGAGTTTGTAACAAATATGTCAGCGACTCTGTCAAAGCTACAATTCACCTCTCTAAGATTCACCTCTTGCATGTTTTTTTAATCTACTCTCTTATTTGTTATAATGTACAGTACAACATGCCAGACAAGTTGCATGCCACCAAATATATTTTTGGGGTAATTTAAACACAGTTTTGTTATGCAGATCTAGATGTTCCAAATTCGACACATGAGCTAAGTGTAGGGCATAGTCCCTTTGTCTTGTTCTGGCCTGCGGTCAGTGGTCATATGATAATAGCAGGGGTATTAGGGTGAAACCCTAGCTGGGGGAGCGAGGGTTAACATTAGAACAACTGTTTGAAGTGGCGTGGCGCCAGTCAGCACACTGAAAGGTCACCAGGATTTTACTGACCTTCCCGCTCTATCTCACCTCATCCTTATGTGTCAGTCTCTCGTGCTCATTTTTTTTCTTGCATACATTGTGTGATTCAGAGTCTTCCCCCACTCCAGGTATATTTAGCTAGCTTGTTTATCATGGTGTCCCCAGATTTAACAACCTGGGTCGGTCAGATTTGGTGTGATGGGAGGTTAGGGTGTGGGCAGGGGAGGTATGGGGGGGCGGGGATGAAGGCTACTAGGTTCAGGATGGAGACAGTGGGATTCAAGGTACGCGTGTGGTCCATCCGCGGCACAACGGATGGATCTTGTTACGATGTTCTTCCTGGTGGCGTCAGGCAGATTCTGTGAAAGAGGGATGATGGGGAGAATGTGGAAAGGAGAGAGAGAATGAGAGGGGCTGTGTCACAGTACTGAGAGATGGCTGGTATTTATAGACACAGTGTTAGACCGAGTGCAATGGTGCTGAAAGCTGCCCCGCGACCCTCATCAGCCACTCACACTGTCACCCTGTGAAATACTGCTCACAGTGGATGTGTTTGTTTATATGTTTGTGTATATATTTCTGTGTGTGACTTACGGGTCATCTAGCACCCTGAGGTGGTTTTTCCTCATGCAAGCAAGCTCAAATGCTTCAGTGCATCGATGCAGTGGGTCGAAAAAAAGTTTTAAAAAGCAGGAATTGAAAACTATGATGCCTGGTAGACTACACTGAACAATGTATCTACGCCTACACGCTGATTTTTTTCTAGATGTATTATTACCCATAGTCCTATCATATCCCAATGCTGTCCATCATATTTAGAAGGAATGGACCCAGGGTGAGTATTTACCCTGACCTTGCATAGCCCCACTCTCAGACCTGGTTAATGATGGACCAATAAGAGCAGCAGAGGATACCATAGCCCCAAGTCAGTCCAGGTCACTACATCATTCATCACTTATGACAGCTCACTTTTCCTGACATGCAAACTACACTGTATTTACTATAGCTCTTATTCCAGGACCTTGGTTTTAGTGATTACTGGTAGTGTGTAATGTATATCTTTGTATTTTTATATATTTTTAGGTAGGTTGGATAGAAGAATGAAAGGTGTTAGTACTTAGCAGGCCCAAGGTAAATTGCCTGGTGCTTTCTCCGGCTTCAACTGATGTTGGCTCATGTTGTATACTAGTGACATGACCTACCATTGTTTTATCTGACTGGCAGTTTATTTAACTGTCTGTTGACAGGCAGACATGTCAGGGAATGTCACCGGCCATATCCCTCCTAGTAAAGCTATTTGAACTATTTTTAACTACAATTGTCTTGCTGATCCACAGTCATAAACATGGACATGTGTTTGTGGTTTAACTGCTGTAGTTTGTAACGGAATTGGCAATGCAGTCTGTTGGTTACCTTCCTCAGGTTGTTGTCTCTGTCTGTCCATCAGTGTCCCCCTCCCCTCCTAAATGCACAGCTGAGAGCTGGAGTCAAGGCTGAGAGCCAGACTCTGGCTGGCCCTGCAAGTGTAGTGTGTGGGCTGTGGGGATGGAATGTGATGCGCTTGGCTCTTGCCTGGGAGGCTTAGGTGAGGGAGACGAGAGAGATAGGACAGATGGTTTGAAGAAGCGATGCCCGGGATGCCACCATGACACGCGTGCACAAAAAACAGGGCCGGTGCCTGCATGCCTCTCCTAAGATACACCCCTATCCACCCCTTACCGAGATTACATCATTGAATTTTCCACAAACACACACCATCCACTTCCCATGTCCAGGTTACATGACTGAGGGCTGTTCTGTGGTGGAGGGGACAGCGTGCGTCAAAGGTGGTGATGAGTCCAGCACGTCCAAGCGCTTTCTCTGATCTGGCCCATCTCTTAACCAGCGAATGGCTGAGGGATCAGAGTTCAACATGGCTGCTTTGAACCAAGCTCACCATCAGCAATGTAGTGGTTCTCACTCCTGTCATCTGTTACCCAGGATTCCTCCAGAGACAGACGTGACCAAAGTCACAATGATGGAATCTGGGTCTGCATTGTAACCTTGACCGTGGCCACATCTTCAACCAGCTTTACGCCTGTTGTCGGAGCTTGTTGCGGAGACATTGAGTGGCCTTGACCTTGAAATAATGTTGTTCTTTGTCTGTGGTGCTATACTAAGCATATATATTTTCAGCTGCTGCTTCTTAACACCCCTGTGACTTATTTGTGTTTGTTGTGTGTTCTTATTGGTTTGTTTAGTTCCAGCTGTACTCCGAGGCCAGCATAGCTCTGCTCCACCTTAACAGTCCCCAGGACTTCCTTGACCTGACGCAGCAAGCCAAGAAGAACCTGACCTTGGATGGGAAAGAGTTAAATATCAATCCTGCCTATCTGTTTTGGGACCTCACCACCATCTCACAGGTACACCTCTCTCTCTACCTATCATTCACTACCATGTGACCTTACTACCCCAGGTGTGCATTTTCTGTTATTCTGCTGTATAGAGCCGTTGGTCTCACGCACACCTACATGTTGTGTTCTCTGCCCCTTAGTCTAAACAGGATGAGGATGTTTCAGCCAGTCGCTTCGAGGACAACGAGGAGCTACGCTATTCGCTGCGCTCGGTGGAGAGACACGCCCCCTGGGTGCGGCACGTTTTCATAGTAACGAACGGGCAGATTCCTTCCTGGCTGAATCTGGATAACCCCCGCGTTACCGTGGTTACGCACCAGGTGACATTTCATCTCACTACACACAAATTTGTCCTTCTGTCATAAAAATATATATATATGTATTCTAATGTGCTATGTGATGACTTTCCCTGTTTTTGTAGGATATCTTCCTGAACCATAGTCACCTTCCCACCTTCAGCTCTCCTGCCATTGAAACACACATCCACCGCATCCCAGGCCTGTCCCAGAAGTTCATCTACCTCAACGATGATGTCATGTTTGGGAAGGATGTGTGGCCAGATGACTTCTACAGTCACTCCAAGGGACAAAAGGTGGGAATCTACAATCCATGTTTTTTGTTAATGTACAAATACATAAATTAAAGCTTTCACTGTTTCATGTTTGATTCTTGTCCATGTGTTCTTCTGTACAGGTTTACCTGACCTGGCCTGTCCCTAACTGTGCTGAGGGCTGCCCAGGGTCCTGGATTAAAGATGGCTACTGTGACAAAGCCTGCAACAACTCTGCCTGCGACTGGGACGGCGGTGACTGCCTGGGTGAATGAAGGATCCTACACTTTCCACCTTTTCTGACTGGCACTACTTTTCTGGATGTCCCTCTCATATCTTCTTCTTCTCATCCATCAGGAGCAGGTCTGAACAATCGGTTTGGTGCTGGTCTGGCTGCAGGAGGGGCTGGAGGGGCTGGGGGGCCGCCATGGCACTTTGCAGGAGGTCTGGGAGGTATTGGAGGGATTTCCTACTGCAACCAGGGCTGTGCCAACTCTTGGCTGGCTGACAAGTTCTGCGACCAAGCCTGCAATGTGCTCCCTTGTGGGTTCGATGTAGGAGACTGTGGCCAAGGTGGGGGTCTGTTACTTTAGCCTTGGTACACAATGAAATGCACTATTCCTAATACCGTTTGTACCAGTGAACATGGTGTATCTAAGTGTTAATTATTCTCTATTCTATATCTATCTTCCAGACCACTTTGGACAGTTGTACAGAGTGACGCTACATAAGAACCAGACGCTGTACACCTTGCCGGTGGGGGAGATCAGGCCCTACTTCAGCTTCGCTGGCGTGGGTCAGAAGGTGACAGACGCCCATGTCAGTGACAGCCCCGTGGTGCGTCACACCTCGGTGGCCAACAAGTGGAAGACCATCCACCTGCTGCTCCACTCAGGCCACAACGCCAGCCAGATCCACTACAACATCACCTTCCTGGACAAGGATGACAAGGAGTTCACCATGAGCTTCAGTGTGACTGTGGACACCAGGGAGCTCCCGCAACCCAACATCTCTGACCCTGTTCTGAACGCAGGGAGCAAGGAGGCCAAAACCACCCCTGCCACCCCTGAACCTGAGGTCCATTTTGCTGATGTCCCTAGGGAGAAGCAGGGTCCCAAGGTCCAGAAAAGGCCCCCTGGAGAGCCGGAGGTGACCGTAGAGGTGCCTGACGTGAATGTTCCTCTGCTGCCTGCAGCTGTGCGCGTGGAGTTAAAGAGGCTGGAGGAAAAGCTTCTGGTGGGTGATATCACTGTGAAGGGTTATAACCTCACCAAGGCTGCTCTGTTGGGTCCTTACAAAGCTCTGGCCAAACCCAGAAAGGAAGGAATGGAGAAGATGGAGGCACCAGCAGGGGATACCAAACCACAGGAGACCCAGAAAGAAGAAGGTGACGAGGAGACTCACAAAGAGTTGCCAGCCAAAGAAGCCAACGTCCCCAGTGACATACCGAAGGCGGAGATTGAAGAGAGAGATGAGCAGAAATCCCAGAATCCAGTGGCCCTCATCCAAGTCCAGATTGATGGAAAACCTCCCAAAAACCGAGAAGGTCAACGTCCTGTGACAGTGAAACCCGATGACGTCATAACGGAGCGTCCTCCTTCCTCCAAGTTGCTGAGCACTCTGGTTGGAAGTATGTCCAAAGGCAAAGGGCCAGACAGACAACCACACCAAGCCATCGACGGTGTAGGGGAGATGAGCGTTGTTGGAAGGAAGTTGCAACATTACACTTCCTCAGACAGAGGCTTCTTGCCATGGGAGAGGAGAAAGTTCTTTCAGGATCTGTTGGATGTGAGTCTGGGGGTGTGGATTATGTATATCGTTTTGAAAAAAAACATGTATGACCTATTATGGTTGGTTGGCTCTGTGCTGAAGGGTTACTAGGTTGTTGACTGTGTTACCCCCTGCCTTGTAGGAAGAGGAGCGTCTTACACGGGAGCTGATGTACCAGTCTGACAGCGCTGCCACTGGCCGGAGGCTGCAGGACACCTTTGCCGATTCGCTGCGCTACGTCAACAAGCTGTTGAACGGCCAGTTTGGATTCACGTCCCGCAAAGTCCCTGCCCACATGCCCCACATGATTGACAGGCTCATCATGCAAGAGCTTCAGGACACGTGAGAGAACACCAGAGAAGAAGAAGTTACACTTCCTGTCTTGCAAAATGAGATGGTCAAACACCATCCCAAAGATTTTAAGGTTTTATGTTTTGAAAAGACACATTTGTCCTTTGTTGGTGAACATCTTCTCTTGTTCGCAGGTTCCCCGAGGGGTTCGACAAGACATCGTCGCACAAGGTGCGTCATTCTGAGGACATGCAGTTTGCCTTCTCCTACTTCTACTTCCTGATGAGCGCCCTGCAGCAGCTCAACGTCTCCCAGGTGTTCGAGGAGATTGACACGGACCATTCAGGTGTGCTCTCAGACCGTGAGATACGAACACTCGCCACAAGAATTCATGAGCTGCCGCTCAGCCTACAGGTCAGTTCTATGGATGTGTGTTGTTACTTAGTTGTCACAGTTCTGTTCTAATAATGATAATCTTAGTTTATTTCTTGTCTTTAGACTTAAGTGTTGTGTATGTAGTGATATACATGTCTCTGTCTCAGGATCTGACAGGTCTGGAGCAGATGCTGATTAACTGCTCCAAGATGCTGCCTGCCAACCTGACCCAGCTCCATGTGGTCAGCCCCACCCAGGAGGCCTACTATGACCCCAGCATGGTGACTCTCACAGAACCACCCTCTGAAGGACAATGTGCCCTTCATTAGTCTTAATGTCACATTTGTTTGACCTGGTGCATTTCTGATGTGTTTGTGTTTACAGCCTCCTGTCACCAAAGGTCTGGTCATCCACTGTAAACCCATTACAGAGCGTATACAGAAGGCCTTCAGAGACCAGAACAAGTACCAGTAGGTGTTGTTCATAGCACACTTTAGGAATCTCAAACGTGTCCCTGTAATAACGTTTCTTTAATCAGATCTCTGTCCTTAGGTTTGAGATCATGGGGGAGGAGGAGATAGCCTTCAAGATGGTGCGCACCAACGTGTCCCATGTGGTGGGGCAGTTAGACGATATCAGAAAGAACCCAAGGTGAGTGGTCCTTCCTGTGCCAGCACTGTCTAGCCTGGTGCCTGTTTAAAACTGATGCCACGTTTGGTCTCCAAGGTCAGTTTTGCACTTTATCAGCTGCCTCCCTGTTCCTGACAGGAAGTTCATCTGTCTGAACGACAACATCGACCACAGCCATAAGGACGCAGGGACGGTAAAGGCGGTGCTGAGGGACTTCTATGAATCCATGTTTCCGCTGGCCTCCCAGTTTGAGCTGCCCAGAGAGTACCGGAACCGCTTCCTTCATATGGGAGAGCTGCAGGAATGGTAGGACTATATGGATGGATCAAAAGAAAGAGTGGTATTAGTAAACACACCTATGATAGGAAACTATGTTAAGGCACTATCTCATCCTGTAATGTTCTATCACTGTAGAACTGCAAACATACATTCATTTTCAGTACTTGACACGTGGATTAGTGTGCTATTCCAGAGCTATTTGCAAGGTCTCTTGCACGTGATAGAATAGGTAATTTATCAAGTGTGTGTGTCTATAAGGAATATTTATTGATCCAGGACTGTCAGCACCTGGAAGCGTCCTATGTTCCCAGCGCCGGCCAGTGGGAATCCCTGCCTGTGTAGAAGCTCGGAGGAGGGGTCCTACTCCCAGATATGCAGACCTCAGTTTGAGAATGTAGCAGCATACAAGGACTTTAAAATTAGACCCCTCTCTTTAGATCTATCGCAGCCTAAGACCGGGACGATCCTTCTCACCCTGTATTCTTTAGACCTTATCAGGAATGACCTGCTCCCCTTTTTCCTTCTCACCCTTCCACCTCCTTCTCTCCTGTCTTCCCCTTTTCTTCCCTCCTTCATTCCACCCCCTAAGTTTGTGTTCCTCCCTGTGGTGCTTGGTGTTAAAAGCCTGGTGGTGTTAGTGAAGTAATAAGCAGGTGGCAGGGATGATGTCACCTTGTCACCTTGCTACCCTGTCTGTGTTTCCAAAGCTGGGTCCAAATTCTGCTGGGTCACATACTATGCAGGACAGCCACTCCCTGTTTCCCCACTTACATCAACTCCCTCGTGGATTGGGAGTTCAACTGGGTTTTTTCTTGAAATGTTTTACGTAGACGACTTGCATCTGAGTTAAAGTTCAATCAATTGCCAGTAGCCATCTTCGTCTGGTATAAAGTATATACTTTGTTTTCGTTTAATAATAACTATATATAACTGTGTTTCTTATTTCAGGCGAATATACAGGGACAAGCTCAAGTTCTGGACGCATTGTGTGCTGGTGACTCTGGTTATCTTTACTGTGATCTCCTTCTTTGCTGAACAGGTCAGTATGACAATGCTTTGCTTTACATTGTCCCCATTCACCCCATTTACAGACTCAGACATGTTCCGTCGAAATCCCGAGTGTCTCATCCTTCCAGTACTACATGACTCTATACTGGAAATTGAAATGACATCATTAAAATGAATCGCCTCAGATGATGGACCCGTCATGTGTGGAGGATGAGGTTACATACCTGCTTTCTTGACACAAGGCTCCTGTTTGCCGACTGATCTAAGGGCACTGGGGTCCAGTTTCTCCTCAGATCCATGAAGGGAGGTTAACAGTCTCAGTGACCTTAAGGGAATGCTAGCTGTAGCCTGTTGGTTGTGGGACCGTGAGGGAGTGGGCAGGAGGATCATGCCCTCCCTAGTGAGCCCACACCGGCCACACCTCACCGTCACTGGCATCAGGTCATCCTTCCTCCAGCCCTGATCTTGCTGGCTGCTAAAATAAATATCTGAGGAGTTACTGGCATTACTGGCGTAAACAACCAGTCTCAAAATGTAACTTTAAAAGGACTTAAAAGTGACTTTGAAAAGCCTGATGTGTTAGTAAGGGGTCTTAAAAGCCAACCGCACTACATGGTAACAGACAGAAATGTGACACCTTCCTTCTGCCTCTGTCTCACTCAGCTGATTCTGCTGAAGCGCAAGCTGTTCCCCAGACGCAGGGTCAGCAAGGACGTCAACCCAGAGCGTGTATGAAGACAGGAAGTGCTCTTCCTCTCTGCATTATCCTCATCCTCCCTCTTGTCTCTCCCTCCCCCCCATATTCTCCACCCGTCTTACTTGTGGCAGGGAAACAACCCTTAAGGGGTGAATAAGGGAAGAGGAGTTGAAGAGGAATAGCTCTCCCTCTGAAGCTTGTGAAGCACTCGCCTCAGAATAGCTTCAGGAAGTGTCCATAAAGTTTCTCTACCAAGTGGCCGTCAACCATGTGTTGGCAAATGATTGACAGCTCTCAACTGCTGGTACAACAGATGCCAAATTATACTGGGGTGTCACTTTCCTCCACTAGGGGTGCCAGAGATTCTTGTGTCCCAGCCAGTAAGCCAAATGTGTTCCCTTACTCCAGCATTTGCTCCATTGTGATTTATGCAACGTTAAGACACTTGTAGTTGGGATTGACTGGGGGATCCTTTCTAGTGGGTTGCATAGAACCACACTCACCAAGGCACAAGTCATTTCAGAGGTTAGGGTAGACAGAGAACGAGAGAACAATCGCTGTGAGGGATTCATCGAAAAAGAAGAAAAGTTACATGAGCTGATATACCTGTCTGTTTTAGCCTGCACAGCCTGTGCTTTGACTGTCCTCTGTTCAACAAGTGCCTTTTCCTAAATAGCTACCTAATGACACCTGAGCTGCATCCTTGGTCCATTTCTGCTTGTTTGTTTGTACTTGCTTACTTCCTGTCCCCGCTTGCCGTTAATATTTCCTGTACATATCGCACCATCTAGGTATGTTGATTTCTTTGGTGATAGAGTTTCTGGTGTTTTATTTGGATGTTTTATTTCTGTTGTGAATGTTTTAACGAATCAGTGACTGCCGCCTTGAGCCGTGCGTTGGTGTTCCCATGGGACACGTTTAGCTCTCGCTAGTGTCTGAAATTCAGACTTCTCGGGCATGCCGTTTAATAAAGATGTAATTGTATTGTTCGTGAAAAGGCAAATGTTCTCATGCATCTGTAATGAATTCCACAGAATGTTCCACAGCCTCACAAAGGTTCTACTGACCCTGTTTCTTCCCAGTTTTTTTCTGACTAGAGATCCATAAATCTTGTAGGGTCACGAATACTCACACTGAATAACTGTTTACAGAAGAGTGCCATGACGGATGTTTTGCTGCTGTACTGTTTGATGTCTGTCATGTTACCTACAAATTCAAATGCATGACAGCCAAATTATTTTTGTGGTATAACTCTTTGGACATTATTCTAGTTTCAGCACATACAGTGAGTATTTTGCTTCCACTCCAGAATTCAAAATAACAGTAAGTTTGCTTTCTTGGTGTCCGTTCTTTTCAAATAAAAAAAATACAAGTGACTGAATGAAAAATATGTCTTTATTAAAACATTTTCACTCACTTTTGTTAGTACAAAGGTGTATTACTGTGTAGTGTTGAAACAGTGCAATACCATGTTATGGTTGAGCATGTGGACCTCCAATGCATAGTTCCATTAGTTAACCAGCTGGCAAACACCTGATTGAACAGATACATAAGTTAGTGTCAGTGACCGTCACTCAGCAACCTTACCTAAACCTTACCTAAAACACCTGAAAGCTCTTTATTAGCATTTTACCTTCATTGTCTATCCAAACAAATGGACCTTTTAGGGCATGGATCTCTACTAAGTACATGTTAAGACTGAAGGGTGATTCATTTTGATCATATAAGCCACCATTAGTAGATGGGGTCTTTACCACCTTTCATCCTAAATGTTTCCCTTTCTGTATCCTAAGGTTAAACACAGATGTAATTTCAATGTTACGTTCTATAACATGCTTCAAGAAACAGACCCATGATGTGTCTGCTTGGTATTGGAAAACTGATACTAATCTTTGTATCATTAATATCATAAATCACTGAGGTTCAAGTACCAAATGCATTCAGCTGTACATTGTATAAACGTGTTTCTATAAATGTTAGATGAGACCCAGACAGATTCCAGTCAAGCGTTATGTCTAGTTAACAGTAAAACATCTTCCAGTAGTCCTATGTCTCAGCTCGGGTTACGTATCTTGCGTGATACTTTAAATTATAATTACAAACACTGATCCAGAAGGAATGTTTTCCGCATAACCTACAGAAGATTCCAACAAAAGACAGTGTTTCTCAGCTTCTCTCACCAAACATCCGCACAGAAATTAAAACAATTAATTAAAAAATAAACTTTAAGGCTTCAAACAAAATTCTGTACAATCACATATAATTATGTAGCCCTTTAGGGAGGAAAACAAAGAAAGCATATGGTTTTGCATTAACACATCATTCCACCAGACAAAACTTTACTTGGGTAGATGGGAAACAAAGAATCCAGATTTAAGTTTTCTGTAATGTTTGTACACTTTAAACTGTAAGAGGAGTTATTGTGTATCCATAATGTTTATATGGAGGAACCCTGTAAGAGTTTTGTCATTGTGGAGTCAGTGTTAACACAAACCCTCGCCCCTGCAGTCCTTGACAGATGTAGAGCTAACCACATGTTACTGAACACAAGCCAGTCCACATTACACATTTAATTGGAAATGATCAGAGATTTAAAAGGTAGATTTAGGGGAGAACTTTTGATTGACTAACTTGAAAAAAAATCAAATAATTCACATATATTTTAAAGAGGTACTAGGTCTGCAAATTATGGGCAATTATCAAACAGCATTACACAATCTAGATCTATGTATCTATGTAAGCAACACAAGTTGAGAATCCATACTTATACTGCATATAAGAAAGGTTATCAATTGTAGTCAACAAACCAATTGAACTAAATCAGGTCAATAAACAATGCAGCATTGCTTCATTTGATATATTTACCCAGACTTACAACTAGTACCTCATGCTAGCCAGCAATAATTTTGTCTCTAAATTGGATGAGCTGGAGATGGAAAGAGTGCCTTTTAGATGTTCAAGAAAACTAAACTGTCTTCTTAAACGAATACGTACATTTCAAGTTGACATTCAAGATCTTCCAAATAGGCTCTGATAGGGAAAACGACCAACGTCATCCAAGACAAAGGAAACCTATGACCCACTTTCCCTGCCCGTGCTGCCTATACTACTGCTACATAGTGCTGCAGTCTGGCAGTGAGCATGGTCAGCAGAAGTAGCCTTCATCTAAACCACAGCTGGTCATCTTCCTTTCACAACTCTTGTAAGCGGGACAGACTTTAGTCAGACGTGGTCACTTTGTCAAGATGGCTGCAGTTTTGGATCGAGGGGCTGTCATCGTCATCTGCTTTCAGGAGCGGGGTGGCGTTAGTGTGGCCCTGCCCCGCCTCCTCCCGCCGGGCAAGGCATCAGTCGTGATGGCTGTGGACCTGCGGTGCAATGCTGAACACACTGATGCGCAGGTGTGAAGCGATCTGGAGGCACACGCCTGTGCAGTACCGTGTCAGGTCCAACAGAGACAAGACCTGAGGAAGCAGAAGAGAGAGATGACTCACCAGGGCACATATGCCGTCTGTTTAATCCACACTTGATAATATTGTGAATACAGTACTATTGCTGTTGTTTTACTTAGGTTGGTTATCAGTGCTGAATTCTGTGTTTCATTTTACTTGAATGTAATTGTAATATTGTTATTGCATTAGCTGTCAGATTGATAGCCACTGATTGTCTATTGGGAGTGTACTCACCATTGCAACCCACAGAACTATGTACTCATCAATGAAAGTGTTGAAGTACTGGTTAAGGAATAGAAGGCCAGGCCCGATAAAGGCTGTGTCTGGGAGATACAGCTCACTCTTGGTCATGTGAGCAACCTACACATGGGAACAGAACATTCTGAGTCTGGTGACATACCCCTATAACTGCATGGTTAGCAGCAGGGGCTTAGGAAGTAACAACAAACTCAGTCAAATGGCCACAAACAAACCGATGACATGACTTCAAGATAAAGAGAGCCATGCGGAAGATATATGTTCTCGATTAAGAAAGTTTATCCGTAAGTAAGTTCTTTGTCATCTGTGTGTACCCACCACCAGTTTGTTGGAGATCTTGGCGATGACCATGCCAAAGGTGAGAATGTAGAGGCAGGGGTGCAGCTGGAACAGCTGGGTGGAGGACTTCTTGAAGATGATGAAAGCCAAGGTGAGGATGAGGCCAATGTGCATGCCTGGGGTCAGAACACTGGTGTCCTAGACAAGATGGTAAAGCACAGAAAACATGCGGTATAAATCATTACATCAGTGTTTGCAAAGACATTACAATGCATTGTGGAACCCGGAACTCAAAAGTCAGGGAATATAGAATTTTGTTGTTGTTGTGTTCTAATGAGTTTGACGACAGAATATACTTTGACTTACGGCAACCGTTGAGCCATTCTTGCCCACTCCCCCATTCAATATGACATAGAAGTAGTTATAGGTGGAGAACAAGAATCCACCGATGATGCCTATGATGGGGAAGGCACTAAGCTTCATACCTACAACAGGTAACTGACAGGAAAATAAAGTACAGTTAGTGGAAATGTATTAACTTCTGTCCAGTAGCGCTCCACAAGCTCTCTTTATACTGAAAGCTGCAGGCATGCCGAGCATGATGGGAGGAGAAGCGAGAGAAGCGGGGTGACATCAGCTGTCTGAGCCGGATCATGGCCATGAGTGACCTGTTTCCATGAAGATACCCATAGTTACCTTCTCACTTCTCATTTGACGTTTAGTCAAGCCTCCACGGGCAGCACAGAGTAAAAGTAAAACAAAGGTTCTATTTAATGACTATTAGTGTGATTGTGAGTTGGCTGACAGGTACTTTGTACTCTGTTGTCACACAGCAACTGATTGGGTTTGGTCACAGTCCAAGATATTGGTCTAAAGTTAAAAGTTTTGTTTTTGTGGTGCGTATCTATCGTTTAGAAAGGTGTGGCACTATAAGACATTCCTTCATTGACTTAGGCTGGCATAAAGAGATGTACTTCACTAACCTCAAAATGAATGTTTTATAAAGTGACTAGAGCATTGAACTGTTCTGGTACACAGATAACTACACATCTCCCGTTCAAGACTCAAACTCGCCATTTTGAAACAGGGGAAAATGTCCCTCACAAACTTGTCTGTCCCTTATGCCAGATTAGTAGTGCTGTTGGTATCCCAGTTGGTAGGACAGTTTGAGGCACCGAGACTAGAGGTTAGAGTCTGTATTAGAACCCTAAAGGCAAGAAAACAGAGAAAGAGTAGGTATGAATGTATTTAGTTTTTGTTCATGCGTGTTTAAATCATACCCTGTTGTCCCAAAGGCCCACTCCACCAAAAGCTGACATCAGATACATGATCATGATGGCAATCTGGACCTCTGTAACATCAACCCTGCAGTGGACAGTAAAAGATAAGAGAAGAAGATTCAGACCAGTAGTAAGAAGGCAATGAGGAAATGTAAGTCGTTTTGGATAGAACATATAAAACGTGGATGTATTACACTCACAAGCCAAAACGGAGAGTTCCAGACACATAGGTTTGCCACTGGGCACAGAAGAACATGAACATCCCCACAAAGCCACAGAAGAACATCCAGTCTGGATACATTCCTATCCCACAGGATATACATGTTCCCACAGCAACAAACACTGTAATAAGAGTAAACAACACGTAATTACAAAATGTGATTCTTAAATTAATCCAATCACATGACAGATTAACATTAAGTGAAGTAAGAAATCTAAACATAATCCTGGTTGTGTACAACATGTTGGTGATGCAACATGCTGACTAAACAGCACGGTTAGGAGACTGCACACCACACCTGTAGAGACAGCATCACAGCCATGGTCAAACAACTCTCCCAGAGGTGAGCTGCTGTTGGTCCTTCTAGCCTGTTTCCCATCGATGGCATCCAGAGACTGATAGATGAAAAGTCCCACTGCACTGAGGAGGAATGCCCATCCTGGAGCCTGAAGAAAGGCAGAGATGATGCAAGGTAAGGACAAGCAGTTTCCTCGAAAAATATATATTTTTGTTCTTTCAGAGCGCAGAGGCAAGTAACTCTAGAAATCTTGGAATCTACATTGAAGGATGTGGTTCTTTTTTTTTTTAAAGAAAAGGTCATCAGAGTTAGCTGAATGCTAAGGCCCAGAAAGGAGGCCATACTTGACAGACTACTAAAGAGTATCCTATCATAACCCACGGGACTCCATTCAGCATCCCCACTCCTGACTATTCCACTGTGACCTCACACACAATAACATTGTAAAAAAACATTGGAGCGCCAAATTATTTTGTGTTGGGTTAACTCCTCTGTGGCCACACACAGTCTACTCAACAAAGGCAGGATTGCAGTTGTGATTTGAACAATTCTTGTTGCATTTGTGTCCTACTAGACCCCTGTGCCTGTGAAGCATGATGAAATGGCGAAAGTGGCAAGATTGCAAGTCTGTGTGTGTATGTGTACAAGTAAGATCCAAATAGTAATCAAACTTTCAAGAGAACGGGGCATTTCCAGAGACTTGCCTTTACCAGCCATCTGGACACCAATAGCATGCCAATACTCAGCTTGTCTATCCACAATACATTATTTCTCCACTATAGGCTAGGTATGGCTAGGTGTGTGCATGTGTAAAACAAACTAGTCCAACAAGATGCCTGGCTCTTTTTTCCACATTCTGTGTTCCTCAACCATGTCCTGTGTTACGACCGATGCTTGTAAATGATCCTTGATTGTAAACAACCTTTGAGCTGTACTTTCACATATGTGTCCTTTGGGACATAGTCCAGCAGTTTAGTCTTATCCTTATATTCGCTAATCTTCCTATTGACTCCACTTATTGATAACATACCACCTATACAGGTCATCAGTCCAGTGGTTGCTCACTTAATCAGACCCAAGTATGCTATGGTGTAACAACCAAAAGATTGCAATCTTGTTGTAATCTGGATTTTGCATCAGGTTCTAGTTTACACTGAAACATAAGGGCAAAGACAAACTGCAAACCAAAATGTCTATGTTATGAATTCATGCATGCAACACACACACAAACACACACACATATACAAATGGTCCTACTCAGTATGGTAACACTAAGTCTCTATTGATGCCAGATAAATGAAACCTTGAGTCATCAACGTGGCAATGTCTTACTGATTCTGACTGTTGAGAGAATGGATTGAAAGCTGACTGCACACCAAAGATTCAAAGTTCAAAACCTCGAATTGTGTTTCCTATTAACAAACATCCGTCGTTTTGTACACTAAATTATTAAATAGTCACTTCTGTCAATAACCCATTAGTCAAAACAAATGTTACGCTACTAGGAAACTATGTTGCAAAGCACAATGTCTCACCTCAAACGAGATTACATAATAGTAGACACTGATTTCCAAATGTATCATGATATCAAATATTAAAACTACAGATCGGGCAGAAAACAGTCATTATCAGAAAGTTTCCCAAGGTCGACCGTCACTTACCTCTTCTGTTGCTGACGGGCAGTAATACACCAGCACTACTGTCGTGACAATATTCACTACCAGTCCGATTATAGTGAGTGTATTCGGGGCGATCGTGGTTGGGATTTGTTGGACCAGCCAGTTCCAGTATACTTGACACGCTGGTTCGAACAGGGATCGGCCAGACGCGCTGTATTTATGTTCTTCTAGCCGCTTTAGTTGTGCGACTGACAGCGGCTCTGGACACAAGAAATGTGGCATCGTTTTGATCCTCTATTCTTCCCAAAAGTACCATCCAGCGATCCTCCTAACTTTTCTTCTGTTCGCTCACGATTTCATATGTTTTCGTCTCCAGCCAGATAACGGTTGTTCATTTGACATTTAAGACGTGAACAGTTATTTTTTTCCAACCATGAGTTGTCGATACCCTTTTCCGTTTCATCGAAATTTGCTTTTCAGCAGGAAGCCGAGGCCCGGAAAGAGATGGGAACCGGGAGATTCAAAGTCCATGTATGTATTCCTATCACCGCTATGTGCGCTATTTCCTAACATTTAGAAAAACGAAACACCTTATGAGTTGTTTTATAATCCCCATAACAAAAATAAACAACGTATTTACAGTTACAATGTGTTTTTATTCAGGAGCCATAATTACAAATGAAAGATAAAGCACATGCACACGTGGTCAGACACACTCAAATGCAGCACAGTATCAACACTAAAAGCATTGAACATGCAGTGACCGCTTAACAATCATCAAAAAGGAGAGTTTGATAAATCCAACATTATCCCACCCACAAAAAGGTTAAATCACTAATAAATAATAAATTGTTACTTTAAATGTTCCTCAACGTGTTCTTAGTCCTTTCTGTTATGTGTCTCAACGTTCATTCATTCTTTAATCACAGGATTCCCTTTTACCAACATCAAACCATGTTATTGTTCATTTCCAGTTAACAGTTCTTAACTTAGGCCCTTGAAAATATTCATACCCACTAGGACATCCCCTAACAAAGAACTAAATGCAGGTGTAGGTTGTTATTGAACCTATACTACACACTACTAATCTCAAATAAAAAACTATAGAACCAAACCACTGCTGACATGCATCAGAGCTGTTAAATACCAGAAGCTGACAAATTGGCTTTTCTCTATGATAACTAGCTCCAAACGTGCACACAGCATGCCTAAGACCACAGTCTTCTTCCCTGGCCTATTCAGACTGAGGGCAAAAACTGAAGGGGCACTGTTGTCTAGGATTCTTGAAAGCCTAGATGCATCCGTTCTCAGTCCAATCACTTCTCTGCCTCTACGTTCTTCGCCTCGTTCATGTACTTATCAATCAAGTGTAACGGCACTCCACGCTGCATGAGCTCGAAGAAGGTGAACCCTCCTGCAGGAAAAGAGGACAGACTCAGGCTGTTGTTGGGAATGACATAGGTCAAAGGTCTTCAAGGAAATGGTAGGGGGAGACGGAGAAATACAGGGAGTGCGTTTTTGTGAGAAAGTGAGACACAAAGAGCAAGTGAGAGAGCAAGAGAGAGAAAGGCCCAGCAGAGAAAGTCAAGAGCCAACGAGGAACTTAGAAACTAACAGTGTGAAACAGAGGACATCGTACAAAAGAGTAAGAATCTGAAGAGAAGAGCAAAAGGAAAGAAAAAGTCAGTGTTGGTTCAAAGCACAAGCTTTCAGTATGTGGGTGCGTCTGTATATGCTTAGACTTGTTGAGCTAGGAGCAAAAGTGCTCGACAAATAATGTGAAAGCTCAGTTATAACATGAATGTAAGATATGATATTTAGATACAAGTGGTGGCCCTTTATCCACAGCTGTGTAATACAAGACCAAGCAAATATGGATATTCATGAAAACATCTGCCTGTTGTATTTATTATGTCATATGATGTTTTGTTGAATGTATACTTGCTGGTTTAGACAATGAGTCAAGTCCAGATAATTTGTACTTATACGAAGGTTACTCACCTTTTGTGTGGTACGTTATATTAAACAATATTGTTAGACACAAAGTCACACAAAACATTTTCTGAAATACTACAGGTATGGCTAATAACACTACACAACAACTACAAAACCAAATCACACACATTGATTTTAATGTATTTGGATTAATACATGCTAGGCACTCCTCTCCTGGTTCCTGTTCTCTCAGACTGGTGGTTGCGGACTAAAAGAGTCTACCTACTGAGTCACTGCTAAGACAAACTGGGTTATTAGCTTTTGAAAAATGCTAAATGAATGACATAAGCTTCATATGTCAAAACCATATGAAAGCTTACCTTAGATGGGAACATACAATCACTATTCCTGAAGGGGGACTGAGGGAGAGAAGAGAAGACGGGTTAACAAAATGTTTACATGAAGGAGTTATATGTATTCCAGGGGACACAGTTAAGTTACTGTTTACTCTTTTACATGAGGAGTTAAACATGTATCTTAGGAAACATCCTGCATGTGGAGGTGAAAACATATGTTTTAAGGGATTTACTACCTAATGTGGTCAAGGGAAACAATGATCTAATGTTATGTGACCTGTACAACAGCCGAACTGCTTGTCAAGGCGTGTTCATATTTGTGCTTTCAGGTAGGTGTGTAATGATGAGAAAGGCAAATATGAGATGAAGAGTTTTTCTATTAAATGTCTTGGTAATGACAATTCTAATGATGATGGATACCTACTTGAAATTATGTTTTTATTACGAGAAAAATTAACTTATTCAAATCCTAACTGAGGTCCACATCAAGGCAGATACTTACATGTCCAGCTGCTATTGGCATCCTCATGGTTGAGTACTGAAATACTTGACTTGCACTATGCTAGGGGAGTAGGTTTACATAAACACACAAGGGGTATACAGGGACAGAGTTCACCCCATAGACCAGACTGACCTTTGACTTCCAGCTTGCACTCCACCTGGGCCTCCCCCAGGTCGTTAATAGCCTTGCAGGAGTACGTTCCCCCATCGTAGGGGTTAGGCTTTCGAATCTCCAGTGTACAGACTCCTTGGTTGCTAAACATACGGTAGCGTGGGTCATCGATGATGGCGATCTTATTCTTCATCCAAATAACTTTGGGCTGATGCCAAAAAATACAAGTGAGCATTAATCTACAAGTTCATGTCAATGTTACAACAAGGAACCTGAACCAAAATTGTCCTCAGTGTACAGTATATCCCTCAACAAAGGACATCAGGGCTTCTGACAGAGATAGAACCTGATCCACAGGACAGAGAATAGCAGCCAGGTGTAAAGCCTGACCTGGTCTTCTGAAAGGCTGCAGGTGTAAAAATATTACATCTCCTTTTGAAGGTCTGGGACATTAATTTTGCATCAAGAGGCATAAGAGGTAAGAGGCATTACCTGAGGTAATCTTAAAATGACACTGGACCACTGGAGGTGTACCTCCCCTTAACCTACCCTTGGATTGGCCCGAACGCTGCAGTTGAGCGTGGCATTGTAGCCAGCGATGGCGAACGTGTTGATCAGAGGCTGTGTGAACTTTGGCGCTTCTTTGAAGTCATGGTCTGTGTACTCTGGGTTTTTGAGGTTCATGCCTGTGAAGGGAATGGTAGAGGAATGGGGTTGTACATGATACCGGCATAGAGCTGTATCATGGGGGAATTTCCCTTGTGATGAAGAAGAAACATTGTTGTGTTTTTATTTTTCGAACAGGCAAGTATTCATAGTTTTTTTGTTGTTGACAGAATAGAAAGGAAGTGACAGTGACGCATCTACAATAACTCTACAATATCTCTATTTTTTAATGACTTTTTGCAGTTTCAATATTATTGATAAATCATCTGCTGGTCATACTCATTACTGGTCTTCTGCCTCCTCAGATGAGCTCAGACATACCTTCCTTGACGATGAGGGCGCTGTCCTTGGTCTGGGTGGCACACTCGCTCAGGCCACACATGTTCTCTGAGTAGATCCTGAAGTAGTACTCGTTCCCTACCACCAGCTCTGAGATGGTGATGCAGGTGCGGTGGTAGTGCTCAACACACGTATACCACTCCTGTCAAAGAGATCATGCTCACAGTGTCAAAAGACATGCTGTCACAGACTGCACACTATTAATGATGTTTTATAAACCTCATACCATGGTTTTCTTATCTGCCTTCTGGATGGTGTAGCCTGTTATGGGGGCATTGCCATTGTCCAGTGGAGGGGTCCAGTCCAGAGCCACATTCTCCCCCCATACCTCCTCTATCTTCACAAACTGCGGAGGACCTGGCAAGTCTGAACAGAACCAGAAACTCATCAATACCTCTTCAAGAACCAAGAGTGTGTAGAACGTACATGCTTTCAGTTATATAATCTGCTGTGAAAAATAAATCTACGAGATTAGATATTGTCCAAATCCTCGGACTCACCAACTATCTGGATGTCAATGATGGCCGTGTCCTCGTGGTTCTCCACTTTCACATTCATCTCATACTTCCCAGAGTGGTTGCGATCTGCCTTGCGGATGAAGATGATGCTGTCACAGTCTGTGTTGCGGATGCTGACGTGGGTTGGGTCGATGGGATTTCCATCTTTCACCCAGGTCACCTTTGGCCTAGGCTTCCCCTAAGGGAAAGGACAGAAGAGGATGTCTTCAACCGGTAACCATGGATACGGTTGTGAGAATGTGAATGTTTATGCCATGGTTTCTTTACCATAAATGGAACCACCAGATTGACAGCTTCTCCAACTTTACGAATGTATGTCTGCTTCAAGTGTCGAGGGATGCGAATCTTTGGTGGTTCTGGTAAAAGAAAGATTAGATTGGCAAAGGAATGAGATCAAAGTTTCAATGCACGCCTTATAATACTAGCCCCTAGACTCACCTATGACCTCTTTGACTAGGATAGAATGCTGGAGGGTCCGAGGTTTGCTGGCGCCAGCTGCATTGATGGCACTAACTCTGACTAGGATCTTGGACTCTGGAGGAAGACCAGTGATTGTGAACTTGGTCTTCTCTGTCAGCTCTTTGTTGGCTGGAATCCATTCATCGGCTGTGGAGAAACATACCTTAAGGTCCCTAAAAATATTCATAATCATTGAGACTTTTAATATCAGATTAATCAAATAATTATGAACAGGATGTCATCTCACTTCCTTCTATGCAGTACTCCACCAGGTAGCCATCCAGGCCGGCAGCACCGATCGTTTCTGGGGGACGCCACTTCATGGTCACTGTGTTGTCTGTGACATCATCAACCACCAACATGGTCGGCTCACTGGTCACAGCTGAGGAGGTTCAAATTCACAAAGACCCTTAATTTTTTTTTTGTTAAATTATGAGGGGAAAAAACGTGAGTCATACGTAAATCTTCATAGCTTTGATGTAATACAGGTACGGCCATGACACGTGAGGACAGCAAATCTTGAGTCTGCATGGCATTAATCTGCTATTCAGACAAATTAGGAGCTGCACCCAACTTCTATTCTTACTTTCAGAAACATATTTAACTCCATTGAACTCCGTGGGAACTTGATCTCGTAAACCTATAATCCTGAGGTGATTTGGAAGCCATTATTAAGACATCTTCCAAAGCGCCGGCCTGTGTGCCTGTGGTCATTGCCAGAATGCTTTGAATAGTACAGCATCAAGAAAGACAGGTGCTTAAAGCTAACCAAGGGCACATCACAGATGCAGAAGTATTATAGTCCGAGTCTGAAATGTTTTCCCTGTTATCATCATACAGTCAAAGGATGAACTGCAATACGGTCTTACATAACAGACTTACATCATGTCTGCTGTCCAGCAGTGGGACACTTACCCAAAGGAACAAATGCTTTAGATGGTTCGCTGGGTTTAGACACGCCAATGGCATTGACGGCAAAGACACGCACTTCGTACGGCACGCCCTCAATCATCTTCTTAGGCTCAAATGTAGCCTCTTTGTTCAGATCGAAGTTCAACCTCATCCACCTGGAACTCTGTTTCTTCTTTCTTTCGATGAAATAGCCTTGAGTTGGGTAAGAACAAAACGTTTTCTTTATATTATTGTGTGGTGGAATCAATCCTAATGTTTAGATGCACAACCTGAACACACTCACCCAATATTGGTGAGCCCCCGTCATAGTGGGGTGGCTCCCATACCATAGAGCACCAGTCTCCTCCCACTGCAGGGACCATGGGAGCATCAGGAGGGTCTGGGATATCTAACAAGGACACAAGTCTGAGAGATCAATAAGGGATGATTATTCAGTGTGATCAATGATTCTCATGTTGCTTCTGTTTTTCTCACCAACAACCTTGACTTTGACACTCGCTGT
The DNA here is from genome assembly GCA_030340665.1 of Neosalanx taihuensis. Lineage (NCBI taxonomy): Eukaryota > Metazoa > Chordata > Actinopteri > Osmeriformes > Salangidae > Neosalanx > Neosalanx taihuensis. The sequence continues at coordinate 2,125,978 of CM059307.1, forward strand.
GTCTTCCCCAGCCTCATTCTGCAGGACTATTTTGTAGTTTCCTGTGTCTTCCCTCTCTGTGACATCAATGGTGAAGCAGGTTTGATCAGCGAAGGTCTCCGCTCGAACACGGTTACCAGACTCTAGGATTACCTGTGACAGCAAGCAGATGAGGGTGTGGTAGATATGGCGTCAAATGAAATGCATCTTCTGTAACCATCATCTTTCTCCATCTCTTGCCCTTTTACTTACCCTCTCTCCCTTCATCCATACTACCCTGGGGGCTGGTTCTCCACTGATGGGGATCTCCAGGCGGAGTTTGTTTCCCGCCACGATGATCACTGTGTTGTCGGGCACATTTAAGCTGTCTAGGTGCACCTTAGGGGGGTCTGTGGAAAATGAAGTGACCAACCAATTATCAAAAAAAAACTGCTAAAAGATTTCAACATGTTTTCATTTTAAATGAAATACTATACCGATGATATGAACTTTGGCACAGAGACTCTGTGAGTACCCTTCAGGCACAAAGGTATAGTCCCCTGAATCATGGATTGAACTGCTTTCAATTTCAAGTCTGTGGGTCCTGTTACACAGTAAGAGAACATGTTAACGTGGTGGGCCATCTTATGAAAGCACAGCAAGACAACAGAGCAGTAGACAGCAGTGTGAACATATGGATATAGCTGAGAGTGTGCAGAGAAGACTTACTTGGCTCTGTGCAGGATGTTTATGCGGTCACTGGGTTGGATGAGCTGTCCGTTCCTGTACCAGCGTCCGGGGACGTTCCCAGGATAGATCTCACAGTGCAGCTTCAGGGGCTGGCCCAGCATGACCGTCACATCCTGGAGGTCTTGCAGAATCTTCAGCGGCTTCACTGACAGACAAGAACAGGGAGTTGAGAGACAGCATGGACAAGGAAAACATCTTTAAACAATATATGATTTTACATAAACGACTTCCTCATAATCACTTGATCAATAAGGAAGATGATAGGTCACATGTGAGTTCAACACCTACAGTCAACCTGTACATGGGCCTCAGTGGTGCCCCCGGTGGCCATGAGGGAGTAGGTCCCTGTGTCCTCCTTGGAAGCATCGTCGATGATTAGCCAGTGTTTGGTCCCCTCTGACTTGACACGATAGCGTGAACGCACCCCTGTAGGGACCTCCACACCATTCTTCATCCTGGGGAAAAATACACACAAAGCCTCAGAGACACATTTGATTGCTCACGTCTTCACTTAGAAGAAGCGTTTATTTCAATAAAAAATAAAAGTCCTGTTTGTGACTTAACACAAACAGGAGAAGAACAGCCACGCGTGTGTCATTGTTTAAAATATTTATGTTTATATTCGCACCATTTGACTTGAGCTCCTTCTTCGGACACCTCACACTCCAACTCAATCCTTTCATTCACAGTGGTCTTTACGGGCTCAATGTCTTTGAGAATCTTTACTGGTAGCTCTTTGGACGGAAGCATACACATGTCAGATGAATGTCAAGGAAATACCATCATTGCTGGGGAAGAACATGATCTCAAAAGATACTGAGTTTGATTCAGTTTAGTACCTTTAACAAACAGCTCAGTAGTGCACTTCTCGTCTCCAGCGGATACGGAATACGCAGCATCATCGGTGAGGGTGCAATTGTTGATGATCATGATTCGCTGAGTGCCCTTGTGCTCAAAGATATACCTGTACAGTGATTCAACTAATCAGAACACAGAGTTCACACAGATACATGCAGGTAACAGGTGGTAAATGTTTGATTTGAGGGTGAATGTAGAATGAGACGTAAATGCAGTGTAAATAATAGGCCTGTCTGTAAATAAGGGAATATACAATAGATTTTCTTGTCTTTGTCTCTGCGTTCTTGTATCTTAACAGAGAAACAACCTAGTAAATGCAACATTTTTATTATTAAATGGCAGACAAACAACAGTAGAAGGACCAACAAAATGTCATCATGCAGCATTTAGGGTTGGCACTGCACACAGATGGATGACTAGAGAGAGGGGAGGGGTCGCGGTTCTGTTACGCAATCAGACGAGTGAACTTACTTCCTTTGACTTAAGTTCATCAGCGGAGCCAGAAAAGGGCCGGAGCACAGTGTGGAGGAAGTGATTATGGCAGACAGGAAGGAGTGCCATGGCATGGCATGACAGAACAGACAGACAAACACACATAAGGCACAGGGACAGATAGACATCATGCCTGGAGGGGACTGCCATCACCAATAGCACAACAGTAAGAAGACAAACGAGGAAGAGATCCTTTGGAACAGGGAATCCTGGGAACATTCCATAGGTGATCCAATAACCAGAAAACTGCAATAGCCTCCCAGATGGCTTTAACTGGCTCTGGCTCTGAACCTTCTCAATGTAGGGTCTAGCACCACTATGACTACAGTTGTTTCATATTACCCTTCCAAATGTGATCTGAGTTTAGCATCTGGCAAACTGAACATAAATAGTAAGCAGTGGTGAATAAAACACCAAAAACAGTAAGTCTACTGAAATAATACAGCGTTCATCCTTCAGTAAAGTTATCAAGCCAGACAGAGTTAAAGACCTGTGAAGGAGGTACCACCAATTTCCTGTACAGAGAAGGACCTGTAGTTAATAGCAAAGGACTGTTTAAACATCTAACAGAAATATAAATCACATGACACTCAGGACCTACAGAGGCTCTGGAAACCTCAAACGTTCTTGCAATGCAAGAGTCACAACTCTTGAAGTTAAGTTAGAATTGAGACAACGTTATTTGTTCACAGTACATCAGCTGGCAATGGTTCACAGTGCTGTGGACAGTACTAGTTGTTTGTGGATCAGGAAAGTATGTTTCTGTTTCATAATGTTCCTTGCATCAAACCTGGTAAAGGTTAGTGTTAACATGTGAACCATTGCTTTTAAGCCTTGAACCTTGACAAAAAATTATAATATAAGAAAGGATCAACGGACCAGCAGACAGGATCAGATCACGAATGAAACATTTTATGAGAGATGCTCAAAAATGTTTTTCATTTGTGAGAAGATGAAGGGAGACCATTTAAAAAGATAGATATGAAAAATGCATGACATACTTGGGAGTAGGTCGAATCTCCTGGCCATTCTTATACCACTTCAGGTCCACTGTGGGGTCTGCCAGGTCCACAACAAAGCGGATCTTCCCTCCCTTGTCCACCTGGTATGCTGGATCCAGTTTCTTTGCAAAAGCTTCAGATAAACAAGAGTTTAGTTTTCTAGAAGTGTACTTAGACCCCTTGTCCAAACTGTGAGAAGAATAATTAACCTGAATAATACTAGTTTTCAAGGAAGTGTTAGCAGGCTAAATTTTCTTCTTCTAAAATGATAGATTAACTATAAATAATATACATACAGTATCATACCAAATCACAAACATCTACATATAGACGTTCCCACAGAAAACAGTGCAACTCTCTTCCAATAAACTGGCCTACTGTTCCAAAATCCCATCTGAATTAGACAACTGAAGCTGTGGAAATGCTACAGTCAGTACCTTCACTCTTCTTCTCCTCCTTCTTGGTCTTCTTCAGCCTCTTGAGCAGGCCCCTCAGGTCTGTGATGCCATAGTTGAACGCTATCTTTTCGTACTCATCTGGCCGGGCTGACTTCAGGATCTCCCACACGTCCACATCAGGAGCCTCCTCCTGCTTGGGTTCTCTAAGGGACCGGACACCAGGGCAGGGGGTGAGTCCAGGGGGAACCAGCTGGACGTTTGCAACATGTCCTGAGGAACTGCTGGTTCATGTGCTCACGCGTTGAACAAAATAAATGTTATGTTGAATTCTCTGTGCACACTTGGTGGAGCTGAACCTTATGATCTTTCATACAGTGGTAAACCTATTTATTCAGCTAGACCTTATCATGATTCTTTTTATATATTACGTTGACGCGTGACTATCTCTCGTATCTGTCATCTAATCATCTAGTCTATTCATATAAAGTTCTTCTCTCTAATCAGTTCCGCAGGACATGTCACACAAAGGGATGGGCATGGCCTGCTGTCTTACCTGTGCTGTGACACAAGCCCTGGGAGAGTTATTACAGGGACAGGAAGGCATGTCCTACTGGGGGGGTATGGTGGTATACTGGGAGTTTTATCTGTGGTTTAACTCTATCAGTGAAGGGAAGTGGGGGGGGGGGGGAATTCAAGGAAGGGTTTTGACCCGGTTTGTGAGTTTGGTCATTGTTATTTGGCTTCAAGGTGAGCTTTTGGGAAAACAGGAAAAAAAAGCTTTGTTTAATTGGTGTTACAATTATAAACAACATTATAAAGTGTGTGACAGTGGGCAGTTCTTATGATTCATTGGGGCATAATTCACTGTTAGCTAAATGAAAGTGTTTGTAGGATTTGGGAAATGTATTTGTATAAGTGCAGCATGCAGAAATAAGGAGACCTGAGAGCCATACAAGGTTGTCATTATTTATGCTAGCCCATCCCTTTGTCTCTGTCTGTGTTCAGATTATCACTTCAGAAAGGTACTGACACTGTTAAAGATGGAGGCTTCCATTGAGGTTGTTAGATCTATGAGATCCAAGTTAATAAGCATGTTTTCCTGGGCGTGAGTACATTTATTAATGAGCTAAATAAAGAACAGTCAATCAGCCCTTTCTTTCTTAGACATTTTCCCAAATGTCTGAAAGGTTTAAGGCGAATAGCATGACATATTATTTCATTCTTTCTATGTAGGCTATATATCGTCATCGTTTATTTTCAGGCAATTATCAACAAAGTCTGAAATAAACAATTAAAAAAATGTGCCTTGTATTTCTGAGTTGAAATAAAATGACAATGTAGCGATAACACTATTTCACAGCTTCATTCAGAAATGGCCCACTAGCAGATCAGAAAGGATCCAAAATGGATACCTCTGCCTCATTAGGACAGTATTCAACATTGATTCTCGAAGACTGATCATCCTGACAATGGTTACTGTATGAAGCACAGTCCATTTTCACCAATGCTGATTATTAGTGGAGCATTTGAGAATGCAACCTTTAAATGAAGTGTTACCGTACTATAGGCCAACACTCTTGCTTGTCCAGTTCCTAGAGCTACATGTCATGCCAGGGACTCTTCAGGATTATAGTACTTACCCCACAGTAAGGTCTAATCGTTTTATTACCTATGGTATTCTCTCTACTAACCTGTTCATTCTGAATGTGTAGGGAAGAAGAAGAGACAAGCCCATAATAAATGTGTAATTTTACCTTAGTGAACAATGTCACTGCATAAGTTGATTGAACTTATAGCAGTGCATTGAATACATGATTTTGCTCAACCAAGAGTCATCTTTCTTAAAAATTCAGGTCCCCACTGTCATACCTAGCTGTACTATAGAAACCATTTTGTGTTTTACGTATTAACTATGTTGTGCGTAGTACAGGCATCATCACCTTTGCACTCAACATTTGTCTTAAATTCCCCCCCACCCCAAAAAAGTAGCAATACCCATTAATACCAATTAATAAAATTACTAATTTGGAAAAGAAAAAGATTCAATAGCCGCTGCTGGGGCAACCTAAGAAATGTAAAAAAAAAAGAAAAGAAAACAAGAAGCAAAATACCAAATAAGTTGTAGAATAAGAAAGAGAGACTCCAGCCACTTTTGGGTGGAAAGTTTTCCTCACCTATGTTTAAGAAGACCACTAAAGTCAAGTTCCCCAGCGTCCTCTTGCCCTTCACTGCTGTTGTTAACAAGAAGAGATTAATGGAGACTGAATTAGATTAACAGTCACAGGCTTTAGATAAACAATGTTAAAAGAACAACGCAAAGCAATGGCACTGACTTCAATCGATGCATTAGGTCAGAACCAAGGCATTGATTGGTGCTCACACAAAACCTTTCACTCCGATTTGCTATTAAAGATTCTGAGCAAACAGGTTTGTATAAGGAGCTTCAAGGGCTATATCCCAGACGACATTATGAAAACATTGGCACAACGTTTCTGCTATGTTGAAGCAACATCGCTGAGCAGCTACATTGTGAAAATGTTATGGCGCTGGGATGTTTTGCGTTGCTTTCTGACACATTGTTGGGAGGAGGGAGGTTGGCCTTTGAGGAATAAACACATAGAGGTGTTTGGTTGATTTGCAATTACCTTTTGTGAAGGTTAATGACATTTGGCAACCATACTCACACACTGGTCTGTCAGATTCGTGTTGTGTCGTCTCCCTCATTTAGCAATTTTATGTTCCCAATTATTTAGGTTTACATAAGTATATTCTTGAAGTTTATTAGTAAACTAATTCACCTTCTTTTTGACTCTAGGTCAACTATTTTGCAATATCGTGGCCATCATCTTGCTTATTACCTTCTTTTGAAAGCTGATCGAATATCAACATTCTGTGAAACCTGTTCAACTTCTGAAAGAAAAGAACATACACAATGCATACATGTATCATACTTGTGATTCATTTATAGTAAATGAGACAACAACAACAGCACAACTAACCTTTGACTTCCAGGTCGAAGGCACAGACGTCAAACTTGTCTTTGTAGGTGACCTCACACCTATAATTCCCTGCATAGTTATCTTTGGCTTTGATGATATGCATCTCAAAAGTATGTATCTGCAGGGCGATTAAAAAATAAATACATTAGGAGCAAACTGAGAGGTGAGGGGATGAACTAAATCTGACTGGTTACCTTGGTGAATCGGTCAAAGGTCTCCTTCAGTTGTAGGTGCTTCCCAGTCTTGCTAGCAAGGTCCATCCATTTCCCTTTGAACCACTTGATGGTGGGTTTACGAAGCAGATCTTTAGCCTCCACCTTGGCAACAAAGGTGATGTCCTCACCTTGTTCACATGTGAAATGCAGCATAATGAACCATCAACCCAGATGGCGTCTCAAACAGATCCCTTACTCATACATTTCCCTCATCTACCAGCTTGTTAGTGGCAAATAATCTATGCAATGGAATACATATATGCATAGTTACTCACCCACTGTTATGGAGCCCCCCTGAGGTTTCTCTATGAGCAGGGTGGACAGTGGAGGGGTGTCGATGGGCTTGTCCAGGTCCTCTGGAGGTTGTCCCTCTCCCAGGGACCACACTGGTCAGTCAGGGGATACACATTCATCATCACACAGACTCCACACAATTCACTGACAACCTCGTTCTTCTCAGAGTGACTTGTGTTTTCCAGACAGGACGGCTAGGCAGAACCAAGCTCACACCCAACAATCCTTCACAATGCAATTTAAAGACCTATGCATTTTTCAAAAGGAAAAGCTTAGAACATGGAACACAGAACAGAACGCACACCTAATGAGGAACTTATTCTTGAAAAGACAAACTGCGAGTGAACAATTTGATTTCTTCTTGGAAACAGTGAAAGGTTGCTGACATCTTGACCTCTAAGCTTTCATCTTAAAAAGCTGGCAGTTTTTCACCTTAAAGTTCTCTGTATTTTCCACATCTCAATGTGTTGAACAAACTCAGATCCAACATGTTCCTTTAGGCTTAACCAAAGATACCCCATGTCATCAACTTCTCAACTCCAATAAAACTTTTCATACTAATGCCAAATTGCAGTAGAATTATGAATTTTCCTATTGGTGTATGAAAAAGATGATCATTTCCAAAAGCCCCATAGCTTCCTACAAGCCGAAGAGGAAATATGGTATTTGAACTATGACATTTTAGGAAACCAATCTTTTTCATAAAGCACCACTGTTCATAGTTCTAGCCAAATGAACTTGAACACATCCAAACACTGTGACAAGTTACATTTGGCCCACTATGTGAGGTTTGCCCTTACTTTCGTTGGGCAATAAATTTGGTTGCACAGCATTACCTGAGTCTTTTCTCCCCATGGCTGAGAAAGGGACGCTATCATCTAAACAAGGACAGAGAGAAATTTACAGCATATTATAAGGAATAGTACTGTAAAGTCCATAGAAACAAACACACACCAAGCAAACATACAGCACACGAACAGCAAGCCATAACAATGTAATGCAAGCTGGACAAAAAATAACAAAAACATATAGAACTATGAAGTGGCTATTCAAAAACAAGGGTTATTCCAGAACAATCCTAGAAATCTCACTGTGGATTTGATATTTTTCCAAACGGAGTTCAACATATTTAAGGTCAACGCCTATTATATGTTTTAATTTAAACTGAGTGCAGAGGGCAGAAATTGTTGTTAACCAGTTGCAGGGGACTAGGATAGGATAGGACTTAAATAGGACTTAAATATTGTAAATATATATATACATATTATAATTGTTGCAACGTTCAGTTCAAATGTGTAAGTATTTAACATCATTATGCAAGCTTTTTCAGATGTATGTACATGACAGAGGTTTATGCATGAATGCATCCATTGGTATTCAGTTGTATGACACAAATTCTTATTTAGGTCCTAAACACCCCCTAATAAAACAAATGTTAATGCTACAGATTTACCATAATCTCCCCTCAATTGGGCAAAAAGTTATTGACACACAAAAACTTCTAGAAATAAACATGTCTCCGAACATGTTTCCTACACCCAGGCAGTTGAACATTCTGGTCTATGCAGACTTGGTAAGGCCTAGAATATAGTGGCACAGTGAGGTTAACAGAGAGATCTTACTAGGCAGCTCAATAGAGAGTTTCTTGAGTGAATTGGCATCCTCTGTGAAGAAAGCACATTATTATTGATATTAATGGAAGAGTTTTGTCTGTCCTTAATGGTTCATCTATTTTGATCTTTCTGATTTCAGGATTACCACCGGAAATCTATGAAAATATTTTTGTTAAAACGATTTAATGAGAGTATTCTAACCTTACAACTTAATTACATAACCTAGTAATTAAGGTTACTAAGACATTTTAAAATATTTAATGTATATTATTTAGACATAACATGTGCATATACATGATGAGCATACATACATACATACATACACTACATGTATTTGTATTATATCATAATACATACATGTCAGATGTGATGTTACACATCCATACCTTTATTTGACATAATAAATAAAGGTTTATATGCTTGTAGGAACTGCGCTCAGGATTTTTTGACACTGCACATATTTGGCATATACATTACATGTATGTCTGTTATACACAGACATACACTGTAATAGTTATATTCTTCTATAGCTATAAAAAAGCGGATCCCTCAACATTAAGAAATGTCCATAACATTAACTGACAAAAAGTCAAAAACAGTAACCGAGACCGAGTCTTCAATCCATAGTAACCGTCGTCTAGAGAATACGAGCCAATGAGGTTAAGGAACTAATGAGGGTGGTTGTTATGGTTACCAACCTGGTGGGGGCGTTGGGGAGGGGGTACTGGCTGCAGCATCATCATCTTTATCTGCAATAAAGGTGTGATTGATACACAGACCCACCTAAAAAAAAAATCCATCACAGGCAGGCCAGCAAAACAAGTCACAAGACCAGACCATGCAAAACAAGACAGAATTTGGGGCAAAAAATATATATCTTTGGAAGGGACAGCTGGAGTGAAGATATATAAGCTTCAATAAGCTTGAAGAGTGTTCAAGGAGAACACACCTGTGTGTTTGTGGTGAGACACTGGTATGAGAGATCAAGCGTGTCTGTAGTGATTTAAGATAGACACAACAAGCTTGTTGATAAACTATAGTACCACACCAGTGACTGTGAGCTATAGTACCACACCAGTGACTGTGAGCTATAGTACCACACCAGTGACTGTGAGCTATAGTACCACACCAGTGACTGTGAGCTATAGTACCACACCAGTGACTGTGAGCTATAGTACCACACCAGTGACTGTGAGCTATAGTACCACACCAGTGAGGGTGAGATGTGTGGGTGAGTCGCCATGCAAAAACCAAGCAGAAACCAAATCCCACAAAACAGAAACGGAAGGGTTCGTTTCACGTAACCCTGTCAACAGTTACAGCCTTTGCACAACACCAACACCAACAACAACAACAACAGTGAACGAAGCAGACAACAACATGGAGCCTGTGAGATCTTTGAGCAATACAGCTACACTACACCACTATTTAACAACTGAATATAGTCATGGCATAAAGCCTGTCTTTTGCTTTCTGTAAAACAAGAAGAAACACTGATAACTAAGTTGAGGTATGATCTTGAATAAATCTTGCATGCAGAACGGCAGGCAGACGGCTGAGTGCTTTATTTTTTCCAACGCCATGAAACAGATTGTCACCTATTGTACAGTACACCTTGAGGTACAGTACTTGAAAGTGGTTCTGCACAGACCACACAGACACACACACAGACACACTCAAACAGACCAACACCTATATACCAACACCTACACAAAGACAGATGGCAAAGCCACAAACAAACAACACATAATATATTGTGCAAATATAAGTCGTCAAAATACACTTGCGCACAGAAAGCACACACACACACACACAGTATTCACACACACACACACACACAACCAACACACGTCACGTCCAGTCCCAGACCTGCTGGAGGTGGAGGTGTGGTAACAACTATAACTGGCTCTGCTTTCTCCATCTCAGCAGGACCGGGTGGGGCTGATTGGAACAAGGCTGTCATAAATGAAACCCACCTTCCACTCATGCAGTAGCCTATCACATCCACTTAAGAAGAATCTCAGCCAATCAGCACTGCCTTTTAGACATTTTTCCTTAGACACTGAAATGTATAAATCCATGTTCAGTATGAAGCCATTGCACTAATTTCCTACTGTTTACTTACCAACTTAAAACATATTTTTCATATTTTAAACTTGTATAAGTGCATTTTAGTAGGGGCTTGTCACCAAAGAGATCAGGTTTTTAAAGTAGATAGTGAAGCATGATCCAATGTATGGCCCAAATCAAATAATATCAATTAAGTCCATTGCATTGGGTCATATAGCAGCCCTGGAAGCAAAAGATAACATTGTCTATAATTACAGGTAACTTTTTCACTCCAAGACACCCTGAAACAGTGACGCATCAATCTATTAATTAATTTGTTTTATTAATTTATTTTTAATTCTCTAGCAAAAGATACATATAATCTCTCTGGCTACCAGTGAAAGGTGAACTCCACTGCGATCACACAGGGTGTTTGAATGAAAGCGCTACTTGAGTTAAAAAGAGTGTGAAAGGCTAGAAACAGTGTTCCAGTACTTACCAGGCGGTGGGGGGGAGCAAGGGGCCTCCTCCTTAACTTCAGGCTCGACTTGCTCTTTAACCCCAACAGCTATGGGCTCTGGGTCTGTAGAGCCATTCTCTACTGGCTCAGGCTCCTTAGCCACCACCACCTCTACTGGAACAGGCTCTACTGGAACAGGCTCTACGGGCTCTGGCTCCTTCCCCTCAGTTTCTACTGGATCTGCCTCCACTACAGGCTCTGTACAGCAAACACAGTGCCCAGCTGGAGCAGCAGGCTTTGGGCAAATGCAGCAGAGCAAAGCCTTGCTGAACACTGCTTTATTTGAGACGTGTATAGATCGCCCGTGACCACACTGGTTTGATTCACTGACATCCAATCAAGATGAACAATATTCTTTAAACTCAATTTAGGTTGTTACGCTTATTCTTATTCTTGTTTGAAAGCTAGTATGAGGATCTATGGACTACAAGTTAACCATTTCCAATCAGTTGTCATTTGGAAAGTTGTCACCAATCTGGTCACTTCATCTATAGTGGTAGTTTAAGAGATATCAAGGAAGGCATTTTATCAATTTTACCAAGCAGAGTTGAACAAGTTTCACCTTTTAAAAATCCGAATGGAATATTCAATACTTTTTAATTCAGCCAGATTATATATAAACATATTTTTGACAACAAAAAGGTAAGTAAACTGTTAAAAACAGCTTCTGGTAGAATGAGTAAAATGCATACTTCCTCCATCTCATAGTACCTACTCTCTGGATGATTCCATCCTGTTCAGCCCCTTATCCAGTTACACAAAAACTGTTACACATGGTTTTAGATAACGGAAGGCTGTGTTATTGACAGCTCGCTATAGCAAAACAAGGCATTTGTGCATTAGGAACAATGCAATGTATGGGTTATGTGTTCAATAAGTAGCTGAAATGGCAGATAACAGACCATATTATAGACATTATTTCTGTGGATTGGTGCAGTTCTCTACTTCTGTGGTTCTACTATGCTCACATGAAGATTGTCAAGTGGAACAGTGAAGACTCACACAAAACCCATGTGTGTTGTCACGGTGATATGCACATAACTTCCTGCGAGTGTGGAGGGGTAAAGTGAGGAGAAGACAGGGGGTGGCAGAGGGAGGGGTACCCACCTGGGGGAGGAGAGATCTGGAGCAATATCTCAGGGAGGGGCAGGGCACCGTTACTCTCTGGGGCAATGATCTCTGAGTGTGTGAAACATATAGCAAGAAGAAAGGCTGCTTCACAAAGAGCAAAGCAATGAACAAGTCTCACATACAGACACACTTACCGTTTAAGTAATTCTCTCCGTCTTTATCCTTACTTTATTCTTGCATGCACAGTATCGGACAGAGGATGAAAACATCTCTATCTCACAACTAAGTGTTTTTTTCCCCCCTTGGATTACACAACTCCAAGGTCAAAGCCTAACGTGGTCTGATAGCCCACTGCATGCCAGCGTACTGGTCACATGGCGGGACAGGGATGTCAGCTGAATCAACAGGCCAGGATCAGATGGGCAGGGGGGCGGAATGTTGAAGATTCGGACTGCTTGTCTGTAACAACTGATCACAGTCACAGCAACTCACTTCTGAGTTCTCATGTGCTTAAACCCAGCACAGTGTCTGAACCCACCATGGTCTCACACTGTACTAAACCCAGTGCTCTGATGTCCACATACTTTCATGTTTCCACAACACAAAACAGGTTGTGTTTCAGTGAATCATATATTATGCTATAGGTCAACCGTTCTTGCAGCCAGTATTTGGCAATAGTTTTGTCGCTCCAGACATGTGCTGGTATTTTTTGACTGATCTGTCACTCACCTCAATATCTTATACTTCTAATATTGGCCATTAGTCTGTACTCACCTTCTGGCTGGGAATTTGGCATCTCATCTACAACGACAAAACAGAGGAAGGATTATTTCAGGGATTGGGTTTCACCCCCACCCCAAAAAAGATGAAAAAAAAGATGAAAATCATGTTTTTTTTAGGTTGTAAGCAGCCATTTGACAGACTTTGCTTGACATGTATTGAACTTCAACTTCACCTTTGTGCCTCAGATCTCATGTCTTGAAATCCTCTAGTCTTAACTGATTATAGAAGCTCCCATTGATACACCACTAGTTAGAACTATCTGGACATACCAAACGTATCCAGAGGGCAAAATAACATATTTGGGAAGTATAATTATCTAAAGATTTAACACTACAGTAGATCAAAGTCACCACACAGTGGGTCAACTCATGTACCACAGCTTGTAGGCTTCAGCCTTATGTGTTATTACTGGGTTAGTGGGGCACAATCACGTGTGTGTGGTTTTCTGTTCCTCGTGGGAATGAGGCATTGAGCATCTCTACTCTACCGGTCATTTGAGGCCTTGTTCCTGTTCTCTGTGTCTGAAAATCCATGTGACGTTGACTATGATCTTCATTTAGTGTGAGAAATAGAGGTAGGGATTGTAGTTCCACCAAAGTGTCGCCGAGTCCCAGCATCCTCAGGATGTATTGTGGTGTAACGTAACATGAGCTCATGCATGGAAGCCTACAGACAGTGTGAAAGCTCCATAACATGTAAGGAAAAGCAAGGAAAAAGAGCTTACGGTGGCGACACTCCTGGACAGCCTTGTTGTCATTACATGTCCTTGCTTGTTCATTTCTATGCTCTCAGTGATGAGCAGCAGCCTGTGAATTCTGTTAGCATGCCAAATTTCCCTTTGCCAGCCATGATGGGCCTTTTGTTAATGCCCCAGAGAAATACTGAACATTGTAGTGTCATTCCTGTCCACAGACTAAAGGTGACAGGCAAGACAGCCTGGCAGTCTACTGTTGGCAAATCTTTCCTCTCCATTCCAATATACTGAGGTGGATGCTGGTTGTCTCCCACTTGAAAATCCCTGTCACCTGACAATCTCTCCTGTGTGTAATTGTACCACCAGAGGCTGTCATAAGGTTTTTTATACTTTCCTTACTGACCTTCAGCTAGGATCATCCTCTCTGCCCAGATATTGTTATCCCTCAACTCTGATGATTCCCTTTGGGCATTCCACATCAAATATAGACATGTCTATATATATACAGGCATACAGATGGTCACATCGTAACAAAAAGTATGTTTGTCAGTATGAGTCCTGCTGGATCACATCACGCATATATATTTTCCGTCTCAATGGGGAAATTATGAGATCAGAGAGTAGCGGATTCTCACTGCAGTTGTTGATGCTGCAGGTATTTCAGCTGTTGTCACTGATTGCTGTTGTGAAGACAGACAGCTTGAAAAGCCTTATTTATATTCCTAATTTAGAATGTTTTTTTATTAAAGGGGAACTTCTTTGTATCATGCAGCGTGGCCATCCATAAAATATCTTTGGTTTTGGAGACAAAGTTCTGTTGCGAGTAATGTGTAGACCTAGAAATGAGGAGAGGACCAAATGAGAGCCAATTAAGCAATCACCACGGCCCCCTATCCTGTTTACCTAACCTGATATCGAATTGCGGTATCAAATTCTAAAATTTACAACTAGATGCTGTTAGATGCTGCCAAGTACAGTGATGATGGAAGTCCTTGTACATAAACTAAGGTGATGATGTAGATCTGTAGTTACTGAAATCCAAGAGTGACTGAGGGAAGTAACGGGGAGGCCCCTGACTGATTCTGGTTGAAGCGATACATTCAAGTATTAAAGAGATGGTTGTGTTTCTGAAGAGGGGAGAGGGGAGGTGAGAGAGGGAAAGAGGGAGAATGGGAAAGAGGCAGAGAGGGGAAGGGGAGGTGAGAGAGGCAGATGAAAGAGAGTGAGAGGGGGGCGAGGGATGAGGACTCAAAGTCTGGACTATTCCAGGGACAAGTATCCCCTGTCCCAGGGGCTACATACGCTACTGAGCCAGTCCATCATCTCTCATCCTATTTTTCAAACCCTTTAGCATGTAGCCTAAACAACATACAATGGCATCCTCCTCTTCAGCTGTTCCAAGTCATTCAGTGAACAATACTTTTTTTTTACTGTAATTCATCCGGTCTTCTGTACTCAGTGGTTATTTCAGGATGATGGTTGTGGTACACTGGCATCTGGAGCCATTATTTTGTTTATTGTGGCTTTAGTTTCATAAGATCCTAAATCACATCAACATGCATCTGCTTAATCTATAAAGTTCTATAGAACTTTAGAAAAAAAATCTATCGAGTTTTTTTTCAGTATGCCCATTCAAATATACAATAGTAGATTCCTAATACCATATTTAATTATTCTCATCTTTCAATATAACAGAGAAATATACCGACAGCCGAATTGCAAAAAGAAACTGGCCTAACATAAACCTGAACAAAGGCAGGGATTTAGAACACACAACTGGCTGTTTGGCTTCCAAAGGTGAACTGAGACCTTCAGTAAAGATTGTCAACCCTCTCTCCATATTTATTTCCACCATTAAAATAACTGAAAGCAATCTTGCAAATCCCTGCCATTCCATCCTGTAATCCCCATTGTCATAAGGCAGACGAGAATTTGTTGGACGCCCATGTGCAGAAAAAAAGATCTATATGCGTGCTGTTCCCGATGTGTACCATAAACAATGTCGCTGATACAGTTACGCTGTACTAAAGAATACATGATTTATGATGAAACCAGATTTCACTCCAAACATAATTAATGTCTGGTGACATCCTAAATGGGCATATCTAGCCTGTCAGTCAGTCTTTATAGACACTATAGTGACACATCAGGGAAAGATCTTGATGACAGACAAGAGTGGGATCAACAGGAGGTGCTGATAGAGACGATGGTGAGGATATGTGATGACTGATGAGCACAGCCACAGCTGAGCAAGGGCGAAACAGTGTATTCATAACACACAAAATGAGCATCATGTTGAATGTGGAGTTGTCTGTGTTGGATGGGGAGCGGGTAATGCCATTGGCATCTTGTTTTGCTCTGGCTGCACAATGACATGTCGCCAACCTTGCCCCATGTCCATAAGTCATCTGTTGGGGTCAGAACAACATCAAACACCTTCGTCATCACCCTGGACTGTATCCATCATCCATAGATATCCTCAGGGAATCCACATTGCATCATCCTTCAGTGACTTTGCTTGCCGTGTTCAGATCAGGCCTGTGCCAAGTTCCAACGCTCATCAACATTCCTCCAGACGGGTTCTTCAAAACATCTCATTCCAAAAGTTTCCTGCCTCCAACGGCACTGTTCATCATGCCAACAGGGATAGCCCCAACCGCTTTTTATAAACCTCTTTGAACTCTCTCATTGGTAAGGTGGAAACGCTCCAGAATTCCAGTCTGTTCTTGTAGCTGGTTGCAGCAGACATCTAGAATGTTCCTTGGAGTGCTCTGCGCAACGTTCTCTGCTCAACGTGATTCCATCCATCTATCTTTTCAACATGCTAAAGCTTATTTTACCCTTCTTCAAGTTGTGGAAACTTTGGATAAGACCAAAACTAAATGATAACAGACTAAAGGTTTATAGGTGGACACTGGTGAATGTCTTTTACACTCACAATAATTCCCCCATCAGAAACATTCACTCTGCAATGATGTATACATTCAATCTAAAAATGTCCCCCCTTTCATTTCAATAACAAATAATATCCAAAACACCTCTCTTTCCCCTTTAAGGTGTAAAGCAAAGTCTTATCGCGTTTGCTACATTTTGGAAAGAATGTGAGTTAAGTTACTGCATGTTTTTGAACTGGTGTCTTCAGTGAAGAGAACTGGCCGCTCCTACCTTTAGTTGTGGGCTCTGGCATCTTGAGCCGGGTCCCAAGAGAAGCGTCAGTGAATCAAAAGTGTGCAGGTAGGCGCCTTCAGACCAGCGTTACTAAATGAACACCAGGCAGGATGTGGAACCCTCAGTCCAGGGGGAGAGAGCAGTAGATGGGCCACTAGTCACAAGTCTCTGGGACCCTCGGGCCAGAGTGGTGGGAGGTGAGGAGGGCCCTGGGTGAAACAATATTTGAAATCTCTGTGGTAAAGGACAGGTGGTAGAGTGACAGATATGAGGGGGACAGTCTCCCTAGCCTTATATAGAGGACTCAGGGGCTCCTCCTCCATTTGACAGTATAGGGCTCATTGTGCCCCTAGAATCACTGGCTTCAATACCACTTATTATGGAAGGTCTACGCTCAGGATTTCTGATATGGTCTTGAGTTGGGAGGCTTAGAAAGAGGTGTGGTTCAGGGTCTAGACCAGACATCCCAGACACTGACTCCAGCAACTTGTGATATTGTAGTACCGGATCTAAATAATTAGCTTTTGCTTACTTACCAAAGCTTTGCATAGCAAATCCTTCTCTGGTTACAGACTTTTAAAATGTCTTGATCAAAACATTTTAGCAAACTGTGAGATGGATCAGGGGTTAGAGCATCAATTTTCAAAGTGATGAGTGTGATAGCAGTGATTTATAGATCTGTCATGTTAAAGATATTGAAGTGAGGGATAAGGGGGAATATTAGGATCGAGATAGTAGAAGACCTATGAATCTTTTTGGCCAAGGTTGTTGGAAAACCGTAAAGTGGCTAGACACTTGCTGTGGAGTATCAAAAGAAGAAGGATTTATTTGGTGTGAGATTCCCAATGATCCAGCTGCATTCATATTAAAACATAAGTGACTGTGTGATCTCCACATTGCAAAAAGGTTAAGATGACACATACTCACCTGATGCCAAGTGACAAAGATCTTTTTAATCCAGAGGTTATGCTTTCCAAGTGTAGAAGGCCTGCCTGCCTGGCCAATAAATACTGAAGAGATGCCTGGGCAATAGTGATGGCCTATACTTAGAAACCTGTCATAAACCTTGACATTTGACATATTGGACATGGAAAGAGGGTTTGATAGAGTATTTTGCAATAGATTTGGTTGCTAGGTTCCTAATTAGCATTATTATTTAAGTTAAAGAAGTGATAACTCAAGTTCCGGTCCCTAGTGAGACTAATTTGGCCAACAAGGCTTAAAGCTGTAGGGCTTAAACTCAGGACTTTTGGAACACACACATTAAGGCTTCTTATCAGAGTAAGCCCAAAGACTTGATCCATAAGACTGGACCCGCCAACACTTTACAGTGACATGACCTCTGAAAATGACCACAGTTACTGGACTGTCAAAAATGTCAGCTTTAAGAAATGTAACTGTTGTCAGTCAGTTAGTCAGAAGGGGATTTGCAGTACTACTGAAAAAAGCATCATGCAATGTAAAAACATGCAACTCTGAGACAACCAGTCAGCAGTATGCTGCTGTTCAGACAATCACATCGGAATGGGAACAGTAAAGCCCCTACATGTGAAGCAGGACATTTCATGTGTTCTCTCCCTCGTCCATGAGATAAAGAACTCTTACACAGTCGCTGTAATGAACGCCTTGATGATGCAGCCTAGACAGAATCCATCGGACAAAACAAGCTAGTCTTGACTTAGAGTTAGGTGAATGCGCTTTCAGGTTTGAGATATGGCCTTTCTTGGTAACAGACAGAGAGATCTGTTACCCCATTTATAACTCTTTGGGCTCCAGTGGTAAATGCTAGGCTTAGGGGAGTATCATGTGGGTCTGCTACAAAGAGCACACAAAATCATTTTGAATTGCCTAAGCTGGACAGGAGTGTGCATCACAGAGGAGATTTAACCATGAGGTCACCCTCAAGAGTAAACGTACAACAGACTCTTCACAATAAAGGTACTGCACTGCCCCCCTCAGGTAACACTAGAACATTAAAGCTTTAGCCATGTTTAATGCAATTTATAACATACACAGCATAAGAAGATACATAGACAGATGCAAACAGGGTTATGAAGCATAATTTACTCAACATTGGCAATACAATGGTTTTAAGTCAATCTTGTACACTATGCTTCTATACTTCCGCAAGGAGTGTGGAGTCAGTTTTAAACATCATGACAGCTTGATGCTAACGCGACACTTTGGTTAACTTTATTTACCAAAATGACTAAAACGTCCTATTTGAAGCATTGTGTCATTCATAAAGTTTCAGTCTTGTCAGCATTTGAACATGAATGTTTTCTGTGGCACATCCTCAATGCACTCAGTGTCTCTCTGCTGAACTGGTAGGTGAGCTTCTTCTTAACTTTAAAGATCTCTCCAGAACGCCTATAGTTCCGCAAAGCCCTGGACATCTTCTGGTATGTCATTGGCCTTCTGTTTCCTTTCCTCTGGCCCCAAAGTGCTGCCACTTGGTCTTTGTACTTGGAGGAGAATCTGAAGGCCCCCGAAGCCTCTGGCACCCAGGAAATACAATGGGCCATGTCTGGATCTTCCAGCATCTCAAACAGGAAGTGAAACAATCTGACTTTTCTTCCTGTAAGTCACCATGGTGATTGTGGTTAGTAGATGAAGTAAAGAGGATCAGTTAATAATTCCCCTACATTCATTTGTGAGATGCGTTGTTGTGATAGTGCCACATGGCAGTAAATTGTAACGTTTCCAAAATATTGGTTATCAGACAGATATGTAAAACATAGGGCCTAAGTGGTTTAGTACTGAATGGCAGCATTGTTTTTTTTTACAGTAAAGGGCAGGTCTGTTCTTTTCTGTTTGTGTATTGTTCACCTGGTACCTGCTATCTCTAATGACAGCATGCCGATCTAGTAACCCACAAAAGGAGAACTCACCTCTCGTAGCAGGTTCACTGTGGCATGAGGACAATTTCCATTTAGGTACAGAGTTTGGAGCTGACCAAAGCTCAGATAAGGTGACAGTTGTTTGGTTTGATGTTGCGGTGTTACATTTTGATTGTGTTGGTTGGAGGTCAGCTTTATCCCCCTGAAAAGGATAAGAGATAAAGTAATCACAGAACAGATGTGCATTACTAAATTGAAAATCATTAAACAACATTTAATGTTGTGACATGCACAAATTGCTGTAAAATTACTTATAACCCTACCTACAGTTACCTCATATGTCCAGTGCTTGTAACCTGATTCACTTTCAGTATGTTCCCTCTCAGGCACAGGTGTAGGCAAAACACAGATCTCTTCCACTGAAATTTAACATTTACATTTGACAGCGGCATTTTACACTGTCATTTTATCAGAACCCTTTAAATTAACTTTGAATAGGACCAACCTCTGTCAATACCGACTCCAGTGTTCTGCCTGTAGTATTCTTCCAGAAACTCAAAGATTACCTCCAAATCGGTCTGATTTTCCTGGAAAGAGATCTGGTAAAAAAGCAATACTGAGCAGCAGATCAAATAATAGGTTCCACAGTTTCGTTGTAAGGATTGTCATGTATGAATTCTCAACAATAGTGGGTTATGCTGTCATATTTACCATAATTGTTTGGTGGACAGTAAAGAGAAAGATTGTTTCAGAATGTATTCCAACGCCAGCCAGCTACGTCTAAAAGCTGTTTCTGAAGTAAAGGACAGACTAACACAATGCATTTCACCTTTTTATACCCCCCTGATATGAGATCCAGAAGGGTTCCCTAACATATTGCCAAGCCTTTTGTTCCCCACTATGAACCCCCAGCACAAGAACAATGTCCTCCACTGCCATAAACCTGCCCTGACATCCAGCGAACCCCCAGGCCTGACCACATCCTCTCCACTGGGCGAGATAAGAGGAGATGGACTGCTACACTTCATTGACACTTTCTGAGAAAAACATTTTCTTTGGCTTTGTAATGGATGCATTGTAGGTTTTTATGTCTGTTATAAAATTATAAACATGGTTTATTTCTATTTTGTCACATATTTCACATTTGTTTTGTAGCTAAATGAATAGTTGCACCACAAAAATGTTTTGAAATTGTTTATTGAAATGTAAATTGCAGAAATACTGTCATTATTAGCTATTTTGAATTAAAAGAAACATATTGCTTTTTACTGTATCTACACACATTGTTTGGGACTTCTAGAGGAAGGTAAGTATGAATGGACTGGATGTTAAACATTTCAGAGTAAATCTATTGCATTACCATGACCTCCAGTACACTTACTCAAGGTAAACAACCCTATACTAGGCAACCCATAAAAAGCACAAACTATTAGTTTACAAAGTGTCTCAGATGTTGTTGTCTCCAAAGTGCTTGAGGTTTACACCTTGGCGACACTGGGTGACAAGAAGCCAGTGCCTAGATCACAGTCTGACTGGTGGGGGAAATGTCCATACCCACTGGGCCACTCAGGTGCTACAGAGCCAGGATAGTAGCCCTGTTCAAGTGGGGCATGTTGCTGTTGGTGGTGGTGCTGATGGAGGTGCATGTCTCGTCCAAGGTGCCCAGAGGGATGTCCATGGATGTGTGCATTTCCAAGCCTTTGGAGGATCATGGGATTGAACTGGTAAGTGAGTTTGCGCCGCACTTTCACAATCTCGCCAGTGCGACTATAGTTGCGTAGTGCCCGTGCCATCTTCTGATAGGTCATAGTCTTGCGGTTGCCCTTGCGCTGGCCCCAGCACTCTGCTAGCTTCTCCTTGTTCTTGGAGATGAAGTGAAATGTTCCACTGCCATGATCGGTCCACTGGATGGAGTCCACCATGTTGGTGTCATGAAGTGCTTCATGTAGGTATTCATAAAGACGAAGCTTTTTACGACCTGTTGAAGTGTGGATATCAGTTACTATTAATGTAAACATACTGTGGAAATCCTACATGAAAATAAAAGGACCATTTGGCATAATTTCATAATTTAAATGTTTTTTTTCACAATTGGTGAAGAGGGATGAAGATAACCTGCTTACCTTTCCCAGTTCTCAGCGGGGGTAAGATGGTGTACATCTGTGCAGACTCCCCTATCACCGAGGGACTCAGAGAAACATCAGGGACTATGTCAGGGAGATGGTTCACATCCATGTGATACTGTAGGTCAGAAACACTTTCCTTTAAACAGCATTGAACACTTCACAACTGGTCACATTTGTAGAATGTTACACTTTTTCTCAGTACTTACAGTTGTCTCATACCAGTCATAATGGAAGTCAGAGGCATGAGGAATTGGGTATCCAGTGATGCTGTGCCGCATAGGAGACTGTGAAGTCTCGTAGTACTTAAACTCTTAATAGAAATAAATATTTAGCTAAGGTTTGTCATTTGTAATTCAAAGATCAAATTACATTTAGTCTACACTATACTGTGTACTGTGTAACACAAATAATATACATTTATGTATGACAATTCAGGTTTAAATTGCCTATCCCTAAATTAGATGATGAATTTGTGTGTGCTTAAAATAAAATAATTTTGTTCTATGTTTCATTTGATCTAGTCTTAATTTATTCAGGCAAAATGTGTCTGTTTTTCCAATGATGACCTAAGAACAGACATAAAATAATACAGAAAATATTGTATTCAATTTGAGTGTAAATGTACCTGGATCATCATATGGATTGCTGGAGTGTCTTT
Source organism: Neosalanx taihuensis (assembly GCA_030340665.1). Taxonomy (NCBI): domain Eukaryota; kingdom Metazoa; phylum Chordata; class Actinopteri; order Osmeriformes; family Salangidae; genus Neosalanx; species Neosalanx taihuensis. The sequence goes on from CM059307.1 coordinate 2,148,465, forward strand.
GAATCACATCGATTGCGTCTTGAAAGTGTTGGTTGATGTCACTGTCCAAAGAGCTCTAGGGTTGCATGATAGTTTTAATTTAAATTAACAAATTTAAATTAACTTCGTTTCAGAAAATACCATACAGTAAAGCCTTATTCTTACCTTCAATTTACATACATGTTGTTAATCCAATTTGTTAATATAAATAATTGCAAAAATATCCACAAGTTATTTATAAATATAATATATTTATACCAAGATATTATTTCCATTCTCATTATCTCATTCTTCAGCATGCATCATTAAACTTAAAAGAATGTACCTGCTCAACTCACCATTTTATGCATGACAATGCCTGCAAAGACTTTTACTGACCGCCTTTAGATGCACTTGCACCTGAGAATGGGGGTTGTTTTGTGAAGGTGTACAGTACCTGGACAGGTATATATAGATACACCCACCAATATTCACCGTTTGCACAAACAATTGGATTGTTAGATAAAGGCTTGGGCTTTAAATGTGTCAACGTCACCTCTACAGTCAAGGCTGAGTAACACTTCTCTTTTTGGAAGAAGAGATTAGGCAGACCGACCACAATCCCTTTCTCACATTTTTGGAAGGGGAAAAAAACTCACATCCAGGAATATTGTTTACTAGTCTTGATATTTGCATCACTGGTAGATAATCATCTAGTACACTTGGCAGAGGTTGAAATCTGAGCCAGTTGATTTCCATATAGGGTATTTTCCATATAAATTAAGTTATTTTTCATGTATATGATTATAAGCAGCCTTCACTTAAACCAGCAACTTTAAATGGCACATTTCTAGATTTATGTCATATTTTATGTAAGATGTATTCATATATCTTTGCTTTTATGTTTTCCAATTAGCCTGACCTGTTTTTGAGAGTATGCACATATTGTATTTGGTGTATCTTTAGCAATTAGAACATTTCATGTTTCATTGTGATCATTGTTTCATAGATGTTTGTTGTCCAACATACAAACTCCTCCCCCATCAAATGAACATAGACTTTTGAGAAGTTCTTTTATTACATGCTGCCTACATAGTTTTAAATATCAACTGACTGGCTCTTGAAGTTCCCCTTTCACTTGTTTGTGAATGCCACTATGTCATGGATAGATAGCTAGATATATAGCTTATCATACACATTTAATTAAAGATGCAGAGATTTCAGAAAGTTAAGTAATAAATTGATGTGTAAAGCAGTGGAACAACTGTTAAAGTGAGTTGTTGAGTAAAGGGTTTAATGGCAAACTGTTTCTAGCAGTGTGTATGTGTATGTAAATGTGTGTGCTTGTTTTTCCTGTAAGTGCTGCACACTGATAAAGGTTGGACCGGTTGAAAGCAAGGGACCACAAACCCAGGCTTTACTCCTTGTCTTATTTTTTCCCCTTCTGAACATTATTCACACAGTGAATTTTCTGTCAGGGGATCATCGTAAATTATCAACCAATAAATTTGGTTTGAGGGTTTAAGTAGCCAAGTAGTCATTTTGCTTTGTTCTTATTTATATACTTGAATTGCTAAATCTCTAATCTTTAAATCTTATAGGGTCCCATTTGATGATTATGATAATGACCAAACCCTATAATATATTGGATGAGTTAGAGTTATAATGTGCATGAGAAAGAAAGTGAAAAGGTGAGGAGAGAGGCAGATAATTTTTGTCAAGGTACCACTTTGTGGTAAAGCAGGCGTGAGGCATTTTTATCTCTCTGAACAAAAGACCCATTTTCCTTCCCTTTCTCTGTCCTCTGTTTTCAATGGCTCTATTTATACCAGTGCCAGTGAGGGAAGGGCAATGTAACCGCAACATGCTCAACATCTGTATTTAACTTCTTTATTTACTGGCACTCAAAGAAAATCAAGAAGTTAAAAAACCACTGACAGATAAGAGTATCAGGGAAAACAAATGTATGGCTGCATAGGTGGTGAATCCATATAAATAAGATCATGCTATGGTTAGGGGTTGCATTTTACATCCCAAAAAGATATGATAAGTGAAGGTAGGAAGGTCTGCTATCATCACAAAGTATTCAGTGAAATGTAACAGAAATTGGACATCTTTGTGGCAAAGTGCATCTGAATTAAAGATCATACAGCAATTCATTTTTATTTGGATCTGTACCATGGCCTTCTCTGTGTGTGGACCGGACCATATATAGAACGAGGCATCAGCAAAGATTGCCAAACAAAAGACTAAAGCATAGAGGGCAGTGTAGCATCACAAATTGCATGCATTCTGTGTTGTGTTATATTACAAATGGGAGGAGAGCCAGATAAATACAAAAAACCAAGATGAAGACGTCAAAAATCTTTAAAATTCTCAATTTATATATGTCATTTAGAATCCCTGGTTTACCACTGTGAATCTACATACAAACAAAAGGCATTTTTGCCAAATCTCATGATATGAACTGAGGTAGCTCAAGAAGCAGATGAAAGATCTAACCAAAGACCATTATACTACATTGACACAAAGAAAATTATTTTATTAAATCATATTTAGTTTAAGGATGTGGAAAAGTTTGGAATTTATTTTTAAAGACCAGTAGGTGCAGCACATTGGGTAGTTACTTTCTGCTATAGACCATTGCTCCATAAGCCACCACTCCGACAATGGCCACCAGGGCGGCACCACCACACAGTAACACAGGCATCTCAGTGTGAGGAGGGGTCAGAGAAGTCTCAGGCTGTGTCATCTCCTGGACTTCTGTAGCGGTGGGCTCTGCAACATCGGGAAGGGTGCCAGTAGACTCGCAGTGACCATCAGTCTGGCTCTCCAGTTGTGGTTGTGGTAGGACAGGGGGAGGGTGGAGCTCTTGCATAGAATATAGCTGCTCAGCTACCTCAGCGGCTGTGGGGATGGAGGGGACAGGGGTGGAAGTAGCAGAGGGGGGCTCCAGCTTGACAACAGGCATGGCCATAGGTGGGGTTACATGAGTGACATGTGTCACTGTATCAGCTATGTGCTGAAACGGATCTTCCATTGACATCAGGAGCTCCACAGTCTCTGGGCCCCGCAAGCCTTGGTCGGCTGGGGGACGAGGGTAGGCAAAGCTTGTTTCCCCCCTAAGCTCAGCCAGCTCCCTCTCCTCTCCCAGCACGCTCAACATACTACTCTGCATCTCTTCCTCCTCCTCCTCCGGGGTGCCCTCATCCTCCACCCCCAGGTCTTCCTCCTCCAGCAGCTCAGCCTCTTCCCGCTCCAGGTGCACCATGTCAGAGACGGAGGAGTGGTTCTCACTGCGTTCTTCAGGAAGAGCCATCCCGTCACCGCTATCCAGGCTCTTGGTGTCCTCGTGGTCCACGTCGCCCATGGTGGACCAAGACTCAGCCAGCAAGCTCTCGCTTTGCCAGGGTCCGGACACTGCACTCTCTGTTTGAGTGACAGCCATGGTGGCTGGGCTTAACCAATCACGGTTGGGCTCTCCAGACAGGGAACTGACCTCATCACCATCTCCCCTTCTGGACTCAACAGGGGCCTTGCCCTCCAGCCTGAAGACTGGCCTCTAACAAAAGGGGAAAAACAATGCTTTAACATGGTTATCTATTAATACAGACTATTAATAGAGTATATCCAACTGAGCAGCTTTGAAAGCTGTCTGTCGTGGTGTGACATGGTTGTGGTTCCTGTAAAATAAATTGCTATGTCCTTCAACACCATAACCAGATCAAGACTGAATGGAAAAAGTTACACTCTTGTTCTGCTCTGCGCTGCAGTGCTCATGTCTATGTATAGCTTTGGCCCCACATTTCTGACTATGTATAGACACTATATATGCCTCCGTCTGTCACCAAAGAGTGGAAGCTATTTCAGAGATTTCACATGACGTGAGGATTGGTCAAGAGCTGGGATATCGAGGGGAAGTGATAAGGATGTTTGAAATACCAGATTTGTGCAGTGGAGAATGAATGACTATTCAACTTTTCTACAAACACACGGGACACTTCTTATCTCGTAAACATAATTAGTAATATACTTTAAAGATCAGATTGTTGTGTTCGGTGTTTTTAAGAGAGAGAATCTAGGGGAAGAAAAAAATCGAACTCACACTTAAATAATGGCCCCTTTCACCTCCTGTACCTGTTTTACTCCTTCTGCTATGCTGTCTCTTGCATGTGGTAAATATTTAACATTTGCCCAGCCACTGACTAGATTGGACATTCAGTCTCACTACACCTCATAATGTCAGACATAAGAATGTCTGGCTGTGCAAGTGGCTGGGTTCTGGCATCAGTCAAGTTTCTTCCCTAAAGCACATATTATCATTATATAATTTTATTTATCGCTCCTTACAATTTACAATTTTCAGTTGTATTTTGTTGCAGTTTACCTCCTAAATACTCTGACTAATCCCTCAGTAAACATGTGGGCTGTTATCACATCTAATCCAGGCCCAGGCACACAATCAGAAACTGAGATCAAGAGGAAAGGGTTGTATTAAAACACCATCCTTGTTTAGTAAACACTGCAGCAACAGTACCTACTCACTAATGACAGAAAGCTCATTGAAATAAACATGCTTTGAACAATTAAGTTACATGGGACCTAAAACACAACTCACATCTGTCACAATCATAGATTATACAAAGGATATCCTGCTGTTGTACAGTTGTTTTATAGAGAACATATCCTCTTCCTATCAGTTATGTAATTTTGACCCTAATTATACACCAAGGTGAACGGATCAAGTAAAATTGTTTTGCACGTTTGCCTATGATAGTATCTGTCGAGAAAGACAGTGATGTCATAGGTCCAGAGCCAATCAGATCTCAGTGAAGGTCATGGTGAATGTCACTACACAGGAAGTCATTAATAACTCCTTATTTAAACCACAGATTGATCAGATATTACTCTTATGTTCATCCATTCACAGCAATAGATACAAATAGCACTAATTTGTATGCATGAGGGTGTTAACACATACAGTTGCACTTAAAGTACGGAAACATTAATGGAAAGGTGTAGATCACAGAGAAACAAACTAACAACTCCAATAATCCTGTTCCCTTGTTGATTTGATTTACAAAACATGTAATAAATGACAACATGATAAAAAAACTGCCCCAGCAACAGACAGTAAACAGGTGGTAAACAAGGTTAGCATGTTGCCCTTCATAAAGGTGTCGATAGTGACTTGTACCTTTCCAACACATAACAATAAGCAAAGCCCATTTGGACCAAGTATTTGCAAGAGCACTTTGTATGCACATGCTCGATTGATCCAGAGAGTTTATAATAGTTGTCCAAACAACAATATTTTGTGTGGAAGTTTACACAATGTCCTTTAACCTTCTGTTATAAAGAGAATAAAAGTGTCCAACCTACCTGACTCCTCTATGGAAACTGTTCTATGGATGAAAGCTGTTAAGCAAGAGACAGATATTCAAAATGCAGAAGAGACATACATTTAAACATGGAGTCTGGGATAGAGCAACAGAAAAGCTGACATGGAGGCTTTGCTTAGCAGTGGAACACCAGCTGCAGCTATACAAGACTCTCTCTCACTCTCTCACACACCATCTCTCTCCCTCACCGCCTGTCCATGTCATGACGTAACATTTGGCAGGAGTGGGCTGACTGGGGACTTTTCTGCAGGAACAGTTTTTTTGTTAGTGTCATGCTGCAGTGAAATCATTTTCCATGGTGTTTCCAAAAGACACTTCAATCCAAAAATCTTGCTACACTCATTTTCAGTAACTACTACTGTGTCCAAAGCTTGCTAAGATAGACAAGTTATCAGATGTCTGTTCTGAGCATGCAAGACCCGACATTGCTTTATTCCACTTAGTGAATAACCTCTGACTTAGTGACAGGGGTTCAGGGTTGGTACACAGTTGGAGTAGTTTTGCAAATCTCAAACATTCTATAGTTTGAGTTTAAGCATGTTAGGATCTTTACTGAACACTGCAACATGATCAAAAGCTTTGACACTTAAATAATAATAATAATAATAATAATAACAACACAAATATATAATAATAATACAACTGCAGTGCAGATCATAGTTTGGAATAAGTGTAATAAGGTTTATGGATATTTTGAATATGGATGTTGTTGGATCAATGAATGGATTTATAAAGATCAGTTGTTTCTTTTGGAAATGATCTGAATGACTTGCCTATAGTACCCTCTACTGGTTGTTGTATTGCCTACTTATACCATCCCTGCTGTAGACTACGCTTTTACTTAAATTATAATTAGAATATTACGCATTTCGTGTAGGCTTATCTGACTCTCCCGAGTCCCCACTTACGGCTTTCATTTAATTTAAATATGATATATACGGATATGGAAAACAACTGGATGTTTATATTTTTTGACAAAAGGGTAATTAAGTTACATCTCAGTTTCTCAAGTGCAATTAAGCATTTCTTTAAAATTATATTTAAGAGGGGATATTCTGGGGATATTATTTTTCAGACCGTCACTGCATTGGTTGACTAAACAGGAAGTACACATCATGTGACGTACAAAATCAGCTGATCCACCGTAGACATCTTTGACAGTCACGACTACGGCGATTAATTCATTCGACTGTGTCCAATTTTTTTCTGGTAAATATACCACTGGATTGTGTGTTTTCTGGTTCAGGGTTATTAGCGTGGACATCTTTGTATTTGTTGCGTTTGAAATCATCTTGTTCTGATTTTTCTCCAAGGTACGAGCGGATCTTAGTCAGCTGCGACCATGGCGCTCAGCGATGCCGATGTACAGAAGCAGGTATAATAATTCAGCCTTATAACCTTCAGAGGAAAGCCATCCCAGGCCTATCATGTTTTAAAGGCCTTGCAATTTACATGTAACTTGAATTCAAAATAGACCTGACTTGACATCGACTTTAATCAATAATATGCCTTGTTGACATTGAGAAAATCCGATAAATACCTACGAACGTATTTAACTGAATAAAACACACGAAGGCTATGTAAGGGTATTTAGAGCTTTTTACTAATCACAAGTCATTATAAGAGACATGCATACTTGTAATTTGTGGAGAATCGTACTACAAAAATTCCTATGGTCACATGACTTATGAGCAGCGTACTGCCTGGTTTCACCAATCATGTGATGGATATAACATTATGTAGTTCAATGCAAAGATCACTGCAAAAATAGCTCTTCCCAGACTACATTTACATTTTATACTCATACATATACTAATTATCTGTTTTTATTATAGAAGGACTTTCTTATGTAAAAGGGCATGGGCAATTTCTAAAGAAACCACACACTAGCCATACAAATCACACCTTTATGATAATATTTAACAATAATTCTAAATTAATTTGGGGGGGGGGGGTGGGGTGGTGGTGGGGGGGATGGCATAACGCAGTCCAACTTAAGAATGAGGGATAACCGATCAAAGTAATTTAATTAAATGTCCTTTATGCTCATCAGAATGTTATTGTTTAATTTTCACTTCAACATCTATATGCTGTGTGTAGATCAAGCACATGATGGCCTTCATCGAGCAAGAGGCCAACGAGAAGGCAGAAGAAATTGATGCTAAGGTAGAGTGTCTATATACCTTATGGTCTTTGAACAATGCATTATACTTTTTTAAATTAAACATTTAAGTTAATGTACTCCCTGATCAGCCATACACTTTCCTGTTGTATTTCTAAATGATCTCACTGATTGTCTCTAGCCTTTTCTGTGAGTAATATGAATGTCTCCTCTTCAGGCCGAGGAAGAGTTTAACATTGAGAAGGGTCGTCTGGTTCAGACACAGAGGCTGAAGATCATGGAGTATTACGAGAAGAAGGAGAAGCAGATTGAGCAGCAGAAGAAAATGTAAACCATGTTTTTGGCTGCTTGGATTGTTACACAGGCATATCCACCCCATCAACTTCCTCTCGTTCTGTGAAAGAGGAAATTCTTCATGGATATTTTGTGTAGTTAGTCACATGATTCAGTGTCACACAGTATCTTGATCAAATACTTGTTTTAAAGCTAACTTGTATGTACATATATAACATTGAGCAATGTTAAAATGTCCCTCTCTTTACTTCTAGTCAGATGTCTAATCTGATGAACCAGGCTCGTCTGAAGGTGTTGAAGGCTCGTGATGACATGATCTCTGTGAGTCTCGTCCATCCTGTCCCATCTGTTTTGCTATGTACAGAACATACAATAGGATGAGTTTTCAGCGAGACTTGACATTGCTCTCTCTCCAAGGTCAATAGGTTACTTGGTGAACGTCACACAGCTCTATATGTATGACTTGAGGTCTCTTGCTCAAGATTGCTGGGAGATAGTTGCTAGTTGTTGCAAGATTTTGCACAATTACTTTTACATTTATTCATTTAGCAGACGCTTTTATCCAAAGCGACTTACAAGAGAGAGCTTTTACAAAGAGCATCAGTCATTGAGCATAGCAACGTGATAGACCCCGAACACAGTGGGTTTTTTAGATTGTGAATCATACATCATGAGAACCAAAAAGTGCCAAGGGAAGAACTATAAATGCATAACACAACGATTGTGAACATAAAGCAAGAGATACAAATGACAATAGTATAATGTATTCCTTTTGAATGATAGAAACACAATTCACCTCATTTTCATTTTTCTCCTCTCACTCATTGTTAATTTGGGTCTCAGGAAATGTTAAACGAGGCACGTCAACGGTTGGCTAACGTGGCTAAAGACTCAGCCAGGTACCCAGCACTGATGGATGGTCTGGTTCTGCAGGTGAGGAGGTCATCTCTTTAAGATGTACATTTAGTGTTAAAAGTTAAGGGTTGTGTTCCTGTTTGGAATATAATTTATGTCCGTTCTTATAATGCTTGACACAACAAAAGTTTTTTTTATGTATTCAACCATTAGTTCATTCATCAGGTTCAACTGACCTTGTCCTGTTGATTCTGTCAGGGTTTCTATCAGCTTCTTGAATCCAAAGTGACCATTCGTTGCCGTAAGCAGGATGTGCAAATAGTGCAGGTTAGTCCAGACCCAATACATTTCTAGCTGTTTCTTGCAGAGTTGTGGAAAAGGATGGTTCATTATGTGTTGATGCATAAAACATGGTTTGTGTCTGCACAGGCATCCATTCAAAAAAACATACCCATTTATAAAGCAGCAGTGAAGAACAATATTGAGGTCCGCATAGATCAGGACAACTACCTGTCTCCAGACATGTGAGTACAACTCATTACCATGATCATGAAATCAGGTGTCTGAAGTGATTGTTTGAAAAAAATATACATATGTTCTTCTCCAGTTCTGGTGGTATTGAAGTCTACAATGCTGATGGGAAGATCAAAGTGGCCAACACTCTGGAGAGCAGACTGGATCTCATGGCTCAGCAGGTGAGATGGGGAACCAGACCCATAACTTTTTAATACTTCAACTATATAGTATGACGATCGTTTCTCAGTTCATCACTAACTGAGAGTCTGTTCTGTGTTCAGATGATGCCGGAGATTCGTGTTAAGCTCTTCGGTGCTAACATGAACCGCAAATTCATGGACTGAGTGTCTCCGTGGTCTTACACAGAAGCTGTTTGTTTTCATTTTATTTTTGTTGTGTAAAAGATTCCAATTGTGTGTCTATATGAAAAATTGCAATTCAAACTCCAAAAAGACACTTTGTTTGTTTGTTGTTGTGTGATGTATAGTCATATTTGTGCAAATTATGGGAAAGCATTGAAGTTGCAACTTAATTTGCGTGTGTAAGTGGGAGATGTTTTTGCTCTGAGGTAACTGCTGGATTTCTCCGTACAGGGGTTTTTAGTTTACACACCTCAGTCAACAATGTCTTGATTGGAGAAATGTTTAGTATTTCAGACACCGATTGAATCAGCCATAAGGGACAGAATCTCTTTACTGTTTCATAACAGATTCCTCCATGTTAGCCCCACATTACTCTACAACTTGACAAGTTGCATGTAAGTATTGTCATAACAATAGGTTCCTGCCACCTAGCGAAATGGAAGTCATGTGAAAAAGTGCGATGACCATCTTTGTCTTATTAAGTTAATTTATTTATGTTAATATCTACTGTCTTGTGTCTGAAATGGGATGTAATTCTACAGGATAAGGGTGCACAATACGTACAGTATAAGGATTCCAAATATTTAAATATTTGTATGATTGTGTTTTGTTTTATGTTGTTAATTCTGATGAAATATATCCATCTGACCAAGTTATATTGTGAAAATATGATGTAATAAAGTATAAATCAAGAACTAATATTTTTCTTTTTTACTTATAATACAATACAATGACTACAGTCACTGAATCCACAAAATATTTTTATCTCAAAATGTTGTGACATGTCAGTCATGGGTCCTCCACTGGTTCATCACTTGTGCAATTGTGTAGAAGAAAATGTCCCCATTATCTTATAGACGGTGGCATTCTGCTGACAGTTGCAATTTAGAGGGAAGCACCACTTCATTGTGAGCTGCTGTGTCTTTACGAGCAAATAGCTAAACTAGTCTGGTTTGAGGAAGGCTTGGAGAGAGGTACACAATCGCAGGAGAGACTGAAGAACTGAAGGGTATGAAAAAATCTTACTTATGATTAAAGTGCATTTTCTCATGCTGTAACAGATCTTCAGTGCAAGGGCTGTACGTTTTCCAGCAGTACTAAGATCTTTCATAGGGTGACTCACAGTTAGACATTGCCTTTACTTAGCTTGTCTGTATTTTCCACATGAAACTGGCGAGGTCTGAAGGTGACTGCTTTAGGGAATCTAATACTTCTTCCCACTACACCCCAGGAACAACATGATTATGTCCACTAGAGGGACCTACAAAGCTGCCTTTGCATCTGTAGTGCTGATGTGGTTTGTGACAGTGTGCGTTGGGATCCCAGACCCACGTCAGCGGGATCTGATCATGCATCAGGAGGCCTCCAGACAGACAGGGGGCAGGGTGGAGCTGACAGCAGCAGAGAGAAGGCTTGACTCTCACCTGCACATGTTAAAAGAGCAAGAGATAACAGCTGTGCCATTCCTTCCAGCGATGCACTTTTTCAAGGCAAAGCCCCTCATCCAAAAAAGCAAAATGTTCAGCTTACTGCAAAAGATGCCCAAAGGTGACATAATGTTCAGTATGTCTTCAAATCTTCCAGATACACTAAGGGTGTGAATACAAACTTTCCTATTCCTCTGTAGTGCTTTCCATTGTTTCACATGTTTATTGCCACTCTGTCACAGGGGCGGCCCTTCACATTCACAGCTCCTCCCTGGTCAGTGTTGATTGGCTGGTGAAAAATGTAACATACAGACCCCATTGCTACATCTGCTTTACCTGGGACTCATCTGTACGCTTTCTCTTCTCCAATGGACGGCCATTTCCTCGCTGGGACTGCTTCTCATGGTATCTGCTTGATACCTTGAGAGCCAACATGGATGACCCTACGACCTTTGACAACAGGTTTACAAGAACATATCTATAGATTTATTGGATCTGGTAAATGTAATGAACTACAGTATGTATTATGGATGTTTTTCTCAGCTTGATCAGGAACCTCACTCTGTTCACTGACGATCCAGAGACAGCTTATCCAAACCAGGACATAGTTTGGCAGAAGTTTGAGAAGGCATTCCTGGCAGCTTCTGGCCTCGTCTCTTATGTCCCTGTGCTCAAAGACTACATCTACAAGGGTCTGGAACTTCTCTATGAGGATAACATCATGTACTTGGAACTTAGGGCTGGTTTGTCCAGGGTTTGTTCCAATATAATAAAATAAAATATAAATACAATAAAAAGTCAAGCCTTAGAGACTTCCATACATTGATCATAAATATATTTTTAGATAATCGACTTTTTTATTTTATTCATGTTGTAGACATATGAGCTGGATGGAAGCACTAATGATAAAGCCTGGTCTCTCAGAGTGTATGAAGAAGTATCCCAACAATTCACGGCTCACCACCCAGATTTTCTTGGAACCCGGATTATAATTTGCGCTCACAGGTGTAGTTACATATAAATACAGTTCCTACTAAAATGATACTTTTAGTGTATGTACTGTATACAAAATATGTGAAAGGTGTGTGAGTGCTCTCTTGCATGTCTGTATACAGTTGATTTGTTTGCCCCCCCAGGAGTCTGAGTGTTTATGGTGTTAAAGCAGCTGTGAAAGAAGCCATTCAGTTGCAGAAAACTTTTCCACAAGTAGTTGCAGGATTCGATCTGGTAATTCTTTTGTTATGTCCTGGTAAGATCTTGTTTATCTTCCTTGCTTGCACAAACAACCCTTGATTAACCCTTGGTTAACCCTTGATTTCAGGTTGGAAGGGAGGATAGCGGTAGGCCTCTGTGGTACTTCAGAGAGGCCCTGTCCCTCCCTGAACAGTCTGGAGCTGAACTGCCATACTTCTTCCATGCAGGAGAGACAGGTGAGCAAGAAGGATTACTATAACCTCAACCATGCTGAAGGGCATATAACTGAGAAATGCTCCTATAGGAGTGCAGTCTCACCTGCTTTAAAAAAAAAAAACATTTAGAAAGTTTTCAATTACTGACTAATCACACTTTTGTAAAATGTACAGGAAAGGTTCCTCGAACAGGTGTGTAATGACCAAATATGTGTTATTTGCTTGCTATGTATGGTTAAAGTCTATTGGACATTGCTTGATCAGCTACAAGGGATAGTCTTACATCTGGAATACTACAGCACTGTTGATGTATTTTATGTGTTTGAACATCTTTATAGATATGGATGCCACTAATGTGAACGAAAACATCCTGGATGCCTTGTTGTTTAATACCACCCGTATTGGACATGGGTTTGCAATGGCACACCACCCACTGGCAAAGGAGCTTTCCAGGGAACAAAACGTTCCAGTGGAGGTGTGTCCCATCTCAAACCAGGTGAGTCAACAGTGGATGTTGTCTGTATGACATTGTTGCAAATAAGACATACAAAAAACCCCAGTAATTCACCAGGTAAGTGTGTGTGTACCAAGCGGGCAGAAGCCTTAACAAGCCTGCCTGTGTTTGAATGCTGCCTTGACATTACAGTTTAAAGTTCTTTCTCCTTTCATGGTTCACTTCCAATAATAATAATAATAACAATAATAAAGTACATTACATTTACAAGTATGAAAATGTTTAATTTAATGTCTAATTTTGTGTGTTTGTTCTTCCAGGTACTGAGGTTGGTGTCAGACATGAGGAACCATCCAGCTGCCATGCTGATGTCTGAGGGACATCCCATGGTGATCAGTTCTGATGATCCTTCTCTGTTTGGTACCACTGGCCTCTCCTATGACTTCTATGAGGCCTTTGTGGGGATTGGTGGGGTGAGAGCAAACTTGGGCACCCTCAAGGAGCTAGCAATCAACTCCATCAGGTAGGACACCTTTTAGTAACCCTCTGTAGTACACCAGTCTATGGTGTTTGTGAATACTCTGTAGCCAATGCTAATAGTCTTTGAAACTTTGTTTAGGGTAAAGTGTGTCCTTTTAACCTAGCCACTTACACTTCGACAGGTACAGCTCTCTGCCGCCTCCACTGAAACAGAAAGCGCTCGCCTTGTGGCAGAACAAGTGGGATACATTTCTCTCTGAGAACACACAGTGGTAAAACTGAACAAATTACGGAAGAACCAAATATATTATACTTTTTTAATTCACTTATGTGTTTTAGAAAATGAAAAAAAAAGGAAAATAGAACTTGATCATCAAGAGACATCATTTAGATCCTTTTTAACATCCAAAAATTTTTGTGGCAGACAAACTTCAACGACTACTTTTACTCAAGTTGTTACAGCATAATTTAACACAAAGGTGAGGTTTATGTTACAGTTTTGTGAGAAAAAATTCGAATAAATCTGCTCATACAACATGATGTTGTGAGCCAGTCCCTCTCAATCATTCAAAAATCTCTGATGACATGCTGGATAGTCCATTTCTGCCCTGTACAAGCCTGAATAATGAGTTTGTAGTAGGAATCTTCTCCTTTGGCAATTTCTACACATCTGTGTGTGTCTCTGTTCTGAATAGCCCTTCCCTGTGTAGATAACAGCATGTTAGTAATGTTACTAACAACATGTTAGTAATTGAATGCCTCTACTGTAATGCCAACTTTACAATGGCTCATTTCAATATAGCCAGTTAGCAGTGACATCACCTGTTTGAAGTCCCAGACCATGTAGAAGCCCTTTTGCTTAGCAAGCTTGCAGTTATGGAGACCTGGTACATTACCAGTGCCAGGGTCCACCAGACAGCGGTTAGTCTCATACTTGTGGAATGCAATTTTCCCTATGTAGATCTCTCCAGTAGTCCTATAATAACATTGCTGTAAATACAGGCTACATTCAGTTCCGTTGTGTCCTACCATCATGACATTTTGCAACATACACAGCATAATGAACTTCTGCATTATTGAACCAACCTGTGAAGAGAAACCATGGCATCTGTGTATTATGGGTATGGTACCCGGAACTGGACCTTGGTCAATGCAGATGTTTCTCTCCAGGTTATTACTTACCTGTTAACATAAACTGATAATATAATAGCTATAGATTTTTATTGAATACAATTAAGTCACAATCCTGCAGTATATTAAGAAGAAGGATGTCCTGCTACCATTAAAAGGATAACAGGTAGAAAGTAAACATGGCAATGTCACTTACAATTCCATATGCCACCAGCTCGTCCAAGGAGTCCAATTCGGGATACACGTTATCTAGGTACCACTGGAAGGGCTTGCACTTTAACCTCTCTCTAAGAGCTTTCCTCTCCGAAACATCTCCTATATCAATCCCATGATCCTGTCAGAGAAAAAAACCATTTTATTTATGGCCACACGTAACAGCAGATAAATGGAGGAAACTAAAAGGGTCTAGAGCATTCAGATTCAGATTCAGATTACTTTATTGATCCCGAGGGAAACTCCTTTGTATCAACGGCACACAGTCTCGCAAAAGCACACAAGGGTAAGGGTGTGGGGTAAAAGATTAGAAAGTGTACACAGGGATAGGGGGTGGGGTCAATAACAACAAGTAAAAAATGGTGGGTGAGGTGAATCCTGCCAGGGAGCATAATGATTATGTACAGAAGCTATACATTTACAATTGTACAGTATTGGTCTTGTATAATATACAGTATTGTATTAGAATGTACATGATTTTCAGTTTTTGTACAGAATGTGCAGATAACATTCGATAACATCCCTCCTATTGTATAAAGAGAAGGGTAACAGTAATAATCTAAAGGTATTTTTAATTTTTTTTTTAAGGTAAGTTGTCTCAGCACTTTGGATTTGACAGCTATTGCTTCAGATTGGTTCTAAATAAATAGCTCTTCTATGTTTTCATTTGCTTATGGTACAGTAAACTGAACCTTCATTGGGAGATTCCAGGCAATGTTCACGTTGGTTTTATAATCATCCATCCAAACTTCTGCCACTCTCAACGCGTTTCTTTTCATGGTGAGGCTCAGATCAGGTAGATAAGGCTTGTGTGCCCTCTCTATATGGGCCATCTTTGAACAAGGAATGATCTCAATACTTCCTCCACAAAGCCACACCTGAAAAATCCAACATGGTAAGAGTGAGACTTTACTTTACTTGGTGAGATCATGTATTAAGATGATTGACAGGGATGGGGACTTCACTTGCATGACAGTGTTCATTTGCAAACATTTACTCAGTTGCACATCACTGTTTGACAAATGTTTACAGAATACATTTACATTGCACTGATACGTGACTTACACGAATCCCAAGTTCTACATTTTCTCCACCATAGATCTTCATCCCACCATCAAGGGCTCCAATTTCCCCAAAGAAGATGCGGTCAGCAACAAGAATACCCATGACTGACGGGCTTCTGATAAAATCAATCGGGATGACCGTTTATTTTATTGATATAAAATCCTGTATGTTACATGTATGCAAAAATTGTAACTATAAAAAGTAAACTTACTTCCCAGGAAGGGAAGCATTTTTAAGAGCATACCACTCTGGTCTGAATCTCTCGTACATACACCACAAAGCCCAGTCAAACCCATGAGCTGAAGGGTGATAACGGGTCACAAGTAGGTCATCAAAATTGACTTTGTCAAACACTGGTGTCAACACAACTGTTCTGTCCTCCTTGATTCGGGCCAAAAGAGGCTCTGCCCTGTGAATATAAATACATTGTGTCTCAGACTGATGACATAACCCATCATTATTCCTCCATCAAGTCCTTTGAAGAAGGGAAAAGGCCCTCTGACTTACCATTGCAAATGGACTTCTATGTGGGCGTCTAAAATGGCTATCACATCCCCAGTAGCAGCCTTCCAGCCTGAAAGTCTGGCCTGCGTGAGACCCAACTGCTCAGTGTGTCTGACTCTCACCAGAAGGCCTGGATGTTCCTCATTAATGGAGATTATGTAGTCATCTAGCTTCTCCATCAGATCCTCTAAAGCAATATCAAATAAAACGTGCAAATCTACATTTAGTCATTTAGCCGATGCGCTTATCCAGAGAAACTTAGAGCAAGTACAGGAATATTCCCCCTGAAGCAAGTAGGGTGAAGCGCCTTGCCCAAGGACGCAACATTATGTTGGCAGAGCCAGGGTTTGAACCAGGTACCTTCTAATTACTTACTAGCCTGACTCCCTAACCACTTAGAAACATTTACAAACAAACAAACCCACAGGGATTCTTGACTTCTTGGTTAAAAAGACCAACCATTGGAGCTGCGATCATCCACTAGTACAATGCTTTTCAACAGATGTGAAGGTGTTTTGTCGATGATGCTGCGAACAGCCCTCTTAATAATAGACAACGCCTCGTCAAGATAGATCAACACAACACTGATAGTGGGAAGGTCCTGAGGGTACTTCCTCTGGGCACACCTAATCAATGAAACAAAACATGAAGTGTTATCGAAGGTTTCCGTCAACTAGCAATATACTAGAAGTACTAGAAGTGTTTTTACACTATCTCTAGTGTTTACCTTGGATCGCGAGTATCTGGGATATCTCTGTTCAAGGGAAGTCGGTCACTCAGGAAGGCATTGTAGCCGTATCTTTTAAACAGCTCCTCAGCCTCTCTCTGTTCATCCTCTGACAGATGTTCTCCCCATTTTTTGAAGAGATACGAGTTGGGGAACAACTTTTTAACCACCTTGTGCTCAGCAGACTCCTCAGTTTGTTCTGCTTTCACATCATTGCTACTGAGGGATTGGACTGCAGACACATAGAATTTACCATTTAGGAAACTATAACCAAATCCTTTTGTCCGATATTCAGAACAGATGTTAAAAGACACAAAGGAACCAAAAGGTTCCCACTCCCAGAAAATAAACAGAGCCTGCCATTATAAATCATTAGACAATGTTTGTCTAAAGGTACCGATAGCACATGTCAAACAGTTGTGTATTACTAAAAAATTGTATTTAACAATAAAAATCCACTTAATAAAATGTGAAACAAATAATAACATTTCAACATGTTGACAGGTTATTAGAGATATGCATGATATGTAACAGTTAAATGTTGTTAAGTCTGAGGAATTGTCATGCTGTGAAGAATAACTCACCCAGCTTGTTTAACTTTGCCTCCATGCTCTCCAGTCTCATAACAATGTGTTGGTTCCTGATCGAGTCATTAAGGTGAGCCCTCTGAAGATGTTTTCCTTGAGAATGGATCTCCTGCTTGATGGAAGAGATGAAGAACAGGGCAGCAGCCATAACCATGGCAGGGGCTATACCTCGGAGCAAGCCTAGCCTCATAGTTACTGTGTGTGCACAAATACTCAACCTATTTTAAGGTGTCCGTACCTACTTGGGGAACAATAGGAAGTGGGAGGGAGCATGTGTGGCCTACCTGCTATTCTATGAATTGTGTATACACCCCCTTCTCCAGTCATTATGTTTGTGGTTTATCTGTCAGACACCAGAGTTGAAGATATGCAAGCAGTGGTGTCAAAGGAGTGCCATCAAGGTCCAAGAGGGTGCAGGTTTTCGTGTCAACTTCTTGCACCCTCTTGGCCCTCAATCTAGTTCAAGCACTAGTTTGACAGCACTGATATAAAGGGACAGCAATGTCACTCTAGGAATTGCGCTAACGAGAGTTGGCCTGCCTTGTAATGTTAACTGATTGCAGTAGCTGCATGATTCTAGACCACACCAATTACACAGAAACCTGGCAAGACGTCTATTTAAACCACAGTGAAGCCTCTAAATTGGACTAATAAACCTTACCTAGTAAAGCTGTGTCCCCCTGTTGATTTCTATTTTAGTTTCCACCCCTGGTTAATTGTACCTGAGGCTGTTTTTATTCGTCACCCATTTGTATTTAGTGCGCTTTGGGCAGAACCACAGCGATATAGTGTGGCCTACGCCTGCAGTCATGTTTAAACTCATTGTTGGTTCACCTGCCAATGTTTTGTTTTGGTTTTTTTATACAGCATGTACAGGCTATAAGAAGCAAGAGTTAAATGACGGAAAGGCAAACATGGTGCTGTACCACATGTTCAAAAACAATCCCTTGAAATGCATAGGTCACTACAGACCAAGCCGTCACCGAGGTCCTTAATTAGTGACGACAATGATGGACACTCATTGTCATCAGCTGTTGTAATTTAAGTTCTGCGATTACTTGCTTTCGTTAATAATGGCGCACTTTATACTTTACACTTTATCTTGGCATAATCAGGCTCGAAAAATTGATCGAAATGTAATTATTGATTTATAATCACAATTTTCTCACAACCCAGCCGAATTATTTTTTATTTTAAAAAATTATACTATGTATGCTTACGCTTAGTGTGAGAGATACATCAAATAGTGTACCACAAAACAGGTTTATTTTATCACCAATAATATAAAATAATGTAACAATATCCCTGAGCTCTAAAAGAAACATACTTTTCATGTTTATACAATTTGAAAAATGTCACTTTAAATATAGAAAAATGGCATATTTCTTTAAAAAACAAAACCTAACCATTATGGACACACTGACTATATACAGTACATATATTCACAGCATGACATGTAAAACTTCCTCTTATATTTTTTACATGCTAACAAGAAGTATATCCAGATCCTTTCTGTTCACAAGCACCATCATAATTTCTTTGTTGGCCCATGTTTTATTTGAAGGGAATTGCAAAAGTTAGTTTTCTGAGATAACTTTTCAGATCAAACATCCCAGATGTGGAGAAGCTAGTGCAAGATTTTCTTCGATAAAAGACACCAACAAATGGAAAGCCAAAATATATTCCCGTAATGGTGACATTTTTGCCACCAGGGGGCCTTCTCCATCTGAGGAGACCTGTTCCACCACTTGGGGACAAATTGTATGTTTTAAAGTGTAATAATACATAAGATTAATATACAGTATATTACAAACATTAGATAATCATTCTGTGGCCACAGACCCTAAAAGGGAAGTTTGCTCTGCTCTCCCCTTTCTATCATTTTCTTAAAAAACTTCAGTGCAATGAAAAGTGAACTAAATGCATCTCAATTTAATGAACGTAATCATCTATGAAACAAGTAATACCCCATCCCTTGCTCATTGTGTTACGATTCAGTGCTTATTGATAGCACAAACCTTAATGCAACCCCTCAAAGACGCCCCCCCCCCCACAATTTGGAGCCCCCTTCCTTCCTCATACTCTCTTCTGTACTCATGTGATGGCAGGCAAGCCCTGGGACGGGGCTGGACTGTTTGACTCTTTAGTGGTCCCTGTAGGGGGCCTGATGGCAATGTGGATGGTCCTCTCCTTCACGTTCCTGGTTATGCCCTCGCCCATCTGTTTCTCAGCAGAAGCCCCGATTGGCCGCAGGCGCTCAGATGACGCCAGATTCCCGGAGTTTTCTGTCTTGATCCTATCGATGCCATCAACCAATGTTGTTTCAACTGTATGAGAGTTTGAAAAAAAGTTCAGCAAGCTTTAGTCAAGTCATGTCAAGCCAAAATGAAGGGAGTGGTAGGACAGAGGCCTGGGGTGCTTACCTGTCCTGTTGGTTGGTCTTTGGGAGCTGTGCTCCACATTCACCATGCTGCTGTGGTTCTCATGGGGCTTCTTGGTGGGCCGGGTCTTGGGCCGGGTCTTGTAAAGCAGCGTGTCTTGGATCCATTTGTGCTGCATGGCCTCGTCTGGTGTCATGCGCTTCATAGGGTCCCACCTTACAGGCGAAGCAGAAAGAGGAAGTTAAAAGATTCACACGAGAGTGGATAAGAAATTATAGTGCAATGCACATTTGCTGTTCTTTTGTGAGGTACACTTACGTGAGGCAGCGTTGAATGAAGTCCAGTAATAAAGGATCCTTAGTCTTCATTACAGAGGCCAGATCCATGGAGTTGGGGAGCCTTTTCCTACCCTTACTGTTGATGATGTTCCTGGGGTTGTTCTTTGAGTCTGCACAACCATCATACCCACAAGTTAATCAACAACTCTAATGAAGAACAAATGTGAAGGGATCGCAAAATTTAATAATTTTTTGTATTACATTCTCACCAAAAAACAGCCTTTTCCTGGTTGCTGTCTGTAGGAAATCTTGTGGAGGGCTTCCAAGCACCTGAAACCACACAGACGTCATCATAATTATGATTAATTCATTAGCAGGAGAATCACGCTAATAGTAAATTATTAGCAGCAATAGCATATCCATCACAAATATATACCTCCAGCATGCAGGCGATCTGCTCCACCTCACTCTCTCCAGGAAAGAGAGGTGTGCCAGTGTACAGCTCCACTAGGATGCAGCCTAAGCTCCACATGTCGATAGCCATGCTGTAAGGGTGGCCCAGGATTACTTCTGGGGAACGGTAGAAGCGACTCTGGATGTAGGTGTATACTGTTGAGGAGGGGCAGGAAGAGAAGACACGGTGAGACCGAATGGAACCAATACACCAATCAGTGAGATCCTAGGGCTTGGGGAGGTTGGCCAATGATAGAGCAGCTGCCAAAAACACCTACCTCTCTGCTGCTCATAGCAGCTGGAACCAAAGTCAATCACTTTGATGTTCCCTTGACCTTTGTTGGATAGGAGAATATTTTCCTGAAATATAAACACCAAAGTAGGAACTCATTCTACTTGACTTGTTACCAAATATACAATAAGATAAACATGAAAAACTTGATCATTTGACTGTTTCTAATATCACATTTACCCATCCTCTAAGAAAGTTAATTAGCCATTTATTATACTATTTGGCAATAAAAAGCACTTCAGTAAGTAGTTAACTTATATTGTATTGCTAGGGCTCCTTACCGGTTTAAGGTCACAGTGAATTATCTTCTCTTTGTGCAGCATTTGCAGGCACTTGAGTAAAGAGAAGGCAAAGCGTCGCACCAGGCCCTGGCTAAAGCCTTGGAATTTGTTATTTTTGATCACCTCATACAGGTTCACTCTGCAAAATCAGAGAGAGATTGAACATTTACCATGATGAATCTAATGAAACATACAGATAAACGCACGTAACACTTATACAGATATTAGAACAACCATTATATAGCCGTCACATATTTCCTTCCTTGACCTTTAGTCCTGTAACATATATACAGTGTATACCAAGATCAATTTTTGTCCTACCCCATGAGTTCGAAGGAGATGCAAAGGTGATTGCGGAAGTAGAAGTACTCCTTCATGTGGATGACGTTATGGCAGTTTTCCTTGTCCTTTCTTCGTAGAGCTTCCAGGATCTTCAGCTCTACCATGGCCTGATGGTGGAATCTGCAACCAGCATAGCACCATGGCAACATGAGGACCATCACACAAAATTGACAGCTCAGAATGTATATAGCATACAGTATTATAAGTTGTATACATTTTCTATTTATGCCATAGTTAACATAGTACAGTATACTACAGCTAAGTATAGCTGGTGATTATTTTACTTATAAAAGTGCGCTACTAGCTAGGTTATGTTACCTTTTTTTGTTGCGAATAACCTTGATGGCTACATGCTCTTTTTTCTTGTGATCCAGGCATTTAAAGACCTGCCCAAAGGATCCTTTGCCAATCACCTTCAACACCTCAAAGCGATAGGCTATGTGATCATGAGCAACCTGAAAATAAAAAAACTGTTGATTGCTTTATCTTGTTAAAACCAGCGTACTTTGAGAACTGTGCATTAAATAAATGCAGTAACTAAGAAATATTTCAAATGCTGTTTAAAGTCTCAGAATGTACAGGAGGTGTGATTACCATTGCATAGCCTCCCTGTTCATCATCATAACCAGAGTTGGGAGAGATCCCATGGGCTCCTTCAATCTTCTCTGCCTCCAGCCCCAAGTACCAGATCTCACTATAGTCCATGATCTCCTCCTGCTCAAACTCAGTGAGCTGGTCCCTAGAAAACCTCAGGACCTCCGTAGGGGACATGGGCAGCAGGCGTCCTTCACAAGACCCCTCATCTTGGGCCTTGTTCTTGTGATTGAGGGGCTCTGCCTGGCTGTCAAGTGTAGGGCTTCGTACTCTATCTTCCTGTTGACCATAAAATCCAGGTTATCAAACAATTGAGAATTGATGAAATTTCATATGCTAGAAGCCAGCAGATGTGTTCTTCCACTAAGTATGTTATGAACGTACACAACATTTGACATTCATCAAATCATTTCATCCAAAGCAACATACAGATAGTACCCAGTTACAGTTCAGCAGATAAAGC
This sequence comes from Neosalanx taihuensis, assembly GCA_030340665.1. Lineage (NCBI taxonomy): Eukaryota > Metazoa > Chordata > Actinopteri > Osmeriformes > Salangidae > Neosalanx > Neosalanx taihuensis. The sequence continues at coordinate 2,171,055 of CM059307.1, forward strand.
AAGCAGATTTACAGTGAATACAGGACTGACCTGGAAACTACCCTGGCTCTGCATTCCCAAGCCAGTGATCTGGGGCAGGATGGTCTCTGAATGGTGCTTGGTCCTGGCATTTTTCACAACCACAGGTCTGGTCTCCAGCTGGGGCAGAGTACCTGGGCCTGTGACACAATTCTACAACAAGGGATGAGAGTAACTCATTCAGTTAGGTGTTCAAAAGTGGATCCAATTGATCCAAAAAAAAAGAAAAAAACAAAGACCAAGCAGGGAGTGTTTTTGTATTTTTTTGACTGATCAGTAACGAAGAAGCTGTTGCCTGAGGCCCCCCAGAGAGAGTAGAGTTACTTGTCTGGGTAAGAGAGAACCAGAGACAAAAGCCTTGAGGTCTGCTCTCGAAAAAGTAGCCTTCACTGGACACCCAGCTGGGGGGCGTTATCTGGGAGAGACTCTCACTCTCTGACTGTATTTCACTAATCAGTTCCAACACTTTTTCAGGCTGCTCCTTGCTATCTGGCTCTGGCAAGCAAATCCTGAGTGGTGCTGTTCCAAACATTTATATATGTATATATATTATTCTTTTTTCCCGCTCAGAATGCTAGCAGAATGATAATGTAGTTAATCACTGCGAAAACCCTTTTACATTTTGATACTGTGTGTATGTACTGTACGGAGCCCACGTGAGGTTATGTATCATGTTAGTCATGGATTATTGTTAGCTCATACACTCTACCCTTCTGCCCAAGGCTGCAGAACTGCGTCAGAGCAACAACGCACACAACAGTCATCGAACACCCCCATGTTGCCAGATCAAAATACGGTCATAGAGTTCCCCCACACTCCCAAACGAAAGTGTGTGACAAGGACCATGGAACCCTCATGCAATGGGGGTGATTCCCTCTTGCCTGGCAAGCTTACCTGCTTGTAGGGGTAGTTGGATCCAAGATGAGTGCCTTCAGCCTGGATCTTGTGTTGCTGGGGGTAGGCATCAGGCCTCCCTGTCTGTAAGAATTGGAAGCAAGAGAAATGTTTTATAACTTGTGCATATGATTAAAAATGATGTCTTCTGGGAACACACACAGACACTTGCACAAATCTACATACCTCCGGTAATGAATCTTTGGAGGCAAATGCCCTACTTAGAATCAGATTTATTTTTAGAACAAGGTTTTCTGAGCAAGGATATTCAGCATATCCATGCCAATGATGCAGGGATGCGTACAGAACATTTTCTAAATGTACAAGCAAACACCTTAACACAATTAGGAAAACAGAGAAATCTAAAAACATAACTGATCAACTCAACAAACAGCGCAACACACAAAACTGAAGATTTTCAAAAATCGTTACGGATGGTAACTTTAACCATCAATCCAATGAATATATATATATCTAACTCTAAAGATCCCAACCGTTATATGCGAATAAATACAATAAGCTTGTGTGACCGAAGTGGAAAATTAATACATCAAAATGCAACACAAAAATATGCGAAATAAGTGTTAAACTTCTCACCTGGATATTAATTTCCGGAAACATTGTTTTCCTCCAATACAGCTATCCAATAGGAAAATATGTATACATTTATAAATAAGGATGCACAGGAAATTCCATTATGACATCTGGCGTTAAAAAGATAGTTCCGGATCTTAGACGTTGGCCGATTGATGCAGTGGACTGATGCATGCGAGCAATGAAATGAATTGCGGACACAGCATTGCACTGAGACCAACGAAGATTAAAGATAGAATGAACGCTGTTGTTGACCGGGTATCGTTGAGGAAAAGCCACCTGTTAAAACTGACAGCCTACTCCACATCGACAGCTTGGGCTCCCCGTCAACTCACCGGCGGTACGACCGTCCAAAACATATCGAATATGAACCACAAATCGCGCTTTTCAATCATAAGCAGGGGAGAATAGGGTCATTGAGCCCGTTTGTACCTGAGGCATATTTAAAGAAAGGGTATAACAGTAATGTCTAGAACTAAACTATGTACATTTAGTTCAAGATGTTGTGCTTCACTGGTAAGCTTCACATTGGATATACAATAATTTGTTTTAAAAATATAGCTCTTCTCCCAAAACTGTGGCTCAAATTACCCCTGATGAGGGGTAAATTGAGCCAGGGAGAGGGTAAATTGAGCCACATGGGATTATGGTTTTGTTAGTAAAACTGATTTGGACTTGTTATCTGTTGCAAAACAATGACTACACCCTTTCCCCAATGTTTGCAAATTATTGGGCTCGCTGTTACGAAGTTTCCATCTTTTGAAAAGGGTTAAACTGAGCACCTTGATTGTGCTCTGTGTCATGTTGACTGAGTCAGTGACCCACACCCCACAGTGCAGAATGCAGCACCATACAGCCAAGTTAAAGATTAGCCTACTTTCCTCTTACCCCCCAGCAAGTTACCTTGAAACAAAAATATATTAGAAATAAATATTTGACTTACAGTCTCTCTCTCTCTCTCTCTCTTTCTCTCTCTCTCACACACACACACACACACACATAAACACACACACAGGAAAAACACACACTGAGGTAAATCAGAATCTGATGTGATGCTTTCAAATTGTGGAGTAAGACACATATTCACTTGCATAATAATGCACTACACCCCCAAGCACCATGGACGTGTTAGAAACCATATCAAATAGAAATGTTTGAGGTGTATTTACATAAGACAGGGACACAAAATCATTCTACAGGCTTTGAAGACAGAATCCCGTCCGACCATCAATGGATGTGCTTATATAAGTAGGAGGACAGACCTTCTGACTAAGGGGAGAACCCGGCAGAACAGCTCATAACAAATCCAATTACAAACCATTAGTTAAAGGCAGATATCCTCTAGGGCCACTGTGCAATGTTCATATCCCCCATTCAAAACACAGCCTAAGTAAACCCTAGGATTAGAGTACTTAAGTACCCTAAATCCTCCTGGTGTTCTTCATTAGCAGGAGATACTAAATGCTATTCACATGCTGCAGCAGTAGCAGCCCTCCCATATCTTCCACAGCATACCAACTAAACTTAGACAGTGGAAATAGAGTGGAAGAGCAGAAGTCCCTCATCCCTCTGCTTCCTTACCTCATTCTCATCCTCACTGCTCAGCACAGGCTGGGAGCCATCTTCCGTGGCCTGTGGACCCAAAGGCCCATCCTGAACCTGATTATCCTCTACCCACATACAGCATGTAGCAGAGTGTACAGTGTCTAAAGTGACATGGGCTTGTTGGCTAGACATGAAGCCCTGTCTGGCTGGGGTCTTAAGTAGTACAACTTGTCTGGTCAGAGTGAATTCTATACGCTGGCACTCAACAGTGCGTGGTGACACATCTGACTCAGACACCTGTCAAAGATGCTGGCATAGGACATGAGGAATGGGGAGTAAAATTACAAATGGTCAGCTACTGTACCTTTCAGATCAAAAGTTAAAAGTTTGTTGTACAGACAATGAGAACTACACCTACAATATTGCATGAATCCAATAAATTACTGATGCTTAATGTTGTTACATGACTACAACATGTAGCCCCTTTACAACTTCATAAGTCTTAAACACTGACTTAAAAAGCCTGCACCAATCCACTATGACCATCCAACACAGACACTATCAGAGAAACACAGCTCCGAGAACTGATTAACGTGTTGTAGAGCTCATGTCTTTGGCTTAACACTCGTCTTAAACCCTGAACATGGTGTAAGTGAACTGTTTGCATTGTCTGTCCCACTGAGATATCTGTCAGCATGCCCACCAGAGAGCTGCTGTCTGTTCCCTTGGCTGCTGTCCACCATGCTGGGGATCAGTCTGGCTACCCTTCCACTGCCAGCCAGGTAAGGCAAGACCAGGTTATGTCATCCCCAGCCCATTCTCCATATACACACACATGCCACTCTTTCCTTTCCAAAAGACAGATGTGTCCAAGAGTTCCAACACTAGGTATATTTCTGTCTTATGAACCATGTGGCACTCAAAAGAACACTGTGTCCCCCTCTTCTTTGATTTGATGCTGAAAGTCTACAGGTTTTTCCAATATATTTATAATCCCAGCCACATTAAGGTGTTCCACATGAAACAAGATTTGCCTAATAATGGTTTGTTGCATAGATAGATCAACCAGGTTGGTACATTCTTTGGCATGGACTATTACTGTTTTATCAGCTTCAACACGTCTGAATAACTAGTATTGGTATTTAATTAGGTTTAATCTGCAATTTAGCCTACCCTTTTCAGCGATGGGAGTGTGAGGTTCCTTTCTTTGACACATTTCTTTGACTTCTTTCTGTTCTCTTTCCTTAATGGTTTAAAAGTTACACAATATTCTAACGTTAGTTCATCGATGTATGTCGTTAATGCTTTTGCATAGCCCTAGTCGTTTAGTCTACAACTTGCAACTCACTTTTGTCCAGAGGATGGGCTGGTTGCGCTCATGATTGCATTTGAAAATGTGAAAATGTAAATGTAGGCCTACATTGAAAACGTAGGACTACTGCATGCCTGCTATTTTTGGTTGGCAGTCAACAGTTTAGTTAGCATCTCATTATACTTTCATGACGACGGTCATAATAGCGGTAGCCTATTATTCAAATGTGTTAGTTGAAGCGTATTATGACGTAACGAGACAGTAGTGTTTGGTATCCAACACAGAAGATACTTTAAATGTTGTAGGATGTGCGTAAGTAGGACTACTTCGATGAACGGTTATCATTTTAATAAATTCAATGAGATATTAGTTCGCAACACTGGAGTTGCAGTAAACATTCACCAACAGGTGGCCTGTCGATACCATCTATAAATGAGTAAAACAATGACATTCCCACAAAACCCTACAATTAAATCTTTAATGTTTTATCACCTATTTACAGTCTCCAAATGTTTTACAAACATCATGTAACTGAATAATGGAGCAATTTATGCACTTTTTGGGGGAAAGAAAGGTCCTAAAACATTAGTGAAAACAAATATTTAGGCATAGCTTATTTTTGACTCAGTCAATGGTGCTATGATGAATAGGTATACAGTATGTTTCTTGTTATATGATGTAGAATTTGCTATAGGGATCTGATAACTGCATTGAAATAACAAACAATGTAGAAACAGTAGACTACTGTCCTAAAATAATGACCAAGGAAAACAATAATATTGGGCACCTGTCTAATAAATATATAATATGACTTTGTTGTTACACTTTAAAAACATTGCTAAGACAAATTGACAACAAAAAAAGAGTCAGACAATGAATGAGTCCAAAATAAGGATGTCTCCGGAAGCAGGCCACTGAAACAACTCACTCAGTGAATAGCAACACTGGGGTGTAGAGGTTTCACCCTCATGCGGCGGGACAATCCAAGCCGTAGGCCCTGCCCAGGGGACTTCCCTGAGGCATTCTGGGATGCCCCTGGACTTCTGCCAATCTGAGCTGTTTGGATGAAAGATAATGAGCTGGACAGTTCACCAAAGATTTAAAAGGCACAAGGACAAACCCTTCAGTTTAGGACATACCAATTTTATAATGGATGCTGATAACCTGGAACTATTATTTTTCAGTCTTACCTGGAGGATTCCATTTGGGTGTTCTGCCCCCTGCTGCAGTTGGACTAACAGAGACAGTAGGTCTGGACAGAGGAGGGGTAGAAGGATGCTTCGATATGGGTTCAGGTTTGGGCGCAGTCAGACTTTTGACCGTGGCAGGATTTGCTGTGTGTCATGAAAAATGTGGAGACCTATGAGATCATCTTTGCAATATAGAAAGGTAAATATTTCCAAATAAATTATCATTCAGTTCACCTGCTTACTTGTTAATTGTGGCTTCACTTTGGATGGCTTTGTTGTAGCAAGCGTTCCCTTTTTGGAGGTTTGTGGTTGTTTACTTTTCTCTTTTTGGGGGAATTTCTCTTTTTTCTTTGCTTTCTTTGGTTTCTTTAAACTAAACTCCTCATCTCCACTCTCAGCTTGATCACTGAAATCATCATCACTATCCACATCTGAAAGGACATTCATACAAATTAAGCACTAAATGTATAAAACATATTTGGGATGAAGAGAATAAAAAGATGCCAAAGCATTTGTTTTGGACCAACAACCTATTGTTTCTTTAGGCTGATAGTCCTCATCTTCATCCTTCAGTATTGACCTCTGCTTGTCAGTAGCTGCACAGGCAGACTTTCTTTGTCTGGACAGGCCACACAAGGATCCTTGCTCACTTGTTATCTTGTCAAGGCCTGGAGAAAGAGATCATTGACAGTGACAGGGTTCATTGGCCCACTTCTGTGGGCCAATGACCAAAGAATCCAGATTTCATAGATTCTATAGATGGTTTGGGAACCTACCCAAAATATTGATGTCCACACTGCAGTTTGTAAGGCACAATGATGGATCTATATTTTCATAATCTGTTTGTGGTTGATTCTTCAGATCTTTTCAAAAGGAAAATAGAGTAATAAAGTGAGGTGTTACTTAAAACTGCATTACAACATTTAATGCATATTAAATATATTCAACAAAAAGAAAACATGGTCATGATTAAATAAAAATGAATGTGTGGGGAATCAGCAAACCTTGATTAGTAGAAATATGTTTCTCTTTTAGGTCAGAATTCTGGAGCAAGGACAGTGTAAGAGCTGCTTCCAAATCTCTATTATTCAACTTATCATTCACTGGTTCTCTAAAAGAAACAAAGTTAAATGTTTATGCAACAAAATGTGCAATTCATATTACAACTTTGTTCCAATTTGTGTCCTAACCTTTGCTTGCAGCCAAGATACTGTACGTCCCTCTCTTGGCTTGATGACTTGCTCGAAGACTTCTTGGGCTTTTCCTGCTCAAGGTATTTTATACACTCCCTTGCTTTTTTGCTGGCAGGTGCCTTCACAAAGGCAAAATCCTCATCTATTGCAAAACGACAGAATACGGTGATGCGTTGCAAAGTTTGATCTCAATGACATTTCTTTAAATTATCATATTATAAATGAAATTTTTAGCAATTCAATACTTCATCCCACTCAGTGACAACCATTCTATGGAACTCACCATCATCATCTTGATCAACCATCGAATAGTTTACAACCTTCGTTTTCCTGACAGCAAAGAACAAAAAACACTGATAATACCGTTTGTGTTTTATATGTGTTATACTCACAATGTATTTTTATGAGCAAACTAGATGTTTGTTGTAGATTATATTTGCGACGTTTGACAGACAAAAGCTACATAATGACTGTGTAGCCAACAAGCTCATTAGTCCTACACTAGCATACTATTTATCAAGCCAAGCTAATGATAGCATGCAAAGCTACAAACCTCGACGGTCGCTCCATTTCTGTGTCCTCTAATAATGATATATAGACCTAATCGATTTGCGTGAATTTGAGTTAAAACCCTATTTCAAGAAGGTTCAATGAACACTGCAGACAAAACCTTCAACTGTACGTGTAGCCCGCCCGAAAACTGAATTATGTTGATAAATCTGACCATTTGTAGCGTCAGATTCGCGTAGAAAAACTCTAAAGTCAAATTAAAACACCACTTAAATAATTTAATGTCCACATTTCCAGCAAATCTATGCGTCTATATAAAACAAAATATTTGAATAACGACTTTTCTAGCGACTGAAATAGCTATTTAGAAGCATTTCCTAAAACGTGAATAAAATTATGAATCTGCTATTCCGGGAAAAAGTCTACATTTATTCACAAGCTAAACGATGGCTGTGGCCATAGATATATGGCTGTGGCTGCGCGTGAAACGCCTACAGCTGATTGCTACACTCATTCACTATTCCCTGCAGACTTTTTCAGGTCCCACTGTCTTGGAAGATGTCACTTCTGACTTGAGATAAGCGTTAACATGTAGACCAACTGTGTGGTGAATAAAGAATGATGGAAATAATAGGTGAAACAATCAAACTATATTGAGTTCACACCCCAAACAATTATCACTATAGACAGTTTTGAATGGTTGACCTACCTTGTTTTTGTTCTTATCTGGATTCATTGTTCATTTTCTGGATTCAATGTTCCTTTGCTACATTCATAATACATTGAAAATCTAATATTTAATGAAAGATCCATACAATTGACAGCTACCATGCCTAGACAGTAAACAAGCTCCCAGAGAACGGATATTGATCTATAGCCTACAGTTCTAACAGCCAAATACCATCTATTCAAAGTAAGGGGGAGTATTGACACTTTAAGTTGTTGTCTTTTAGCCAGGGTAGGTTGAAAAAGCCTCTAGAGACTGATGTCACAGAATCCAAGGTCCAGTGGCCAACCTCCATGGGCCCAGCAGATGGCACTGTGCGACTGATCTTCAACAGGGCCCGACTGCTGATGGACTGACCTGGTGAGTGACATGAAAGCGACACGTCCACAGCCCGCCCACTGTCTGCCGGAAGCAATCATTACTCCCTTCTTTTCTCTTTTACGGTACCTCACCAGAGAGCACCAGTCTTCCGAGGGTTGTCATTTTCTAGTTTGTGGGTGGGTGGCTGTCGGGTGTGGTTTGTCACACAGTAGACCTGCTGGAGGAGATGTTCAGTGATGGTCCATATCCTCGAGTCCAGACGAGGGAGGAAGACATGCAGCCATGGGTCTAAAGGGCCTGCGGTTACACATTCCTCCCCTCCTACGACACTGCCTCCAGTCCAGACCAAAATATCACACCCCTCATGTGGTCACAAGATCTAGCCTCATTTACATGTATAGTCAAGGTGTTTTGACGTTGTTGACACAAGTAGTAGTCATAGTATATTATGTATTGGACAAATACATTAGACAAGACTACCACAGACCAGTCTAGTCATATTTATGAATAATTAGCCTAGGCTATTCACATATATGGCTTTATTTAACTTTACAGGAAAGAAGGCTCAACAGGAATGTACAGGAAAGGATTTCAGACATTGATCTTGTAAAAGTATGGTTATAGCACCCTACTCTACCACTGCATGTACCCAAACAAGGTCATATGATCATAATATTTTGGGCAGTCAGAATGAGCTTCTTGTTGCAGTCAGGAATCCACATAGTATTGAATGCAATAAACTTCACATCATTCAGTCATGGAAATGTGTTTATTTGTTTGTAGGTAATGATGTCATTAGACAGGGCTTATTTAAGAGATGGAAGGAGGAGATGGAAGTGGTGGACAATGGTTTTGTTTTTCATTTAACCACTGAGGTGAATCCTGTCATTATGCAGCCTATAGCATTACTGAGTGGGAGTTTGCCTGGTCCTCTTGCAATGCACATTAACTTACTAACAAGCCTTATATGGGTGTTCCTTAGCAAAATATGTTATGCATTCTTAATGTAAATGAGACATATTTAGACACAATATTCTTTATTGGGTTTCCAGGTATGCTCAAAATATAGATGATAATGAAGGACTGAAATAGGTAAATCAGTTTATTAATTAATAAATCAAGTTTAGAATGTAGGCCAATCAAATTGAACTAAACATGAAATCAATCTAGAATTATAATTTTAAATAATCACTGTCTAAAATGTTATGAGATCAATAATATAAGCAGGATGAGGACTAATATTGAGTAATGTAGTATCTCTAGGTGTCTTGGCTCAAATTTAACCCCCTTTAAATATGAATTAACCCATCACTGAGTGTTGCGGATATCCGGTCCCCTGGATGTGTATGCATGGTATTATTGTAACATTTAAATGGCCATGGGTCAGATGTCTTTGGCATAAACCAGTTCTAACCGCAACCCAGCCACAGTAACCAATGCTCTGGCACTCAGGGGAACCGGAGTTGGCAGACAGGTCACTTGATCATTTTGTTCCGGAGTTGTTTTCTAAGTCTTCTCCACTTAAGTGTACGCTTTTGAATACTTTTTTTGTGCACTCAATCGTCTGCCACAATGCTAATTGCTAGTGGGATGTGAGGCGGTAGAGAAACAATCACAGAGAGACTTAAGGAAGTGCACTCGAGGGTTTGACCACAGGTTCCTTGCTCCATCAGTGTGTCTGAAAGAGCGTCTCATAGTTTATTGAGGCTAGTCAATTTAAGACCCAAAATAAAGGCTTGTATTGATTGGCCCTTCGATTACAACATGGGTAACTAAATTGTTTGATGCTTGATGAAACTTGAAGAAACTTGCCTATTACCTAACCTATTGTAAGACTGTGTAATGCGGTTCTGGTCCACATTATATTCACTGCTGCAAATATTTCCGTCTTCAAACATCCAAAATAGACCAGAACAAGAAGACAGAGCTCTATATTTGGGAAAGGAGCGGAAGCACTCCACATGAATAAACCATCAATGCTGTTGACTCATTCATATGGGCTGCTGAATCATCTTGGGAAGAATGCAGGCACTTGAGTTGAAGGGAAGGGGTTGTGAAGTTGTTGGCAGTGTCAGGTCCCAGGTCAAGCCTCTACAGTATGATTACAAGTGTTGACAGACTCTGGAGATATAAACAGCATCAAAGGCCTCACAGCCATTCAGGCCTGCCAGTCTTACACTCCAACACCATTGAAAATAGTATCTTGAAAACAGCATTGTTTTCTACACCCCAGCAGTGGCAATTGAAGGGCACACAGGATCAGACTCATTAGGACAACTGCCTCTATAGCGAATTGAAAAGGTGAGAGCATGAGTACCTTAAGCTCTTGTGGTCTTTTTGAGCGTAAGCATCATGGAATGCAAACTTTGAAATATTGTCCACCTGCTAACATAATTGGAATTATTATCTTATGCTCATTTACAATATTGAAAGTTTCTCTTTGCATTTTTAGCAGTCAAATTATTTTATAATTAGAATAATTTGCCTACACAAAAAATTTGACCAATAGATAGACATAAAAGTCTGAGTGACAGAATCTCCCGAGAGACTGCTGAAGGCGTGTGTGGGCTGTTCTGTGCATGTGTTAATGTGTGTTCAGCAAGCTGTCTTGTATGTTTAGAATACCGACAGTCCATCTCAGAGGACGTATTTCAGCTTGAGTCTGGCTGTCTCAGAGGCTCTGAATGGCCTTACTCTAACAGTCTCTGTGCTGCTGACATAGAGACACACCCAGCATTATAGACCAATCAGCCTCCATGAATACTGACACAGCACTCAGATCCGAGGTTACCTAATTAAGAATGGTGTTTCTCAACACTATTGACAGGAAAGCATCCTGAACAATTTCAGTTAATTTATCACATCGTAAACTGCTGGTGCCTGATGCGTTGAATTCTTACATTTCATTTATATAAAATGTCATGAAAATAATCTGTTAATAGTGCTTTACAAAACAATGGTTTACTGAACCACCAATTACTTCTGTATGTTTTTTGGTTTCAAATCCAATAGGCATTTTACATAGCATCTTCCTGTTGCTTTTATATTCCTCAGGGACACATTCGAAATGCAGGTCCTGACATTTTAAGAGTAAAGATGTCCCTCTGCAAGTACTTGTTTTATCACCTTATTCATTTTTTGAGATTTCCACCTAGACCCAAAAAATTCTGGACCATAAAATATTTTTCTTTAAAACTGAGTGAAGTGATCTCAGCCAAGCTACATTTCAGTGTCCCTATGAATGCTGCAATGCAGTGAATTAGTGTCCCTCGACAACAATGATCTTCTATTACCATTGTCTCTCACCAGGGGGCGACCTTCACACAGAAGAGGGACTCATGGTCCTTGTAGAGGAAGTTATTCTAGAGTCAAGTGCAAGCCAAGCATTTTTCTGCAATGTCAAGCATTGCCCTTTGACTGTCATCCAACTGGGCACTCTGACAATAAGGCTTACTCAAAGAATGTACCCATTTTAAATATTAATATTTAGTTTTATACAGACCGTTTGGCAATGAACTGTCTTCGATCGAAAACATATCTACTATTTCATGATACTACATAATGCAATTTAATATATTTTTTACAAATGTAGTGTTAATGTTGTAATGTTAGTTAGTTAGTTAATGTTTAGTTAATGTTTTTTATATTCAGTGGTTATACTCAGTGGGAGCTCAATCATAAGACATTGTGTCCACTGCCCAGTCAGGTACAGCAAGAGGTTTTCTTGTCTGTCCTTTCTGTCCCACTGATGCTCTGACATGCTGTGATTATGGAAACGTTGCTCCTTTGGCAGAATGACAGAATCACTGCTCAGGATGACTCACACCCACAGAACAGCCATCTCCGAGACATATCCTCTCCTCCATCAGTCCAATTACCTTGATCAGTGCTCACGGCTTCCTCCTTCTGCCCCCCACACACAAATCACTCTGCGGGGCAAGGTGGCAGTCACACCCTCACACCGCTCTCAAGCCGGTGGCACTGTTTACGTCCTATGGGGGTGAGAACGTGCGAAGCGGTGACTGAATGTGTCACGGAATGCCTTACATTCCTAGGCTAGGTCTGGGAGGCCTGGTTTGGTGTTGGGTTCCTGGGGGTAAGGGAAGAGGAGCCAGGGGAATTGGGTGCCGACTCAGCAACTGACAACTCCTCTGATCTCTCTCCCTTCCTCCAGCCTTAACCAAATACTGGGCAACAGGAATATGACATATGGGAACCTTTCATCAGGCCCAGATATGCCTTAACCCAAGCTGGTGTTTTTAGCCTGTGTAACTGGACATCTCATTATGGGGATGTGGACACATACAATAACTTATCCCTCCTGGGATAATGTTGTGATAACTTTGCCTAGTTGAATCATAGTCTGTTGAAATAGTTTTTACCAACTTTTTGCTGTGTCATCCGTCATTTGGAGCATGAAATGGTGAATCAAAAGTCACCTCTACCTTTTGGGATTTTTGCTTAGTCACTCATGCTCATTTTAGCTGCTCTAGGGGAACTGCAGGGGGATTAAGTTGTACACTTTGTTCCGAACGCTCTCTTCTAGCAAGCTGTGCTCTTATAGCTTAATACCAGCAGCATCCTGAATTTTGTGGCAGATGTAGTAGTAGTGCACTGATTAATATACATAACAGGAAGAATCATTCTCAATGTCTCTTTTTATTCTGGACTGTATATTAAATCTGTCTGGAAGAAAAGGGTATCCATAGTTTTCTAGGACAGTGTTTTGAGTAACTGAAATCAGTGTAATTTTCTCCATGGATGTAATGGCCTTGTTTCGCCTTTCTACTGAAATTAATTCCACGTCCTGAAGATCTGAACAAGCTTATTATAGTCCTACAGTTTTGGGTTCAAGTTCAAAGTTATCTTATGACAGTCACTGAAATATGATAGTTAAGGGAGTTGAACTGTTGAATATGTGGCGATACATAGGAGCTATTTAAGAAGATGAGTGCTCTGCTAAATTTGAATGGCCAAGAATGTGTGGTGATTCCTACATCGGTCCATCTTACAAATGCATGGCCAACGATTTTTATGTCACAAATATTAGTTTTTTGTTTAGATCTGTCCTTTAAGCTATTACACTGCCAGTGTATTCTATGTCACGCCAGAAAAATTCTTCCAAAGAGCACACTCCCAGCTGTTGTTGAAATATTATGTTCTAATTCCACGTTAATAAAAAGCTAATTGAGGGGCTGATATCCTAGTATATCCAGTTACTTACACTTGCACTGCAATGTACACAAAGCCTTTGAGTTTATCGTTTGGCCCATTCTGATTGATTTGTGTGTGTGTGTGTGTGTGTGTAGGGGTGTGGGTGCGGGTGTGTGTGTGTGTGTGTGTGGGTGGGTGTGCGTGTGCGTGTGTGTGTTGAGTGGCTGTATGTACACCAAGTAATTGGCATTGAAACAGCTGACCTGCCAATAACAATTGCTGTATACCAACCAGCAGACAACTGTCCTAGGGAGTTCCAATGTTCCATCTTGTAATAACATAACCATTTGAGATTAACTGATGGACATGACTGGAATGTATCATATGACATCGTGATTAAAATAATGTTTAATGCATTGTGCTCACATCATTGAATAAATGAAGGCACTGTGAAAATGTAGTCTGAATTTTAGAATGCTTTGTTGTTCTTGAATGAAAGCATGTAGCCTGCAGTATGAGACCCAGTTCTAGAAGGCTCTTGCTATTGGCTACTTTTGGTTTTATCTTTGTGCAGCCGTGTGGAATTCTATATTTCTAGTAAGACTAGACTGCAGTCCAGCTATGGACAATCGCATTTGATAAGTCGATTGCAGTTGTCATGGTTGAAGCCTCATTTTGTCCTCTTGCTATGCGATATGCCAATATTCCCACACACTGTAGCCTATATCTTATTATTTGAGTATTTCACCGTTTTAACTGTCAGTATCCTGACAGTTTTAAATGAAAATGAGAGTTATTTTCTACACTATTTCAAGCTGGATTGGACTGTGCCTAATAATCAAAGGCTGAATGAATAAACTCAACAAACTGGAACATCATGAAACAGGAAGAGGTTTGGGGAACCTGGTGCCAAAGAGCACCTGGGGAACCACGTGACACGGTCTCTGACGTACGGGCATTCCCTGTTGGGTATATTCTAGAAGGCCTGACAATGACACGATGTTTTTAAAGATGGGATGATGCAGGATATCTGAACCTTGGCAGAAATGTGCGCGTATTTGGCGGCAATCGTTGTCCTAAATAGCAGGTGTATATTGTTACTATGACAACCTGCAGTGCGTCTGATGCATTCTAATATGTCGTTGTGTAAACTTTCCTGAACAAACAGCTAAAGAAGTGGCAGACAGGGTTGCCATTGCTCCTCCGGTGACTGCTGGACTTGTTTTTACACCTTCCTTCTAAATAAGGAAGCAGCCTGTCCCCGGACATATGACCACCCACCCGTCCCGATTTGGGTTCTGGCCACCGTACTCCATCGCATCCCCATGATTGCTCAACGCTATCCAATGAAACTCCTCCCCCCCCCCCCCCCCCCCCCCCCCCCCCTCTCACAGGAGAGGGGAACAGAGACCCACACGCTCATCAGGATTGCGGTTTCTGCGCTACACACTTGCATGGGGGGTAGCAACTCTCTCTCCCTCCCCCCTCTCTCTTAACAAGCAGTGAAGTCAGAGTGATGTCATACCAGGATGCTGGTGCCTGGCAAGGTGAGGTAGCTTTTCGGTGAGTGGTTTTCTCCACCGGCCAAGCGGTTTGCCCATCCAAAAGGCGCGGAGCTGCGAAAGATGGTCATCATCACCACCACCGCCTCAAGCTCTGTCGCGCGCTCTCCGTTTCCCAGTCCTCGACTCTCGCGCCACCGTTCCATGCCCGACGCTCTGATCTGCCTTCTTAAAATAATCCTTTACCACCATGCCAAAGGAAGAAAAACAAGGAGAGCGGTATTTTTAGGGCCGTTAACGCTGACCACGTGCCCTGAAGGTAAACCGGATGGCCATTGCGCAAAGGTGCCTCATCAGTATGTCCCACGAGGCCAGCACGCGCTGGACGTTGACTGCGATTGTACTCTTGGGGTCTGTTTTGGGGATCGCGTCATCGTATCCGATTCCGAGCAGGACTAATGCAACTTTATTGGAGAGAAGGTGGGAGACCCTGTTCTCCCGCTCCTTTCTGGGGATTTCCGGCGAGAAATCAGACATGAACTGGGAGAACGATTACTTGCTGGGCATCAAGAGAGTGCGGCGACTTTACTGCAACGTAGGCATTGGGTTCCACCTTCAGGTTCTCCCGGATGGCAGGATAAATGGGATACACAATGAGAACCCATACAGTGAGTACATCCCAATATCCGCTTAATGTACTGCAAACATGGGGATGTGAAGGCAGTTCTCCCAAGTTTGACTGACCCGGGTAGCAATACGTGCATGATATTTAATCGGTGGTGTCGGCAACATTGGATGTCTCTTAAAACCAAAGACAAATCTATTAAAAAACCTTGTATCCGTCAGTGCTAAATACCTTCCCAGGCCAATACATGACATGAATGCTTGGACCAATATAGACCCCAACTTATTTTTACACCGGCTCCTTCAGCCGCCCAGAAACGAATGACCAATGCACGCTAGTCAGAAAGTGTAGTTCTGAGAGATATTCAGGTTTGAAATGCAAAAATCAACACGAAAATGCTTCCAATAATGCTGAACAGGGACTACAGTATATCGTCACCTCCAAGGTTACACCCACTGCTGCATAGTGCACGTGCTTTGTTCTTACACGTTACACGCATTGATCATCTCTGCCCGGGATCCCTTACATTTACATGTATTAATTTAGCAGACGCTTTTATCCAAAGCGACTTACAGTAAATACAGGGACATTTCCCCCTGAGGCAAGTAGGGTGAAGTGCCTTGCCCAAGGACATAACGTCACACAGCCGGGGCTCGATCTCATAACCTTCCGATCACGAGGCCAACGCCTTAACCGCTGAGCTATCTGACCCCCCCTTATTGTCATCTTTCGTTTGATAGGTCTAATAGAGATCTCTACAGTGGATCGAGGAGTGATAAGCATGTACGGAGTGAGAAGTCAGCTGTTTGTCGCCATGAACAGCAGAGGAAGGTTATACGGGACGGTAGGTGTGCATACTTGCGTTTGCATGATCAATATCGGTGGCAAAATACGCAATGATGTGTGCAAATGTGTTATTATGTAGGCTGCCTTGATCGAAAAATGGATACATGTCATAGGCGAATTACTGTAGCATTATCAATAAGCATAGCTTCTTGATTCACACAAACGTGTTCTGTTCTCTGAGCAAATTAACCAAAAAATACTTGGTTAAGGAACACAAACGAATAGGTTACAGTTATTATTTTGGTAAATAACGAGAATGTATATGTATTACATCACCATATTATGCTAAACTAGACTGGTCTGTTTGCACAGTGGTGAGCTAGGATAATTAGGCCTAGACCCACAATGTTAGTAAGTTACATTATTATTTAATAATAATGTAACTTACTAACTGAAGCTAAAGCTGTGTGGTTAAACTGTATCAGATCATTTGGCCAGGGGTGGGCAATCCTTGTCTTAGGGGACCACTGTCATGAAGGTTTTAGATGTCTCCCTGCTCCAGCACACCTGATTCTAATCAATAGGTTGTTATCAAGCCTGAGGATTCCAATCAGGTGTGCTGAAGCAGGGAAACATCTAAAACCTTTAAGACGGTGGTGGCCGAGGACTAGGATAGCCCACCCCTGATTTAGGCTATTAGCAAACACAATTCTTTTGAGTTAGTTTCTTCATTAAGGATAGATGAGTATAAGTTATTTAGAATGCCTTTAATGTTGAGCCAAATATCATTATTATCAAATTACTTTCTAGAAATCTGTCTAATACAGACAGTGCTTCAGGTCTTATTCCATCAAAGACAGAGCATTAAAAAAATAGGCATGTCAAATGATGTTCAGTTGTGGGTCTCTCCTTAGATGTTCTCTGCTTTTACCATTTTTAGCCGGTCTTTCGGGACGAGTGTAAGTTCAAGGAGACCTTGCTGCCAAACAACTACAACGCCTACGAGTCGTTTGTTTACAAGGGCTCCTACATCGCCCTCAGCAAATATGGCCGGCTGAAGAGAGGCAATAAGGCTACCACCGCCATGACAGTAACACACTTCCTCCCCCGACTATGAGCAGAACTTGCAATAACTCATTAATTTGCACATGTGGATGTTCTTCCAGGTAATATAGAAAATACATGTTAATGTACCGTAATGACTGGCGGACAGAGTTACACATTATTTGGATAGGTAACTTTGTATTACAGCTGATGTATTATGCCATTCTGTGCTGCTTCTAGTTTGTAACGTTATTGTCGGGGAAGTAGAATACTTTGCCAGTCTCAACACTTTACTTTGGTGCTTGCTGTAACAGAAGTTCACTTCACTCCATCTTTGGGATGGATGACTAGCTGTATCCTTGGAAAGAGTGAAATGGATACTTTTTATTACCTCAAAGAACTACTTGACTGGATGAAGGATGCATGAAGTTATACTCAAGAATACCTGCTAAGTTTGTCCTTTCTCTGAGAGCTTTGAGTGCTTGACTCCTCTGGTGAACACTGATGTCCGCCCAGGGGAACCCCACTCAACCTAAATGCACTTATTTTGCTGCACGATGTGAAGGTGCCTTGCTGTTCCCACTTGTGGCCCCCTTCTTCTTGCATGTAAGATACACCCACTGAAGTCAGAAATAGGCTGACACTTTGAAGAGGGCCTCAGGGGGGCAAGACTATCTCTGGTTTATTTTCTTTTTCTGTCATTCAAACTGATTTAGGTTTGAACAGTGAGACCTGAGGACTTTCAGCTTTGTGTACTGGTTGAGCCTGAGGTGAACTTAGCTACCCATCCAGAAGTTCAATAATGTGGGGCAATCATAAGAATAACAGGGTTGGATAACTGTTTATCCATAACTGGTGTCAAATTATATTGGCCCAAAACTCTATTTTTTGCATTCTGAAATGAATAGATACTGTATTAATAACATGCAAGCACACAGTGGAAAAATACTACATGCCACCTATATGAGACACTGCTAGCATACAATCCAAATACTTTTGTTTGGGTGCTTCTGGTAAGTGTGTGAGATGTAAAATTGCAAGCTTTGTGCATTGCTTTGGAAAAAAGTTGAAACAGGCTACTGACTAAGAAGTCAATTAACAATGATGTAAATATTGAGAATGTGAAATATTGCTATAAAGAAAGAGAAGCTTTACTTTGCCTGGTGGCAAAACAGAGTTCAGGTTGCACAATGACCATCAATGATGGTGCCTAATAGTTTTGGTAAGAACTATTACCACACATATTTATTTATTTGTTTGTTGTGTTCAATGGATTTCCACTGACTGAGGTGTGTGCTGTAGGCAGGCTTCACTGCAGCAGCAACTACAGTGGAGATGGTGTTGAGAGCTGTCCTTTAAAATGTACTTATCGGACAGTTATTAGATAGTACGTGTGTCACAGAATTGGAGGACATTTCAGCTATTTATTGATTTAATTTACATTTTATTTTTTACACGCTGCTGGTTACAGATTCTCATAATACCATACCCCAGCACTGAGAGAGTTGGACTATTTCAATCCAGTAAAGATGTATGGGACAATCCTGCCTGCTGTCTCTTGTTTGATGAAACTCCTTTAAGAATGTGGCTGTTGTAGCATGTCCAGCTGCCTCCCACATACCTGAACAACCCCCTACTGAGCATTATCAGTCCACCACCAATCACTTACATCCCCAGAAACCTTGGGATGCCAGCAGTGGCCCAGAAGCTTCCTCTTCTGCTTTAATCCTATTTTAGTTCAAGGTCACAGACCACCGTTGGTCTAACCAGGTGTCCATGCTATTTGGGGCACTGTTGTTCCACCCACCACTTTGTGATAGCTATGCTATTATCTCTGTACTGAGTGCATTTATACCAAACCCATTTTAGAGTTATTTTGCTTGTTCACCTTCAGTTCTAGGGTACAGATTATTTATCTTATTCAGACTGTGGTTTTAATAGTCACTGTGGGTGGACCATCACTGGTCTCCAATACCTTTATCTTGTCCTTAACTGCTCCTGTAAGTGTAGCTCTAATAGAGGAATTCAACTGCAAGTAGTTGTTACTTTCCACATTATAATGCTTGACAATGCATGTGCTAAGTGAGCTGCAGTGCTTTCAAACAATCTTATCTCTCTCTTGGTGATATCAGAACAGCTGGTGTGCGTGTTAGTGTGCGTGCATTTAAGTGTGCGTGTTCATGAAATGCAGCTCTTACACCCGTTCTTCCCCACTCTGTGCTAGTACATCTCTGGATATTTCTGGGAGGGGACATCTGCAGACTTGATGCAGTGCGTGAGGCGGAAAAGTGCAGAATCACACAGAGCAGAGCCTCCCTAGTACACCCTGTCTTTAACAAACCCTTGAGCCAATGTGCTTCCCAGGAATAACCTAATGTGACCTGAAAACCAGTCTCCCATGACAAAACACCATAGGCAGCTTTTTCGACCCTACCATTACTTATCAGAGAAGCCTTAGTGGCACATTCAGCGAGAACAGCTGGAGAGTTTCATTTTTCTGTGCTACCGTCTGTCAGAATTCGCTCAGATTCGAATGGAATGGTGTTATGCTACTTTGTCTGTGAAAGTTTTGTATTTTTTATTTTAAAGATTGTAACCCCAAAAACTTGCAATTGTTTAGCTCATTATTATGCCATCCACCAACAGGAATAATATCCTGACTGATGTAATGTGGATCAAAGTGTTGTTGAGTAGATATCATGTTGTTGCTGTTGTGGGCTGGCACTGCATGGGAGGATATGTGTATTATTGAATAATGATTGGCACGACTGAACAACAAACATTCACTGTCATTCTGTGTTGATGTATCTTTTGTGTTGTCAGTTGTTACCTATTCACATCATGAACAGGTTTAGAACAAGTTACATTATGATTGTTGTTTGTAAAGTATGATTTAGACTAATTAGACTAATCAACATTAGAGATTTTACAACTGAACTGGCATGTGTGTATGTGTGTGTGTGTGTGTGTGTGTGCGCACGTGTTTACAGTAGATTGTATCCTGTCCTCCGTTAATAATGTTAAAAGATGTCTATAATCCCAAGGTGCACCTTATCAAAGACATCTTAAAAATTCTGGACAAAATGTGAAGAAACGTGAGCTAAAAAAAGAACACATTGAGTTTCTCATGCTTGAACATGATAATAGGAGGGTTACAAAACCTAAAGGTAAAAAAAAAAAAAAAAGTTGTAGTTTGCATGGAGAAGCTTTGTTTCAGCTTTGACCAAAAAGTCTTTTAAGAGGGTCTCACCTTTTGAGAGGGCATCATATGTGAAATGTGTTATATGTTCATTTCAGTAGATGAGATCCTATTATTCTCAGTGCAAGAAGTGCAGAATGTGCAGTGCAGAATGCAATAATATGTCAAAACCCCAAGCGTGGTTAGGTGTGTGTGTCTGCATGTGTTCCCTGTGTGTCGGCAGAACTTTCTCTCTTTGTTTTGTACCCCTGCACTAAGGGGAGTGAGCTTTCACCTGTACCCCTCCTCTCTGTAAACATATACCTCACCTTCTGCCTTAGTTTGGATTTGTTGTAACTGTCTGAGGAAACAACATACTTCTCTGATAGTTTGTTTCTGAAAACAATTGCTACGTTAGTTAATATTAATATAAGAAAAATGTATTTCCTTTTATTTTTGTACGTATGTGCTATGCACAGCAGTCTACTGTATTCCTAAAATACCAATAAAAGTTTTTTTTAATGGTTGTTGTCATGGTGTGCTCTTACGCAGTGTTGATAATGGATGACAGACACATATATCAGCTTTCTCTTACAGGAAATACCAGAGACAAAAACAGCCAAATGGGGATAACCTGAAAAGTGCACAAACTTAATGTCTTTGTTTTTCTCACAATGTTCTGTCCTGTTGGAAGAGAAGTGTGCTGTACCTAATGGTGAGTGTTGGGGAAGTGTCAAATAAAACTATAGTTTCTAACCAAGAACCAAATAGCCAGAAATTCAAGTGATTGTTTTAGAATGTTTGGGATGGTTGTCATTTGGGCTCATGCCATTCTATTTTTTTGCCATACAACTGTCAAACACAGCTTCACCAGATATTTGACTTGAATAAAATGTTCTCCTTCAATAGACATCAATTAGAAGCCCTGCTCGTTTTTTTGAGTGTCAGATAATTCTGCTGCACATAATTCTCTATTTTTAAGTTTGTGACGCCCTCTGCTGGTTAAGGCCCTGTTACAAGCCCAACTACAGAGTATTACAGGCAGGTGCGTAAAAATGAACCCAATGCCTAAATGGAAAGTTTTCAGACATAAACGTCTAACTTGACATTCTGATCAATATTGTTTGACGGAAATGTGCCATAGTGGCTAGTACAAACACATATTGAGAAATTCATTTCCATTTTGACGTTGTAAAGATAACTTAGAAATCTTAAATTACATTTATGTGTTTTCATGTACCCTTACAATAGGTGCGTCAGTTTTACTGAAGGTATAAAAAGTTATGGTTGAGGACTTCATTGTTCAAAATGAAATGTCAGATGAAACCATCACTTAAATTGCGCAACACGGCTAAACGCATACATATTGACCAATAACCTTAAGATGCAGAGGCAGAGGTGGATGAATGCCCCCTTCCTTCCTTCCTTCCGCTGGAAGAAAGCCGCACATCTGCTCTGGGGGCGAGCAGGAGTGGCCCTTGAGGGGCCTTTATATAGAGCTGCGTTCAGACTTTGGGAACACAAGAATCAGCTGAAGTTTCCCCAAGCTTTGCTGCAGAATTCAACTTCTAAGTTCCTGGACTCAACCTCTCCTCTCTTCCTAAGAATGGAAGGAAGAAAGACATATGGGATGAGGAACATGATCCTCATGCTTCTGCTGGCTTTGCTTCAGAAAGTCCCACTTGTGGATCCTCTTCCAAACCCCTCTCCACTTGTTGGATCCAACTGGGGGAATCCAAGACGATACGTTCACCTGCAGACATCTTCAGACCTGAACAATTTCTACCTTGAGATTAGTCTGAATGGCCATGTGCGCAAAACCACCGTCAGAAGTTCATACAGTAAGTTACTTTGTACTCAATGAAGTTGAGGTTGTTTTTCCTCATTTAAAACTCCTTGTTTTTCCATGTAATACATGTTTTTATTCTTTCCAGGTGTCATTTTGATGAAGGCTGAAACGAGGGACCGTGTTGCGATCCTTGGTGTCAAAAGTAACCGTTACTTGTGTATGGACACAGCGGGAAACCCTTTCAGTTCTGTAAGTTTTGAATAAAAGTGATGGTCTTTCTAAAATGCACAATATGTCCGAACATTTTGGGAGGGATCTTCAATATTCCAACAATATCTGTACTGTGCGCAAAACGCGCCTTTTACGCACCTGTTACAGACTGCACCTTGTTGCGTATTATTTGTATTTTTATTATTTCTTTATGTTGATATGAATGAAATTAATACATATTTTTTGTTAAAAATATATATATATATTATTTCTAATATTATTGTCCTTGTTCATCTTAAAATACTTGTATTTGTTTCTGCTTCAAACACTTTTATGTATTGTTTAAATGTAACATTTTATGTTTTACAGCCTATTTGCCACAAGGATGACTGTCTTTTCAATCACAAGCTTCTGGAGAATCACAGAGACGTGTACTATTCGTGCAGAACAGGCATATTGTTGAACCTGGAAGGAACCAGACAGGTGTACTCTGCTGGGCAGAACCTTCCTCAGACCTCCCTCTTCCTCTCGGAGCAGAACACGGTGCCTCTGGAGCGCCTCCTGCACAGGGAGAAGAGGAACCGTGTGGTGGATCCTTCTGATCCACACAGCGTGTATGGGCAGACAGAGGAAGGCTCTGACTCCCAGGCCATGCCGGAGGAGGAGGAGGCAGAGGAGGTTGAACCTCCAGAAGGGGTTGTTAACGTTTCCAGAGAAACACCTCTGTCTCCATCCACTCACGACCCCTGGAACGTGCATTCATCCAACCCCAACCTCAGCCCGCGTATTACAGGAACCATGGGGTGAGAGGGGTCACCTGGAACTGTGTCATGGGATGAGAGGGGGGTCACCTGGAACTGTGTGCCCCGGATTACAATGTCTGTTTTCACCTTTTAACAGCTGGTCTGGGAAATACCCTTAACCATGAACTGTCTCTGCAAGACCCAGGTCTGACTTCAACATGATGCTTTATGTAGGCATGGCCAGGATTTTTAAACAAAAGTAGTTGGTTGGTTCACATTTCTGTATATGAAAATAGACCATCTTGAGCTACTCATGATCCAACTGATATTTAACAACAGTTTTGGAATTTGTTTTATGTTTACAGGTCCAGATGGAGACACTCATGTCTTGTTCAAATCTTAATTACTATTTAAAGGATTGATTTTTCCTAATTGATTTAACATTTTGCGCAGTGCTTTACCAGTTTGCTTTTAAACTATGACCAACCATCCCATTTAACACATGTATTTATTTAAAAATGACAGATAAAATACAGGGTATTGTATGTGTACAATTAAAAAAAAAATACATTAGACACTAGAACTTACAGGTGCTGGTCACCCCCAGCGAACCTCCAACAAGTGTATTTATTTATTTAAATCCATTCATGTTATTTATGGTATTTATATGGATGCTCAATAGTCATAAATGTATGAATCTTTTTCTGTCTAAAATCCACAACATTTATGTTTTTATGTTTGGAATAATAGTAAGAAAAATAAATTATATTCATAAAGGAAGTTTGTGACAACCTTTTTATTGTATTGTATAATATTATTATAAAATTAAAAAGTATTATAACATGTATTATTGTGAAAATCTTCTTACACCCACCTGCTCAATGGGTGCCTCTCATAATGTAATCATCAAATACGTCAGCAGGTTGAACATTGACGTTTTGGGGTGCCAGTCATCAGGTGAGAGTTCAATGCTTCCGGACAAGTAAATAAGTAAAAGTTTTGTCTGAATCATCTTTGTCTAAAAATAAATGTTTCCACACATATTTTTGTTTTACTGAGTAACAATGGTAACAGAGTTATTTTTGCCCCAGTGGCACAGCATCATCACTAGTAACCTGCATCCTGTTGGCCTGCTGAGGTTAACCTTATTGACCATTCACATCTTATCTGCTTCAACTCCTTAAAGAACATGTCCATGTTGAGGAATCAAGTTCTTTGGCCTGTGTTTACAGACAAGTGGGATATCCATGACCCTTTCCAAATCTGTGTAGTTTATCTGCAGCAAATGTTTTCTGAAATGTTTACAGACAGACCCTTTTGAATAGATTAAAAAAGAGAAACTGCCAACCTTCTCTCAGGTTGTAAGTGGAATAACCTGGACACAGGCCAGTGGATGAATAATTTGTCCCCTCGGGTGTTTTTTAACTATTTCATGTCATGCTTGACCTGCAAAGACAAAAAAAGATTTGTATCTGGTCGTTGATCACATACTGTGTGAAACAAAACACCGTTGAAGGAAATATAAACTGCTTATTTGTTTCTATGATTACGGTGACATCTGGCCTCACACAGCATGATCATACCAATAAACACTTTGATGATCTGTCAATGATCATATATTTTAGTAGATCAACTTCTACCATTCATGCCAATTAAATTAAAATGTAACATTTTGTAACAGTTTATAAATTCAGCAAAAACCTGATTTATAGTATACATTAACTCTAAATATGGATAACTTGGTCAAATGGTGTGTCATGCTGTTTACTGTTGCAATATATCTTTAAGTATCCTCCAAGAGATGGGAGGGTCCAGTTGTCTACTTCTCGATTCTGACCGAACATTGTTTTCTACAAACCAAACCTAACAAATTATATAAGAATCCATGCTCCCTATACACAGCACACATTTTAGCTTCAGTTCTTTATTTCAGTCATGCCTTTGAGTTGAGTTTTACACATAGATAATAACACAGACCACAAGTAAAGCAAGTACTTAAATGTTCATTGTCATTCAGTTGTAATAACTTAAAACAGTTTTGACTCAATTCAGCAATAATGCAATCATTCATTGTAAAAGTGCAAAGCAATTAGAGAATTTTTTTTAATACTGTGTATATATATATATATAGTAGGTGCTTGGTAGGTACTGCAATTCCCCCCCTGGGTATTTTCTTATCTTACTTGTACAAGATCATCCGATGACTGCAATTGGCTTAGTTTCCCACAAATCACATGCCATAATGTGTGCGGTTGATAATAGAAGTGTGGTATTGCACTGAGGGAAGCGGTCTAACTAAAACTGAGGAGCCTCCTTAAGAGCCCAAGAAAAATAATAATTTACCCTGTTCATAACAATGTTGTGCATATCAACAGTAGTGTCTACATACAGTACTTCATTCAATGGAGCCTTCCATTTCATTTGAGTGTTCCCACCAAAATCGATTTCAGACACTGTACAATAAAACCCAATCTGAGGTTTTATCTCTATTTCTCAGTCTCTTGGAGTTTTGCCAAGTGGTCCTTTCTATTAGTGAAGACGCAGTGGACAGTGGAGAGAGCCAGTCCAGCCTCATCCTGTGTCAGAGTCAGAATGAAGCGGCTGATACCTGTGTTAGGGCACGGAGAAAACACCTGGGACATCCTCAATCCCTGAGGCAGGGAGCACTGCAGGTCCTCCACAAAGTGTCTGACGGCCACCCGGATGTAGGCTCCATGGCTGACCACCAGGGCATGGACTGAGACTCCCTGGAGCCCGTCTAGTGGTAGGCCAGTATGAGGCCTGTCTTTCAGTCCACCTCCAGACACTGGGGCAGCAACTGCCCCTTCTACCCCGGAAAGATAACTCTGTCCCGAGTAGCCATGTTCATCTACCATGCGCTGGTTGAGTACTTTGAGAAACTTCTTGAATCGCATTCTTACCTGGAGGAAATAAGAAAAACCAAACAGACACACACACACACATTACTATCCATTTTGTTATTTGTTGTATACTTCTGCACTTTCTTTTAACACCACTGTATGGCGCCATTGGACAACAAATGACCTATACAGACAGGCCAAACCCAAGGTTAAATGTATCAAGAAACTAATGGCAGGCAACAACTAATGACTATTGTTCAGGTGGCCGAGCGGTTAGGGCTAGTAATCAGAAGGTTGTTGGTTCAAATCCCTGATGTGCCGATGTTGTGTCCTTGGGCAAGGCAGTTCACCCTACTTGCCTCGGGGGAATGTTCCTGTACTTTCTTTAAGTTACTTTGGATAAGAGTCTGCTAAGTGACTGAATGTAAATATTCCTGTGTTTGCATATAACAAAATGGCTCACCTGTTCTAAGGTTTCCCCTCCTGGAGGGGTGAAGTCTTTGCACGATTGACCAGCAGCGTTGGCCATGTTCTTCAAGTCCTCCTTAGGCCGCCCCTCAACTATTCCAAAGCCCTTGAAGGTGCATATACAGTATAATTTTTCACAATGTCGTGGAACTGTGTGTCTCATAAATGCCGAAATCATGCTGTGGGAATTCTGGTATTCTACAGGCAAGGTAAACATACTCTTTCTCTGAGTAAAGGGTCCAAAACCATTTCTGTGCCTGAGGAGTGGGCATTGTGTTTCAAGATTATTTCAGCTGTCTGAAAAATGATAGGAATACAAAAATTATACACTTACACAAGGACGTTTCACAGTTAAGACTTTAGGCTTATGCCAAGCCTAAAGCAATAACAGGTGTAAGCAACATATGTTGAAGTCCATACTACACTGTCCATGTGCTAAGACATTCCTACCAGAAACTGTATCCATGTTGTCAGTTATGAGAACTCACATGTCGGGCACGCTGTAGGTTACTGACAAACACATTGTTGAACTTGAGCTCTCTGAGGTATTGGCCCACTGCGTCAGCCTGCTGCAGCCCTGTCTCTGAGAGGGGGGTGTCCACACCCTGACCTGGCAACAAAGGACAAATATTGGTACCATCCAAACCTGTATCTAGGCAATAAATATATACATCGTCGTTTTATCACACAAACATATCGATTTGTCCTGATTTTGTGTGGGCCATTCATAGTTGCTGATGCCTCAGCACATTTGTGGGGAATGTGCTCTTCTGAGACTGAGTGATGCTTTTCAAAATACCTTGTAACAACTTGTCTCTGTTGTACTGCGTCTCCCCACTGTATGGAAAACGAATGAATACGGAAATGACGAAATAGTATGACCTTACATTTTTCAAATATAAGATGATGACATTGTGTTCTAGTGTAAAAAAAAAAAACATGAATGTAGTTTGTTAGTTTGTAGTGTGATGGCATCGTCTGGCCAGGTGATCTGGCATGGCTACTGGACGATTACGCAATGTCTGCAAGGTAGCCGGCTATCTGGGTAGCACGAGCTATACAATCCTTTTACATTTGTGACTGTTGCAGGTCATAACAATACATAAAAGCCGATGTACATGCACAAAGACAACAGAGATATTATGGAGCGAAGTGAGTAACACTTACACCCATAATTTCTATTGAAAAATCACTTACTGTCGTATTATTGTCAAGCTAAATCTTAGCATTGCACAGTCCGCTAGTAATTCTGTGATACTTCCTGTGTTGCGGTCATTTTAAATCCAACCTCTTCCGCCAACGCACTTGTAGAGAACTACAAACATGGATGCAACATCACAACTGGCCACAAGGCCTTCATCTAGTTAGTATTATGATATAATCCGACCTCAACAAAGGTCTTTATATATGCTTCTTGTAAACTACTATTCAATAATTATATCATAATAAAATGTAAAAAATGACAAGAACATTACAAATTTCTTAATTGATCCCAGCCATTCAGAGAGAACATGGTTGAGGTTTTGGTCCTTTTACCTTCAGTTATCTTCTTGCCATGCTCAAGATGAAACTTTCATGATACACTTTGTTTTAAGCAAATTTATTTATTTAGCAGAAGTTGGATAAGACACTTCTGAGGTACATGGTGTGGTGTGATTGCTGGGGATGAAAACAAACTAGAAACCCACAATTTGACCACACTCTGAACAATAACACATTCTGGGGGTTGAAGATAACAGACTAAATGGGTACCTCATTAAATCCTTTCCACTTAATCCAATGAACTGATCCTAAATGTGCCAAATAATTGTATGACTATAGTACGAAAATATCATAAAAATATAAATGTTTTTTTGTCTTTCAAATATATGATATATAGCACAGTTTCTCCTCTAGCACCAGGGGCGATGTGTGATTGTGTATTTTCAGCCAATAGCATTCAGTGTAACATAAAAGCTATGCACTCTATAGTCTAAAGAGATGGCCTCTCATCCAGGAAAAACATCTAAATCTGTCAAACAAATCTCAAAGAGTTTTGAGTTGTTTCCCCTTGCTCTCGAAAATAATTCTGAGTTGTGAGGTAATGCGAGATGGCATCTCGCTCTAAGAAACCTGAGGTACGGACACACACACACATTTCAGTTGAAGAATGCAGCAAGGAATAGAAAGAACATATGATACATAAAGAGAATAGTATAAACACGCTATTCTAGAGAACTGCAGAGTACTTCCAGTCCAGAACCCATCCCCAACCACCTCCTTTGCTACTCTCCAGTAAACACACAACACAAGAAAGCAAGGACAGTTACATTTCCAAAATTCATTATATAGCAGCACACTCAAGTGAATCTTACAATTAGGCAATGTCATCTTTGTATAAGACAGAAAAGGAAAAGCTTAATAGCAGCAAAAGAAAGATATCAAATATAAAACACAAATATATCTATTTTGGTTTTTATCGTTTTTGGAATAACCTCCCCTGTAATGTAATTCACATATATGAACCTTTCAATGCATTCTGATTTTTTGCACTGTTTTTCTGAGTCTGAGGTCAAAATCTGTGCACCGATAGACATTCCAATGGTAAAGAAAATAATCTTGCACCTCATAAACCTTCCATTTAATTTCACCACAGGTTTATGCAGAACTTTGTTCCTCATCATCCTCTCAATAAAGGTATAGAACACTTATCAACTAGCTAACAAGCTAACCACATCTTAAAGACTGCCAAACCTTACAAAACGTCTTTATTAAGTTCCAAATGAACTTTGATGATCAATGAACTAGGAAGAAAAAAGGTGTTGGTATGTATACTGTTGTATATCAGTAACCATGAGTTCAAAGAACCATCACAATATTTGGTTATAAAGCAGGCAAAAATATTATTCAAGTAAGTTAAATGGATGTAATCATTTAATTAAATCAAGTCTAGGTGTGATATTAGCTCTCCTAGGTTTGCATTGCAATTGATTTGGTTCCATATTTTAACACAACTATAAATTGGTAAACCCTACTACTGGTCAGGGAATGCTTTCGAGGAAACATGCATTGCCCCTAGTGGGAAACCAGCCCAGTAAAGACCAAATAACTTACAGAAAAAAAAGAAACACAAGAACCCCCCCCCTACTTCTCTACCATCTCGCCTTCCCCTTTGACTCTTAAGGAGTGTGTTTTAAAAGTGCATTAAGGTTAATCCAAGTCCCATTTTGACCATGAAAATCTTAAATATTTACCCTACAGCCAAATAAGACACTAATGGGAAATACTGCAACGTTGCAGTAACATTACAGTATGTCCACTAGCTCCTATACGCATCAACTGTATTAGAAACTGGCAGTAAGTTACTATTCAGTCTTGTTATGCTGCTGAAGAATCACATGACTGCTCTAAATTAAGTATACTTGTATGTCCTTTACAGTACTTTGTATTTTACACTATATGCAGTTCATCATATTCATACACAATTTCCATTGGCTTTTCTTTCTACGCTCACTTTCTAAAACTTTATTCCATATACTTCTATCCAATACAGACACCTCCCCTTACCTGCTATTTTTTTATTTCTAACCACTGTAATGTCTAGCCCATGTCCAACCTCTCCAACATACCACTTCTTTCTTTTGGTTCATTATGGTAACCTGATCCATACCAACATACAACCTCAGTAATTTTACTGAGATAAAAGTATAATGGTATATGCTTCAGATTACAGACTTAACAACATTCGAGAACATCCAAGCACAAAGACCTATAACATAATTCTAGAAATAAAAAGATTCAGTATTAATAATGGTGTAAATGGGCTTGGTAACTCAGCAGTGAGATTAAGACCCTAACAGCCAATGTCTTCTCTCTCACCCTTTAAAGAAATAGACTTATCTACTATTACATCATCTCTCGTCAACCCCACCCCCTGTCTCTCTCGCTCTCTCTCTCTGTGAGTGGGCCCAGCCCTCTCCTGGCCAGCACAGGAAAGCTTAAACAGTAAGCAGTGCTACAGGTGCACAGTATACTATACTGGAGCAGCAGCTTGCTCTCCATGTCCTCTAGACTAGCTTTGTTTAAATGCCAAGTATGGATGCTGTGTACAATCAGCATATCACCTGCTTACAGCACAACAGGGTTTCCTGTTTAATGGAATCTAAACCGATATCAGATGATACATACCCACTTCTCTGCTTAATAAGGATAATTCCTTAATAATTAAACAATAATAATATGTATTTCCCTGCACCTCACTAAAGCTTTTACCAACTGAAAACTTTAAACTTTATATTATTTCAAGTATGAAATGTTTAGCAGGTTTCCAAAAACATTTTGTTTTAAAAATAGCTTGTTTGAAAGTACTTATTTGATGGCATAGCACACTGGTAGCCAATATGTGACCTTACAAATTTTGTATAAATGGGACAAAAAGATACAAATCATAGATTTTAAAAACCTAAGCGCACAACATGATGTGATAGTAGATCACTAGTTGACTTGGTGCAAATGCGGATACTGGCAGCTCATTGGTTGACGTTTAACATCGGGGAAACCCATTCGCATGAGTTCATTGACAGACATCATCCAGAGTGTGTAGCGGCCGTGGAAGCTCAAAGATTGACATCTCGTACGTCTGTAGGGGTGCTGGACTGATCCTGCTGCTCCATGGCCTTGCTGCC
Source organism: Neosalanx taihuensis (assembly GCA_030340665.1). Classification (NCBI taxonomy): domain Eukaryota; kingdom Metazoa; phylum Chordata; class Actinopteri; order Osmeriformes; family Salangidae; genus Neosalanx; species Neosalanx taihuensis. The sequence continues at coordinate 2,202,383 of CM059307.1, forward strand.
TGCTCGGCTGGATCCAGTCTCCTTACTCTGCTGATGGCAATCCCTAAGGCTGCTGGCCAGGACCCTCTCAATCTGCTCCTGACAAGCCCGCAGACAGTCCTGCAACACAGACGCTTAAACAATGACCACACTGACAGCACTTAGGCTATACGCACACACACAAACTGTAGACAGCCAAACAAAACTATACTCTACTATTGTTGTAGAACAGCTTTAGTCACATGCATAGCATGACAAAATTGAATTATAGGTTTTGGGCTAGGTGGTCCTGTCAGTTTCATGGCCAGTCTTACAGAACAATGGATACCAGAGAACACAGACACCATTACGGCACAGCTGCTTTAAGGCCACTTGAGTCCTGACAGACTTACAGTGTGGGAGGTTAAAGTGACCATTAGGCCTTCTAATAGCCACTAAATGGAGAGAGACCAAGGAGGTCACTGAGGTTTATCAGGGGAAGCCCAGCAGACCTAAAACCCTGAACACCTCCTCCCCTAACTAGAAAGAAATGCAGAACAACCAGGTGGCCCATGAGGAAACAGCTTTGACCTGAACCACACGCCTCTGACAAAGGGCTGTTAAAAGGAATATAGGACAGGATGTTGTCAAAATGCCCTCCAGATGCCCTGCAGCCCTTGTTTAAAAAAAGAGGATTCTCTCTTGTGCCATATTTCCCTGTCTTCCTTGTTTCCCTCCATAGATCCAGGGAAGCAACTGATGTGGGAGGTCTACGAGCCAACGGCGGGGGCCTTCAAGAATGTACCCAGCTCGCAAAGAGGCCAGCATTCCTTTGAAATGTACGGATAATTAGAACCCGATGGGCCGCAGTCGGAGTGCCTGTTGTGACGGCTGCGCAGGGCCAGTGTTGCTATGGCAACATAATAACCACAAGCCACTGGGGGGGTGAGGCTGGTTATTCTTCTGACAGGGTTGGCTGGTGTGGCTTCTAGTTCCTGTGCTTCTGCCCTAACTCCTTGTGCTTATATCAACAAAACCTGTGTGAGCGAGGATCGCATTTGAAACATGCAGTTCGTTCACTCCAGCCCACAGATTCCACAACTTTCTGCCTATGTTAGCAATCCTGAATGAGCTGTCACTACGGCTCTGACAGAAGATTGCTGTCTATCATTTCTCCTGGAAAGATGGCATGTGTAAGGTTTAGGAGAAACAGACACAGGAGGGGTAAGTTAAAGAGGGAGCCATGCATAGGAACTGCCTGTGTTGTACCGCAAGAATGTAGGCCCTGGGTTCTAAGAAGACATTCCCTCGCCGCGGCCCTTTATAGCAGCAGTCTGGATTCTGCGCCAAGACCCACAGGCTCTCTCCATGAAAAGTAAATAGGTTCAATGTGGGTCTACAGCAGCTATTGACGTTGTTTACTATAAGGTTCTCCATGGAGCAGTCCAGAGGAGCTTGGAAAAAGAAGGAAGGCAGGCTTCGATAGTCCATCATCACCCCATACAGTCCCCCTTCTAAGCATTAGCAGAAAATACCTGCTTCTTCAAAACTTGTACTACCGAATCCCGGCTGCCATGTTCGGGAAATGTTCTCTTGTGTTGTGCAGAGCAGTACTCACCACCTCCGTGTTGGTGATCTTGGCGAGCAGGTCAGTCAGATTGTCCCGGCTCAGTGATTTGTCTGCCTGGTCCAGTTGCAGGCCGCAGATGGCTGCTCCCACGCTGCCTGTGGCGATCATGGAGGGGGGGTTCATGGCCAAGCTGAAATCTGAATAGGAAAGACAAGGGGCTCAAACTCTATACCGGTGAGATCTATGAGTAGAAAGGGACAAAAACACAACTTGAAATTAAAGTTCACCATTTTGCAAATCTCTGCAGTAAGTTCAAAAGTAGTCTGAGGAAAGGGGTGTGAGTCATAAAAAAAGCTGCAAAACAATAAATTTGCATTCTTACCTATTCTAACCTGAATTTCCCACAGTCTAAAAATGTCAACATGTCTTTGATTGGCTATATGATTTTCCTTACCAGGCCTTAGCCCTGATTAGAAAAACAGTGCTGAAATCCTCCTACTCAGTGAGCAATGAGTTCCAGGAACTACTCCCTCTGGTCCCCCATCACGGCCCAGAGGTTTGAGCGACAACAGGCCGTCTGGTGGGGGGAGGAAAGAGGCCTGGAGAAAAGACCTGGAGGAAACTGCTACAGTCTGGCCTGGGGAGGCTCCAGACTCCTCCCATATTTGCACAAAACCAAGCCAGGAAATACTCGGGTTCAGTCCAGCCCTGCACATATGCAAGACTCTTCCCCAGCTCTCACGCAGCCTTTACCCAGCACACACAGAGACCCATCCCAGCACTGATCCTGGTGGCCTTGGTGGCTTTTCACTCTTTATAGAAAGAGGATGCAACTGATAGGTTTGGATAATCCCCAGAGAGTGGCCCACTAAGCCTGTCTTTTCCGAGCCATGCGCACCCAGCTGGCCTGTTGAGGAGCTCCCCTGTCATGAGAACAACATTTTGAGATCACATCAAACCCCAAACATTTACATTTTTCCAAACCACTGGCTGGCTTTTTTCACTGTGGCTGTTTTGTGCTTGGATATAACTAGCTGCATATGAATAGCGGGGAGACCACTGAAAAACACGCCCAAATAAGAAATGCTACATTAAAAGAGCACTAAACAGGGTATGGGACTCATTGAAAGACCCCATGATTCCAATAACACACTGTTGTAAACAAGTACCCAGGACCGGATCTGACCAAACAGGCATATGCAAGAAATCTTGCCACATTTAAGTGCCCTTCTTTCCTTTGTTTCATTTCCTCAGTTAAACATGTTTAAGAGGACTGAAGAGAGAAACACAGTCATATACATAACACATACACAACAGGACTGTATAAAATGAGGTTAGCAATTCCATTACTTCCTCTCTTTCGTTCCAAAGCACCAGTCATGTGCCCCTGAAAGGAGGTAAATGTGTTGGTGCTTCAGCCCTGCAGCAGGAAAGGCCTGAGGGGGACATCTGAGTTCACCGCTCCTCGACCACCGACGTTTATTTTGGAGATGCGTTGTGGCTAGGAAAGGAAGGAAGGAAGATGGCTGGCCTCTATCCGAGAATAATCAAACCTGGAAACCCCACAGTCAACAAGCAGCACCAATAGTGAGCAGTCCAGCCATCCAGCTGCACAGTCACAAAAGGAGGGGGTGGGGGGGGGGGGTCCACCGATGCTGTCACTGACTGCCATCAGAAGAGGAGCTTAATGTGAACACACACCCTCACTGACAGAAGTCTCACATACTCCTGGAAGAATATAATGCATGTCTCGTACATACAAGCATTCCTGAGCAGCAGAAGGCAGCTGGATTGTTTTTGTGGACTAGCACACAACAAGCTGTGTTTCCATAGATGGACAGTGAGGGGGTGATGGACTCCAAGCCAAACAACCCCACCCTTAGACAGGGGAGTACAGATATAGGGTCAGAAGAGAACACTCAAACGTGACTCATTGTGTGGGAAAGTGTGTGCATGCCGAAGCGAATAACTTAACCAGAGAAGGACAGATGGATGGAAAAAAGTGGCTCGTATATGAAGATAGTTGTATGCTACCCTACCTGTGGCACACAGAGCGATGAATGTCTCGGTGTGCTTGCGGACAACGGCAAGCTTGTCTTTGGGCAAGGGCAGCCTGCGCACAATGTGTTCGATGAAATCATTGGGGACGACTGCTGCCATATCCCACTTCAACTTGCCCAGCACAACTAGCTCCCACTCCTGAAGGACAAACAACATGCAAGAATTTCAACGTCTCAGACTAAACAAGAACTGTGCATGCAGAGTTAGAAATGTATTATACAATATTTGATTATTTGAGCAGGGTGTGAGATATTTTTCTTTGAACTTCAGGTTGGCAGTGAAACACTACAGCCTATGACAATTCAGAGAAAATACAACCCTTCACTCTTTCTCTTTCTCTCTCATTATCTGCATGCTTGTCTCATTCTTCCCATCCTTGGGGTTACCACTGACAGCATGTGACAAGCCTCGCCCATGGTTGGATTCCCAGCCAGAGTAGCAGTAGTCACTTCCTTCCTGTCACTCTTTAGCTAGAGACTTGGTAGAATGGGATCAAACCAAACTGAGTAGAGCTTTTACATGAACCCTTCATTCTAAACGCTATGAAGCAATGGTTGGGGAAAAAAAGGCGTGACCAATTCAGTCGACTTCTGATTTCTTTATTTGAAGCACCCAAATCACCATCCCTTTGTGTTATTTTTTCAGGTAAGAGCCGGGGCAGCGTGGGATACAGTAACAGAGAACTCATCCATTCCTGTGTTTCTGCTAGCCTAGCACACACATGCTAATGTTTAACCTATGCTCATGCTGAGTATTGACTGTGGATGAGCAGGGAGGAGGTCTGCTGGGGCTATGTGCTCACTTCCTGGACAGCTGCCCTTGCAGAATCCCCCTGAATTCCCATTGAAGATTCACCAGCAGGGTCTTACAGTATGAAGACAAATATCAACATGTTCTCTGTGAGTTCTCTGTGCCTTACTATCAAGTTTTCTCTCTAATTATTCAGAAATCTACAGCACTTAACATTCTACTGTGAATCCCTGCTGCCAGATTCATACTAGGCCTCCTGTGTAGCATGGGTAGGAGATGTTGTAAACAGGGGTTGGAACTAAGTCAAGAAGGAGCTGGGAGAACTACTTAGCAGTACTTTGTGTGGCTGGTTAGCGGATGATCTAGCTGGGACAGAGGAATAAAACACTACTAAAATCACTCAGGAAAAAGCAGAAGGCATTTTCCGTGACATCATCTTTCGTGGCAGCCTCATTTTCATTGTTTTAAATGCAAAGAAGGTAAAAGATACAGATTCAGCCCTCCTAAGAGGAAATTACTACCGTTTTAAAGAGTTTATGACTGTTTTAGATCTGCAGCCATCAGTGATGCACAAACCTCATCTCTACCTCACTCACTTACTGTGATACGAGTCAATGAATGACTGCCACTAGATGGCAATACAAGCCACTTCAGAGTCACAGTTTAAACATGCTCATAGAATGAGTCCCTGTTCTTGTAACTTTATGGGCCTTCACTGCTCTGCAGTGGTCAACTAACTTAGGCCTACCGACTTAAAACAGATGTTGCACATTGAATGAAAAGGGAGTAATGACTTTGATACCAATACATTTCTGAAATGAGTAATCCAAAAACACAAACACATATTTAAATACATTTCTTACCAGCATTTCCCTTGGTGTGATGGAATTGTCTGTGTACATACAGAGCTTTTCTGTAGTTAATGGACGACTCTCCTTTAACTTGGATGCAAGGAACATGCACACAGCCCCAAGGAGCTGCAAGTAACCCTTTCTTGTGGGAACCACAGCTAAATATCTGTCCAAATAGTTAATGGCCAAAGGAAACACATCATCTTCACTCTTCTCCTCTTCACAAACCTATAGAAATGGGAAAAAAGACAATGTTTTATTTTCAAGTCTAAATTTATGGCCTTGGAACCAACACTTGGAACCAAACACACTGCAGTTTTATGTTACAACTGAATAAAATCTGCAACCTAAGCTTGGAGTGATCCAAGTGATTGGATAAGTTCATTGCACGTATCAGTCCAGGTCAAAGGAAGTCCTGCTTCCAGCCCAGCCCACACCACCTCCCTCCTGTAGCCTAGCCCATTTTCAAAAAATGTAAAAAAAATAGAGATAAATTGTCGTTTGACAACATATTAAGATCATAAAAGTCCCAAGGTACCCTTCTAACATTCCCGAACATTCAGATGATGTTTTATTGGTTCTAACCTTAAAAACAAGCTTAGTGCAAAAAGTTAACTAAGTGAATGCATGCAGGAGGATCAGAGCAGCTCAGCTTCTGACTTCTACGAAAAAAATTATAATAATTATACGTGAAGTCAAATATGGATATTTTCAACGTGAAAATTAAGCTTTAAGGGTGGTCTATCGATTAAGTCACCCACTTGCTTGAAATAGTTAATGTTTTGACATTGTTAATATCGAAAACCCCACGACAGCAGCTGCTTTGACCCTTTTAGATGAGTCACATTTTGTCAACGGACAAAATGAGGTCAGGCTACATAGAAAAATCAACTCACAATATATTTAACAGCTCATGTATGAGCAATTTAATGAATGTATTGCCAAAATACTATGTCAAATGTTACTCTGTAAGCCTTACTCTGTAAAATACTATGTCAAATGTTACTCTGTAAGCCTTACTCTGTAAAATACTATGTCGAATGTTACTCTGTAAGCCTTACTCTGTAAAATACTATGTCAAATGGTACTCTTATGTTACTCATATGCCTTACAGAGTATTTGACATAGTATTTTTGCAATACATTAATTAAATTGCTTCTATTGTAGACATGGTATAGTTTATAATGCAGTTCAACGCAGGACCGGCAGACAGGACTTTCAGCCCACTCGCACAGAAGGCTCACTCACCTCGTGCATCCACGCGGCCACCATGCGCCTCATGCAGGGCTGGATATCCTTCTGGACACACTGGAAGTAGGAGCACTGCGGCAGGAACCTGTCTTCGATGGTTAACAGACTCTGCAGAACTCTGTCATCACACAGAATGTTCTGGTCAGGTTCCGCTCTCAAGACTTGGTCCTCGAAGCAAAAAAGTTCCATGGTTTCAAGGTCCTTTTCTTTACAAACAAACAAAAAATAAATAAATAGCGTCTAAATAACGTCAAAATAAAGTGACCGGGAGTGGGGACAGTGGAAATGCGAAGAAGTGCCCTGGAGGAAACATGAGGGAGACTTGCAGGGGAGCCTTCCCAGGCGGAGTCCAGCCTCTCTTGGTCGCTTTCTCTTCCTCTCCCTCTGCTGTTACTGTGAGCTGCTAGGCTAGACTTTCCTCTCATTCCAATCTGAGGCATGCAGAGTGCCTAAAGTTGCCGGGTCCATGTGACGCATGCATATTTGGATGAACAGACAGCTATACAGACAGGCTGAACGCAGAGAAGATTTCCTTCTGTGCAGTACAGAGGAAGCTGATGACTGCCACCTCACTTTGTCTCTACCCAACCCTTTGTACTGTATCCTCATGGCCTCACACCACACATGCGCTGATGCACTGAGTGCAATTAAAGTGCAATTTTCCAAAATAAGAAAATATTTTATATATTTGCAGAAGACAACCATAATAGTTGCTGGCAGTCGTGCCAGCAATAAAAAGTTATGAAAATACCATTGTTGCATCCATAGGCCATTCAATCACCTGTGGCTGGAGTGGAGTTGATTGTTTCATTCAAAGAACTTGGTGTATGTACAATAGGTTAGTCATGAAATGAAGTGTTCTGACAATAAAGCAGTTTTAACTAACACAATACGATCAGATTTATTTCTTTTCAAGTCCATCTGATCAGATACATACAAAATATTGTATATCTCTCTTACATTTACATGTATTCATTTAGCAGACGCTTTTATCCAAAGCGACTTACAAGAGAGAGCCTTTACAATTGCTTATATGATTGAGCAATGCTGTAATACACATTTCACATCCAAGTTTTCACTTTCATTCTAGCTGCAGCTAAATTTTACTATTTTACTAATGTTTTTGCAGTCCTACCAAATGTACCTACACAGAACAAGCTGTAATGAAAGTATGACTAAATTGTAGGGCCTTAGTAAACTTCTTCTGGGGACGATTTTACCCATATCCCTTTTCAGTATGATGACCAAGGAGCTGAATGAGATAATGAGTTTCATTGAGAAAAAAGGGCTGCTTAGTTGCACTGAGAATGGAATGCACAGTGAGAGGGGGAATTGTGTCCACGGGAATGTCAAGGTTAGACAGATTAGTTGTACTTCAAAGGGAAAAGGGCTGAGAGAGTGTTCATTCTGAGCGGAAATTTCAGGTCAGAAGGATCTGCAATTACAACCAGGTTGTGCAGGGTGGGTAGGACTCCACTTGGGATATTAGGAGGACCACCAGACCCGTTACCACATCCGTACCAGAGAGTCAGGCAGACCCTTGGGGAAAACCGAGGTGTCAGAGTGATAAAGCTCACTTGCCTTGCGCTGCCGTGTGTGCATGTATCCAATGATAACACATGTCAGGCGCTATCACACACCCTGAGTTGCACAGAGGTATCACAGCATGGGCGAAGCCCTGGGAAAACGTGGAGGAGCGTGAAATCACCTTGATCCAAAGATTCCTGCTGCATACCAGTCCACTGAACCCTCCAGAGCTGGGGCCTGTACACAGACCTTCAGAGCACAGGGCCACAGTATAAGGGAGGGGGGAAGGAGAAACAGTGTTAGAAAGAAAGACAAACAGCAAGAGAAAGAAAGCCAAAGCACGCAAGAGATTTCAGACAAAGGTTCAAGTTCAGCCATTGTTAAACTTTGCCCGGAGGTCAACATTATCTCATGTATTTCCTGTGAAGGAGTGGGTAATGGTTCCACAAGAGGGGCCTTTCTAGGAAGTGAACAGAGCAGAGCAGTGATGGGCCATGCGGGTTACAGTCCAAACTTGATTACTGGGGAGAAGGAGTGACCACAAAGACTCAAGCAGTCTGTTTGTCTCTTTATTGACAGAGGAGAGGAGGATGCTATGACCGGAATGCTGTTGTGTCAACAGTGGGGATCCCCCCACCCCCCACCCCCCACCCCCCCAACACAGACACAGACACACACAGTGTTGTTGAAGTGAAGACTGATGACTGGGGTATCTAAGTCAGGAAGCCCCAGCAGGCCATCTGTTCTAGTAGAGGATGATATCACCTGATTAAGCCCAGAAATGCATCATCCATTCACCCAGTCCCCCCCCCCCATCTCTCCAAGATGCACGCGCTTGCTCACATACACACCCACACACGCTCACACATGGACATTCACTCATACACTGTATGGGATTTGACTAAAGTCACAGAGATGTATTGTGTTTCGTCAAATTAATGCAGCAGACAGATGCAACAAGCAATTGTTCCCACACATCTACTGTCCCGTGTGTTTACCAAAATCAATGATGGCCTCAGATTTGTATAATAACAAGTGATCAGGTTACTGATGTAGACCAAACAAACTGACAGGATGTGAATGTGGCATTATGTGCATGTGGACATTGCAGATGAAGCTCTGCAACCTTGTAAAATGTTCGTGAATACAGTTCAATAGCCATGCTGTGTCAGAGCAATGGAAAAGAACATCCACACAGGAAAAGGAGGGTGTTTCCCACACAAAGTCTTTGGAATGTTTTGGCTAAAATGAAAGCCATCATTCAAACCCAAATACCAACATTTGATAGGACGATGACTGGAGAAATGGAGAGAGAGAAAGCCCATCCGTAGTCTAAAGCTCTTGAATCTTCAACACAGGGGTTTGTGCTGGTTTGACCTGGGGTCAAAGGCTCTGCATCCCCCTTCCTCTATTGATATGCCTGCCTCTTCTCCAAATCACCAGTAGCCTGCATCTCTCACTTCTACCAGCGGCTCAGAGAACATTGCCCTATTCTACTCCACACACTTGGGGGTGAGGAGAGGAGGGACAGAAGGAGAGCGTTAAGGGGAGAGGATGGGGGAGGGGTGGTGGTGGTGGATGCTCTGCACAAAGGGGAAGCCTGGATTTAGTCATGAGCAGCAAGCGACATAGGTTGGATTTTTAGTGGGTGAGCTCACATCCTCCCCCCGGAACACAGAACAAACTCGTCTTCTGACGTCCAGAGAGACGCGCTGCGATGAGAAAAGGCTGGGATGGCTCTGTGTCTCTCTGTGACACTGTGTGTGTGCCGTGTGTGCTCGGCAGTAATGCATGCGCAAATGAGTGTGATGGATGTGTGTTCACAGGGAGTTTGATGTACTTCATGTTAGCGTTCAGTCTGTGTTATATAACTGTGTTGAGAGGGGCCTCCTTGGGCCTCCTTGGGCCGGGTTGTAAAGTTCTCCTTCCTTTTCCCTTCTCCTCACATCTCAGAACAGTCTAAAGGTAGAACGGCAAGAGACAGAGGTCTAGGCAATAAGTTTAAATGGTTGCCTGTCACAAAAGGATATGGTTAAAGATTGTAGAGGAAGGACAACAGAGGAGTTCCGGTGGAGGATCTTCTGTCAGCAGCTGTGGATTTCTGAATGGGAGGGAACGCTGGACAGCTGGAGCCCCTGGATTGGACACAGAGACAGAGGGATGTCTATTCACGACCACCAGCTTCCTATGCAAAGGCCTGAAGGACATGACTGACAATTCTTCAGGGACAGGATGTCCAATAGGAAGACATACCCTGGGGACAGATAGCCAGCTGCAGCCGGTCAGATAGTGACCTCATATTTAACTAAAGTTAATCCTTCTCTGATTTCAGTATCTTTAGAAAGCAGAGTATCATTGAACTGAGTATCATTAATCCGAGCAGCATCAAACTGGTTTTCACTCAGCCGTTCTCTGAACGTTTATTTCAAGCCATTGGCCCTCACTGTTCTACAAATAACATGCTTTCTTCATCTCGGACTTCCCTCTAACTTTGCAACATTTCCTCTCCAGCACACGTACGTTTCCCTCCAGAGAAAAAGGAGGAAACCAGGGCCCTCACGCTGGTGAGGAAACTGCTTTGAAAGCAGCTTAAGCAAGGTGATCTTACTCCTATAAATCGCTAGCAGGGAGTGAGAGAGCAGCCTGCCCTAGCTGCCTGGGCTCCCCACCACCTTCCTGTGTGTGATACATGCTCACTATTGCTAACCCTGGGCCTCCCGACATCAACAAGGCATAAAGAGACCTCTGTGAGACTGGCTCACTGCCTTCTTAATTCACCTTATTGGGTCTCATTGCTTGATTAGATTGAGAGTGGAGGTTGAGAGTGGAGGTTGATAGTGAATGCGCTCCACTGTCGCCAATCTGATCCATTCAAACAGGAGGATGAAAATAAGCGCCCAATAAGGACCCCCAGTGTACAGGAATTACAGTTACAGATCCTACCCCTTGCTCTCCCACCCCACCAAGCTCAGTTCTGGGGTTCAGCAATCCAATAAAGCTAAATTAAGGTTAGAAAGCCATGTCAATGAGGTAAGCCTTTACAGATTTCCCTAAAGATCTGTGCTTGACCATGAAACCATGTTAGGAATCGTGACTGAGTGAGTATAGCCCAATCGTCCTGTACAATCTAGATTATCCTGTTAAACAGCAGAGAAAGGCGTCTGTATGCTATCTAATGAGAATGTTCCCCTCTGAGACCGCAGTGACTACAGAAGTTCAATGCCAAACTGCACATAAATTCGGTGGCACCTAAAGTATATGGACTCACTGCAGCCAACACACTAAAACAAACAACTAAGTACTGTTTGGGGTTATGGGCTAATAAAACACTTTCCTTCTCTGATTGCGTAATCACACTTTTTAAATACCTGGCCCAGAAAGCAAGACAAACAAAAGGCATACCAGGTTTATCTGCAGGAAATGCCATGATAGAGGGGTGGCGATGATGTTGCCAGGGTGGGCAGAGAGCTTTGATCCTGCTATGTCCCAGAGTAGACAGAGGTCTGGGGGTCTGAGCAGGGTGGGCGTGCAGCGTGGTGGTCTCATTAGGACGTGCTGGGCACCATCAAGCTGGTATGTCAGGACTCTAGATACCCACCAGGGCGTTCCTCTCTCTGACCCAGCCGGAGAAACTCACGTATTGCCAGCCATTACTGAAATCATCTGATCTCCTGCAAAACTGGAGGACTATGAGGACCGAATCATTCATGCTATGGAGCCAGTGTAAATAGATAGGCCCTTCGTTTGATGTCTAGATAAATCCGTGGTCCTTTTTTCTTTCCCCCTATACTCCTTCTCTGAATGAGCCACTTAAGAGACTGGAAATGTGCTTAATTGTTCTTCCCATAATTCTCTATCTGGCTCCTAAAATAATGGTAAATGTTTCCCATGTATTTTTCCCAGGATACTTGCTGTGGGTGCAGCCCTTTTTAGCTCAGATAGTTTAAGATCCTGTTGAACAGGCTTGACCTTAATTTAGACACAGAAAGTAATTCTTCCTCCTCCGCAGTAAAAACTTTTAGAAATCTAAACCTGTAGATTGTACTTGAACAAACTACAATCAGGGCGGACCAGACACAGTAACTTAATGCCAACATGAAACAGCTTTGCCCTTCGACTAGTAGTATTGGACATTAAGAGTATTGGACATTAAGAGCATGTAAACAGAATAAACATGTAAACTTGTTGCTCATACACATGAAAAACCTATACCTATAGATGATAATTGATATAGGATCACACTATAGGCACCAGTCGATTGGCTCCACTGGACCTATTAATAACCAATAACCACCCAAAGAAACGATCAGCTCCACTCTGAGGTCAAACAAGAGGAAGCCATCAATTCTTCCCACCGAATCTCTGGGAATAATAAGACCTATGCTTTTCTCTCCCTCGCTCTCTCTCTATCTCTCTCTTTCTCTCCCTCGCTCTCTCTCTATCTCTCTCTTTCTCTCCCTCGCTCTCTCTCTATCTCTCTCTTTCTCTCCCTTGCTCTCTCTCTATCTCTCTCTTTCTCTCTCCCGCTCTCTCTCTTTTCCTCTCTTAACATTATTATTACAATGTCAGCCAAAGCCAGCCCACACTGCTCTAGTTGTGTGAGTGGGGAGATAGCGAGGTTCACAGTGCTGCATCAAGGCTCTGTTGCGATGCTGCGACTGATGCTGGCCCTCAGCTTCCCAGGACCAGGGCCACCTCCCTGGGGAACCCTCCTCCAGTTCTACCCTGTCGCCCCGGATTCTGCCTCTAGACTGGGACATGTTTCATAGGAGACCTACAGTGGCGCGCCACTGTAAGTGGAGAGAAACCATTGGACACACACCGTTTACTGTACTTACTGTACTTATGTCACACTGCACAAGTTACCCTCTGTACTGGGTTTATACTTTGTCACGTTGTCATAGATACCCAGCTTGTTTCATACACCTGGTATCATCAGTTTCGATAGCAAAACACATTCTTCCCTTCCTTCCAACAGCATGCCGTAAAAAGGCAAGGATGAAATCAACCCTCTCTGATGCTACTCTCTTGGAATCGCAGAAGGGCTGGTCTGTCTGAAGACCTTGTGGACGTCTGTGTTTCCGATCCTTATGTAAGTATCCATAACAGGAAGTAGTGATGCATATGTTATGGTTGGAGCAATGGCCAGAGCTCAGGGCCTCGGTCAGGATTCCCACTGTCACTAAGGAAGTGAAAGCACAGGGAGGCTCTCTTATGGTTAGCTTATGCAGAAATAAACACTGAGAGAAAGACGCCTGAAGGAAGGAAGACTTCAACAGGAGGCATAAAAGTGATGACTGAGAACAAAAAGCTGGATTCTGAATGGCAAGGAAAGACATGACTGAGATTGCACCACACATGCATACACAACCCGTAACGCAAATTCCTGAGAAGTGAAACAAATTCTTAAGATGCAGTCATGTTGCATCATTGACACCAGATATGAGCACATTAAAAAGGTATCTTGGGAGGGTGTTGTGTGGGCAGGAGCGACTTCTGTCAAAAGAAAGTTCTGCTTGAGCTCAGGGTACAACTTGTTTTTTTTACGATCTAACTGTCCTGATTGTAAGGTGCTGACAGGTCAGTAGGCTTTTGTGTTTGCACTCAGGAATCAGCCTGTGCCTGGGAAGGGTGGCAACCAGGAGGGTGTCAATTAGGATACTGCTTTTCCCAGGGTCCTCTCCCTCATGGAATGTTGGTAAGTTTTTTTTACCAGATCGAAACTGGAATCCACTTGAAATCACATGTCAAAACAAAGACCGACATGGAGCAAGCCAAGAACGTGGGCAGACAGGCAGGCAATACAAATGAAAGATAGACAAGCAGGTATGCAAAAGGATCGGCTAAATTGTTACGCAGACAGTGTTGTATGCATATTATCAGACCATCACAGGTACAAAGGTGGCAGTAAAACAAGCTGGTAGACTTTCATTCCATCCTCTATTGTTACAAGAGTGAAGAATTACAAAAGTGCAACTACACTGGCCCTGCCTCACTATTGTGGCTTGTGACTGGAAAACACGATTACAGGCCTATCTTCTTTGTGGTTGACGACCACGACAACTTACATGGCATTTGGCCTGTGTTCCTGTGCACATGACCAGCTAACATGACACCAGGAAGTATGGACAAATAACATTTGTCATTTGGTTGGAGCTGTGTAGTGTGTTCCCCTCATCTAGCTTGATAAGGAACCGGCATGTCATACCGTATGAAGGGTTCTACTTGGGAGAAAAAGTGATAATGCATTCCCTTACACTGTGCTCATTTCCTCCGTCCGGCACTGTTGCCTCGACAGCTAGCTCACCAGCTGAGAGAGGATGTGCTGGGAAAGTATGCCTGAACAAACGAGAAAACTGAAGATTTATTGGAACCTGTTCTGCTCCCTTTCCAGTAGCCAGAAGGCAGTTCATTTGATGAGAGTTCTCAGTGTCACCTGTACAAGCTGTTCTCTCAGTCTACTGATGTGTTACCTCAGGAAGGTGGAAAGCTTGGTCAGCAAAGTGACTAAGGGTGACGCTAGGCTGTAAACCGTAAACATTTCCCATCAAAACTCAGCAGTATCATCAAGCAAGCCAGAAACAGGCTGAACGATTCAAGCTCTGCGCTGTCACATATGGCTCAGGGATTAAAGCGAGCTATTCAGTGGGAACAATTGCTGGGTGATCAGTGGGGAGGTATCATGTTTAAAATGGGCTCAACTCATTCTAAATCAAAGCGAGACAATTGTGGAAGAGTGGAAGTGAGACAGCTTATGAAAGTAAGAGACAGACTCCATGCCTGCAGGTCTGTGTCTCTTTCGCTCGTTATTCAGCATAGACTTCTGTTTGCCCACAGACGCTGAGTTGCACTTCTGGCAGGAAACCTGATGTTCTCACCGCCTGCTATAGATCTCTGACCTCTATTCACCACCCAGAGAGCAGTAACTTATGTGGGGCAGAGCTCCGAAACCAACAGACAGGCATGTGCCAGCGTGTTCCGTTGTCTGCCAGCGCCGATCACATCCTTCCCACTTTCCCACACATAAAAAAAACGTCTTCACACCCATGCGACTGAGATTATAGCAACAACAACAAAAAAAAGAGATTATAGCAAAGATTCAGGGAGGCGTCACGCAAACGTTAATGAGAAAATGCCTATCAGTAAATCACCATGTCTACTGCTAACCCCAACCACATAGCAGGAAACATGGAGGCATGACTGGGAGGCACACTGTGAAAGACAAACAGAGTGCTGCCTTGTAGAGGTAAGTCTCCATACTTTGTGTACAGTATGACTGGCCAGAAGGAATGAGATGCATGCTTACATTCACACATCCAGAGCAGCCAATTAGACTGAGTATGCACTGCCACTCTATCAAATGGGATTATTATTATTAATTTGTGTGTGTTATAGTCCCACTGATGTAATTTAGGTCCCCAAGACACACGTCTGAACCCAGAAAGAATTGTCTGATCTCATTTCCAGATGTTTAATGTTCCAAACATTACCAACATGTGCTAGGAATGTTAGTATTAGAGAATGCCTTGTGAAGCTGTACTGTACATCTCAACAGAACACTGCACCACTTGCGTAGCAAGTCACATTTCAAACATATCTAACATCAAACATCATCTTTAGCCACAGTTACACAGCATCCCAGAAGTGCTGAGGTTCATTCCAGCTCTGATGGAAAAATGTGTGGGCATGGAGCTGACTTACGTATGATTTTGAAAATGCAAAAGAACGCATTTAAAAATGCCTCTTTTTTTTTGCAGTCACAAACATGCAGCCAAATAGACAATGTCTCTATTCCACGACTACAGCAGTGGATTGTGAGCCGATCAAACAGCAAAGCCCCCCCAGACTCCTCATATCAGATTTCCTTTTGGGTTGAGGCCCTTCATTCATTTCTGACATTTACAGTTGAATCAGCCCCCCTCACAGAGGCCTCTTGGCTTTAGCTCTCGCTGAGGCCCCAGCAGCTCCTCTGGAAAAACCCGGTGCATCTGACTTGCATTGCCTGGCTCCACTTGTGTGTTCCGTTTGGCCTGCGTCGCTGCTGGAGGAGAGCGGGCCAATTACCAGCCCCTGCTCCCCGAGACGAGCATGATGTCATCTCCTGGTCCTCCATAACAGGCTGCAGATGAGAAAGCAGTGGAGAGCTCGAACAGAGCGCTGAGTCTCAGCCCAGAGCGCTTGGTACCATGAAAGTACATTTTAAAAAGGAAGCTATACCTAAAGACACTTATCAACAAATATGGATGTTTGCATTAAGACAATAGTCCAGGCAGAGAGCCAGGAATATCCGCAAGCACATTTTGAAGGATTATTGTACTGCTGCTCTATTGTTTCAGACAAACACCTCAGAGCTACGGCTAAAAGCCCAGGAGAAAAGACAGGCAAGGCCTATTGAATGTGGCGTTAATAGCACTGATGTCATAACTGTGTGACAGAAGGAAAGGCTTCAAGGCAGGACTTCCATCTGCTGCTTAGTCTTCTGATTTAGCCACACCCACAAGGACACCGTCAAGACCAACAAAAAAACACCTGATTGAGATTAGTGTTCCCTCCATGATACTCACCATCCACATGGTGAAAACACCACACCGTGTTCTCAGATATCAAAGAGAAGTTCAACAATGAAACAAAGGGAGCCATACACTAATAAGGAGACACACATGCAATCATCCCAACAACAGGCCCTCACCCACACACACACACACACAAAGATCGGGTGATTGTTTTTGCGATTATCCCAGAGGGCTTTGCGCTTTCTAGGAAATGTGTGTTGAAGCCACATCAGAGCCAGTCTCCTTCTGGACGGGGTCTGTGGGTTACAGCTGGGCCTCCTGTCATTTCCACATGAAATCCACCCCAAACCCTGGCCAACCACAAACCCTCCCTCACACAACCCACCAGAGGTATGGCCTAAACCTCACTCATCTCCACTTAAAGAGCATATAAACTTTGTTATTATATACATTATATGCTTTAAATCTGGTCAAAAGTGCAGTGGAGCCAATCCATTAATAACGCTGCTTACATGACTGATGCAAGTGAAGCATGATAAAAGGTAGAGAAAAGTACATTGCGAGATATGTAAAACATTTAAATAACAGGGTAATTTATCCTAATATTACGAAAGCAATAAATATGAAGACAGTTTGCCACAGTCCATGTTTTGCTTTCTCTATCTTACTTTCTGGAATAAAGGAGCGGAGAATTTATCGAGTACGTTCCTCTGTAAACCTTCACACAAAATAGTGCAGCAACAGCCTAGAAGACATCCAACCATAGCACTAATGACTGTGTTTCTATGTCAATGAAAGGTGTATGAATGATGGATCGATGTTACCTGTCTGTGTCTGTAGATAGAAAGACCCAGAATATATTCTGGGGGCAGTAGAAACTAGACTTAAATAAGTCCTGAGCCCTTGACTTGAGGCACTTAAGTCAAGCCTGATCCATCATGCTATATTAAGATCCATCAGGGCCAATCAAGTTAATAGTTCAGTGTCCCTGTTTAACTTGAAAAATAAATAGGTAATTTATTAATTGTACATCTATTCTTCAAAGTACGAACTCGGTTAGAGACCTATTTGCTCTGTTTCCCTGTATCTTATCCATTATCCAGCTAGCTATCTTTCTGCAGGAAGACCCCTGCCCTGTGATTCCACAAGGTAGTGTCATAGTAACTGGGTGAGCTATGCCATGGTTCACATTCCTCTGCCATCCACCTCTGTCCTGCCTGGACTTTCCCACAGAACTTTAAACCCTGTGAATGAGAGTGGGTCTTTGTTTCAGGCATTTTTCATCCCGATCCCAGCAACTTCCCCATAGAGGAATGCAGAAGGAATGCCAGACCCTGCTACCTGGCATTAGAGAGTCTTTGTCCGGAAATAGGAGAGGCTGAAGGAGAGAACAGGTCAAAGAGGTTTGACAATGGATACCTCACTTGAGGTGCCCAGCCCTAAAATCCTGAGCAAATGAACAGGACTACCTGGCCTGGGTCAATCTTCTTAACATGGCAAGGTGCATGAAAAAAAAAAGGAAGAAGAAAAAAGAAGAAGATAATGTGTTTGCAAAGGCCAGTTTCAATATGAGGGCTCTCGCAATGCCATGATAATATCATACTGTACTTTATAAATCATTTACTTGTCTAAGGTCAAAACTTATTGGAACTCGCAACTCTGGTGTAAAGCAATTAAAGTGTGCCTACAGCAGCAGCTAAAGGTTGCTCATTCCTCCTTCAGGCAGAATAAGGAGGCATTGCTTAGCCTCTGGATATACAGGCGATCCAATCGTTCCTGAATGTTGAAATATGAATGATGGACTACTGTAAAAACATTCTAAGAAATATGCTATGGAAGTGATTAGTAAATTATGAGCGTTTATGAGCAACGTTTTCATTAATTACCTTGGATTTTGCGGGATCTATTCAACCCTACTTTTTTATTTAAATTGGGTTGCGTGACAATGTTCTGCGCCAAATCAGAAACTCTGGAGGTAAGTTTCTTCAAGAGAAATGATTAACGCTTTAGACAACACAGTAGAAATCTAAAAACATGCAGAACAATAATCTGCAACATTCATTGCTCAAATCAACCTGAAGAGAAAGAATCTGACAAAAGCCTGGGAACAATCAAATGCCACATGTCAAAACAGGAACGTACAGAGTCTTTGCAACGACATGCACAGACAGAGGCCCTCAGTCAAGCCATTTCTGTCACCTGAGAAGGTCTATCTTTGTGGGACTGGGTTCATCAGTCCCGGATCCCCAGCCTGATAAGGCCTCTGAGATAAGGTGGCGGCTGAGGGGTAACGACAGCCCTGGAAGACAGGGTGGGACGTTGGATCATGTCCCCATGGTGATGATTATAAAGTCTGATCACATTTCCTGGGAGACCAAAGAAGCACCACTGTGGCCAAAAGTCTTGGCACGCTAGCCAAACTAAATCTGAACCACACTCCACCTCCAGTCCTAAGTTATGGCCAGAGCTTACTATATCCTCTTTCCTAGAAGACACAGCAGATGTGCTCTTTATTACCCCCCAGCCGCCAAGATTCTTCAGGAGTAGAACTGACCAATGAGAGGGGTAAACTTCCTGACTGTCCAGACTTTCTCTCAAGAGTAGATATTTTATGAAGTAAGAAAGGAGAGCTGAACCACGTCTCCCAGCAACATGACAGTCCATTCTAGCAGAGGAAATACAGCCGCTGAACTCAGGTCTGGGAATATCCCATCGTAGACAAAGGTTCTTGTGAGGAACCTTGTGAGTACTGGTATGAACACGAGCCATGGGTCACCATCTTGAAAGCAGGGGTGAAAGGTCATAGGCCACCAATCAAAGTAAATCACAAGGTTGCCTCAATACATCACCAGATGGTTGTGACACCTGACTGCACAGCAGATTAAGGTAAAGTTAACCAGATAATTTCAGTGTAAAAGATACATGACGCATGTATTGAAATGCATGTGTCTCTGATATTCACTTAAAAATAAGATTCAGTTCAACTAATCAGTAAATAATCTTTGGGAGGCCAGTATCAAATGCCTTTACTTAGCAAGAGAAAAGCAGCTGATAGTTTACAGTGCCCTGCATTCCATTATTCGATTTACCAATAGCATGATGAATAGGAAAAATCTAAGTCATGCAGCAGACATTTGCCTTCACTTCTTGTTTGCTATTAACAACCAGGCCTCACCATGGTCACCAGCCTACAAACTTAACATGAACACTGAAACAGAATCATTTCCTTTCTGAAAACCATTACGTAACCACAGAGCAGCCATATGATCTTTTCTGCCACCCCTGAGATCATGCAGGATGGGTTAACTGAGATTAAAGTAGATTACAAGCAGTTGTGACTGGGTTTGTGGATGGATGTTAGGGTTTCTTTCCTTCTCCTAATCTCATAATTGTGCGAATGAGCATTTACCTTTAAATCAAACAGGTAAGTGAAAAAAACCTGAACTGTAAAAAGGGGAAATAATAAGTACAGGAAGGGAAGGTTTCTCTCTATGCTTATGAATTGACATTTCATGCTGAAATACTTGAAAGTTTTTTGAATAAATATTATTTAAATAAACTGCAAACCTTTAATCAAAATTGTATTTTGATAGAGCCTGCTTGATATAAACTGTTCTACAACAGTTTAGTAGGATAAACAAAGGTTTACAAGACAATGCCAACCACATCAAACGTCTCTCTTTGGACTGTCTTTGAGGGTGAAAGAATGTAAGGACGACTGCAGCCATATTACAGCAGTCGCTGGAAAGGGAAGTGGAATACTGGCTCAGTGAGGAAATGTCACAAAGATTCATTCCCCAAAGAGCATTGATCTAAGCTCCTCAATACCTCCATACTTAAGAAGGAAAATGTGATAGACAAAAGAGCCATTCTAGAACAGGCCAAATCCTGCTTCATCAAGAATAATCAGTCGAATAAACTCACCTAGAAACTGGTAAACACACATCAACAAACCCCACAAGCATTAGTGAACCTCTAACTTCTACCTAAAAAACCTAAAGGATCCCTTAACAGCTGCAACAGCGTAGCATCTGTGAAATGTCAACTACTGTAACAGTTCCAGCTACTATGAGCCAAAGAGAGCCACCATGTTGTCACTTGGGATGATCATCATTCTTAGTCACAAATCTTGTAGCTGAAGATTGCAGCTGAATGACTTAGCAAGCAAAATAATACATTTTCTTACATACTTTTCATATTATACTATTCTAGAAATGACCTTGAGTAAACCTACTAAATATACCAACGCTTCAATCAGGACAATTGTCTCCTGACTGAACTGACAGGTATATGTTTTCCACATTAAAAGTCCATAAGGTGATCGGTGTAATCACACACAAGGGCTCTAGGTAATCACAGAACAAAGGCCAGACAACAGGCCGGAGCCTCAACAATAGAGCTGTAGACACCAGACATGTGCGCTGCATGCATGAATGGAAAATAATATGTTCCTTTAGTGAAGCAGAGCTTTAAACAGCCCCAGGAGCTGTTCCCCAACTCTGTGCCATGCAGTGAGTTTCAGATGTGGTCGAAAGTGAGGTGTGTCATGACAGGTGTTTCTTTTGAGTGAAACTTATGGCACATGCTGGCAATCACTTGATCACACAACATTCATTGCATGGCATCTGGTTGGTGTTATTTTCATTGTATTGAGGTATTAATAATTCATTTGATTCATTTCAACGGAAAAAGCATTTATTTTAAAGAGCATTGTAAGGGATTTTCAGTTGATACTATGTCCACTAAGGTACAGGGAAATGTAAAAAATAAAATTTACATTTTAAACATCAGTCCTCAAAAGTCTGTAAATGTATCAAGCTCAAATATGAGGTATTTTTCCTCAATATGAGAAAGGAAAACTAAATAACTCACACAATAATGCTGAGTTTCCTTAGAACAAGAGAGGTGAACTAATCCCTACGTTATTGCTCTCTGATTGGCTGGAGAGCCTGAAGCCTGCAGTGACACAAGCGTTAACAACACGCAGACTGTACAGGGCACACATACACAGCCCTACTCTCGTCTAGCGGTGGGTGGGACAGGCCCCTACATTGAAGACTGTGCTTGTGTTAAACGGTACAGGGATGACTAAGCATGGGGCCCACTGCCTGTGGCACTATGGAGACATGTTCCATTCTGTCAGAGCCAGGCCAGCACACAGGCACCGTTTTCTCATGCTCCTCAGTCTCCCGACTGAGGTAGTGGGAACAGTCTGGTTTAACTATGGCAGAGATTTCCCCAGACTGTCTAAGCAAGCATCCATACTTGTAGCTGAAAGTACCTGAACATTGGGGTTGAAAAGTGGAATACTTTGTCCTTGAGATGTGATGTTATTATTGATAATATTACATATAAAAACATGACAGATTCTAAGCATGACTTTGCAAATCAGATATAAGGTGTTTTAGTTTTAAGACTAAGCAAAATGATCTGAATCTTAAACTTCAATCATCCCTATGGTGCTGCAAAATAGAACACAGTCTCGCCTGCCAGGAAAAGTTTTTAATTGCTTCAGACTAATAAATAAAACCAAAAAGGAGACCCTCAACCCCAAGACGTACCCACTGTTGAAAGACAATAAGTCACACATTTCTGTAAAATCAGCTAAATTCAAATTCAATACCTCCAAAATGACCTATGGAACCTCACACATTACATATTTAAACTCAGTTAAACTCAGTCTTAGAACTGTCTCAATATACGGTGTCAGAAAAGACAGAGAAACTCTTTAAGAAACTCTTTTAAAACTCTTGTTTTAAAAGTCTTTGAGTCCACCTAGTGGTACATTTGAAACTGTTCCTCACTGACTCCATATTGGCTTGGTGTTACGGCCTCTGCTGGCTGCCTTTTTGCTTGAACTTCATTGTGATCCTGCCGATTATGCAAATTCAGGTGTATGATTCCCTGTTGTGGATTGGTGGAGCTGAGACCGCCCAACCTGCCAATCAGAAAATGGCAATCTACCCTAGCTTCCCTTTAAATAGTTTGTTTGTTTACCGTTCAGGACGGCTGTGAACCAATGATCAGTTCACCTAGTTAGTATTGGTCACATACCGCTTGGGTTGCCCTAGAGTTTGATATTTGGTATTTGTTTTATTTGGACTTTTTGTACTTTATTTCCTTTAATGTCATGTTGCAAATTGTTTATTTCCCTTCCTTTGTACAAGCAACTTTTTGTGTTAGATTTTATTGTGCAAGTACACTCTTTACTGGTTCATTAAACACTTACATTTAACCAGAACCTGTCCAGTTGTCGCGTCCATTTTAATTAAAATTTCCCAAACATACATTACTGCTCTCCAAAACGAGCCGGGCTGTAACACTTGGGCCATAACTATATGTTACCGTTAATCTTGCTTGTACAACAATAAAATCATAAACTTGTACATATAAAGATGACTTTTCAGATTTTATGAGTTGAATGAATACATTAAAAGATACCATTACATCATAACCTAAATTAAATTAGTGTCCAAGAAGACCACCATCTGAAAGGCCATTTAATAATTTCTAAAGTCTCAAGGTTTCTGTGTCATCAAACTGCTGTTCCTGTGTGTCTCTCCTGTACAGCAGCATGTATGCAGTCCCCTCTCTGTAGACAACATTATGCAGGGGTCAACTACTGCACTTTCTCAAATAAATCTTAGATCTTAGACTTTACTAAGTGAAGTTTATTACTTGATCAGTCCATGATGATACATTACCTGCCATCGCCTCCATAAGAGCTCTGCACATCACTCCAACTGACCTGTGAATGAATGACACAAAATACTTGACACAATATGCCTCATGTTCAACAGTTCTAAAACTAAACAATCTGTGTTGTTTACTAGTTCATATTAGGTTTCATCATCAGAGTTTACCTTCTGCACAGAGGTGTCATCTGCATAGTACCAGCTCTGGTCCCCATTACGGTGAACATAGGCGGTGTAGTGCCCAAACATGGCACTACCAATATGCACGATGACAGCACACAAACTGTACTTGCTGCCATTCTAGAATATGTGAAAACATGAAAAGGTTTACAACTTTGCTTCCCCAATGCAGGGAGATAATCAGTGACTTGCATTTGTATATCAAAACATATCAGTCATACCGTAACATATTTTTGTGACAGGGTCTCTTCTGTCACAATCTCCAAAAAATCGAAAGTTTGAGGAAAAGTGACTCTGCATTTTAACTTCTTGGTGTAGTTCCCATTGCTGCGGAATCTCCTCAGGTTCAGGCACAAAACAGGGGGCATTGAGATGATCTTGAAACCCTGGATTACAAAGTAGAAGATTACTTATCTGAACATGAAATATACAAGGCTATATATTATTATTTTATAGATTGATAGATTTAAAACAGTAAAAAGCAATACGATTCGACTTGATTCCTTCAGCACACAGGAATTTAGTGATCTTGCCTGTGTAGCGCGTGTCTTCGTTCCACACTGTTCACAATAGCACTTCTCACTCGCTCTTAACACCTCAGGCTCAAAGAAGGACTTAATGCAATCTTCCTGGAGGAGAACAGGCATCACACAGACAGTGAAAACCTGAAAATGTAATGCATAGCAATGACAGCTTAAAAGAAGGCACGTTTCAAGGCACTGCTCACCAAAGAGTTGTGGTCCTCTTTGATGTGTAGTGGGAGGCTGAGAAAGAAGGTGGTATGGGACTGGTTGCATGAGCAATCGTTACAGAGCAGGACTGTCTCTAGTGACACCTTGTACAGGCAGTGGATCGCTTGCACCTTGAGAGGCATAATATGGAATTCCAGCATACATGGGATCAGGTGTACTTTGTTGGAAATTAAGATTTAGAACCACACATTTTTAGGCTTTACTCTCACGTGACAGGGTGCATACCAAGGTTTCGTCGTCCATCTGTTGTTGTAAGAAGTTCAGAATAAAGAGGAAGACCTCATCTGCATCTTGCTGCACGTAAACTGCAGAACACATTCACAACACAGTGTTTGAGTCTGGAACTCACCTACTCAGCATTGGTGGAACCAATCCATACTATTGACATAATTTCACATCATCAAGGACAGTGTCATACGGCGAATGTAATTCTTGTCCAGACAGTTCAGGAAGTCACGATGGGAGACTGGTTGTGAGTGGTCACTCTGCATGGCTTTAAATACTTCTTTTAGCTGCAAAGGCACATTGTGACTCTTCTTTTCAACATGAAGTGGATTCCACCTAGAAGAAAGACAGTATTATAACTCAAACCAGCCAAATCACGTTTAACATAAAACACTTACATGTCTGGTTATTTATTTTGGAGTTTCAGAAACTATTTGGGTAATCTTACCTGTCAAGGATGTCTACCAGTTCCAATGTGACACAGAAACTTTGCAGCAATGCATTTACACAGCAGGACAAACCATAGTTCACCAGCCCCCGTATGCCTGATCATCAAATCATTGTTGAACACATGTTTAACATACATCATTTTGTTACATACGTTTGTCTTGATTTAAGATAAGGAATTGTATAAATAGACAGGTGATGGGTGTTGCATTCTTACCTTGTGTTCTATGACTCAGATGTGATCCATGTGAATTCGACCGAAAGTATCTTGATAGACCACTGCTTGCCATAGTCTTTTGAATGATGCTATATTAAAGCGAGAAATGCTAATACATCAGATCACAATGGTCTGTGAATTCAAACACACAGTGCGGAGGCAGAAAAGTAGACCTATGCAAATCGATACTTATGGACGTTTAAACCCCTGGGCGACACCTTTTCTAGGCCCACGTACAGAGCAGGGAATTTAGGTTTCACTTTCTATTCTCCATTCAGCGTCACCTTAACTAAACTTAAGGCAGAACCAGCAATCAACTGAAGACAGCCGTTGAATGAGGGTGTAACTTTATTACACAATATCGCTGATTAGAGCCACAGTTTCACATCCTTTATTTTATTTGGAATCATTTTAATGTAATAATAAGCGTTTCTGCTGACCACATCATTACATTAGGTCAGCAATCATGAAACAATAAACACAAATGATAGACACAGTCTCTCTTATAGTAATAATTGATAACTCAGCCTTGTATCAATGAGTTTGTTTACAGCTACCCAAACATTGGTTCCATAATGTTCATAGCAAAGGCTGGTATTTCATAGCCTATGGTGCAAAATTAAGGTAGGCTTAATGTAATGTACATGTACACATAAATCATAACAATATATTTGTTATCATAACAAAACAAAAAAATAATTACCGTATGGTGGATATATCCTTTCAGAGTAAAGCACCTCATTGATTTTATGCATATATGCAAATAATGTACGTGTTGTTGTCAGTTTTTGCAGGATATCCCAGTGCAAGTTTGGTATTTTAAAGTTGTTTGCTTTGTGCACGTGTCCGATAGTAAGGCGCAAACATGACTGTCCACATGTGCTTCAGTATCTGCAACAGCTTTGAAATCCAAGGGAAGGATGACTGTAGAGCTGTGGAGAAATCCCATTGGGAAATATTTTTTAGCAGAAGTTTGTTACTCATGATGGGTTGAATGACTCAAATGTACAATAGCAGAGTTTTATATTAATCTCTTGTGTATTTCATTTTCATATACATTAATAGGACAAACACCCTCAAAAAACACTAATTTGTTACCTGGATCTATCCTGACCATAAGCATGTAGAGAAGGATGAAACCCAGAAAGACTTTCCGTAGAGGGAATGACCCAGCACTAACCAAGGAGAGCCTTCTATACAGAAGTCGCAGCACTGCTTCAAGTCTCTGAACCACAGACCCTGTCCCACACAAACACACAGACTGTTTCACTGCCAACATTATACAATTTACAACAAGTAAAGGTCAGTGTGAAAATATAAGATGTATAAATGAAAAGTGAGTTTTCACCTTGAGGCGTAGCAAGTCTTGCTGTCACATCTGGGCTAGTGTCACAAAGAGTACCAGGGGGTTGAGCAGGGGGTTGTTCAGTACTTTGCTTCTTTTTATCTTCCACAATATCCAGCGCTGTTTGTTTCTGGTCGTGTGTGAAGGCATCACCACCCACCTCTCCCAGGATCATGTCTTGAGCTTCTTCCAGGAGACCCAGGGGCAGAAGGACATGCAGCAGGTACAGCTCTGCTACTGTCCTGTACCCAGCTTGTCTTCTATTGGATGGGCAGTGCAGCCAACTTCTACCTGCTTCTTGGACCATGGCTTGTTCACCCACTTTTGTGTACAGAAGAATGCTTAAGAAAGAATAAAGATAATTAAGTTAACAATATAACGATGTAATCTGGTTACTTTAGATTCCAAATAGACCACATGTACATCGAACATGACAAGTATTTCTTACCACATCTGCATAATTTTGGCTGGCATTTTCTCAGTGCACTCGTATTGCTGTATAATCCATTCCAGAACCCCACGCCACTGATTAAGTTCAGCCAAAGCTTGTATACCCAAAATACAGAGTGCTGCCTTAACCTCTGCATACCTAGAACCAAAGTGGGTGTCAGTAAGGGTCACTTTAGTGTCCTTCTATGTTGATGCAAAGAAATTAACCACATTAGACAACCTAAAATTTACTGTCGGTAGCACTCACCTGCAGTCTTCTTGCTCACCATTGATAACTGTAAGGCTCTCCAAACCTCTCTCACATGTCTCTAGTGCATGAGGGAAATCTCTGAGAACCATCAGTTGCTCTGAAGCTAAGTCCAGTAAGCTGTGTGTCCCTGCTAAAGTTGAACTTAGTGCGGGGCTATGGTGTTCTGATCCAAAGCTACGAGTATTGGCAAGTGAGTTAAAGTTGGTCATCGTTTCTTCTTTGTTGCTTAATAAGTACAATTAAAAAATTCTCAAGAATTACATGGTGAGTGAAAGTTAGATGAACTGGACCAAGCTTGTCAGGTTTGTTTACAACCCTCGGATATCCTCTATAGTTTACGCTTTAACCAATAATGTGTCGAAATGTTCAAGGACAGACGACCTAACCAATCAGATGCGTAGTTACTCACATGCGGAAATCAGACACGTGTGTTTCCTGCGCAGGATACATCGAGCAGAGCCCTGACTATAAGAAATTGTAAGTAAATAGCCTTTATTAACATTAGATTAGATACCTAGGTAGCTAAGTACATTTGGGGTTTGATGAGCTAGTCAGATTTATGTGGGTAAGAATCGAACGAATATTGAAAGTACGCGAGCTAGCTATTATTGGCTCAAATAAACGGTCAACGCTCAGCCAGTTTCAGCTAGCAAGCAAGCATTGCAAAACACATTTCTACACGATGTTTTATTAATCTAATCGGTTTCATTGCACACAGTGGTTGGTTGGGTTAAAGCATATTGCAGCTGAATCATACTCATGCATGTAATCCGAATAAATGCAACGAGGTTATTAATGTATTTCAGAATATACAATGGCCAAAAGTTTGAGAAGCAAATGGAAGAGGAAGATGCGTGCCGAGAAACGGAAGAAGAACGCTCCAAAAGAACTGGCCAGACTGAAGCAAGCATTGGCACATGACGGGAAAGGCGAGATCTCCATGGATGAAATGAAAGACATTGTCACAGTGGTGCCAGTAGAGAAGATCAAGGAAAAGAAAGTTGATGTTGTGATGGATGGGGACGATGGGGATGGTGAGTGACTTCAAGTTCAAAACATGTAAACAGCATTCCCAAAATACTTCTCTGGTTGTCAAACCAAGGTGTATGTTTTGCCTGTGAGTGTATGAACCTGGCATCCTTCCCAATGAAAGTATTCATTGCATCTGGGGCAACTCCTTTATCCTTTCAGATGGAAAGATGGACTTGGACAGCAAGCGCAACAAGAAGACGTTGTTGGACGAGCATGGACAGTACCCCACGTGGATGAGCGGACGGCAGGCCAAGAAACTGAAGGGCAAACGGGTTGGCAAGAAAACAGGAAACACCAAGAAGCAGAAAGGCCTGGCTTGGTAAACTGGAGAGGCCAGAGGACTATTCTACCTGTTTAACACAACAGCCTGATCCTGGGAATGCATGTGTCATGATTTTGAACACATTTTCGATGATACCCGTGGCCTTGAACCCTTGGGATTTTTGAAATTAGGGGATTAAAGGCAACATAGTTTATTTACTGTACATCTGTTTATGTTGTGGCAATATGAGATATTGTTGTTAGTCAGCGATATCCTGACCATTGTTACTAGGTGTACTTGTAACCTTAAGGAAATTATCATCTGAATTGCAGCATATTTATGGACATAATCAACTATCATCAAAAAAAACATTTTTTTTTACATTTCTACAATAAGTAGCTGGTTATACCTGTACCCTAAAGAGTAGTTCTGTGCTAGAAATTTGTCCTTGATACACTAATGGCAATGTCACTGGCATGCACTTTCAGTTGTCAAATCCAATAGCAATTCCAGATGATCAATTACATTATTTTAGGGGGGCAGTTTATTCATAATATTTGGCAGATTCATGGCAGATGTCACAAATTTGCCCGTTAAATACATAACATTTATCAAAATTTAAATGTAATTCATGTGTACAGAATTTCAGTTTAAAATACAAACTTGGAACACAACAGATCTGATTGCCTTGCCTATTCAGTACAGTATATTTGCACTTTACCTTTGTGCATTCTGGCTTCATAAGAGAATCACATGCTGAGAAATCCTCGTGTAAATGGGAGGTTCATGGAAGCCCTAAAAGGTACAAATGAGATGTAGCCTGGCAACAGTGAGCTCACTGCTGCAGCTGCACAAAGTTGGCTGGGAAGAGACCAGAGCGACCATGACACACCCCCTTCCACCAGCCCTCATCCACCATCTCTATGTTTGTGATCATGTCATCTGGATTGAAAGATATCTCATCGTCGGCTTCTACATTAAAGGAGATGGGAGAGTTGAGATAAATGAAGGGAAGGTATATTACCACATATATATACACACCTTTAACAACTCTAAATATTACATACCTCCTTGGTAGTCATAAATTGCCACTGCAGTCAAGCCAGATGTAGGCTCTTCAAAGTTGTTTTCCACAGCTGTTGAAAGACTGCGAGTTAGAACTGACCCAGACACATCTGCAGTTGGCCCCACAGCCTCTGATCTATGAGATGTGGCACACTAACCATCTACATATGGTTCAATTAATTCCTCATAGTCTCCATCATCTTCCTCCAGCTGTGGCTCTGGGAAGATGGGCGTTAGGACCTCAGGGACCTCCGGCAGCAGGTCAGCGGAGCGAGGGGGCAGGCATGGAGGCTCCTCCTCTTCCACCTGAGACCACGGAGGATACAGAGAAGGAAGTAAAGGGATGGCTCTATGGAAGACTTGAGCTGACAGTAGAATGGCTCCTTCATACTTGGGTAGTTGAGGGTACCTCCTCATACTCATCCTCAGGCAGGGTCCGGGGCAGCTGTGGTGGGCCTCTCCTGGTCTCTGGTAACTGGGGGGGCAGCTGCTTTTCCACCTCCTCCACCTCCCTGCTATTCTGTTCCTAGGGAGAGGCATGGACCACTATTATGTTTTTGCACCATGTTTGTATTTGCGTCTGTTTAAATGATCTTCCTTCCTACCTGTTGTCTCTGTCGGGCCTCTTCCTGCTCTCTCTTCTCCCTGGCCTGTCTCCTGGCTTTCTCTTCCTCTGCTTGCTTTCTGTTCTCTTCTTCTGATGCCTTGGCCATGTTTTCAAACCGTGCCTTCATGTTACCAGCACGTGCACTTGCTACACAGCATAACAAAACAATACAATCCTTTTTTTCATTGCAAGAACAATTCAAAATCACAAATGCTGATACAGACTTACAGAATGATCGATAAGAAATAACATGGGAGCAACACATTACTGTATACTCTCAGCAAAAGACAACGTGTTCATACTAACAGGCCTCCAATGGCTGTGTCTTCTCATAGGCTGAGGAAGGAGACTCCATCTCTGTGAAATTTGCCGCATTCTAGAGACATTGACAAATAAATAAACTGACACATGGAAAACAAGGAAAATAGGACAGGATATTTTACCATACATCCTAACCATTTACCTTATCCATGCGATCTTTCTGGACTCCAAAGCGTCCCCCAAAGCCTTTAGAATAGTCTGGGAGTAAAGGTCAAATTGTCAGTATTGTGTTGCACCTGACATCATTGTTCACAGCAACAATCTGTGAGACCTTCACCTTTCTGCGACTCGTGTTTTTCCGTCTCTCCCTTGTAGTCATAATCCACAGCGGCCTTGTCCACTTTCTCCTTCTCCACACCAAACTTCCCCCCAAATCCCTTTGAATAGTCTAGTTATGGAGAGGGGAGACAGAAGAATGACAAATAATTCAGTGTCAAGTAACACGTTGGCAGTATTTTAGATAATAAAGATATACTTGAAGGATTCATAAGGAAAATAATACAGGTCTAACCTTTTTGGGACTGGTGTTTTTCAGTCTCTCCTTTGTAGTCATAACCCATGGCTGCTTTGTCAACCTTTTCCTTCTCCACTCCATACTTTCCTCCAAATCCTTTGGCATAATCTTAGGGGTAGCAGCAGGTGACAGATGTTTAGGGTAACCAAGGGGGCAATTACTATGCTACCATGGTTGTGTTCGACATCACCATAGTCATGACCGGTACCTTTCTGAGAAGTATGTTGATCCACCTCTCCCTTGTATTCAAAGCCCATGGCAGACTGACGGAAGCAGGGGACATTTAAACGTGATATTATAATGACTGCCTTCCATACAATACCACTCATTGCCCATCTAACCATGGTGTCCTTTCTCATGTTAAGATGGTTGAAAGCAGATTGAATACCTCACCTTGTCCACACGGTCTTTCTGAACTCCAAACTTGCCCCCGAAGCCCCTTGCAGCATCTGTTTGTGAGGAGTGCTGCTCAACCTGAGCCACATAGCTATGCCCCACAGCCACCTGGGTAGACACAGTGTGTGGATCACACAGTCAGAGTCCCAGACATTGAGAGAGGACAGCCAAACCATCAGCCACCTTAAAATTCAATTTGAGATTCACATCATCAACTATTATGTCAATTTTTCTTTGTTAATATTTTCTATGTTGGACAGGAACCTTGTCCATTCGATCCTTCTCCACTCCGAACGCGCCTCCGTAACCATAGGAGGCCTGTGGTGCCGATGCCTGCTCCTTCTTTTTCACATTCTCATACTCCTTAGACACCTTCTGCCTCAGCTCTGCAACACTGGAGAGAGGGGGCCATTAGAGAAGACACACAAACACACACACACTTACATGTTCACACATAGACACAGTATGCAGATTTCAAAGAACCAGTGTTGGTGGATAAAGGATTTTATAACACAGCTGATTGTGTAGGGTGACCCAGCCCTCCGGTCTATGACAGTTCCCATCCCATATAAGGTAAGACTTGCTGCTTCTTGTGAGTGTCTGCTGTTTTCACTTCCTTTTCCTGTTTCTATTTAGCTTGAGCTCTGTGCTCTGCACTTGCACAACCTGAATTAGTGGTTTCTCACGAATGATCCCAAATCACTTTGTTTGCCCTCACAAACCCGTTATATTATTTTAGCTGCAGATCTTTGTAAATCTTTCCATGCTTGGTTACCTGATGTGCTCTTTATGGCCTGAGCCCTCCACAGTCTTGGAGCCCCATCTCTGCTCTTGCTCGGACACGTCATTCTGGAAAACAGAACCAGAAGATGTCTACACACGAGAACATTCCTCGCATGATCCAACATGACTTCACATGGAGTTACTGGAATATAGACTACACTTTCTAAGAAAAGCAACATGTAAAGTCCAGTGGAAGGCTGTACTGATTAAATAATTATCAAGTTAACAGCAATGTATTCTTTGCACATAGCTCCATGATAATCCTCCCATCCTGCACAGCATCAAGCCCAGCTGCTCACCTCAAAATCAGGGTCAGTCTCCCAGTCATCCCCTTCTGCTGCCACCTTCACATTAACATCATGTCCCACTGCTGACTTCCACATCTGAAGAAACAAAAACATGTGATTTAAACCCAGTTCAGTACAGTTTAGTATGTTGACTATTGGCAGGTATTTGGAGTGAATCATTTGATTGAATGTGTCATTCATAATTTGCACCTTCAAGATCTATTTTAATCCACTGCCTTCCTGTGACTGCTGTTCAAAGTGGAAACTAAATCCCTTATGTAGCATAAAGTCATTAAAAAGGAAGTCTAGTTTGTCTATTCATACAACAGTAAATTGAATTCGTTTTATCTCAAAGGATCACAGTATACAGCACCCTCATGAGATAATAATGAAATGACACGTTTAATAATTAAAGATTAACACTAGATCATGTGAGGACCTTTTGGTCTTCAACAGCTGACCTCCGGTTCTCAGTTTGTTGTGCGAATTTGTCATTCTACTTAAAATGACATTCTTCTGGAGTAAATCATTACATTGTTCTTATAAAGATATGGTAGTTGTGATGTGCATAGTTATATACTTTTTTAAGCTTGACTTGCTTTTTTTAACAGACGTCTTAGCCCACTTCCTGAATGAGTAAAGGTATGTTTTGACAAGTCCTTTTTTGCCCTATCTGCAGAAAACACATTTGACATTCCAGAACAATTTTGCAATTAGTTATATTTACCGTTCAATAATTTCCTCGTATATAGTCAAAGTTCACGTTAATCCTTTCAATTAGTAATCGGCTGCTTGGTGATGAGGAGACGCTGAGTAAATACGCGTCCTACTACGATTTAGGAAATACAGTAGCGGTCTGCCCCCTCACATCCGAGTTCAGTATCCTAAAACTGTTTTTAAACTTAATATTTATCCATTTTATCAAACGACTCATGTAGACTAAAACAGTCGTCAGTTGTGATTCTCGATAGAGAAACTTTATTTCAAAATTAGCCCAAGAGAAGAAACTCCAGGTGTTACATTGATTATACAGAGATTCAACACTTGGGGGCAGATTTACAAGGTGTTTGCACTTGGGCGTTTTCCCTCGGAAGCATCCAAAAATCATCTATCAAGTAATTTTCCCTTATCAACATCCACGTCATTTACATCCACATACATACCATTAGATCCGAAAGTTGCAAACACTTAATCAATCTGCTCCTGGTCTTCCAAGGGCTGTAATTAAAAATCCCTAACCACCATAAGCATCTTCATCACAGTTAATTCTATACAGCCCTTAATAGGGGTCATTCATTTACAGTGAATAGCAGTAACGTGAAGTGAAAGGACAATAACAGTAGTCATCAGTTTACCAGATTATGAGATGAGAGTTCGTACATCTACGCCTGTACTGTAGTGACTGTGAGCAATAAATAAGCCATACAGTAGAGAAATATAGGTTGGGACATGATATAATAACCAAAGATCATCACTACATTGTCCTAAACTGTAACATCATTGCACCATTTATGGCAAAGAAGCTTGTGGTAGATTAGCCATTCAACAATAAGGAACATCCATATGGAAATGACAGACCCTGATCGTACCCACAGAGAACACCTACATCCACATCACCTTAAACCACCACGCTTTCTATTTGAACTGAAAGTATAACGTGGGAAAGAAATAAGAGAAATCCCATGGTCTGTCGGAATGTAGCAGTCATGACAAAGTTGCACATGTTTGTGTCAGTTCTGCAGGTGGACAGGAGGGAGAGAAGGAGATTCTATTGGCACACTGTACCCACAGGTGCAGCACACCACACCATCCAGAGATGAATAAACCCTCATGTCTCAAATCTAAAGGCACCTAAAACAATGTTATCTGCCTGATTAAATCTGTTGTGTGAATCTACATATTGCCTATTCAGTTCTTACAGGTAATGTATATTAAAGCCATGTACAAATTCACCTTTAGAGAGTCTAAACTAACCAGGTCTCAGAGGTACGACTAGTGCTCCTCTTGACAAATGTGATAAACTTCTGCTTTTGGAAAAAGAACACAAAAATAAAACATTCATTATTAGACTGGAACATATAACTACATAAACTTAAATAAAATCAGCCCACATAAAACAATTTAACTTTGGCTAAAAAGGCTGATTTAGTTCGCTGCATAAAAAGTGCATGGGCGGAGTCAGGATTACTAGTATATTAAGGTCTTCAATGAACCACTACAGAAGGGTCAGTCAGTCTTCTGGTGCGTGCCCTAAGTATGCTTGACCTCCTCCTCTCCTCTTTCCTCGTGTCTCCTGGTCTGGGATGGGGCAAGGCTCTCAGAGGTAACCCCCCAAGCATAACAGCAGCAGAACGTGCACCGTGAGCAGGTAGAGCGACACCAGGAGGGGGGTACGCTGGCGGGAGCACAGAGTCCCACGCACCATCCGCATCCAGCCTGGACCACTGCTCCGCGACTGCAACAGGAAGGAAGAGGACCACAACAGTGTTAACCCAACCACACAGGACAACAGGTGTGACGTTTGTCATATATTGTCATCATTTGCTATCCGGGAGAGGTTGTTTGAACTCACGCGGGAGACGGAGCCTCCTTGAGGTTCTATGAGTATGGCCGTCTCAGAGAACTGTCCATCATTTCCCGACTGCCAGTCACCCTGAGCGTGCCGCTGGAGACGCTCCTGAGCAGCCATCAACTGTTCCTCCACCGCAAACCTCTGCTCCTGCTCCTCATCCAGTCTGATGCAAACAAATAAACAAGTAACAACGTCAACAGAATGGCTGTCTGTGCCATGAGACATCAAAGGATGTGTAATAATTTCCTGGCAGTTTGCTGTGTTGGTACCTGCGCTGCAGCTCCTTGAGCTCGGTCTTCAGGTCCTGGTTGTCAGTGGAACCTCCACGTTCCTGTGGAGCTCCTGGAGCACTGTCCACTTCTCCTGTTCCCTGGAGAACCCACCCACAGCAGGTTCACCATCAAATTCCTCCATGCTCCACAGTACACACACAG
Source organism: Neosalanx taihuensis (assembly GCA_030340665.1). Lineage (NCBI taxonomy): Eukaryota > Metazoa > Chordata > Actinopteri > Osmeriformes > Salangidae > Neosalanx > Neosalanx taihuensis. Next base: position 2,237,698 of record CM059307.1, read on the forward strand.
GTTTAGGGGGAGATCATTGGACTCTGGTTTCTCAGGGGTACTGACCTGCCTCTGGTAGTGTTCCTCTGTCAGTTGGGGCTTGGGAGTGCGAGCCTCCTCCAGCATGGCAGTGAGCTGGCGGACTTGCTTGTCTCGCTCAGACAGGGTGGTGAGGGTCTGCTGCTTCAGCAACTCTGCCTGGCTCTGCCAGTCTATACGCTCCAGCCTGGTGTACACACACACACTTTCTCTGAGCAACATCCAATGAAATGTAGGTCCGATATAACAAGCAGTAAACATGATTCTTACTGGAGAATGTTAAGCTCTTGTTTCTCTCTCTCCAGCAGATCATCTTGTTGCTGAATCCGTGCCATCATCTCCCTGGCCCTCCACCTCTCCTCCTCAAGATCATTGGCCAGTTTAATCACATCTCCTCCTTCGAGTCTGGCAAGCTCCAAATGCTGTTTTTGCAGCTGTTCCAACTAGAGGACCAGAAGAGAAAATGCCGTTTTACATGTGGTACATGTGGACATAGCGTTATTATACAGTATATCACATGCATGGTATTGAATGGTTAAGTTGTGTACCAGTCTCTCCCTATCATTCTGCAGGGCTGACAGTGCATTCTTTAGTCCCCAGACCTCCCCAGTAGAACCTCCTGGGCTGGTGGGGGATTGTTGGCCCGCTGCCTTGCTCATCTCCTCCAGTCTGGAAGCCAGCTCCTGTGCCTGGGCGACCGCCTGATCTCTGCTGTCCTGCAAGGATGCCATGGCCTGCCCAAAGGACTGGTTCTCAGCCTTGAGCTGGGCTGACAGTTCCTTCTCTGCTAATAGCAACTGTTCCAGCATCAGCATGTCTTTGGCCAGCTCTGCTACCCTCTCCTGGGCCGTCTCCGACTCTGTGCGCATCACTCCTCCCTCCCAGCGCAGCTCGTCCAGCTCCTTGGTGTTGGTGGCCTTGGCCTCTCTCTCTTGCTGTAGGCTGTCCTCCAGGGCCTCCACCTGGGCCCTGGCTGCTTGGAGCTGCTCCCGCAGTTTCTCCACCTCTGCACCAGGGGCGTCTCTCATCTGCTCCCTTCTCCCACCATCACTAGCCTTGCTGAGGGTCTCCATCTCCAGCCTGCTTGCAGGGGCGTCACCCTCCAACTGCACCCCTCTTTCCAGGGTCATCAGCTTGGCTTCCAGCTCTTCTCGGTCCCTCTCCAGGGCAGCGATGCGCTCTAGCTGGCCAGCCAGGAGCTGCTTGTGTTGGGAATCCTTCATGCTGAGTACCTGGTTCAGGTCGTCCCTATAGCCGTGGAGCTGGGCTGACAGCTTGGCCTTCTCAGCGTTCAGGTCGTCTCTCTGGACTAGCAGAGCTCGGAGCTCCTCCTTCAGGCTGTTATTCTCCCCTGCTGCCTCCTGGATCAGCCCATCCTTTTCCATCATGATCTGAGGAACACCACGCGCGCACACACACACACCGAGGAAGAGAAACACAATGAATAATCAGGATATAAATGTCAACAATAAAATCACTCTAGGTAATTGTCTACTCTCGTTTGGGTTGTATAGAACGTGTTAAAAGTCAGGGAATAGTAGGACTACCTGCAGGTGCTTCTCCTCCAGTTGCTTGTACGTGCTGAGGACACGGTCCCTGTCATCCTGCAGAGAGCCCATCGCTTTAGTGAAGGAGTCCAGTCGGGTTCTGCTGTGGCTGCTCTCCTCCTCTGCCTTCCTCAGTCTGTCCTCCAGAACCCGCACCTCCGCTCTCCTCTCCTCCAGCTCCTTTTCTGCCTCTTTCGCTCTCCCGTCAGCCTCCCTCCTGGCCTCATCTGCAGCCTGGGAGAAGCATGCATGACAAGAAGATGAAAAAAAACAAGATGCTAACAAATCCACGGAATAGTAATGTAGATGACTAGCAGATGGATCATTCTATCTTACAATATCTTAAGCTAAGAGAAAGCTAAGAGAAAGGCAAGACAAATTAAAAACAGGATACCTGTGCAACAGCCTGTTCCTTCTCCCCAAGCAGCTCCACTTCTCTCCTCTCCTTCTCGCTCAGCTCAGTCTGCAGGGTCTCTGTGAGGACCTTGGAGGAGCGCAGGTCTGTTTCCAGCTGCTCCAGGCACAGCCCCAGCCTCCTCTCCTCAGCCTCCTTTTCCCTCAGTTCTCCCCTGGCTTGGTTGGCCTCTTTCTGCAGCCTCCCCACGGCCTCCTCCAGTGCTTGGGCCCTACGCCGTAGCCCCTCAGCCTCACTCTCAAGGGAGTCTAGCTGGGCGCGTGCCTCCGCCAGTGAGCTCTCCGCCTGGGTAAGAGCCTGCTGCAGCTCCCCTCTCTCCCGCTCCAGTGCTGCTTGATTCTGCCGGAGCCTCTTTTCTTCTTCTTCCCACTTCAGCTGCCATTGCTCGTCTGCTTTCTGCAGTCTGGGTAAACACCATAAACAAAGTATCAAGCAACAAGTATCACTCATCTTCAAAAATACTACAGGAGTTTTCACTCAGAAGAACCCTTCAAAAGAGCTCTGTGGTAATAAACTCTTACCTCTCCACTGCAAGCTGCAGTTCTTCCTTCTGGGCAGATTCTTTCTGTAGCTGCTCAGCCAGATCCTTGGCCCGTGTCTCTGCCTCACGAACTTCTGCCTCCTTCCCCTGGAGGGTGCTATTGAAACGACTCTCCCATTGTTTGGCCTCATCAAGCACACGGTCTCGGTCATCCTGCAGGGAAGACATGCAGCGCGAGAAGGCCGCCAGTCGGGCCAGAGACTCATCCAGACGGGCCTGCATCTTGTGAGCTTGTCTCTCAGCACCCTCTGCTATTTCCCTGGCTTCATGGGTGGCCTCCTCCTCCCTTTCCCTCTCCCTGTAAGAGTCCTCCAGCCTCAGCTCCACCTGCTTTAGCTCTGCCCCCAACCGGAACCTCACAGAGTCGAGAGTCTGCTCTGCCTCAGCTTTAATATCTGCTTCTCTCTGGAGAGCAGTCTGCTCGCTAGCCGCCTTTTCAGCCAAGGCCTGGCTGGCCTGTCTTTGGGCTTCGACGAGCTGGGTTCTGCAGCTTGACAGCTCGGCCTGAGTCTTGTTCAGCTCTTCCAGGGCCTTGGAGGTCTCAAGGTGGGCTCGTTCCAGTTCAGCGCTCAGTTCATCTCTGCCATGCTGCAACGCCTTGGCGTCCTTGCCCAGCTCGCTGATCCGCTCCTGGTACTGGATGCAGTCCTTCTGCATCTGACGCACTTCCAGCTGCTTCTCCCTCAGCAGCTCCTCAAGCTGCCGTGCTCGGCTCTGGCTGCCCTCTTTCACCCTCTGGGCAGACTTCAGCTTCTGCTCCAGCTCCCTCTGCTTTCCCGATTCCGCCTCCGCTTCCGCCCTCTCCCTCTGTGCCTGCCGCTTGTCCTCCTCCAGTCTGGCTGCCCGCTCCCTCTCATTCTCGGCTTGGGCCTCCAGCTCAGCGCGCTCCGTTTCCAGCCTCTCCACCTCTCGCTGCAGCTCGGCCAGGCGCTCCCTACTGTCTGCTACCTCCTGCTGGTAGCCAGCGATACTGCCATTGAGCTGGGCCAGTTGGTTCATCAGACGCTCCTCCAAGTCATCCTTCTCTGCTTCAAGGTCCCTGTGCAGCTCTTGTAGCCGAGCTTCCATTCTGGAGCTCTCCTCCCTTATGTCCTGCTCCTGCTCTTTGCTCTGCTGAAGGTCTTGCTCCAGAGTGGCCAGTTTATCCATGAGTTCTGCCTCACGTTGTCGTCTCTGTTCTTTTTCTGCCTGCAGAGCTGCTTCCATCTCCCTCATTTTATCTACAAATAGAGCCTGTGCACTTTCCAATGCTTCCATCTTCACTTTCTCATCATGTGTTTTAGTTGCTACAAGTTCAGACTCTTGAGCTTCAGTCTGCTGTTCTACTTCCTCAGGTTCCTGACTCTCAACTACAGGTCCCTGGGAATCTTCAGCCATGACAGCACCATGCTGCTGGGCAACAATAGCCTCTTCCACAACAGCATCAGGACTGGTGGTCATAGCTAAAGTTAGACTGCTCACTTTCTCCAACTCTTGAGATAGCTGTTCCCTCACTTCACTTGCCTGCAGTTCTAATGAGTCTCTCTCAGCCTTGGTAGCTTCCAGGTCTGCTTTCAGACTTTCTACCTGACCTCTTAAATTTGCAAGCTCCACATCGAGACCCCTGTCCTCTCTTCTTGTTCCCTTTTTTTCCTCCAACTCTCTAAGCCTCTCATTCTCCTCCTCCAAATCCATTATCTTCTGCTGTTTGGTCTTAGCAAACTTTCTCATCTTGTCTTTGACAGAGTCCACCTCTTTCTGGGCTGCCTCTGCCTGCCTTTCAGCCTCCTGCCTCGCTGCCTCATGGGTCCTGATCCTGGCTGCTAGTTCCTGCCTCTCCTGCCTGGCAGCTTCTAGCACTCGTCTCACGCGTTCGGCCTCATCGCTGACGTTCTCATAAGACTTCAGCAGAGTCTCATACTCATCCTTCATTCCCTGAACCTTCTCTTCCCATTCTCGGCGAACGTTGGAAGCCTCCACCTTGGCAAAGTCTGCCTCTCTTTTACAGGCATCTTTCTCTGTGATAATACCTTCCATCACCAACTTGAGACTTTCACAGGAGGCCCCCAGACTCTGGTTCTCTACTAAGGTGCGATCAACCTCCTCTATCAGTTTCTCCCGCTCTGTTCTCAGCTTTCCCAGCTCTGCCTCTCTGGCCTCCATCTTCTGCTGAAGCTCAGCTATAAGGTTCTCAGAGGCCGCCAGCTCCTCTTTCTTACTCTTGTTTTCCTTGAGGACCTCTTTGCGGGAGATGAGGGCAGCCTGGAGTTTCCTCTGTAGCTGCTGGACCTTGGCCTCGCTACCTTGCCCCTCCTCCTGCCTCTGAGGCATCTCGGCTTCTAGTTTCTGGGTTTTCTCCTGCTCCGCACTCAGGCCCTCCTTCAAGGAGGCAATCAGCTGGTCCTTCTCAGCCACCGTGTCCTGCATGGCATGCAGAAGGGAGTTCTGCTCACCTAGCTGCTGACTAAGCTCCATGATCTCAGTGTTCTTTTTATCCAGAAAGTGTTTGAACTCCTCCACCTCGGCCTGAAGTGCGTTCACGGTGGATCCTGAGTATGAGGCGGCTTCCTCAGCTGCGGCCTCCAACTCTGCCTTCAGAGTGTCTGCGTGAGTCTCAGCCTGGAGACACCGATCTCTCAGAGTCTCTATCTCCTCGGTGAGGGAGTCGATCAGTTTCTCTTTCTGTCTCAGTGCTTCCAGCTCGTCTCTCAGGGTCCGGAGCTCACTCTCCTTCATTGCCAAGCCGGCCTGGCTTTCCTGCAGCTGCTCCTCGAACTTTGAGCAAGCCATTGCCGCAGCCTGGACCTGCTTTTTCAGTGCTTCCATCTCCGCCGACAGTAGCTGGGCATCAACATCGGGCATCACTTGACCAGATTCCTGTTGTTGTGCTTCATTCTCAGGTGCAGCGAAGTCCACCCAGTCTTGCTGGACCCAGTCGCCTGAAGATGGTTTTTCTATCTTCTCAGCCTTTGTTTCTTGATCCGGCTGTGACTCCTTCATGGCGCTCGTCTGCTTCTGTTCAGACAGTTCCTCAAGCTCTTTCATTCTGACCAGCTGGTTCTCTTGCTCAGCCTGCTGCTGCTCGAAACGCTCCAACAACTCGTTGTAGTCATCTTTCTGCTGCTTCAGCTGCTCACGGTGGTGCCTGTCCTTCTCTTTGGCCTTGCGAATGGTGTCCTTACGAGCCTCCTGGGCATCCAGAAGTTTCTTTTGTAGGGATTCAGATTCTGCCTCCAGAGAGAACACTTGGGACTGCAGCTCCAGGATTGTCGATGCTGTGCTGGCCTGCTGACTCTGCTCTATTTCCGCACTGAGTTTCAGGTTGAGAGCGAGCGCCACGGCTAACGCCTGATCTTTCTCAATATTTCTTTGCTCCAGAGTCTCAACCACCTTTTCTTTGGTTTTCAAGGCATGTCTGGTCTCCTCTAGCATTGCCTCCATTTTCAGAATTTCCTGTTCAATGTCTTTTTCCGAATATGATATATTGGCAGGAGTCTCCTCCGTTGGAATGCCTTCATGCTCTGTGTTTTTGTCTGCATTCTTCTCAAAAGCTTCCACCTTTTTCATCAGCTCTTTGCGTTGTATCATTGCAACCTGGAACTTTTTCTTCAGAGTGGACAGCTGGGTCATCAGCTCTTCTTTGTCCTTTTGTAAACCAGCCAGCTTGCTAGACTCCTCTGTGTTGTGCTCACCTGTAATAGTCTTTGGATGTTCTCTGGTATTCTCCAACTCAATAATCTGGTCTCTGAGCTTCTTCATTTCCCCGTTCATCTGGTACTTCTCCTCTCCAACCTGAAGTAGTTTGGTTGACATCCCATCACTCAGCTCCATCATCTCCTGGTCTTTCTGGGTAAGATGTCCCTGCAGCGCTCTGATCTCAGCTTCCTTCTCGGATAAGGCAGCCATGGCCAGGTCTTTTGCCTGAGTGAATTCCAGCAGCCTTGCTTCCTGTTCCCGCAGAGTGCGGTCCAGTTCTGAGGCAGCAAGTTCCTTGTCCTCCAGCTGGGCAGCCAGCATCCTGGCCTGTCCTTCCTGCTCAGACACAGCACGCTGGGCCTCATCCAGGTCTACCTGAAGGACCTGGATCTTCTGCTCCTTGGAATGAGCCTCTGTCTCCAGGGCAGCTAGCTGCTCCTGCAGGAGACTGATGTCAATACCTTGCTTCTCCACCACAGAGGCAGTGTGCTGGGCCATAAGATTCATCTCTGACTGAGCCAAATTAAGCTTTTCCTCATAGTTTTGTGCTCGGAACTCAGCTTCGTCCTTGGCTTCAGCTAATAACCTGATCTCTTCATTCAGGCTCTGGGTTTTCTCCTGAGATTCCGCTGTAGCTTCTCTTAGCCTACTGATCTCAGCCATCAGCTCACTATACCGCTTCTGGAGCTCATCTGCTAGAGCCTCGGCAAACATCTGGCCAGATATGGATGCCGCCCCCTGTTGGTTGAGATGCACCTGCACAGTCTCGCGGATGACCTCAGACGAGGACTCCACCTGGACTGTGGAGGTTTCCTGCTCGGAGCTGGTCTGCTCCCAGGACTGCAGCTGCACCTGCCCAAAGTCCTGCAGCAATGAGGGCCACTCCTGGCCTCCATCTTGGTTGACAGCTTCCAAGAGGGTCCAGCTGCTGTGGGCCACCTCAGAGTCGCTACTGGTCACCATCTCGTCTGAGGAAGCCCCCTTCGATTCTCCATTGGAATCAGACTGTGGCCCAATGAGCTCTGGGCTGCTCTCATTTTCAGCTGCAATGGACAAGATGGAGGAATCCTGAGCCACCAGTGTGGTTTCCTCCTCGGTAGAGTCCTCCAGATCCTCTGGCAGAGTTGTGGGGCTGTCACTGGTGGCCCTGAGGTGACTGGGGCTCTGGTCTGGAATGTGTTCACCAGTCTCTGGTCCAGCCCTAGAGTACTGATCTTCGGAGTTAGCAAGGCGGTCTCGCAGTGCAGTCAACTCCTCCTCTCTCTCCAGCAACCGCTGCTCCAAAGCAGATATCTGAGCTGAGAAAATTCAATTAAGATCAAGAGAAAGGAAATGAAGATCAAGATGGTCAGCTACATTCTCAACTCAATACAATTGAATCCTTGAGATATCAACAAACAAACAGGTATGTTTTATTTTGACAAGACCAAATGTTAAAGATTCCTTAATAAGTCGTTGTTCAGGTTTCACCACAGCCTGTGTGAGACAGGTTAGGCTTAGGCATTAATATGCTGTTACCAGTAGTCAAACAATAGGAATGTCACTTGCTTTCACTAGCTTGTTTGTACACTTCACACAAAAAAGGGTGTGTGTAGAAAGGACTCCTAACAGGTCAAAGTCCCAGGAGAACGAATGCAAAACTTGTTTTACTGATCCGGTTACCTTTGGCATCGTCAGATGATTCAAGTACTGACTGGTCAATCGCATGCTGAGCTGATGTTTCACCACTCATCTGTAAGTTGGGTTAGATTCGGTGAGGGAGGGCAAGGCCAATACATCAAAGTATTCATCAAGTAATTTTTGGGAACACAAACAAGATATCAACATAACGACTCATTCTGTGGTGAGTCTTCACATTCATTCATTATATCAGCTCTGCTGCTGATATAAGGCGGTGACATGACAGTGTGCTGGCCTGGCTATGAAGGTCAGCTCTGAGGCTGCAGTCATAACAATGGATAAGTGAAGAAGGGATTAACATTTTCCCTGACCCATGAGACAGAGGACATTCTGTATCAGCATTAACACCAACAACTCTACGTTCCTTTGTCTGACCCCTTGGAAGTCCAAACCTGTCCCAGGTGTCAAGGCCTAGACCAGTCAGGCTGCATTACTCAGCATGGCTGATATTCAATGAGCTGACTTGTGCAATTTCAACAGTATGAGGAAGTCAGTCGACACAGTATTAACTATTAACAAGAAGTACATTATCAAATGAGCACACACGGTGTAAATACAGCTTTCTCCTTTTTGAAAGACTACAAAATTCTCCAAATATATATTTTGCATTTAGCTGCTCACTACTCACCAATCCAATTTGCAGTTCCAGCTGTTGTATCCTGGCAACAGCATCCACCCCTTCTGCAGTGCTCCTATCAAGTTGTTCTGAAAAAAAAATAAAATATAAGCAAAAAGCTTGTTAAAATTCACATAGCAAAAAGACCACATGGGGTGATAATTAGGTAGAATATACAAGCACACCATCTTGCTTTAAAGAAAAACCTGTTTGATCTTTGCTTTGTTCCCTTACCATGAAGGGTTTCCATGGTGTTGGTGACATGGGTACAGCGCTCCTCACTTTCCCTCAGCTCTTCCTTGAGCCGGTTTAGTTGGGCATCTAGAGCCTGAAGCGTTCCCAGGAACTGGGCAGGGTTGGTGGGGACATGGCTCTCTTCCCCTGGTTCTTCTACATTCCCTCCAGCCAAAGAGCGGACACCTTTCCACAGCTCAACCAAAGCCTCTTCGGCCCTCTGCCCCTCTCCTTGCTCTTCCCTAAGGGAAGCCAGCTCCCTCTCCAACCAGGCTACTTGTTCTCTGTCGCTCTCTAAGGCCTCCTGGTTGGCTTGGAGCGCTTCCAGGGCAGCCTCTCTTAGAGAAACCAGCTCTTTCAGCCTGGCCAGTTCTTCTCTCTCTCTCTCTGAGACCTCCTGACAAGTTTTCATGGCTTCTAGCTCAGAATCTCGCTGAGAAATCAGCTCTGTTAGTTCTTCTTTCTCTCTCTCTGAGGCCTCTCGGCTGGCCTGCAGATCCCGGACCTCATCCTCTCTTAGGTAAACCATTTCCTTCAGTTTCTCTCTTTCTCCCTTCAATACTTCTTGACTAGCTTGCAGGGCTTCAAGCTCAACTTCTCTTAATGAAATCTGCTTCTTCATCCTGGCCAGTTCTTCTCTCTCGCTCTCTTGGTTGGCTTGTAGGGCTTCTAACTCAATCTCTCTAAGAGAAGCCATTTCCTTCAGCCTGGCCAGTTCTTCTCTCTCTTGCTGAGAGGCCTCGAGGCTGGCTTGCAGGGTCTCCAACTCAGACTCTCTTAGAGCTACTAGTTCCTTCAACTGGATCACTTCCTGTTCTTCTCGCTGAAAGGCTTCCTGAATGGCTCGGAGAGCCCCTAGATCTGCATCTGTCTGGCTCGTCTGCTGGGCCCACCGCAGCTTCTCCTCCTCCCTCAGCCTGGTGGCCTCTGCCAGCTCCTGCTCCATCTGGCGGAACTGAGATGTGAGAATCTGGAGAACCCCAAAATAAAGTGAGTGGATGGGTGGGCAACGAAGTCTCGAGAGACAATTGTGATACAGATTTGGAATGTTTTGGTTTCTTATATGAATCAGCCATACTGGGTTAGCTGTGTTCAGTATGTGGCCCACCTGTTTCTGCTGGTCAGCACTGTTGAGTTCTTGCTGCAGCATGTCGAGAACTTGGGAGCGCGAACGCAAGGCCTCCTCAAGCTCTTCACACCGCCTCTGGGAAGCTCGCAGTGTCTAGAGAGGAACACACACACAAACGTGCACACACACCTTAGTTTTTGGGTAAAAGGATAGAATATAAATATATTTGTTCAGAGGAGTGTACAAGTCTTCCTGTTAGCCAGAATAGCTTGACATACCACAGTCTTCCAGGTAGTTTATCTCTATATTCTTAAGACTGTTCACCCAGAAAGCGCCTGTACCTGTTGCAGCTCTGGGTCGTTGGGACTTTGAGCCGTTACCATCAGCAGCTCCTCCTCATGCTTCTGGACCTGGTCCTGAAAGCGCACGTCTTTCTCACTCACCACCATCTGCATCACTCGGAGCTGAAAGCCACAACAGCCAGGAAACACGCACAGACTGAAATAAGCCACATCTCCGTCAGAGGACCAAGGAGAAGAATTATTGACAATTGATTGAAGGGTTACCTGTTCAGCATGTGCTTGGTCCTTCTCCCTGAGGAGATGCTCTGCAGTCTGGAGGTTCTCCTGCAGGGTCCTAGAGGAAGACTCCTCCTCGCTCAGCCTTCGTCTCAACTCCTGCAGCTCCTCCTCCACCCCAGGGGAAACACTGAACGAGCTGTTAGGACTCTGCCACCGTCAACAAGGAAATATTTCAATTAAATTGAAAGAACTTAATACTTGGAATGAAGGAAATTCAAGAGTTTGGTCTGCTCCATGAGCAGTTACTTAATGAGTATTTGACATATATATGTAGTGGAAAACATAGACCAACACACAATAGAATATAAACACTATTGCATGTCAGATGCATTAAATGTTCCATGGCTATACTCTAAGTCTCTTAATGGATAATTAATTCAGGTCAATATAGTTACTGTTGACTTACCACAGCACCTTCCTGGCCTTTCAGCTCAGAGATCTGTTTGCTGAGGGAGGCCATCTTGGCCTTTGCCTGCAGTTTGAGTTTGGTGAACCTTGCCTCTGCTGTGTCCCTTTCATTCTGCAAGCAGACCCCAGCAAACCTAATTATATTCCAATTATGTTTAATTTCTTATCTCTAATTAAGTCCTCTCTTTCTCTCTCTTTCAGTGAGTGTGTGTGTGTGCATGTAAAAAGGGAACAATGCTCTCACCTTGAGCAGACTCTCTGTTTTGGCCAGCTGGGTATCCTTGTCTTTAATCTGCTCCTTCAACTTGACCACCAGCTGCTCCATGTGTGCCAGCCTCTCCAGGACGTCCTCCGACATCCCAGCCTCCTCTGGGTGCCGAGCCACACCTGCATCAGGGAGTTCAGGGGCCAACCCGTCCTGGTAGGGCCCAGACAGATTTGAGTGAACAAGACATTTAATACTAATGGAAAGCAAGCAAGTGTTGAAAAACAAGGATCCATGTTTCTTGCTGCATGCTGTTTATCCCATCTCACCTGTGGGTCTCCATCGTGGGCCTCTTCTCCAGAGAGCTCGTGGAGAACCGTGCTCACTCCCTGGGCCAGCCGGCTGAACATATGGGTAACACTGTTGGGGTGTAAATAGATGATTAACACCTAAGCTATAGAACAAACTCTATTAAACAATTCGAGGATTCTGTCTTTATTACATTTGTTCTGTTGTTTATGCGCCTTAACAACAAATTTTCATGATGCTTTTAAGGTTTTGTAACATGTAAACTTGCTCGACTCCACCGAACGGAACCGAGTTCTACCGAACAATTCGGCGATCAGAACTGCGCCTGCGTCCCAATGTCTGTAGCTAAACTATGTCCAGGATACTGACGAGTGGATGGCTAGCTAACTTTGACTGCTTTTTGAGAAATCGACCATTGTTTCTACATAAATTTTCTATGTGTATTTCACGATGCGAAGGTTGGTAAAATTCACGTATAAGACGCATCTGATTATAATCAAAGACTGGAATCTAATTAAGATCGCTGACATTTCTTGCACGACGTAGAGACTGTCTGTTGCTAGCTGGTTGGCTAGCTATCTCGTAAACAAGAGGCTCTCAATAGCCTATTAAATCAATAGCCGTGACTAGAATGGTTGCAGCGCTTGTCAACTGTGCTAATGAAACCAAGGGAAGAGTCCTGTTTTTTAACTGAACGAATAAGGGACTCACCTGTATGAATTCTTCTTAAAGACACTTGTTTCTGCGTTTTATTTGGTATATCCCCGCGGCTGGATTGCTGAGCATAGCCACATCACCAAAGATGCCGGAAACAGAATTTGCCTTTCCCTGATTGGACAATACGATCTGCTCATCGGTCAAGGGAGCGTCAACAAACTATCGTCTTCACAATTTTCTAGAGACCTTCCGACAAAAGCAACAACATTGACAAAACGAAATTTTTACGAAAAGAGTCAAAGAGAAAAATAAGAATTTATTTTCAACACAAGAATATTTAGTATATTTACATTCAGTCACTGATTCTCATTTAGAATTCATTCCGACTATTAGGATGGTTGGACATGACCTAAGGGTCAATGTTATCATCAACCATGGAAGACAACTGGGACGCAGCCTCCTCCTGCTTGCACACTACACTGCAGTGTTTGTGACCTTTGTGGCTCGTTCTGTGAAATGGATGGTGGAGGTGGTGAGGTGGACCACAATGTTTGCCCAGCACACTGCTTCAGCCTTTGACTCAGTCTACCGATACCTGCACTGGTGGCGCAGAAGGGGAGGTGGTGGGACTGTGACAGAGATCTGCCCTGGCCCTGAAAGATGACTGATCTAAATGTATCTAGGGATATTGGGGGTGATTTAAACAATGCTAGACAACTAGCAGCTGACACTGATACTACAGAGAGGATCCCAATGGAAGCTGAACGAGAAGTTGGTGAAAGTACATAAAATGTACTTTTGGGACCGCCACTGAAAAGAATACATTTGATAGATATGCTTTATCTAAGTAATTACATTATCTTTGTCTTAATCTTTACATTTACTTTTATACATGTTTATTTTGTAGTATTACATGTTTAAACATTATCCTACATATAGTAATTTGTTTGTGTTATCTTTTCATTTGTTGTCAAAGCATTACATACATTATAATGCCTATTACAGGCTTTTAACTCAGAAAGAATAAAACAGTAATGGGACTAAGACAAATACATTTTTTGATTGCTGTTTGTTTAATCTAAGTTTGAGCTGCAAGGTTTAGTTGGCCAGTTAGCCATTACATGTGACTGTTAAATATATTGCGGATATACCAAAAAAGCCAGGTGTTGTATAGAAGTATTAGTCTTTTGTTTTCAGGAGTCCTCTCAGTGTCAGATATTTTGGAAAAAAATTAAGATGACAATAAATCAGTTTGAGGCAGACAGATTGTGAAATAGTTATTGAAGAATTGATTTTGAATCAAAGGAAAATATTAGTTATTTTATTATCTAGTTGACAAATTTGTGAAATTATTGTAGAATTTTTTTAAGGATCATGCGTTTAAAATGCCAAATAAAAAAAAACAAAACATAGAATGTCAGCTTATGTTGATTCTAATTATAGCTGAAAGTGATATGATGAGTGTAGGATGCAACATAGCACTTAACATGTATTGTATTGTGTATCACAGTTAACATAATGCATGTCTGGCAAAACCTGAACTGTGGTCCAAGTATGTACTACCTAACTCATATGTAATGATTCAGGCTGACTTGGTTCAAGAATGTGCAAAATAAAGATGTTCTTATACTTTCTTTCTAAGTTCCTTGCTGAAACATTGTCACAGGCATTTCATTAGGTCTATGACTAACCATCCTGCATTCATGGCAAAACACAAGCGATGAGTTCAGGTAACATGATGTAACATGATGTTGTTGCGGACAGTACACTTTCCCACATGGGAAATATTTAAGGTGTTTATCTGATGTAGCACCTGGATTACAGCCAGTGATTAGACACATTATGCAGAGAGGCGTGGCCCATCCTAACCTGGTACAAAAGCTGCCTGTGACCCCAACCCCTCCAGATGCCATTGTTGTGTGACTGTGAAGAGTGATACACTCCGCTTCACAGTAGACCAATAGGGCTCTACGATTGAACACACATATCCTCAAGAAAAGACATATTGCATCTCACACAAATCCCACAGTCAGTGCAGGAACATGGGGAACTCTACAGGATGCACGGTGGATGACCTCCAGGCTGTGGAGATGCACCTCTGGTACAAGAAGTTCATGATCGAGTGCCCCTCTGGTCAGCTCACTCTACACGAGTTCAAGCAGTTCTTCGGACTACGAGGGTTGGACACTGAAGCCAATGCATACATTGAGCAGATGTTCCGTACTTTTGACATGAATAAGGTAAGATCCATAACAACAAAATATGAGACTGGGTTGATTCATGACTGTTTCCGAACATTAAGCAGCTGTGGGGTTATACATTATTTATAGAAATACACTGACCAAAATATTTGGGAACTTAATACTTATCATGTTACTATCCTAACTTTGTATTGAGGTTTTGGGAATGCCATATTGTTGCTAGTTGATTTACCAAATTAAAATTTAAGGGTGTCAGAAAAGAAATAAGGTCTGGGGAAAGTAACCTCTTCCCAGTAAGGGCTGGTCTTTAGGATTGAAACATTGCTGATGCAGGGGTTAAAGCACATATTTTGACAGTACCATATTTAGCAACACCGTCCATTTTAATTTAAAAACGGTGTGATTGGATAATTTCATGCTTAAAATATGAGATTTGAGACAGTACCATGATATTGGGGAGATTAACCTAGCTTGACTAGAGGAGAACATGTGTCCCCCCTCCATGTGATTGTGCCACTAAGGAAAAGATTGATATGGATTATCTCTCCATAGATAGTTATAATCCCAGATTAACACTGATTCTAACATTATTACATGTACAGACAACTTCAGATCAACAGCAACTGTATCCTATTTTAATAGGGCCCAACACTAAAATAACCACCATGTAAAAGACTGCACTCTTGGTTTTGATAGGACGGCTACATAGATTTCATGGAGTATGTGGCTGCCTTGAGTCTGGTGATGCGGGGTAAAATGGAGCACAAACTGCGCTGGTACTTCAAACTGTATGACGTAGACGGCAACGGTTGCATTGACAGACATGAGCTCCTCAACATCATCAAGGTACAACAATATACCTAACTTCACCTCAAATATCCCACCAATTCCTAAACAAAGTAGGTTCTGTGAATGTTGATCACAAAAAAACGAATGTTCTCCCGATTCTCTTCCTCTCGTCTGTAGGCTATTCGTGCCATCAATGGATGTGAAACCCAGGAGACCACTGCAGAGGAGTTCACTAACCGTGTGTTTGACAACATCGATGTGAACGGAGATGGTGTGTTGCACATTAGCATTTTCTTCCATTTCCTGACAGTTTAAGAGTGCTGTCTACTGTATCACTCAACAATAAGAATGTTTCCCACTCATCAGGGGAGCTGTCCTTGGATGAGTTTGTGGCTGGGGCTCGCACTGACGAGGACTTCATGGAGGTGATGATGAAGAGTCTGGACCTCACCCACATCGTGGCCATGATACATAACCGGAGGCACAGCGTTTAGAGGCCTTGTCCTCCTCCATCCATCTTCTGCTACAACCCTACCCTCACAGAGGTCACCTATACACTAAGGTCTCAGCCTTCATGTGATTTAACCCATTTTGTTATTATAATGGAAATTAATCAGGTCTAAGCTTTAAATGTGTCTCTGTATGATATCAGACCACACGTGTGACTCACATTATCTAAATCTCTCTAAATCCTATATGGTGAAAGGTATTATCTTTCAGACAGTCACCTGACCTTGAGACACAGGTAGATCACCAAGGATCCTACAAGAGATGGAGGGTGGAAGCTCCCTGCCAGTACAACTGCAGTATTCAAATATGAAAAGCCTGCTTCTCTTTTCAGTCAGATAGTGGTCCGACCCTCTGTTGAGCTGTAACTCTTAGTGTCTATAACTTCTATAGAAGTTGAGTTGACCTACTTCCCTAATAGTTGTCAACCACATATTTGGATATTACATATCTCCAGTGATGACAGAATTGTTATCTTATCTGGAGAGGGACAGTTCTTGAGGACTTTGAGTACACTGAGCCACAAAGCAAACTCAAGATTGTAGACCCCAATTTTCAAGGAGATTAAAGAAGCTGCATTATTAGTTCAATAAACTGCCAACTGAAAAGTTTTTTTTTTTTATTCATTCATTTTCTTCCGCTTATTCCTGTTAGGGGTCACGGGTGACTGGAGCCTATCCCAGTTACTTCCGGGCCGTAGGCAGGGTACAAATATAACTTTGAAAATAACTATATATTATGTAAAGACTTTACTACTGTAGTACTAACTGGTACCTATCATACAATTTGTATTGTATGTGTTGAGATGCTAGGCTTTTGTATATGATTACCTTTACAGTACTGTAGCCTCGCTCAACTGGTGCCTTCTGTAGGAGGACTACAGCTTGTGTTTATAAAGACACTGCATTCGCTTACATTTATACAATAAAGATTAAATGTGGCAGTCTGTATGTTTTTTTTCCTCTATATAACTTTGACAACTTCAAAGTCAGTCATGCAAATAGCTTAATATTGATCTAGTGACAAAACTGTGTTACAGATTTAACCTCTAGGGGTAAACACAAAGCGATGAGTCACAAGCCAGTCTGCGGTTAGTTACCATGGAAACCACCATGAACTGTAGCTATGGTAACACATAAAATCTTCAACAAGGACTACAAAGGTCACAAACCAAAATGCATTTGATGTGAATTTACTGTGGCATGGACAACAAACCATTAAAGACCAGTAAAAAAAAATATGGATGAAAGTGCAATAAGTCCAATATACAAATCCAAAACAATTTTGATTACTAGAGGTCAGAGTGAACATTGAGATGTGGTTGAACCACATGTCCCTTACTTCTGAATTTCACACCTCTGTATACTACCATGTTTCCCCGCTGACAGGACAAAACCATGTTTAAGATGGATGAGAAGCAGTGATTCATCTGTACCCGTCCTCATGATCCCAGTGCTCTTAGAGACAAAAGCACTGTCATCAGTTAGGGGATTCACAGGATGGTGGACAAGACTGTGACAGACGTCCAGATGACCCAGAGAGGTCCTGTAATCCATCATGAATTATGGCATGCTGCTATCCCCACCAGAGAAAGAAACTGTTTTGTGCCCTCTATGCTAACAAATTATCATCACACCAATATGGATGCAGACCTTTGCATTGGATATCTGTGTGTACACATTGCTTGAGAGTGCTTTAAATCAGACACCAGGAGGCAACATAGACCAGTCCTCGCCCACCTTGCTGTTACTGGATATCCATCAGTGTGTCCTAGTAAAATCCATCCCTCTCTCTCTCTCTTTAACAGCTTACAGGAAGTCATACAGATACTTCACAATGTCAAAGTTCACAGTCCTGCGATAGAAAACGAAAAAATACATATCAGTGAAGAGGTGATTTTTTAAAATCCAATCCAATCTATACTTTGTCAAAAGATCCTAGTTGGCTGTTTCCAGTGGGAAAGTAAACACACACACACACCTGGATATGGCCCGGATGAAGTCCAGAGACACGGCACATTTATACTTGGGGGAGTCTAGCTGGTCATCGTGACCCACCTGCGTCAGCATCTGCAGAGTAACCAGGGAGGAGATCTGGGAAGGCAAGAGGTGAGCAGGAAGGACCAGTCATTCAAGATCTCGGTACAGATGAATAATTCAAACCCATTGTGTTGAAGACACATTCATGTGAATGCAGACAGCTACTGCTGACCAAATCTGACCTGGGAGAAGATGCTGGCAGAGGGAGCCACTCTGCTGTCCACCACACTGTAGAAGATAGCCAGCAGTCTGTCCAGAGGGAAGGGCTTGGGCCCTAGCAGGTGGTTACTGGTCTGGAGGAGAGACACATGCAGGGAGACAGGATGTCAGAGGAAACTGGACAAGATACGGTGACTCAATAGAACATTTAGAACACCTTAATAACAGATGTGTTCTTCATGAAGAAGAGGGTCAGCAGATAATCACCTTTTCATGTTTCTTCAAAAAGTTGGTTTTCTTAATTTTACCATGATGCTTTAGAAAGAGAGATACATCATCAGGTTAGCATACTAGACACGTTGATTAGATAAAGGAAGACAGTGCTGTAAGTGACTCTATGATAGTACTGATGAGAAACCTCACCTTCAGGAAGAAGCGTTTGTCTGTGCGGGCAGGGTTGAATGATGCCAGATAGGCAGCGATCAGCAGGTATTTGGAGTAGTACGGCAGCTCTACATGACCATGAGCTGACAAACCTGATGGAAAGTTCAAGAAAAACAACAACCTTAGCTATACCATCAAGCCATTCAAAAGTATCTTCTATCACAAGGCAATGATGTTATGCTGCACTACTCACAGAAAATTAAAACACAAAATGAAGTAGGAAGATTACATTATACAGTCCAATACAAGCAAAGGAGGAGAGGAGTCACTTATTTCCAGTTCATGTGTCTACAAACAAAGCAGACTCTGATGGGCATCAAGAGAGATAAGAGCCTCTCCTTTAGAAACAGATGGCTGGATAGTTTACCAAAACCCCTAAACTACTAAACCTTAGTTTAGTAGAGGTTACTGAAGCCTGTCTTGTTCATAGTGTGTGTGTGTGCGTGCGTGTATGTGTGTGTCCTTGGTCTCTCTGGGTACCTCTCATGGCTCCAGCCTCCTTCTCCTCCATCTGTTGCTGCTGCTCCCACTGAACACTGATGGGAACAGAGACACAGTGCTGTCAGGGGACAGCTACACCCGAGCCAAAAGCACTGGCGAGCCGATGCTGTAATGTCTGGCCAATGGAGTCAACGCTTGCGATCAGATCCTATGGGAGGAGGATCACTGAAGCTAAATCAATGTGGCGTGGTGGTCTGTTCCAGAGGCTGATACACAGACAGACCTGGACACTTCCCGCAGGTACACAGTCTGCATGGCTTTCTTTAAGTGAGGCTCGATGTTCCTCCACAGCTTGTGAGTCTCGCTCTCCTTCACTGCAGACCGACGGGAAAAAAAACAGTTACAGAGGCCAGAAAAAGACTGAGGGAAAGTTCACGCACTGATGAATATTTATACGTTACCATTGCCTTCTTCCAAAGGTTCACAGTACTTTGAGAAATTGAGGGCAGCCTGTTTAAAGAGAAAAGGGCGGTTTGTGAAAGCGGACCAAACCCCAATAAAGTACATGTCAGTCAAGACTTTTACACTATAAATAAGACAATTTCACTTGAAAAAAACACAGTTTCTCCGTCAAAGTACTTCCTGAAGCAGACCGAACAACTATGTGAAGGAAAGAAACAAACACACCACTGGAATCTTGAAAGTGTATGAATTATACTAAGTGGTGTCTTTGTGTTGCTATTTGTATGTACTGTAACAGACTTGTATGGTGGGTGTGTATCTAACCAGGTGGCGGAGCTCTCTCAGGTCCCTGCAGACGCAGTAGAAGACTCCTAGCAGGATGTTGATAAAGGCAGAGTACAGCTCAGGGGAATATGATGGATGGCTCTCCTGGTCCAGGATGTGCTGCAGCTCCGCTGGATGGCCAGACACACAACACACACACACACACACACAGCTATTTACACAGCTCATCACACTCACCACATTCACTGCTCAAGCATCTGGGAACCTGCACAGGTATAATGAGCTGTTCTGCCAAGTGTCCCTTTTTATTCAGTGCGTCTTCTTCAGTGTTACCTTTAGTGTAGTCTGGGAAGTGGATCAGCAGGGGCTCAAAGCAGCCGGTGCTGGGAGGGAACTTGTCCCAGACGATCTCACTGAGCAGGACTACAGTCACGTTGTCTTCAACCTGCCACACAAACAACAGCTCTGTGACAACAGTGCAGATATGACATGTATGATCAGGTCAATGTAGCTGTTTAACTCTGGCAAAAGGGGTAGGTTTGACATGAACCTTGTACAGATTTTAAAATAATAATATACAATTCACTCTTTTTGGTTAAACTACCTGCTCTGTGCTCTATTACTAATTGGTAATTATTGGACGCTATGCTGTTTTGTTTAAATATTGGTAGACATGTCCCTATTGTCGACCTTTGAACTGACACCCGTGTCTCTTGAAGTTGTTCACCTACATCTATCATCTGCTGCAAATCAGCCTAGAACATGGCACCTCTTACCAGTTCCTGGAACCGCAGAAGAGCAGGGAGGAGGTTCCCATCCATATCCCTGAGAAGCTCTGCTCGCTCCAGGACCTAGCAACATACCACACAACACTTACATCTTAACACCAGGTGTGGAGATGTTGGTGTTACAGAGCTGTACCGTATGTGTGTGTACCGTATGTGTACCGTATGTGTGTGTGAAACTGTATATATGTTGGTGTAACGATATAACCTCCGGGAGAGAGAGAGGAAAAATCGATAAATACACTCACAATGTATCGTGTCTGTCTAGAAGGACACTGGGAACACAGCTGCCTGTAGATGCGTACAAAGTCAGACAAGGAGGGAGCGCGTGGGAGCAGGGGAGAGGCTTCTGGACCAAACAGGGAGGACAGCACCTGCTCAAACAGCACTCCCACTGACACACACTCCACACAGCTCACGGCAGCATGGGGTATCTGGGGACAGGAGAGGCGTACATGACACTTATGACAGGGTGCTTTCACTGTTTTCCAGTGAACTCAGCGCTACTTATTCAGGTTTTATGGGTTTGGTGGAAAGCCTTGGTCTAATGTCACGAGAGAGTTACATATGGGTTCTCACCTCCAGCTCCTTCATCAAAGTGTATATTACATGACTTTTCCCTGTGGCCCGATGGCCATAGATGAAGATGGAAGGGTAGCAAAACTGATCCGGCTGTTGATATGAGATACATTCAGCATTTCAAGAAATATCCTTCACTGATCCAGAAGGACATTTGAGAAATAAGCAGAAATAACACACACACACACACACACACACACACACACACACACACACACACACACACACACACACACACACACACACACACACACACACACACACACACACACACACACACACACACACACACACACACCTCTCCCATAAGTGAAAGCATCGTGCCAGCCTGGGTCTCTCTACACCGCAGCTTCTCCAACACTGATTGAAGTTTTTCTTCCGGGTACCACGGGTGCTGATGTTGAGCTGACATTTCTGCACTTTATATTACAGTAGTAACCATCTGTTACCCTCTGATCACCTAGAAAGATTTGACATGGGACTGTTCATGATCTGAAAAGTTATATTCAACCTTACATTGCAGACTTCCTCTGTTTAACGTACTGTACTTAGCTAATCATGCTTGTTAGACTTTTAGCTCTACTAATGTGGTAAGAGGAAACAGGGTACTCACAATCGTTAACTTTGCTGAACAGTTAAAACGGGATTTGACTAACAAGTGGGAACAACAGTTTCCATATTTAGCGAATAATACGCTTTGATGTCCACAAAAATGTTCGAAATCTGAAGTTCGGCGGAGAAGATTGGCGCCTTTTGATGTATACGTCACTTGTTTGCTGTCCCTTGCAGCCAATCAGAGCCAAGGTCTTTGGATCTTGGGAAATGTAGTCAAAATAGTTGTATGAACATTTTTCAGAATTATACACAAACTGTGAAAGAACAGAAAAAAATAGACATATTTCATTTAATCAGCCCGTTTAGTTACAGTAGTGTACGGTTTTGTTGCTGTTACATTATTATATTATATTAGTATAACGGTCAAATTTCCCGCAAAGAACGGCTGACGACGTAGTGACTGAATGTACGTGAGAATGATTCAAGGATGCTGGTTGGATTCAGCTTTACTGAACCACAGTACGAGAGGGGCGTCGATGCGTTCGTGTTTGTCCCTGCTTTAAAAAACAGGTGTTTCTGGGGAACAAAGAGGCTAACATAGGTTATAAACAGATAACCAACGCAATATAACTGTAGACTAACCCATGGCCAACGAACAGATATTCCTAACGCCGATTTTTTAATCAACCCCAATGGAGAACTGAGATTGTAGGTAACATCCCATCGGTCAAGCCAGGTAGGGGTGTGTTTTTATCGCATTGGTGTCGCCTCGACCACCTTTTTAAACGGGTAATAATAGGCTATGGAGCTTAGACGACTAATTAGTTCAGAGCTGCTGGGTTGGTGACCGTTTGTGAGCGAAGGCACAGACATTGAAATGCTGAATTAATCCGAGATTGGAAGTCATTGCAGGATATTTATCGTTTCGTCCAGTGGAGACGATGCTGATGGAAGGACCGGGTCAGATGATGCTGGGGCTCCTAGAGTGACCGGAGAAAAAGTTAACAACCCTGCCAGAGCAAGCTGGACCTGCATCGACCAGGTAGTCTCAAGGAGTTGCTCGATCCAATGTCATGGACTTTCTTGTTGACTGAATAGCGATAAAGTCATTGTTGAAAGCCCCACCTCAAATCTGCTCAAAACTAAATAATGGTGCCAGGTGCTCCTGCAACAATGCTTCCAGCTTCGGAAGCTGCCAAGATCTACCAAACCAACTACGTTAGGAACTCCCGAGCCATTGGAGTTCTTTGGGCCATTTTCACCATCCTCTTCGCCATTGTCAATGTGGTGTGTTTCATACAGCCCTACTGGATTGGAGATGGGATAGACACGCCGCAGGCTGGTTACTTCGGTCTGTTCCACTACTGTATAGGGAACGGGCTGTCCCGGGACCTGACCTGTCAAGGCAGCTTCACCGAGTTCAGCACCATCCCCTCTGGAGCATTCAAGGCCGCGTCTTTCTTCATCGGGATGTCCATGGTGCTGGTTCTGTCTTGTATTGGCTGCTTCGCTCTCTTCTTCTTCTGCAGTACTGCCACGGTGTACAAGATCTGCGGCTGGATGCAGCTGGCTGCAGGTAAGTGAACTGATGCCTTCAGCTACTGTAGGGTCACGAGTTGCAGGTAAGTGAACTGATGCCTTCAGCTACTACAGGGTCACGAGTTATGCTTGGAAGTTTCATGCAGTAATCCTGATGTGCAGTCTGAACAAGTGTAGATTATTAAGTATGTTTCACTTACCTATTGACAACATTTACAATAACTTTTATAATAAGTTTTATAGTGATGCACAATTCAGTTCAAACAGTAAAGCTGTTGACAAAGACTGACAAAAAGCATGGTTTACACCTAATTAGCACTGCATTTAATATGCATTTTAAGTAGCCTATACTGTATGTAGATTAACTGACTGACTCACAGCCAGCTGTGAAATAAAGCATCTCTACACATGACAATTTGGCTTTAACTAAACATCACTATTTCTTGAAGAAATCTGGACATATTACATAATACAAAATAAACATAATGGAAAATTGACATATTCTCTGGTATAATAGACATGTCCCATCAAATGAATGACCGCTGATGAAATAATAACTTCCTAAATAAAAATAATTCCCATGAGTCTAAGATTCATCAGCTTTCCTGAGTGGGTGACATCAGATGTACATAGGTCAACAGTATAGGTGTGTTTGTAATGACAGGCACCCCAGTGATAATTCAGGCACAATTACACAACACAACTGATATTATTTGGAGTGGAATTCAGATCAGCAGTGCGTCATTGGGACAAAATGTAAACCCAAGCCAGCCTAATGAGGAGCAACGCTGTTTGTGTCTGCTCTTTTTCCGCAGATGAAAGCGAGTTTGAATTCCTCTGTCAGTGCCTACTTTGCTTGTTTTTAGCTTACCACAGGGAATTAATGTAATAATAAACTGCCAAGTATTAAGGTGCAAAAAATGATTTATGAATCCAACAGTTATTACGTCTCTCCTTGTAACACAAGAGAATAAGTGTGTTGCGGCTACTCGCTGTGTAGAGTTCTATTACAGTATTTTCAGTATTCATCACAGTCTTCATTCTGAATTTATTTCCCCTCAAATGTCATTTTGTGACACTGTTCAATTGGCTACTACATTTCTCCACAGAAACTGTAATTTGAAACAATAAAGGGGACTTTCCATCTCTAAGAATCCATAAATCCTGGCTTTATAGGTCCAAACCCTCTTAAGCTTGATGGGGTCAGAATGGATTTTAGAAGGAATTGACTATAGTCATGTGATGCTTTGTAAGGCTGCACAAGTTCCCAGCTACGTATCTAAACACAGGATAGACTAATGGGAGATGGGTTTGATGGTAGTTTGACTGAACACTAGTCTACCATTGTCATTCCTAGACTGACCACTGACCATTCCTAATTGACCACTCGCACAAGGTCTCTGTCTCTCTCATGCTCTCTCTCTCTCCCTCTGTATTTCTGTCTTTATCTTCAGTTCATCCTCCTCTTCCACCCACACCCTTCTCTTGACTATTAACAGCTAACTTTGAGTGACAGGCTGGCCCCTTCCTTGGGTGAATAGTCTGCAAGGTCAATGACAAGCACTTATTCTGTGACAATCAAATCTCAGAGCCTCTCTCTATCTGGTGAATTAGGATGAGGATGAGTGTCAGCCTGGGTTGGCAAAATCCTGGCATCGCCTGAAACTAGTTCACGTGTTTTTATGCTGTACGTGTCCATGAAGGCCTTGGAATGGATTGAAAATTGAAGGTATAATTATTATTAGAAGTTAATTCAGTAGAAAACAAAGCAAAGGAAGTGGGCGAGTGATGTGGAGTGGTTTCCTGGTCCTGGTCGAGCAGCAGGACAGAACACTCCGGCATGGCTGGAGTGTTCCGCTCAGAGATGCACTCAGCGCCCAGGAAATTGGCTTCCTGAGGAGCATGTTGGCATTAATAGCAAACATAATAGGACCCATTTGATGGGAAGAATCTTATTGATCAAGTAAGTTTTTCCTCTGGAAGAACAACATGCAGGGTTGCTAATGGGAAGCAGCCGTGGCCACTGGACTGCCTCTAACACTGTCTGGAGGACTGTGATCATTAACTTCCAACTACTGAGCTATGTATGTACTGTTGGGGTGAAGGTCAGTTAACCTTGGGCTCCGTACACCATCTCTGTACACTAAGCCTTACAACCCTCAGAGTTATTCCAATATACCCCCTCTACACTCACTGGATGATGACATCAGCTTGCTTTTATCCTCTCAGCAGTACTGTGACATACAGGCGGAGTCTGAGGGGATTACTGTGCCAAAGCAATGTGACCAATCAAGAGCTCCGGAGTTACGCACATACACACGCACATTTAGAAACAAAGTATGCACACAGACAGACACTCAGGAACCTTTAGAAACAGACACATTCTTACAAACACTCCTCCCCACAAACCTACGGACCCAAGTGTGCTGATGCATACCCTTTAAGGCCATTAGTCGGGGCTTTCTAGGAAACAGGCATTCGGTCATCTGGCAGAGTTGTAAATGGACTAGATGAGAGCCAGATCACTCTCCAGCACTTTCTGTGAGCAACTGAGCCTCCCTCTACTCAGCACACAATGCCTGGAGAGGGACAACGCCTACTGCCTGCAGCTGAATCTCATTGTAGATGAAGTAGAACAGAATGCAGGGTCAAGAGTGCATGATTGGCTGGAAAACACAGCAAGGAGACGAGTGATGGTTGTAGTGTTGAAGAGGGTTTTAACAGAGTAACAGTAGAATGGCGTTATTGCTATGGAGCCGTGTGTCTTTACTCCCAAAGGGTCAGCATACCACTTCACAGAGCTGGCACCCTGTGGATGAGTCATGACTGGCACACTGGGCTGTATAATCGTAAGTGAAGAAGTTGGTTTATGTGTGTCCCTGTGGATCATATGTGAGATGGTTCATGCTCTGTCATCCTCAGTCATACCAGCCGAACACAGAAGTGTTACCCGTGTACCTGCCACTCGCTCATTTGTGTGTGAGCCTCAGACATGCGTTTGCATATCTTGAGTACTGAAATGTGCTTAGGGAACTACAAACGTATTTTGAATTTCAATTGTTCAATTTCTTTCAAAGTTGTTATTGCTTTTTTGGAAAATCCTCTCCACCACTTCGGGAAGACCATGATATGATGAATAATTTATTAGGACTAATGACATGTTATTTATTTGATCATGAGTTGAAAATTAATGGCCTTTTAGCTGTCAGAATGACTGACTGATTTGAGGGGTGTCTGATTTGAGCTGTGCTCATGCCCTTGAAGGATGAGGCGCTTTGATGAGGCTGTTGTGGGGGTGGGGGTTGTGGTGGTGGTGGTGGGGGGGGGGGGGGGGTAAATGTAAAAAGAACAAAATATTTCAACTATTTTTTTACGAAGAAACATACCAATGTGTTTATCTTTTTTCTGCTGTTTCTATGCTCTATAAAGCTTATCTGATGCAGTTGCAGTCTAGTGGTAGCCTGTGTGAGCTAAAGTGAGAGTGGCATGTCTGATTGAAGAGCCACAAGGTCTTAATGGATTGAAGTGTGATTGACAGTTTTGATCAGAGAGCAGTTGATAGGGTGATTTTAAAATGAAGAAAAGATTGGAAGCGGAGGAGAGAGGCAGGACAGGCTGTCAAAGCTCTCTACCACACCAGCGACAAGAACATCACCCTTCAATCGCTTCTTAGATTGGGATAAAGCTGTCTTCATGTATTGTAAGATTATTAGTTATTACTGCCATCTAAACAACCATACGTGACAGAGGGTCGTGTCCCTACTGTCGGGGCAATTTAAAACGTTGTTGATAGTAGACCTTCTTGAATGCATCGTACTCAATTAAAACAACTCACAAGGTTATCAAAATACCAAAGTGCTTTCAACGTTGCTTCATTAGTGTCTGTGGATTTCCATTGAAATACCTCCACAGCGGAACTACCGAGTAAATTAGTCCTCCTCTGTGTGTCTCCCATTCCCTAAAGAGCGACATCCTGTCTGTGCTGTGAGCCAGCAGTGTTCCCTGCATGGGTCCTGATGCTCTTGGCTCATGTGTGCTTGGGCTGTTCTGCTCTGTTAGCATTTCTCCTCCTCCCAGGTCATTTAAACTGGAGGGTGGATGAGGAGATTAGGCCTGGGCGGACTCCCCCCAGTGGCGTCTGACAGGTGAGATAACAAGGGCCTGTTCTGGAGTCCCTGTAGGGTGCTGAGGTGTCAGCCTGGCCTGGATCCCATGCTAACGACCTCCCTAACTGGCCCAATCAATGTAATCATGGAGCATTGGGGGCACCTAGCAACAGGGGAGCCACATGATGGCTCACCTGAGGAGGTACTGTACGTATTCACAGTGTGATGTGTAGAAGTCTGCAGACCATATAAGGCTGTTTATTGTCTGTGTGTGCGTGGGTGTTGGGAAACCTATAGAAAATGACTTTGTGAATGTGCTCAGAATTGATTCAGAGTTATCTGCAATAGAAATGGGGTCTCTGCCTCCTTGTGTTGTATGGCCTATTCCTTTGGGAGCATCACTGATTAGCTCTACTGCTGTCCACTGCAGTAGGGATCAATGACAAATCCCCCAGCAGGGGAAAGCGATCATTTAAAGAAGCATACGTTTGTTCCAGAAAGAAACACTGTTTTACTGTCCGCAAAACTCTGGTTATCTGACGGGTTTGTCGTTTAGTGAAACTGTCCATGTTAGAAGTCGAGGCATCTTTCAGTAGTGTGTAAAAATAACTCTCATTTGACCCAATTGGCCTGTATTCTGCAGTTATCACCTAATGATGTATAAAACTGCTGCAGAGCACAGGCCTCCTTGCTTGGGTCATGAGCGTTGCGGAGGAGATAGTGACCCCAAGCCGCAGCTACTGGTTTGGTGAAGGACACTGCAGATGGGACTCACTATTAAGGCTGTGTCTGGTGATATCCATGCCAAGCAATCTGTGCTTTGTTAAGACTTGATTAGCCTGGCTCTCCAGCGTAATGAGAGGCGGAAGAGGAGGGGCGTGTCCTGATTGAAGCTCTGCCTCTGGGCAGCTCATCCCCGCAGCTTAGAGACCTACATATCAACAACTTAATCCTATTGAAGGAGACTCCCTGTTGGGTGCAGCCAAAAACCTCACTCAGACAACTTGGGAAAGATCCGGCAAATCTAAAACCCACAGACATCTTAGAAGCAGCTGGTATTACTGGTTTGATTGCTTATTAACAATGATTTCAAGGACTGAGATTTTGAATAGATAAATACAGTATGTCTCAGTGTTTTCAACTCAACTGTATCTCTAAAAAAAATATCTGATATCTGGAATTGTTTTTTTGGATGAGGAATGATTGAGTGATGATTGTACGCCTGAGATGAAATGTAGGCTGGTATGTGTTTGTGTGTATGCAGCTCTTTCCTCATCCATCAGTGTCGAGTGGGCCAGGTGTGACATCTGGCTGTCATTGTTAGGCCATGAATAATGATCTCTCAGTGATTTAGGGTGAATGAGCTTTGGTAAAGGTTGCCACTTCTGGAGAAATATCTTCCAGTGTGGCCAACCAGCTGCCAACGCTCCCAACACGTGTGACAGGATGTAGAGCTGGGAGACCATGTAGATATGAGGAGTTTGGGACACGTTCTTCAGGGAGAAGCTTTCCCCTTCCCTCCTCAGCATTCCATTCCAGATATCTCTCTTCATGCATCCATTTTAAGCTTCCAGAGAAATCAAAGACATGGTGCTTTTCCTTTGATGTGCTCAAACTTGGTCGTGGTCCATGTTCTGTCTGGGTGTGGAAATGAGTCGCACGAGCATGTGCAACCTGTGATCAAAGCCTATCTCCCTCATTTTCTCTTTCTCTCTCTCACCCTGTCTTTTACTCTCTCCATTTTCTCTCTACCTCTCTCACTGGCTCTCTTTCTTCTTTTGATTCCCCCCCCCACACACACACCTTCTCATGCTCTTCCCTCTTTTCTGTCACTGCTGATCTGTGCTTTATTAGACTTTTTCTGGTTGCTCCTATAGGTTAAACAAATCCCATTTTTAGACTGCCAATGATTCTATAGAAAACTCAAACCTCCTTTTACCCATGCCATGATCTTTAAGCAGACAGGATGCCCCTTTCTTCTCTAATACATCATAATAGACGGCATTTGACTGGGCCTGTTTCAAAGATGGTACAGTCATGTCACTGGAATATATTACCTTGGAGGTGGTATTTCTCTTTGAGACTATATTGAAAAATTGTCTCAGGTATAAAGGGCTGGGAAATGACTTGATGGTAGTGTTTAAAGTCTGTCAAACTGAACATTAAAAACTGTAGATGACTGAATATTTATTTTGAAAATGGCATTACTGACCTCCATGGGGAAATAATGTAGTGCTGTCTATTTGTAGAGGAGTAACCAGTATGGTAGTGACTAACTAAAGGCATCAGCTCATACCATAATGGGGTCAGTCCGTGAAAGTAAAGGACTGCAAAGTTCGCCAAACCAAAGTAACAAAAAGTCTTGAGAAGCTGTCATTGCTTCCAGAAGCAGCAGCCGCAGCGCAGGGCTGCAAATGAGAGCGCGTTCACCAATGAGAACACAGCTAATGATGTTGACAGAGAGCCTTCAATCAAAAGACAGCTCTGCCGACCACTGTGGGCAAGTGGAGAATACAGAAAAGGGCTAGAGTTGGAAGGACATCAAACCGCTCCTGTCTTCATGAAGCACGCAGCGCTGCAGAGGTTGATGTTTGGGAAACAGAGACTCCAGGCTGCCTTGGTGTGCATGCGTGTGTTTGTGTTGATCCCAGTAGAAGAGGCTCAAGGGAGTCTGGAAAGGAGACATCTGTGTTCGACTGTAGGTCTCTTGGGCTCCCATAACGTTCTCCCCTCTCATTTTGAAGTCAAGGACTGTGACATGACTAGATTATTAGTTGACTTTTCTTTTGCCTCAGTCATATAGTCTCTTGTGAGTGAGGACTGTGGTTCAGACATCCCAGACTAGAGCAAGCCCTGGTAGGTGGTTCATTACTGTGATTGCCACCACGAAGCTCTGCAGTCAGTGTTCTTCCTAAGCTCGTTCGGCCACCCGCTCACTCCCTGGCTGGGGTTGCCATAGAAACGGCACACCGGCAGCGTTTGCCCGCCACTCCCCTCCTTTTGCCATTGGCGGGAACAAGGGCTTGAACACGAGATCACGGTTATGGCTGGAAAGGTACGGTTTCGGAAGACACCATAGATGTTGATGGGGTGTCTTTGTGATAACCATGCGTACCATTCAGGCTCCTGCTGATCACCTGGGGCCTCATGTACAAAGGTTGCGTACGCACAAAAACGTGGCGTACGTCCTTTCCCACGCTCACGTTCAGATGTATCAAACGTGAAATGACCGTGGAAATGTGCGGTGCCCCACACCAACTTCATAGCTGTCGTACGCACGTTTCTACAGCTATTGTTCATTTGGCGACACTTAGAGGTGATGCTGGGAAACTGTTAATAATGTGAAAACAGTCATCAGAGTGATGTGCACATCAGAGACACCGTCATGAACAATTTACACACCCAGGCGTTTGTAATAGTATAGGTGAATATAAAAGCATGCGCAAAGTGATGAAGAAAATGGTATTAACAATGGCAGCGTTAGCGTTGTTTAAGGACCTTGCAAATGGTGCAATCCGACGTGAGCAAGCTTTTAGGGAACGCAAGGATTTACTTGCAAACAATAACGGGCTCATAAGTAAAACAGCAAAATGCACATTTGGGCAAGTGTGCATTCATATGTTTTTATTTTATTGAAATTAGAGCTGCAAAGCTTTCTATCAAGCCACTGATTGACTCTTTTCTTCCCTCTACTCATTTTGATTTATCTGATCCAGGGCCGGCTCTACTTAATAAAACGTCTTCACACAAAACGGCATGATTAAGGGTGCCTGGCAGCGCCCCTCCAACCGATGGCGCTCTAGGCGACCGCCTATGTCGCCTATGCCAAGAGTCGGCCCTGATCTCATAAAAAGCATGCGCAATGTGAGACACAAGAGGGAAATCTCAGGTCCAGGGCCTATTTACATTAATTTGCATATTTAAATGGGGGCGTGGACAGGGAGGAGTTCGGCACCTCTGCATGTGCGCTCAATTCCACGGTGATTGTGATGTACAAAAGAAACGTGCTTGGATTCATGCCTACGCACACTTTGATACATCTGAATTTATTTGTGCGTACGACAGTTTCTGGGTTTTGGCGTAAGCCAAGTTTCAGTAAGAAATCCACGCAAGTCTTTGTACATGAGGCCCCTGGTTCTCATTAATCTTCACTTTTCCTGTCAGATGGATTCCTTCTAAGCTATTGTGAGTGGGAAACTGTGGCACTGTTGGTACCCCAAGTAAGCTATCCATCTCTAGCTCTTTATGGGTTATTCAGAGGTGGAGAGTGAAGAGTAAAGGAAGAGAGGGGGGGGGTTCAAGTGAACATCACATGCTATTGTTTAATATGTTTAAAACATGACCACTCTAATGGTATTTTTCCTCAGAAACATGGAGCAGCTACTGGTTGGGACCCATCCTAATAGGAATGTATCAGCCTCCGTGGTTTTAGTTAATCAAAGCATTATTTGTGGTGGGTTTTTTCTCTCCTCCCAGATGAAGCACACTTGTATGCATTTGTATCCCTTTATCTGAGACTGGCAGGCTCGTCACTGAGGATCCTCCATGGTAGCAGCTTGTTACTCTGCATGTCTGCTGGCTGATGCCCGTTATTAATCGGAAACACCTGTTCCCGATCACCTCTTCTGTTCCCTTCGCCCTAGAGGTTCAGGACTAAAAATCTTCGGAGTGCGTTTGACAGAGTGTCAAAAAAGGCAAGACATGTGGCAGACATTGCTCAGGCACTTGAAAAACGCCCGGAGAACATGTTGATGTCAGCCTGGAATTTGCTCAGTGTGGTGAGACGTTATCTCATAGTTCTAATGTTGGAGGTTCAAATCTCAGCATATTGAGGACAAATTTTAAAGCAAGGCTTGGAAGAGGCACTTGAAAAACGCCCGGAGAACATGTTAGTAAAAGCCTGGATTTAGCTCAATGAGGTAAGATGCTGCTTCATGACTACAAGGTTCAAGGTTCAAATCCCACCATTTCTAGGAGATACATTTTATAGCAGGGCTTGGAAGAGGCACTTGAAAAACGCCTAGAGAACATGGTAGTACAAGCCTAGATTTGGCTCAATGAGGTGAGATGCTGCCTCATAACTACAAGGTTGGAGGTTCAAATCCCAGCATTTAGGAAACAAATTTTAAAGCAGGGCTTGGAAGAGGCACTTGAAAAATGCCCGGAGAGCATGTGAGTGGTAACCTAGGGTTGGCTCAATGAGGTAAGATGCTGCCTCATGACTACAAGTTTGGAGGTTCAAATCCCAGCATTTAGGAGACAAATTTTAAAGCAAGACTTGGAAGAGGCACTTCAAAAACGCCCGGAGAAATGGTCGGTTACCGCCGATACTCCGTGGCCTAGTGGGTTTGCCGGAAGCGAACGATGAAGAGTCAGGTAGACTAATGTCACTGGCGGGCTCTGAGTGTCAGCTGTGGACGGAGTTCAAATCCCAGACACGGGTGATCGGAGCCCCATGGGGAGAGCCCAGGGTCAGGGGGGGCCGTGTCCCCCCTGAAAATTTGCCATGTGGTGCAATGGGGTTATGTAACTGAGGGAGATGAGCAGCAGACATTTTAGACATTTTAGACATTTTAGACATTTTAGACAGTTGTCTTGACAGTAGTTACCTTTTACCTTAGCTAAAAGGTAATTGATTCCACACCTCAGCCAGTTGGGGGGGGGGTTGTCACCAAGACAGTTGGGAGGGATGGATGGATGGATGCCTTGCGGTCACAGGGGTCTGGCCAGTTGGGGGCACTGCATTCACAGGGTGTTTGGCATTTACAGTTGTGGTCAAAAGTTTACATACACTAGTGAAGATCATGTATGCCATGGCAATATAGGGTTTTCAATAAACTCTACAACTCTTATTTTTCTGTGATGGAATGATAAGGAGCACATATTTCTTTGTCACAGAAAACATTCATGAAAAATGGTCCTTTTACGAATTTATTATGGGTCTTTTGAAAATGTGTCAAAATCTTCTGGGTCAAAAATATACATACAGCACCTTGAATTACCAATTTGGTGATGTAGAAAAAGTTGTTTCAATCCAATTTGCTTTTTGGCATGGCCTCCTAACTTCTTACGAGTGATTATGATTGACTCCAGCTGGTGACTTCTTTCAGTCCATGTAAATAGGGCTTGTTTGACACATTCACTAGACTCAGCCAGAAATACTACAATGGGAAAGTCTAAGGAGCTCAGCACGGATCTGAAAAAGCGCATCATTGACTTGAACAAGTCAGGAAAGTCCCTTGGAGCCATTTCAAAGCAGTTGCAGGTCCCAAGATCAACTGTGCAAACAATTGTTTGTAAGTATAAAGTGCATGGCACAGTTGTATCATTGCCACGATCAGGAAGAAAACGCAAGCTATCACTTGCTGCTGAGAGAAAATTGGTCAGGTTGGTCAAGAGTCAACCAAGAACCACCAAAAAGCAAGTCTGCAATGAGTTGGAGGCTGCTGGAACACATGTGTCAGTGTCCACAGTCAAGCGTGTTCTACATCGCCATGGGCTGAGAGGCTGCCGTGCAAGAAGGAAGCCATTACTCCAGAAGCGGCACCTTACGGCTCGACTGAAGTTTGCTGCTGATCACATGGACAAAGACAAGGCCTTCTGGAGGAAAGTTCTGTGGTCAGACGAAACTAAAATTGAGCTTTTTGGCCACAATGACCAGAAATATGTTTGGAGGAGAAAAGGTGAGGCCTTTCACCCCAAGAACACCATACCTACCGTCAAACATGGTGGTGGTAGTATTATGCTGTGGGCCTGTTTTGCTGGCAGTGGAACTGGTGCTTTACAGAAAGTAAATGGAATAATGAAGAAGGAAGACTACCTCCAAATTCTGCAGGAAAACCTAAAATCATCAGCCAGAAAGTTGGGTCTTGGACGTAGTTGGGTGTTCCAACAGGACAATGACCCCAAACATACATCAAAAGTGGTGAAGGAATGGCTAAATCAAGCTAGAATTAAGGTCTTAGAGTGGCCTTCCCAAAGTCCTGACTTAAACCCCATAGAGAATATGTGGACTGTGCTGAAGAGACAAGTCCGACTCAGAAAACCAACAAATTTAGTTGAACTGCACCGATTCTGTCAGGAGGAGTGGTCAAAGATTCAACCAGAAGCTTGCCAGAAGCTTGTGGATGTCTACCGAAAGCGCCTAATTGAGGTGAAAATGGCCAAGGGACATTTAACCAAATATTAACATTGCTGTATGTATATTTTTGACCCAGCAGATTTTGTCACATTTTCAAAAGACCCATAATAAATTCATAAAAGAAAAAATTTTCATGAATGTTTTTTGTGACAAAGAAATATGTGCTCCTTATCATTCCATCACAGAAAAATAAGAGTTGTAGAGTTTATTGAAAACCCTATATTGCCATGGCATACATGATCTTCACTAGTGTATGTAAACTTTTGACCACAACTGTAGCACTGTACCTTGTGCTGGATTTGACCTGAGTTGCCAAGGTGTCAACCATGTGTGCTACCCCTACACTCACCCTGGTGTACAACCTACTCATTGCTAAAGAGCTGATAGCTTAAGTTAAATGAATTGGTTTCAGTGAGATTTGAACAAAGGCTCCCAGGTTTCAACTTCAACATACATGTGTATACCCATTGAGCCACAGAGAAGTCTTCTATTTAAACAGACTAACTGTGATTTGACACATATATCGGTTAAATAACTCACCAATTGGTCTGAGCAAGACTTGAACCACAGCTGCCGAAATAGCTCTCAGACCTGATGGCACCCACACTTACCCACTGAGCCACAGAAGGTTACAGCAAACACTACTATGAAATCCGAAACACCACAAGGGCCACAACATTAAATTAAACGTTCTGAGAATACATCACTTATGTGAAGTGTAACGGTTGTAAAGAAACAAACAATAATAGTGTTACACCAGTTTCGAACCCATGCATTCCCAGAAACACCTCAATTTACATGTTCCACGTGCTTAATCACTCAACCACCAAGACCAGGGATATCAAGGAAATTATGAAAAGCTAATGAGACTATCAGTCTGACTGACTCCTGCTCCAGCACTAAATGATTGGCTTGTAAATTTCCTATTCAATCAATTTTACGACGACGCCATTCCACAGGGAGAGTGCAGAAACGAGCTGCTCGTGTCATCTAGCACTTCTTGAACGGCCTGTTTGTTGAGGACTGCTGATCTCAATGTTGAAACCAAATGAATGTTGACAAGCTCTGTCTTTGGCTTCCTGTCATGGTTGCCTTGGACTTTGAAGCGAAGCTGTGCACTGCGCCTTTCACCAGCGCTCCATCAGCCTCTGCATTTTTGAACACCTCATTTCTTCTTGTTTCATGTCATGGGATTTCTACAGGGATTCCAATCGTGCCTCCCATGTCCATAACCACCCCCCCCCCCCCCCTCACTGTCTGCTCTGTGTATATACCCCCACCGCAATACACAGTCCATTTGTCTCTCGCTCCGTCAGCACCATCACCATTCACAATCACCCCCTCTCTTTAGTCCCTCTCTCTCTCAATCTTTCTCATCTCCTCGCTTGTTCTTCCCTTTATCCGAAGCTTCTCTTCTTCTCTGCCTGTCGAATCTTTATCAGCCCCAGTGACAAGAGAGCCAAGGTGCCGGGGGAGGAGAAGAGAAAGGACCGTGCAGATGGCTTTGTGTGCCTGTGTGTGTGTTGGCCTGCATACAGAGCGACCAGACAGGAAGGCTGCTCTGGTCTGAGCTACAGATGAGGCAGAGCAGCCCCATCACAGCCGCTCTGTCGGTGTTTCAGCACCACAAGTATGAACAGCTCATTCCCAGTTAGAATAAACTTACTAATAAGCTTTTCAAAATGCATTATTCTTGTTAGAAGAACACTGTTCTGTGAATTCTCACTAAGTAATTACAGATGACAAATTCATCGGGTCATTCATTCGTTTCCTGACTCATTCACTGTGCTGGGTGACTGAGTAGGCTGCTGTGAATGGAGTTGTGTTAATATGTTGGAGCGTATGCAGCAGACAGCAGCGTGTCATCCACGCCTCATCTCCTGGCCGGCCTCATTCCACTCAACCATTAAACCCTGCCCCCCCCCGGAGGAGGAGAGGGAGGTGCAATGCTTGCCTTTATGTCCGTTTAGAGCCTGTGTAAGACTATATGATTAGGTGCTGACAGTGTGTGTGTGTGTCTGTCTGTCATATAGTTCTAGGTGCCAAAGCCTTTCCATTATATCAAGCTGCGAGAGACAGAAAGAGGGAGAGGCACGGAAAGTGAGACTATCTGAAGTACTGAGTCAAAGAAACCAGATGTAGATGGCCACATGTTAAAAAGATTTACTAGGCTGAAGTTGTTGATAATGCAAGTCAAGTGAATGGAGACCGGAGGGGTAGGATATGGATTAGTGTTCCTACAATGGGATGATTATCATAGCTGCTATGATCCTCATTGCCACCATTCTGATCTGTATCACAGCATGTTTGTGTGTGCAGGAGACAATGGGAGCGCAGCAGGGGGTTCTGAGTCAAAGCAGCTCTCTGTACTGCTCCACTCCACACTGCCGCTCCTCATTCAGAGAGGGAAGGGGGGGGGGCTTTACACTCCCAGAACTGCAGACATCCACAGAACTCAATGACAAGCCAGTGTGGCTTTTGTGTGTTTGCACGCATCGTGTCTGCCTATTATCAAAGGGCCAGGGGACAGACTGCCAATGAGCTCAGGTGTGGAGGGACTTTTTTTCTTTGCTCTCCATCGCTCTGTTCATTTCTCTTGGACTCATCCACACCTTACGACCCTGTCCCTGTCCCCTTCCCAGGCACGTGTCTGATCCTGGGCTGCATGATCTACCCTGACGGCTGGGACTCTGACGAGGTGAAGCGGATGTGCGGGGAACAGACGGACAAGTACACCCTGGGGGCGTGTTCCGTACGCTGGGCTTACATCCTGGCCATCATGGGCATCATGGACGCTCTGATCCTCTCCTTCCTGGCCTTCGTACTGGGGAACCGTCAAGATGGCCTGATGGCAGACGATCTGCTGGGAGACAGTAAGGAGCGCACCTCATTCTGCCCTGGCTTTAGATCTGACACCTTCATCTGCCCCCTAAGAAACTCTGAGCACTAGTGTCTCCATGTTAACCTTCTTGAAACATAGTCAAGCTGAGCTTCAGCGAGCTGCGTTTTGTCAGAATGAAGGTTGAGTTTGGGAAGATTAACCATGGTAGGTAAAACACTCCTGTAAAATCCTGTTGGCAGTAACACTATAGCTTCTGTCCCTGGTGTTTTGGTGACACAGCTGCAAAACCTCTCTTCAAAGCACCAGCGATGAGGTGTATATCAAAGCTGCCTAGCAGACCTCTTTATCTCAACTTGAAATACCCCACAGAAACAGGGGAGGCAGGAAGTGCAAAATGTGTCTCTTTATACAGAAATTCTGAGCATAATTTCACACATACGAGTCAACAATTTGAATATATCCGCCGCGTTGTAACACAGCACCTGCTTGCTGTTATCACCGGTATTATCAGACGGCTGAAGAGCCGAACGAGAGACAGTAGATGTGAGGAAAACAAAGATGGATGAGCGTGTCTAAAAATCAACATCAAGATGATGAAGAGACGCGTGAAGAATAAGCGAGGGAACGGCAGAACGATGAGGGAATTCAGCAGGAGCCGGGGTTAATTGAAGCCCTGAGCCACTGGACAGAATCATGAATTACTAATGGTTGTTTACACAGCTTGCACTCAGCCTGCCTAAATGAATCACCCCCAGACTAAGAATTCCATTATCAAGCTATGTGTGTGAGAGAGAGAGGGGCGAGAGAGCTATGAAGACAAGGGTGGAGATATGCAGGATGGTGCTCAACTTCTGTTGAATCTCGTGTTTGGTATGCAAAAGTATTTTCAGATGATGAGCATCAATCATAAATTCAGACAAGGTTCTTTGATTACTTAACGTCAGTCCCCCCCCCCCCATTCATTAATGAGTCAGTCAACTGATTTACTTCGCAAATGATGAAATATCTGAGGCACGTAGATATGTTTTCTGCAATTTGCATTACCACACTGCCACCTTGTGGTAGTCACCTGAAATGCAGCCCCTACCCTGCTAACTGTACATCCCAATGTTGTATGCTTACACCTTGTCTCTCATCTCACAGAGAGTGGTAATGCCTAACACAGCAGTACACACAGGTAAGAGACCTTGATGTGCACATTTCTAAACATCTCATTTCACAGCTTCTAAAGTGATTCCATGAGTATATTAAACAGTTCTGTTGATCTCCACAGGTGTTGGAGCCTATGGGAGGACTTGATGTCATGTTCCACCTTAAACCCAGTCCCCCCCCCCCCCTGGAAGATGGAGAGCTCCGGGGGGGGGGGGGGGGGAGAAGAACATCAAAGAAAGATATAGGTCTCTTACCTCAAGAAGGAACTACTCACTCACTCATGTAGGCCAACATCCTTTCATCTCAGAACCTCTTCCTGTATATCCTGTGACGTCTGTGATTTTCAACTGTGCCAACAGCCAAAATGGTGTTTTATTAGTATTCCTTATCAGTCAGCTGTGAACAGTGCAGGAGATCCTCCCAAGCTACTGGTCAACACCTTTACTGGGATTATCAGACTGGACTCAACACAGCAGTGTGGGCTGTGAAGACGACACTGTCTGGCCTAGAGAGCCACACCATTAGCAGGTACATTCTAGAAGGAAAAAACTCCATGGCACACTGAACACTTAACAGGCTTAATGGAAGAAAACAAAATGTTCGCTGTTAATGAAAAAAAAAAAAAAAAAAGATTACAAGATTTTTGATTAATTCAATGAAAATAAACTAGGTCATTAATGAAGAAAAAAATACAGTAAAGAGGACAAGACAATATGTGAAATGTGTTAAATCTATACTGTATATATTCCGTGTCTTGAATGTATTTTGTCTTGACTTTGATCTTTACAGTTGATGCAGTATTTGAAAGCTAATGGTCTATTAGTGTGTGCCATACCACATTATCAGCCAGGACAGACGCAAAAAAGGGTTAAAAAACAAAACAAAAAGACCCAGATTGGTCATTGTCTGTTTGGACTGTTGCTTTTATCGTCTTATTTTGACAAAGGAGAGAATGTCGATGTATAGAATGTAGTTACTGTATGAGAAAGCTTATCTAGGACAGATTCAGTAATGCAGAATTCAGACAGATTTGTTACCATCTGTAATACAGGAGCGCATCCCAGCTCAGTTCCATGTCTGTGATCCTCCATGTACGAGGGCTTCTTGGCAGAAAATGATATCTGTGGATCCTGAAATTCACAAACTGAAATGATTACAAGTGTGCTTAACTTGGACATTTGATGAACCATAACAAGACTTAACAGCTGTTCCAACCTTTATAACAACTTTATAACGTCCTGTCAGCGTGTGTAAATATACCATGAATACACTTTAAAAAAAGATACATCATTAATTTGTCTTTAAACCTGGCTGTCGATTTCTTACTGTGAAACAATATATGAAACAAAATGTGTTCTATATAAAACAATACCACATCAGACAATTGGTGCCCAGTGTCAGTGAGATTGCAGCTTTGTTTGAAAGGCTCCAGATGACCTTTCACCTTACAGTGTCCATTTGTCACCAGCCTGACAGCAGCGACTGCCCCACGACCCACCGCTCTCTGCCCCCTTCCAAAAACCGACACACATGACACCACCAGTGGTATAAAACTGTCATTACAGTGATTTATTATATGAACCATGAAAATAGCCAACCAGTGCAGTGTCTGTGAGTCACTCCTCCACACAAACATACACAAATAATAAAAAAGACAAAGTTGAATAGTCCAGAGAGGAAAAAAAACAAAATAAAATAGTGCTACTGTCACAGAAACATTCAGCTTTGCCAAAAGAGCACTCGTATTTACAACCATATTCAAAAATGGGATGGGAGCGAAGTGTACAAGCATAGAAAAGAAAGAAGCAGATATTTACAGTCCTGTTTCTGGTGAAAGCTGGAGTAACCACCTATACATTAAATTACACTTTCTACAAATAACCATTGATATTCAAAAATAAACAGCTAGCCTACCTCCGGTGAGTCCCCTCTCTCTGACCACGTCAGAAGACTACAGCATCCTTCCACCCTGCCTTCGCTCTTTCAGAAAGTCACCGCACAGTCACTCGGAATCTGCCTTTCGCTTGCTTTCCTTCCCTCTCACACAGAAACAGACCCCACCAAACACACACACACACACTCTCCC
Source organism: Neosalanx taihuensis (assembly GCA_030340665.1). Taxonomy (NCBI): domain Eukaryota; kingdom Metazoa; phylum Chordata; class Actinopteri; order Osmeriformes; family Salangidae; genus Neosalanx; species Neosalanx taihuensis. The sequence goes on from CM059307.1 coordinate 2,277,765, forward strand.
ACCTTCCGTAGACACACACACACACTCACTCACTCACCTACTCACTCACCCACTCACTCACTGTTTCTCCCACCTTCCACAGACAGCTTCCATGTGAGGATGGCTGCAGCCTCCGGGGCCTGAAGAGCAGCCTCACTGCAGGGCTTGTCTGAATCTCTGCTGCGGTGCAGATATTTCTTGCACAGAGGAATAAAAAAAATAATAATTCTGTATTCAGGTTGTTGTTTTTTTCTCTATACAAAAAGCTTTCTTTTCGCTATAATGAGCCACTAGATAAAAACAAATAAATGGTGTAAAGCAAGACAATAGACAAGAGAAGAGAAAGGACTAACAAGGGGGGGGTGGGGGGTCAAGGTTGGAATGTCCATTGATACAGAAAGTGCGGGGTGATACAACAGGAATCCAAACAACACAGAGAGGACAGATTGTTCTATCAGGAAGGAGGTTTTAAAAAGCATAAACTAAGAACAGGAGGAGGGTCGTCCCTGGCAGAGGGACACTAGTGAGAGAGGGTGAAGAGCACCAGGGGAGATCGTCCATCTTCATTTTACAAAGTCTCTTTTTAAGGATTGTTGCAAGGTCCTTTTTTTTCTTTTCTTCTTCCTCTCAAATCGTCCATTTTCTTCCGAAAAAGTACCCTTTCATCCCAGGTCCTCCTGTTTTTCCATTGGCCATGTGTTCAGGTACATAGAAAATATATACAGCTTATGTTACACGCAAGTCTGTTAGAGCCCCTCTCAGAGTGAGTTCAAAGGGGCCGGCAGGTAGGCTTAGGCCTGCTCAGGGATGGTCAGTGCCACCCTGTCCCCAGGTACCCAGTGCTGTGGAAGGGGGCAGAGGAGGCAGGGGCCCCACGAGTCCCACTAGGCATCTGGGTGGCCGAGGGCTGTGCCTGGGCCGGCTGAGTCTGCTGGGGCGGAGGAGGGGGAGGTGGGGGCAGTCCCGTCTGCTGGTGGGGTGGGGGGTAGGTGGCAGAGGGCACGGAGGGGTTGGTGGAGGCGCCGGGGTGCAGCAAGGAGGGCTGGAAGCCCCCGAGGTTCTGAAAGTGGAGGGGGGCCTGTAAGGAGGTGGTGGCAGAGGGGGTGTGAGGCGGGGGAGGGGGCGGGGGAGGTGGAGGCCCCTGGGCCAGGGACAGGAGGGTGCTGCCACCAGGCTGCTGCTGCTGAGGCTGGGGGGTCTGGGCCTGGGGGGGAGGGGGCGGAGGGGGAGGGACCTGGGGGGCAGCGGCCAGCAGGAGCTGGTGCTGCTGGAGGGGAGGGGCCTGCAGGTTCACGTGCAGCAGGGAGGGGCCGGGCTGGGGGTGAGGAGGTGGAGGTGGAGGAGGAGGTGGGGCACCAGAGGTCTGGTAGTGCATGGTATGGGGATGAGTCTGGAGGAGAGGCTGGGAACCAGGGGGGAAGGGGGACGTAACAGCTGGCTTGAAGCCTGGAAAGGCCCCGGTGGCGGGAGTGGCTTGGCCAGGGAAGTAGGGTGCAGAGGCTGGAGGTGCTGGGGGAGGAGGGGGTGGTGGGGGAGGGGCACTCTGGGGGCTGTACTGGGAGAATGTGGCTGGGCCAGGCTGGGACTGAGGCTGGGGCTGAGGCTGGGAGGAGAGGAAGGCCCTCTGGCCGCGGAAGGGTGAGCCCTGGGCCTGGGTCTTAGGAGAGTGGAGGACCGAGGGGGAGGGGTAGTGGATGGGGGAGGATGGCAGAGGGGCAGCATGCAGCTTGGTAGGAGTCAGGGGGGTAGTGGGCTTGGAGCCTGCAGGCTTGGCAGGGTTCTGGGTGGGGGTCTGAGGCTGGCTGTCGCTGTCTTCCTCCTTGGCTGGCCGGCCGGCAGGCTGAGGGGGGGCGCTGGGGCCTGGGGAACACGGCTGGAGGGAGCACATGGAGATTAGGGGGGGGAAATCTCACAGTGTAGCTTCCATCTGCTCATCAGAAACACTAAGATTACACAGGGAGAACGTGTGTGAGTGTGTGTGTTTACCGTGTGTGTCGGGGTCTTCTGGGGGCTGGGAGATGGAGGATCGCTGGATGCTGCGGGGGCCTCGGCCCCCTCGTTGTCTGTGTCCGGGTCCTTGCGGTGGTCGCTGAGCAGCAGGGCGCGGTGGTAGCCTCGCTCTCTGGCCTGCTCCACCGAGGTGGACGACGTCCTGACAGGAAATGACACGTTAGTCCTTCCTGCACAGCGCATCTGAAGGCCAGTGAAAGGGTTAAAGGTCAGCCTGAGAGGGAGAACCTACCACTGTCCTTCTCCCTCCTCCTCCTTCTCCCCCGAGGCAGGGGCCGGGGGGTCCGGGTCCTCGCAGGCCTGGGGGGTGCTGGGGGCCGGGGTTAGGGCGGGAGGCTGCGGCTCGTGGGCGGTCTCCATGGCGACAGGGAACACGTCCACAGTGAGTGGCGCGACCATGGAGACGGGGGAGCCGCAGTCCGTCTTGGAGCCGCTCCGGCGTGCCTCCCGCTGGCGCTTCCTGTACTCCAGCAAAGACACCTGGGAAAAGATGACATCATCAGAGGTCAGGACCAGGCCTGCTTCACCGTGCTGCCCCCCCTCCCCCCCTCCCGGACACACAGCTCACCTTCTTCTTCTGGGGGGGGTTGTGAGCAGACCCACTCCCCTCCCCTGTGCTGTCTCCACTCAGCGAGCGGGAGAAGCCCAGCACGGCCCCCTCCTCTGAGCAGGGGTAGAACAGCTGGGCAGCCTCGCTGAAGGGAGCGGCCACAGCCACGGCCCCAGCCCCGGCTACGGGCGCGGCCCCAGCCTCCGGCCTGAAGGGCAGAATGGGCTCCAGGGTGTGGGAGGGGGTCAGGTCCCTCAGGTTGGAGTTGATGGGGGAGAAGGACAGGCCCCCCGGGGCGGGCGCAGGGCCTCTCTCAGGGCTCTTCATCCAGGGAGGATACGAGGAAGAGGCTGGGTCTGCGGAGGACGAGGCCTCGCTGCTGACCTCCACCCCTGGCCCAGGGTCAGCGGCCTCCTCCTCCCCCCCACAGTCCTGGACCTCCATGGCAGGGGTCTCGGGGCTCAGAGGGGCCGTGGGCACCTTGGTGTCCTGGGGAGGGGTGTCTGAACTGGGAGCCCTGGCGCAGGGAGAGGAGAGCAGCGAGGGGGGGCGCTCAGCCTGGAAGGAGGAGGAAAGGTCTTTAGATGAGGCCCAGATCTGGGTCTGGAGGTGTTCAGGTGAGGCCCTGGGCAGTGTGTGGAGGTGTTCAAGTGAGGCCCTGGTCAGTGTGTGGAGGTGTTCAGGTGAGGCCCTGGTCAGTGTGTGGAGGTGTTCAGGTGAGGCCCTGGGCAGTGTGTGGAGGTGTTCAAGTGAGGCCCTGGTCAGTGTGTGGAGGTGTTCAAGTGAGGCCCTGGTCAGTGTGTGGAGGTGTTGAGCTGAGGCCCTGGTCAGTGTGTGGAGGTGTTCAGCTGAGGCCCTGGTCAGTGTGTGGAGGTGTTGAGCTGAGGCCCTGGTCAGTGTGTGGAGGTGTTGAGCTGAGGCCCTGGTCAGTGTGTGGAGGTGTTCAGCTGAGGCCCTGGTCAGTGTGTGGAGGTGTTCAGCTGAGGCCCTGGTCAGTGTGTGGAGGTGTTGAGCTGAGGCCCTGGTCAGTGTGTGGAGGTGTTGAGCTGAGGCCCTGGTCAGTGTGTGGAGGTGTTCAGCTGAGGCCCTGGTCAGTGTGTGGAGGTGTTCAGCTGAGGCCCTGGTCAGTGTGTGGAGGTGTTCAGGTGTCCCCCCACAGTGACAGGCTCTGCTCACCTCATGAGTGCTGGCCCTGCGGCTGCCCTCTGGAGAGCTGTCCAGTGATGACTCACTCTGCAGGCACAGGGACGAGCACAGGTCAATACAACACCCCATTCACTGCTGTGAATCACTGTGTGTGTGTGTGTGTGTGTGTGTGTGTGTGTGTGTGTGTGTGGGGGTCTTACCTCCTGAGGGGCGCTGAATGTGTGTGTTGGGGTGCTGGGTAGAGCCTCCGTGTTAGGCTCCTCCACGCGGGGGCGGGGCGGGGTAGCCAGCAAGAGGGGCGTTCCCGGCGTCTCTGATAGGTCAGCCCTGGTGGGCGTGGCGCAGGGAGAGCCGTAGGGGGTGGAGCTCTCTGACATGCAGGCGTCCAGAGGACAAAGACGACGCTTCTTCAGGGGGGTGGGCAACTCTGAAACACACACACACCATGGGGGGGTTAGATGGAGACACACACACACAGAGAGAGAGAGAGAGAGAGAGAGAGAGAGAGAGAGAGAGAGAGAGAGAGAGAGAGAGAGAGAGAGAGAGAGAGAGAGAGAGAGAGAGAGAGAGAGAGAGAGAGAGAGAGAGAGAGAGAGAGAGAGAGAGAGAGAGAGAGAGAGAGAGAGAGAGAGAGAGAGATATCCAGTCATCCCGCTGGCCGCTCCACCCACCTGGCAGAGAGCAGCCGTTGTAGGGTAGGGGGCTGTCAGAGTCTCCGTTGATGGGGGGGCTGAGGGGGCCGTCTGGGGGCAGGAGGAGGACGGGGCGGCTGCTGGCGGGGCTGGTGGAGCCCTCTTCTTCCAGAGCTTGCTTTAACCAGCGCTGTGGAGGAGAGGACAGGCCGGTCAGCACCACATACCTGCTAGCAACCACACCTAAACAAGGCCTCTACCAAGCTTCCAGGGCTGGCCTGCGTACCTTCTTGCAGGAGCCCGAGGTGGGGGGCGTCTCCGGCAGCTCCCTGGAGCGCCGGCGCCCGGTGGGCACGCCCGGGGTGGTGGGGCTGCGGTTAACCAGGAAGGGCGAGGAGAAGCGGACGTAGTGTTTGGGCGTGCTGTAGACGTGCGGGCTGCAGGTCATCCCCGGGAGGGCGTTCAGCTGGGTGGCCAGCACCTCCGGGTCGCTGCTGATCCTCAGGGGCCGCTCAGGGACGGGCTCGGGGGTCCGCACAGAGCGCTCCGGCTTGTCTCCCACCCACTCATTCACAAAGTGCTGCTGTGCGGACAGAGAGGAGGGCTTTAAGGAAGGAGGAAAGAGAAGCGATCAATAAAGTGACTCTGTGAGGTGCTGAGTGAACAAGATTAGTGTTGCATACGTGTCTTAGAGGAAGAGGGCTCTACCTTTTTAGTTTTGAAGTTCTTCTGCCCGGGGCGGGTTCTGTCCGGGGCGGGGGAGCAGCTGTGGGGGGGGCTGGCGTCAGGAGGGTGAGACATCAAGGTCTCCGGCTCAGGGGCGCAGGGGGGCTCGCTCTCGGGGGCCCCTTCGTTGGCCAGGGGCTCCAGACACTCCCCCGGGGAGCCGGGAGGCCCCAGGTCGGAGCAGGTGCTGATGGTGCGGGCTCGGCGTCGCTGCTGGCCGATGTGCGTGCGGTTCCTGGTGAAGCTCTTTCTCTGGCGAGAACCTTTGACCTTAGCTGGCTTCAGGCCTGGCTCCTCCTTCACCTCCAGCAAGGGCTGGAGGACAGAACACGAGGTCAGGAACACAAACCTTAACCCCTGACAAAGCTCCCTGACAGTGTCCTGCTGTGGGTGTGCGTGCTCACCTGCATGGGGGCAGGAGACTCGGCCTCGGGGGTGGCCGGAGGCTCCTCCTTGATGTCGCTGCGTCCGAGCACGTCCGACTTGGTGCCGATTCTTTCCAGCGCCTGCTCTCTACGCTTCTCTCTCTTCTCCATGCGGGCAAAAGCCTGCAGGATGGCCTCCATCTTCCTCTCCTCCCGCGTCTGAAGGAGAGAGGGGGAAAGAAGGAGAGAGGGAAGGAGAGAGGGGCGGGTGGAAGCGTTAGACTGTGTTGAGCTTCCTGCTCTTCTGGGTACACAGGCAGGGCACAGCCTGGCACACACACTGCACACACACACACTGCACACATAGCACCGGCAACAGGCAGTGTAGCTGGCAGAGAGAACAGCAGGGCAGCAGAGACGGGGCCAGGGGACGCTCAGTGGGGAAAGGGGTGAGTAAACATCAAACAAATCAGAAAAAGTCACAGGAACAGTTAAGCCCTTTACCAGCCTGTCTGGGGAGGGGGTGGGGGGGTGTAGAGTGTGTGAGTGTGTGCATCAGGCACGGTCATGGTACTTTCGATTTATTTTCCCCCTCTCCTGTCTGCCACAAACCAAACGTTGCACCGGCACTAACACCAACACAGCCCCCTAGATCTGTTTCAGCCCTGGTCAGTCATTTGAGGGTGTCTGTGTGTGTTGGGGGGGGGGGGGGGGGTGGTGGCTTACAGAGAATGCAGGTCAGTTAGTCTGTAAGTCAGTTGGACCCCCCCCCCCCTTTCTGGTTGTGGGTGGGCGGGGCAGGCAGGCAGGAGGTGGGTGGGGGGGGTCGGGGACAGAGGTGTGTGGGGCGGGGGCAGTGGGTCAAGATTACCTCCTTGTTTCTGGAGCCCATCCAGCTGGAGGTCCCTCCGCCGGGCAGAAGGGACTCCTCTGCTGGGCTGGCCTGGATGGTTTACAGAGAGACAGCCTGGTTTAGAAGACAAGAGGGCCCCCCCGGCACACACACACACAGGCTGATGGGCATCCCTGGGGGGGCTGCAGGTGGGACAGGCCTGTGTGTGACTGACTACTGGGGGAGGGGCAGGAAGGCTAGGCTAGATGGGGGCTCGTATTAGTTCAGCTACGGATCGAGACTAAACAGCTGAAATCCTGGACATCTAACAGTTCATATGTATGAAACCTCTATCCCTTTCTTCCATACTTCATCATCGCAAAACACAGCAACAACGGTCCACTGCAGAAACGGCTAACAAACCCAACCACCATCCAATCCTGCAACGGGGAGACCCAGGCCCTGTGCGATGCACCCTCAGAGCTTCAAGCATCAGCCCCTGCTGTGGCCTCGCACCCTGGGCCAGCCCAGACCTCCACATGAGTGGACAACACACCACGCCTGACAGACCGCTCGTGAATTACAAGCCCCCAGGACGGTGCATGGTTAGGCTTCAGAACACCAGATAAGACTGTGAGTACTGGAGGGCTCTGTTGTGGGAGGGTGGAGATGAGGGGGGGGGGGGGGGTATATATATAGTCAACACAGCATGGAGCAGCCTCCCTCCTCCCTGGCCAGTTAGCATCCCAGCCAGTCCGGCCAGCAGCATGAGTCAGCACTTTCCACCTCAGGCTCTCCGTGGGGGATGAGCACTGACAAGAGGGTCCTTTCCAGAGAGAGGGCGTGGGAGTGTGCGTGCGTGCGTGCAAAGGTGGCGGGGTCAGTGTTTTTAGAACCAGGACCCTGGCGGCAGGGAACAGGTGAGAACACTAATTGGCCATGTCAAATGTGTGAAGCCAAACTGGATGTGAAAGTTCCCTCTCATCAGAGGCCATGTGTTCCAGGGCTGAGGGTAACAAAAATGAAAGGGAATCAATGAGGAAAAACAACCCATGAGTGATGTCAGCACAAGCAGGGAGGGGGGCTGGGGGGGAACGTCAGAAGAGCGAGCAGCCTCCCAGAGAGAGGGCGGGCGGGCGACAGCAGCGAGGTACAGAGGAAGGCGCAGCTACACAGCAACAGGAGCAGTCGACAGCAGCGCTAGCAGGGCAGGATGGGAGGGGGAAGGAGGGAGCCACAGGGGACGTTTGTGAGGGAGAGACACTAGGAGAGGGAGGACAGAAAGGTCCAACCCAACCCCCAACACACCCACCACCACCACCACCACACAATAATGAGGGGCCCGCACCCACATCAGCAGGGGCCCAGTGGTGGCGTTGTGTCCCCCACGCCCCCCTCCCCCAGCCCCAGATGTTGAGGGGGAGGCCGCAGCACAGTGGCACCGCAGCCCGGCGCACTTACCATCTTCTTCCTCCTCTCTGCAATCTGCTCCTCTGACTCCATCTCTACTTCATTGCTAACGGAGGTTTTGTCTTCTAGATCCTCAATAAACTCAGGATCCTGTGAGAGGGGGGGAAGAGGGGAGGGGGGGCGCTTTATCATGGCTCTGCTGTCAGTCTGGTTACAGACTAGGAGGTAGTTGGGTAAGTGGAGGTGGGCGGGGCACTAGTGAGGTAGAGGTGGGCTGTGGCTGAACTGTGAGAGAACCTTGTGGTGACCTTGAGAAGAGGGACTCTGACAGGATAATGACTCCATGAAACTTAGGACAGGTCAGAACCCGCCCACCATTGCTGTTTGTTCACTACCAGCCTCTGTGACCCGGTATACGGGTGTTCCCCCGGTAACAGTATGTGCGTCACCACCCTAACTTATCTCCATTGTCTGGTGGCAGTTAAACTACTCCTTCCTCATGCTAGCTGAGACGCCCTTCCCCATATCTCCATGGATACTCCAGCACCATGGATACTGCTCTCCCTACCAACACAACCTGGTCATCGCACATCCAAACTCCCTGAAGAAGCACGGCCTCGCCAAATCTGATCTGCACTCAACACCAGGTCTAGTCTGCTGTAGTGAGCTCCACACTGCTGCTGCTCTGTCTACCAGGGCCGCCAAAAGCACGTCCCTGAACTGGGAGGCCAACTGCAGGAGGACTCAGCAGAGAGAGGGTGTCGATCTGGAATAATGGAGGTGGGAGTGGATGTGGGGGGGAGGGGTGGCTAGCCAGGGAGGGGAGGGACTGAGATGACAACATACAGTTCATAGAAGGATACATGTGTCTGACTATAGATTTGACATGCAGTCATACTAAGACACATGCATGGACACTGATGGTGAGAGCTGAGGGGGACAGCAAGCAAATGATAACAGCAGACTATGTATTATAAGGTGAGTAAGGACCATGGTGTTACTAGGACTGAAGAGATTGACAGGTGAGAGGGGGATGAGTCAGAGAGAGAGAGAGAGAGAGAGAGAGAGAGAGAGAGAGAGAGAGAGAGAGAGAGATAGACCCACCTGGTTGTTTGAGATGGACAGGCGGAGGGGAGACAGTTTCCTCTGCTTGTCCATCAAGCCTCGGCCCTTCCCCTCACAGTCGAGACCCAGGTTCTGATTCTGGCCCCCGTCCTCCCCCCGGGGGGGCTCCTTGTCCTTGCGGCCCCGGCGTCGGGTGCCGGCCCCCAGGTTCTCGGTGGGCTCCAGGTTGTGTTTGAGCACCGGACACTCCTGGTTCCCCTTCAGACAGGCACAGTCCACCTTGTATTTACTGGGGAGAGGGAGAGATGAAAGAAGACATGAGGCAGCGTGAGAGAGGCTTCTGATGGGCTGGAGGGGTGGAGGGCTGTGTGGTTCCACTGTACTCACCAGCTGCCATAGTCGTAGTCGAAGCCTATGGTGATCTCACTGCCCTTGGTGATGGGCCTCAGGGAGTAGATGTACAAATGCAGCATGCCGTCCTCTATGACGTGACGCACCTGACAGAGACAAAGGAGAGGTTTCAGAGTGTTGAAGTCAGCGGCCGCAGGGTGAGGGGTGGGCCAGAGCTCTGATTGGCTGCTCACCTCGGAGTTGGGTGTGCAGGAGCGGCGGATGAAGCGGGCCTCGTTGCCGAAGCTCCGAGCGTCCACACACATCTCCAGCCCGTCAAACTTGGAGTAGAACAGCACGAAGGGGTACGGCCTGTCAGCAACACAGAGACAGACCAGAGTCACACACAGGGCCCAGCACTAACACACACACACACACACACACACCAGGCTGGGGAACATGAATCCATGCTGCCCCAGGGCTGCAGGCCAGGGTCGTGACCTCACCTCTTGAAGAAGTAGCCGTTAGCCTCAAACTGCTGCCTCAGCATGAACTTGCCCCTGTACTCGATGATGAGTGAGTCTGGAGCCAGGTCCCTCACTGCCTTCAGGATCTTCTTATTCTTCTGAATCTGACTCTGAGTGAGCGCGCGCACGCACACACACGGGGGGGGGGACACGACAGCGTGAGGACATGCTGGGGTAGAAACCTCCAGTGCAACAAAAATGTGTGGTTATGAGAATGTAATGAGTGTGTGTGTGTGTTACCTCCACAGGTGGTTTGAAAGTGGCAGGGTTGGTGTTGTAGGCCAGGGTCTTGCCGTCTCCAGCCTCTTTGACTCGCAGCAGGATCTGCACATCCTCGCTGTACTGGTTACTGCTGGCTTCCTCGTAGCGATCCATCCACGACTTGATCTTGCTCTCCCACAGGGACGGGTGCTCCGAGGGCTCCAGGTCTGGGGCCGAGCCCTGGGGAGAGGAGGGGGAGAGGGGGTCAGGCTGCAGGTCCTAACCTCGGGGTAAGCAGGAAGTCAGCAGATGTGGCCGTGTTAATAAAGGTACCTTTACTCTGGAGGACTTTCTGGAGCCTTCACGGAATGCCTGAGAACACAAAGAATAAAGCCATGAGAAGAGGAGAGCCGAGATGAGGGCTGACAACCAGCAGGAGCATCTACCTCCTAAGGAGCAGAAGAGCAGGGGAGGGGGAGCAGCACATCACCTTCTTAGCTCTGGCCGCAGCAGCAGCGGGCTCCTTGTCGCCGCTCCGCTTGCGTTTCTTGTCGGCCTGCTTGCTGGTCAGGCGTCCGGTGGTCAGGGTGATGGTGTTGGGGGTGTGCTGGAAGGCAGAGTAAAGCTCCAGAGGAACCTCATCCCCGCTCTCTGTGGCGCTGGTGTCCCCGTCTGCACAAACACACAGACCTTCATCATAATAGAGGCACATGACAAGAGTCAATCTCCACACTTCAATCTTCACAACAGCAAACCACTCAAAAAAAGAATCACAACAGTCCAAGGAAATGTGGCATAGTGATCTGTAATGCAATAACTTAACAGCACGTTATAATCCCATGCGAATAGAAGCTATTGTCTGTGGCTGTCATGGTTCCTGGTTCTATTTAAGGAGCACTGCTGCAGTTCAGAGCCTGGCCAGCAGGTGTCAGTGTGGCTGCAGTTCAGAGCCTGGCCAGCAGGTGTCAGTGTGGCTGCAGTTCAGAGCCTGGCCAGCAGGTGTCAGTGTGGCTGCAGTTCAGAGCCTGGCCAGCAGGGTCTGGCCTGTACTGTGGCCTGTGTGCCAGGGTCTAGGCAGCCTGTGGTCAGGCCTGCAGGGGGCGAAGGCAGCAGACTGACACTGCCTCTCTACATCCTGCTGTCTGAAAGACTGCAGCACAGGGAGGACACTGGAGACAGCACCTGGATGGGACTCCCCCCCCCCTCTCCCCCCACACTCACCAGACATGTTCTCTCTCTTCCTGGTCTGCAGCAGGATGGCTCTCTCTCGGTCCAGGTTGCGTGGCTGACAGCGCTCACACAGGTAGGTCTCAGGAATGTGGAGCCTGTCGATGGCCATGCAGTCTATGTGCTGCCACACACTGAAACACACACAGGACACAGGGCTCACACACACAGCACACACACACACAGCCATGAGACCGCAACAGCACAGAGGGACTGAAGAGGATCCCGCCCCCGCTGGTCTCTCCTACCTGCATTTGTCGCAGCAGATCATGTAGCCGTCGTCGTGGGTGAAGCCGCAGATGCAGCGGGTGATGTCGGCCCCGTAGCTGCCGTCCTCCGACGTACTGAGTGTGGTGCCCCTGGAGGCCTCGTCCTGACCCCCCGGAACAAACAGCCCCTCTCCCGGCCGGATCAGCATGGAGGGGGGCGGGGAGGCTGGGGGGGTGGGTGGGGGACGAGCCCCATAGTTGTGGTCCTGTGGTGAGGAAGAGGGAGGAGCTTAGAGAAGGGGGAGGGTGTTGAGCTCTCAGGTAGGGTTCATGCATGTGTTGTTTCACTGACACTTTTTGGGCCGATGGGGTGGGGGGGGGATTAAAACCTGAAATCTCTTCCTCTGCAGGTGAATCTATTGAGCAGTACCCACCCCAAACACTACAACTTTCAGACATCTGTTTTATTATAGATTCCTTTTATTTTTTAACCAGACTGAGATCACTTTTATGTTAACCTGAAAAGCTGCTTGGCACCCACAGCCTCCTCACCACCTCAGGTGAGCGCTCTAGATTAGCTGGGCTACCTTTATGATTAACCAGGAGGCAGAAGTCAGGTATGTAGGTCGGGTAGAGAGGGAGGGGCGGAAAAGGGGGGGGGGGTCAGCAGCTTGTACTCACGGCGTAAGGCAGGCCTATGTAACTGTGGGAGTGGTGAGAGCTACTGCTGTAGATCTGGTGCGGGTAGCTGGACTTCTCCACTACCACAGGACTGGCCTCCACCGATTCAGGTCTGCTGGACACATGGAGAGAGAGCAGGGGTTAGCAGGAGAGACTGGAAACAGAGGCGGTCCAGGGTGTGGAGCAGGAAGGGAGGCTGGTGGGTGTCAGGGTGTTAGAGGAGCCATACTGGAGAGGGACCAGCACAGCGAGCCGTGCTCAGACTGGTCACCTTGGCTAACCTGCACAGGGCTGGTAGCCAGGCAAAGAACAGAAGCCCTCCTAATCTCACTGGAAGAAAAGACAGTTGAAAAGGCCCCTATCTGGAGAAGACACACACACACCCTTTCTGCTTGCAACGCAACCTCAACAACGCTCTAAATGGTGACAATAACAAACAGAGCATTAAGTTCTCAGAGCTTATTTATATCACCAAACCGGTAAATCCACTTTCCCCTGATGACAGGGCAGGAGCAGACCAGAACAAGCCTGTTTGACTGTGAAGCGGCCCAACCTCAGAGGAGCATGACTGGCCTGTTCTGCTGTCTCCAGGAAGGGCTGGCTGGAGTCAAACAAAAGGGGAAGTGCTACTGGGGCAAACAGGCCAGAAACTAAAGAGTGGAGAGTGCTGATATTGGAGAGAGAGGCTGGGATGTTAGGCTCATACAGCAGGGAGGGCGACACACCTTCAGGAAGTCCCCCCGGCCCAGACGGTCGCAGGATAAAAAGGTGAGAGCCTTCAGCGGACACAATCACAACGCATGCATGCAGCACACTGCAGGTCAGTCAGGTGGAAATAACATGGAATTCTTCCATAGTCCAGACAATTGCTTCAAGGTCAGAGAGAGACAGAGAGAGCGAGGGGAGAGAGAGAGAGAGAGAGAGAGAGAGAGAGAGAGAGCCCCTGGGGTCTCTGGGGCTGGCTGACTGGCAGTGCTCAGGTTCCAAGTCTGGAGCCTGGGAACGAGCTGAGACTCTCGTCAGGAGGCCAGCGGCTCTGCTGAGGATCACAACACCCAGCGGAGAACCACAAGAGAACGTCTCAGTACATCAAACTCCACAGCATAACAAGTGAGGAGTATCTCTGTGCCATTCACACGCTGCAGGGATCCTATAGGAAAAGCTGAGCAGGGTTTCTGATAGCAGAGCAGCTACATTACTCTGGACTGACAGGAAGTGACATCAAATAACTTCCCTCCAGATCCCTCCCAGTACAAACAGGACCAGGGCATGTCATCTACGTGGCACACTGGCCAAGTACTAAGACTAGCACAGAAACAGGAACCAAAACTAATGGATATACCACGTGTGTGTGTGTGTGTGTGCGCTAGATACAAATCACACTCTTAAGCAGAACTCCCCTCCCTTTCTCCCCTTCACTCCCTCCCAAACTCTTGACCCAGACTCAAAGCAGTTACAGTACCTGAACTTGTGCTCGCTCTCCCTCGCTCTCCCTGTCTCGCCCTCGTGCCAGTGAGTCTGTGTGCAACACTTCCTGTATGTATTGGCGGTCGAGTGTCAAACTGAAAATGTGAGCGCACACCAAAGGCTTGGGGGCGGGCCTGGGGGGAAGGTGTGTGTGTGTGTGTGCATGCGTGGGTGTGTGCATTACATACAGGAGAACACACCCACAGCAGCGCTTCAAGACAAGGAACACAACCCAGTTCCAAAGGACATGAGAGTTGTGACTAGATAAGGGACATAATATGTTCTTTGATGAGTAACTAAGGTAAAGGCATGTGTCCTAATCGGGGGTTTTGGAGTGGATATACAGCATTCACACATGAAGATCCCCCCATATCTGTTCATCATGAACTGGTAATTAAGACAAGAGAATAATCCTAGGATTATCTCACACACACTCACACACTTGAAGGGGCTGCCTCATTCATAGTTCTGCTCTGAGGCTCTGCTCCAAGCGTGGAGGCAGACAGCAGTTGTGGGTGTTCTGGTGAATCTCAGACACACACATGTGGACACACTCCAGCTCTGTGACAAAGATGGGAAATCTGAAGTGAATGTTTCAATTAGACTGCCAGTAAGGCTGGTGCTAATCATAGCTCTTAGATCATGAGAGCCTAGAATGGACAAGGACTCATTCACACAGACAGTGGTACACCTACAAAGAGAGGAGAGAGAAAGATGTGACTGAAGAATCTGTGAATGATGGAGAGAACAGAGGAGGGAAGGATGAAGGAGAAAGAGAGAGAGAGGAAGCAAAGCTGCACGGCCAAAGGCAGCACCTTCACTCCAAAAGCGCTCCTACTCAGTGCCATGGCAACGCTCGGTGTTCACTATCAGACACACGCTCCCAAACACACACTGAGCTCTGAGAGCGTGTGTGTATGGTAAGAGGCACAACCCTCCTGCTGGCACTGCGCATGTCTGCAGCCTGTCACAGCACTGCAGGCTTCATGGGGAAATGATGGGGACATGGTCCTGGTGAGCAGCTACTTTATACAGCTAGCTCATCTGTGGAAAACACCAAGAGCAGGTACCGTACGGAGTGTGTGTGTGTGTGTGTGTGGGGGGGGGGGGGGGGGGGGGGGGCAGCCTGCTCCCTCCTCTCTGTGTTCTATATTGGACCTGAACAGGAGCAGCTGGAGACCCATTTCTAGAGTGGTAACTTATTTTGACTAAATTTGCACCAGGAAGGCATTGGTGGGGAGAGGAGAAGGAAGAAACTAGGTGAAAGAAACGAGAGCGCGAGAGAGAGAGAGAGAGAGAGAGAGAGAGAGAGAGAGAGAGAGAGGGGGGGCTTAACCCCACCCCATGAGCAGAAGGGCTCAAGGCTGAGACGCAGACCCCCAAAAGCTGGCTGAAAGGAGGGGGGAGGTGAAGAGGGGGGGGCATCAGGGCAATTTAAGACGCCTTAGCTGTGTGAGGGCCACCTGTCACTCAGCCTCGGTGGCCGAGGCAACGGCCCCTGCGCAGTGCGGATGGGAGGGACGTGGGGTTAGGGTGCCATGGCAACACAAGCCTCGGCTGCAGTTGCTCTGAGGCAGAGGATGACGCGCTCCTGCTTAAAGAGACAGCAGCCCTGCTGTGGGAGGACGCTCCCCCGGCCCCCCACACCAGTCTCTCAGCCTGGCCAGCGTCCTTGAGGCGGAGGCCGCAGCCTCACACACACACACACACAGAGCTGAGGACGGCTCTGCTGTGTCCAGCCTCTCCTGACAGACTGCTCTCAAAGCTGAACAGCTCTCACCTCCAGCTGCAGCAGCTAAGCACCAGACTACATCAGGACTTCCTCAGGTTAGCTGTCCTGGATAGGGAGCGTGCGACTGAGAAGGCCCGGAAGAAGCAACACACACACACACAGCAACACACGGCACTTTGATCTGAGACGGCTGGCACCCTACTTCACATCGACCCCAATGTGCTTCCACAATAACGGTTATCAGGTTTAAGTGAAGAGGATCAATGCCGCTGAGAACCAGGAAGAGAGAGGTGATCCTATGAAGAGAGGACATGTGGTGAAAGAACCCAGGATCATGACAGGACTGACTCAGAACGAAAAGAAGACAGGAAAGTGGGGGTTAGAGCTGGTCTGGAGAGAGAAAGTGAGAGGAGGGAGGGAGGGTACTCACTCTGAGCCTGCAGCCATGTCCAGGTACGAGGTGTCTGCTGTGTCCACCCCTACTGGGATGACTAAGCTCATGACCTTCTCTGCTGATCACTTCTTGTCCTACTGAGTCCAGAGCATGGGAGTCCAAAACACTGAGGCATGCCAGCCACAGCACTCATGGCAGACATCTAGGTGCATCCACAAGGCCTGGAGACAGAGACAGAGGAAAGGAGAGAGACAGAGGGAGGGAGAGAGACATAGGGAGGGAGAGAGACAGAGGGAGGGAGAGAGACAGAGGGAGGGAGAGAGACAGACAGGGAGAGAGAGGCAGACAGAGAGACAGAGGGGGAGAGAGACAGGGGGAGAGGGAGAGAGACAGACAGAGACAGAGGGAGAGAGAAAAACAGGACATCATAAAAAAAGTGTTAGAATCATATGATCACATAACTATGTGAGACTCGCCTCAGCAAACAGACAGTCACATAAACCTGACAGTAGAACAGTCAAACTGAAAATCGGGTATTTCCAGTTGACAGAACCATTCCTGAGCAGTGGAAGTGGCTGTGAGCAGCTATGAGCAGCAGCCACTGCAGGGATTCCCCAGTAAGACTCCTGTTAACCTCGTCTGGCTGAGACACTGACTAATGACAGGTGGAAGAGGAGATTGAAGAGAAATTGAAGCCTGGGTTTTGCAAAATGCGCAAATGCGACCTCTACATATGAGCCGCTGGTGAGCAGGGTGCTGCAGTGACAGTGACTGGACACAAGAGGGGGCAAGAGCACACATGGTCATCGACAGCCATGACTGGAGGCAGCACAGAGAAAACGCAACACAGAGGCCATTTTTCCCCCACCAAGGAGGGCTGTTCTATTGAATACACACACACACACACACATCTCTCTATTGCTCCATGTAAATGACACAAAGTGGCACTCACTCTCTCTCAAACACACACATACAGCAAAATCCTTTAGTGCTGTAATCAGAGCCACCAGGAGGCCCTGGCCAGGTCCTGCATGTCCCCCTCTCCATCTCTCCATCCCAGGCTGACCAGCAGCACTGCAGGGGGCCACATGCCCCCAAACAGGAAGACAGTGACTACATGAGGCCTGTTTAACACAAATGGATCTGAAGGGGGGTGAGGTGGGTCAACATGTCAATACAAACCCTGTATCCAGGCTAAATATGTCACAATAACTACCGCCCATACGCATGGTTTGTGACTAATGTATAAATACATGTGTATATCAGAGAGCAGCATGTGTGTGTGTGTGTTTGTGTGTGTGTGTGAGCCCCTGATACCCAGAGCTCTGCTGAGAAGAGGGATTAGGGGGAGGGACAGATGCCGAGACCAAATAGGCTGGAGGTCACACCTCCACCGCGTGTGCACTAGCGGCCAGACAAAGGCTCTTCCCCCAGCTTAGACCAGGGCCAGGGGCTGGGCCAGGGGCTGGGGCTGGACCTGGGCAGGGTGGAGACAGCAGGGCTAGGCCACAGCATGCTGGAAGCCAACATTAATTCCCACCTTCAGTCTGTGATACACAGTCACACATGGATGGGTCTGTGCATGCCTCTGCAATATACTACGGCTATCTGGCCTGAACATGAATTTCCTTTGATCTCTCCCTCTCTGTAGCAAACACAGGATTGGAGTGAGTGTGTGTGTGTGTGTGATGGCCAATGTGACCTGGAGGCTGGGCTGCTCCATGGAGTCTGGCCAGAGGCTCCCAGACATGACAGCTGTCAGCTCCAGGTCCAATTAATAGAGCGAGGACCCCCAGAGCAGAGTCCATCAGCCAAGGTCTTTCAGAGCTGCTGGTTCTATACAATCTGCTGACAAAATCTTTTCGGACAAAGAATCCAGGCAATTATTCAATAAGGCACCACAGACCATTTACAGTGCTTTTAAACTGCAAGGCCTGCATCACAACAGGGCTTTCATGGCTAGCAAACAATGGAATCTGTTTGTTAAACACTTTCTCCAAGCAACATGGCTGCCTTCCAAAACACTGAAAGGACATGAAACCCTTTCTGAAGCATCTGCGTATGTTTCCCTGCAATAAAACTGCTGTCTTCGGAAACAGCCTGTCTGTTGCTACATCTACTGTGATCGTCTTTCCCTCAGCCAGGGAATCCTGCTGTCAGGCCTCAGGAATGCACACACACACAGACACACACAATCTACACACGCATGCTCACAAGCAACAGCCCCCCCCCCCTCTCCTCACATCAAACAAGGCAGATAACACTCTTTCAGACCCTTACACAAATACTTTTACCAGGAAGATCCCAAAAACGACATCGCACACACGGAAACACACACACACGCTGTGCTGAAGCCTGACCACAGAGCGATTACATTAGTGCCAGACACGTTCAAGACTGACAAAGGGTGGGGGAAAGAAAAACAAGTACAGAGTACAGTACAGCATTCCTGACTAAATCTGAGCACTGTGACTGCCTCTGCTGCTCCGCCCACTTCCTTTAGCAGAGCTGTCTGTCTCACTACACAGGGGGGGGAGGGGAGGGGGGAAAGAAAAGGGGAAAAGGAGGGGGGGGGGGAAGAAAAAATAAAGGGAAAATGCTCCCCCCTCCCTTTCCTCTCTCTCGCTCTCTCCACCTCTCCCACCCCACCTCCCTCTCCCCCTCCCCTCCTGCGCCTAGTAGCCCCGCCCCACCAGCCAGATTTCGCTCCCTCCTCTCTGCACTTCCTAAATAAAGCGGGGATTGCAGAGGGGAAGGGGAGTGCCACAGACACGGCTCCAGATTACAAGGAGGCTGGGAGAGGCCATTTAAAGCCACCTTCAGCCCCATCCACCGCCGCTATGGAAACGGAAGGAGAGGGTGAGGGTGGGGAGCAGCAAAGGGGCGAGGGGAGGGGGAGCAGAAGAGGGGGAGAGAGCGAGGGCAAGAGAAAAGACGCAGCGCTAAAATGAATACAAATTGATAATGGGAGAAGAAAAGGCTGGTCACAGGGAGAGTTCAATACCCTGGTCTGGCCACTTTCTCCCTCAGCCTCCCTACTGTCCTCTGTGGAATTTCCTTCGTGATTCTGTATGCGTAGCGGCGAGCTGAACAAATGATCCATCTCTCTGTTTGGACACCTCCCCCTGCCCTGCTCCCAAACTCAGCATGGGTATTACAGCCCTGAGCGCAGCCACAGCCGTGCCTACAAGTCTGGGTGGCACAGGGGAGCACAAATGTGCCCATCGCCCCCCCCCCCCCCACCCCTCCCTTTCCTTCCGCTCCTTGGCGAGGACAGTCACGTCATTGTGTAGGGGGAAAAGCTCTCCTTTTAGGACAGACCCTCGCTGAACTCAGCAGGGAAAACCCACGCAGACACCCCGTCCAAACCCTTCTCCCCCTCTTTCTGTCAGCATGCGTCAGAGCTGGGGTTTAAGCTCTCGTTTCAGGAGGCTGTGTCGCTGGGTTTGATTCCCAACCGGGACTGACGGAGAGAGAGGGAGAGAGTGACAGAGAAGGATTCCAAGCCCTTCTGCGTGACTTCGCACCATCCGTGGGAGCTGAGTCACTCCAGCAGGCGCACGAGCAGGCACATGCAGGTGGCCAGGCAGGCAGAGAGGGGCTCCGTACACCCAGGGACACACGCAGGTGAGCGGAGGGCCCTGGGCTCTCCTCCCTTCACACAGCCTACGATGGCCTCCTTTAAAAACAACATGCCAGCCTGTGCCCAGAGCGGCATCCCTCCCTCTACCCCTGCTGGACCTGTGAAGGTGAAGCCGTATATCAATGCAGGGTGGCGAGGGGTTTGCAAAGAGCGTGTGAGCCAGGGAGAGTCGGGCAGGCGCAATAGGGACGTTACTATTGAAAACCAATGGCTCGACAGACTGTAAAGGTCCGCTCAAAGGGCTGGGAGGAGAGTGAGGTTTTGGCATGTCCGTCACATCCACGCCCCACAGAGCACCCTAACCAGCACCAGCAGACAATAATGGCCTGGGGCCAGCTCTACCAGCTGACAGAGGGGGGAGGGGGCTGTCCCTCCAGCCTGCCCTGTGCACAGGCCCTCTCTGGGGGAAGACTTTGGCCCTCAGAGCACACAACCCTCCAGCAGTGAAAACGGGGATCTTGGAATGAGGCTTGTTGCGGCTCAAGTCTCAGGTATAACAGCAGGAATTCAGAGGGCATTGTGACGGCAGTGGCTGGGGGCAGCCCTGCTCTGCTCTGACTAATGCATGCTCAACGGAACCCCCGAGAGGAGAACATGCATGCACACACAAGTGAGAAAACACACACTCACTGTGCTAGGACAGCGAGAGGGTCCACTTGACAGTCTTAAATTAGATAAGGATGACTGACCACAAGCAGAATGATGGATTCCCACCCAGAAAGGCTGTCTGCTTGCAAGTGACAGATCCCTGTGTCCAGGATGTAAAGTTCACTACATGTAGCAAACTATCCCCATGACAAAAGCGACACTCTGTAACTGTGTTTTAATGCATTTGTACACAACGAGTGAGTGAGTGTGTGCATATAGGTCTGTGTGTGGGTATACTGTAGTGTGTGTGTGTCTAAAGGGAAGGGGGAGGGGTCAGCCATCATGCACTGCAGGCCAAAAGAACAGTCAGAGACACTCAAGCCCCATTACAGCTCTGTTCCATGATCGATTTCACGCCTGGCTCGCACTGGAGTTACGTCACCACCGCCGCCATCCCCCTTCCTACAGTTTGCCAGACTCCCAGCCTGCCCTGCACGCCCCTCGCTACTGGGAGCACAACGCACAGCAACAGACAGGAAGTGGTGTCTGGGGGGGAGGGGGCCTGCAGCAGTGTCAGCCAGGGGCCACCTGTCAGAAAGGTAGCTCCCTCCAAACCCATGACAGGGGATCCATGACAGGCCTGGCTCACAGCAACACCTAGACCAGTCACCTGACGCCTGAGCTGCTGCTGCGGCTAGCGTCATGTGACCAGAGGGCCTCCGCTTCCTGGAGGGACCTCCACACAGACAGACCTCCACACAGGACAGGACAGGCCGCTACAACCTTATATAATCCTCATACAAACACTACTGCTAGATATATCCACAAATGATCCCGATAGGGAAGAAGGTGGGAGGAGACCTTTGCGGAGAGAGGAGGTAGGAATGAACGACCTAGAGGAACACAGGGACCAGCAATAGAATCTCAATAGTATCTTTGAATGGTGGCCCTGAGGTGAAGAGGAAGGCGTGTCATAGCAGCCGGCATCTCCACCCTCTGCCACCTTCCCCACTTTTCTGTCCCCCTGAGGTGAAACAGCGACACACCTCTCCCCTGTCTCTGTCAACACAGCAAGCAAACACAAGCTGCACTGCTCACAAGCACTGCTGGGCACGCAAGCAGACCGATGGGTATTTACAGCAGGGAGCAGGCGAACCCTGCAGGGAGAGCACGTCCCACCAGGGGGAGAGAGGGGGTCCCCCTCTCCCACAACCAAGCGTGGCAGGCTGGGCGTGTTGTTGCTGTAGGGTTACGAGGCTGATCAGATGAAAGTCAGAACAAAGCGTTGTGACAGTCAACACGGGAGCACAACATTGTGCCTTGAGCGGAGGTCACTGTTTCTTTAAGAGGACGAGGTAGGTGGCTGGGGATTTTGTGTATTATGTCTCTCTCCCTCTGATTAGGCACAGTAGGGCACTCTTTCATCTAGCATTCACAGCCTGTTCTCACAAAATGGAGACCTTTAGCAGAATGCAGAATGCTGATTCTTACACATGATCCACCCTGTCCCGTGAACACAAATGCCTTGATTCTTTTTTTGAGGGAAAAATACCTTCTGAAGCTCCTAGCTGCAACTTCCTGCGTCGAGTTTAAACCTCAAACCTCCTCCGTCATTTCTGCTTCATGAGTGATCAGATGTCCCGGATGTGGGAAACTATCTACAACAACAAGCTGTAGTTCAGGGCTCAGAAACTCCCTCTAACCGTTATAACGTTCTGGAAGGGTAATGTGGCCCTTTTTCATGTTGCTGGATGCGTGGTGATACGTGCACCTCTATGTGTCGGATGGAAACAAATGAGCAAACCTGAGAGACAATCAGCTGTAGCAGTGATGGTCCAACTTCCTCACAGTGCTGCATTAAGACTGAGGACAGATACAGACACCTGCAGCTGGATCGGTCTGAATGCTACAAAGGCTGCTTGGAGTCACAGTTAGTTCAACTTTGATATATTTTGCAAAATACCTCCAAGGTAGTGACGCTCCTCTCACTTAAACAAAAGGAGACGGTCAAAAGAAATGCAATAGGACTGCTCAACAGTTGCAAACTGGTAGAAAACTTGGGCGCAACCAGTTTAAATAACAAAACTAGATTACTATGTCCTAAGTGAGTTACCACAACAGGTAGGTCTACAAAAAGGAAAACAAGGCATTTCCATGATTCTGGTTCCTGACTGAATCCAGCTGTGTGTCATCTTGCACATCCTTTGAAAGCAAAGCAGCACATTCGAACAATCCTGGTGTGATTTGATGACAGGCATCTGCTTCTCTAAGCTTGAGGAGTGGAAGGGGGAGGGGCATATCCAGGCCAGGGGGTCTTTGTCAGTGTCAAGAGGGAATAACAGTTCACAGCTGTTGTTTGGGAGAGAGGGGCCAAACTGACCATAGCAGCTACAAAACCCAAAATGAAGACTTTGGATCACAAGTAGTTTAACCACGTTAGAAATTTCAGAAAAGCAGACAGTTTACATGTATGGATGAAATGCAATTTGAATTCAGTTTTGGAATTTACTGTCCTACGAATGTCCAGAAAATTCTAATGAGAATGCCATCTTAATGGTTAATGTGACCTGCTCATTTAAGATCCACAGCAGCCACCACACTACTGTTCTCACTTCTCTGACCCTTCAGAGAGCTGCCTCTACTTATGAACCATCATATCCAGCCCACAAGGCTTCCTGTTGTTTCATTCCATTTGTTTAGTTTAAATGCATCCTTATACAGGAATGGATCCTCAAAAACACAGAACAGAACACAGAATAAATGTAATAAAGGAAGTGGGCCATGTAGCCTAGTACAAACTGGAAGTGTTGGGTTTGTTCTGGTCAAGAGTGAGGGATTTTTATAATAGACAAAGCATTAGTGAGGTAAATAGGGGAGAGGGGATTGCAATAAAACCCCTATTGTTCTTTCATACAAAGTGCTGCATTTGTGTCCCTTTCTGTAACACAATATGACATTCTACCAATAACAGACTCAAATTTAGCACGGTAGAATGAAGATGTTCTGCTGTCATTTTAGTCGCAGGCTAGTGCCTTCATTCATTCTCAGTGTGTTAGGAACACAATGCTGAAATGAGGCACTAGTATGATCAACAGCGTGGAGCAGATCCGGCTCTGATGTGACGCATGGAAAATGCTAGACAGCATTGCCTATAGAGGCTGTGCTGTGAGGCTGTGTTTATATTGGGGCTTGTTTAACGTTATCATTGCCTGGAGGCTGACGTTAACGCTTCGTAACGTCTATTGGCTACAACTTCACTACCTCCTTTACCTATCGACTTATAGAAAGACAAACGACTATGATGTCAAGTGTACGCGGTGGTTGTGTAGTTGCTTTGCCACATAGTGTGTCGGCGCTGCAGTCAGCTCCACCGGTAGGGGTGTGGAGGCTTAACGCGGCTATTGAATCATTAGCACAACATCCAAACCCTGTCGCCATTTTCCTTGAGCCTTTTTCTAAGGACAGCGAGAAAATCGTGTAACCGAGGGGACCCTCGCCACTAGAAGAAAACCCCCCCAAGAATGCTATCAGTCGTCTCTTTCACACATTCTTAGGTATCAATCTGTCGGTTACCGTCTCTGTGTTGTTATTATTATGACAGATATGGACAAATTCGTCGACATTGAATCAGGAAGGCTAACAGTTAGCTTAGCAAGTCTTGTTAAAGCAGCGATGGCCTCCAGCTTTGGCTGTGAACAAACAGCAGAACAGGCTGCTGGCTATCAAGCTAACGTTACCCGATCACATCATCCGTAATACTTTATTATCGGATAACGTAGCCTAGCTAGTCTAATAATCAACAAATGTGGAGAAATAGCACACTTGAAAAACCCGTGAAGGTACTTGAATACCCTGCTAACTGATAACTCAAATCAGCTAACGTCGTTAGCAGGCTAGCCAGCTAACCTCCTAATGTCGACGGTGTCTTGCTCTTGTCTTGACTTATTAACTTTAGACAAAGTATTGAGCACATTTACAGATAAAGATCAACAAAACCCGACTAAGGATATATTTTAAGACTTCCACTTGTAAATAGCATTGTGTTAGTCTATGTATGTACAATGTAACTAGCTATCAATAATGGAAAGATTCACGGAATCCATCCCCTCCCCCACGTTTGCAGCAGTTGAACCAAATACCCTCTGAATCTAAATTAAGTAACGAAATACATTCTGTCTACTTTAATTGTAACACTACAGGATGGGGGGATTTGTTGACTTGAGTTTCTGTGCTTTGATAGTGTGGCCATAGTGGGGTTGTCTAAATGCAAGACTTTAAAATGCACCGTACAGTAGGATTTAGACAACCGACAGACTATTTTATCCATGCAATTTTACTAGCTAACTGATCTGTTAACTGCCTGATTGTGTCTCTTACTAGCAAGCTAGTCGACCTAATGGGATTTTAACCAATGTCACTCAATGCACAACAGAGCGATACTTCCCTTGTGTTACAGTTAATCTTTTAAATGATGATAATAATAATGAGTTGTGTAGTTAGCCTGCATGCTAGCTAAGTGCGTAACATAACACAAAGCTCCAGTTGTATCCAGACATTTCATTTGTCTCATCGTGTTAAGCCGCTAATAATTACCTATTAACTATAACTTCAGAGTTATACTAGTTTTACTACCATTGAATTGGGTGTATTATTAATTATTATATCAGAATTCAACTACATTCTTAGTGTAACATTTGTTGGTAACTGGCCAAACCATTTAAACACTGAAATAAAGCGGGTATCCTGAAGCAGCGACCTTCGTTTGAAGCAAGATAACTCATATTACCAGAAAGCAAATGTGTAAATTCCCCTAAAAATACTGCAACACTGTGTCTAACTCGCTACAATCAGTCAAAACTTGAAGCTTTTTGCAAAAGTCAACCTTTGCGTCTTTGCCAACCAACCCTAAATGTTATTAATAGATGGCGTAGCTAGGCTACATTAGCCTCCTAGCACCCATGTAGACTTGCCTAGTTTGTAAACTGCTAAGCCTCTCAGAAGTAAGTTTGTTAACCTTTTAAACCAGAGCACAACGTAACAATATGTTTTCTTGCTTACTAACCCTTTTAGTTAACGTAACGCTGCTGCTAAAATTAAAAACTGGAAAAACTTAACGCCGCCAGGTTGTGCTGCCTAGCTTCATGGCTAACATATGCAATGGCACCACAGAGCCTAGCTAGCAGATCCATCGTGGTTACAGATATAGTAAGTTATTCAGGTGTTTATTATCTAAATAGTTCCCAGTCATCCAGTAAACTACCTAGTTAACTGGTGTTAGTGACCTGGACATCTTCCACAATATATCCATGGTCTGAGAAAGACAGTACAGTAGCTGGCTAGGCAGCATAGACTGTAATTTGACGTGCTCCCATGTCGATGGACTTTATTTAATTTAAGTCCAATATAAAGCTTTTTACTCACCGTTACTGTCCACTGTAGATACCCTGAATGAAGGACCAGGGGACTTGGGTGAGACCCCCGTCGCTTACTTAGCTAGCTTCCACACAACCAAAACAATACTTCTGTCCACACTGCGGATCTTAACACAAACGTTTTTTTAAATGTTTCACATTTAAATCTTATCTACCTTAGATATATTTGTGCATGTTATTATTTTCTTCTGTGTTTCCTAGAGCACAACACAGACTTTAGGTCAGTTCAGAACCGTTAAAATTATGCCCTACCTACGCCGACTGTTGGAAATTGGATCTCCTCTACCAGCCTCTTTTCCCTTTGCAAAAATGGCGGCCCTGGCAGGACTGCCGTGACCCCGCCTCCTCCACGAGCCCCCCCACGAGCCCCCCTCCGCGAGAGAGAGAGAGAGAGAGAGAGAAAAAAGAACTTAGCGCGAGCACCGCCCCCACGTCCTGAGGGGTCTACGACCCGCGATAACAGGGGCGCTGAGAAGAGATCATTGAAGAATGTAAGCAGCAAGGCATTGGCTTGCTCTTAATGTAGAAGTGTATGTTAGGGCCAGTGTAGTGATATTAAGTCGATTAGTCAGTAACGAGTTCAGAATATGGACACTTCAATAGTTTCGAAATGCATCTGGTTTACATATGTGTATTGCAGTGTTAACTACAATGGTTTAGCCTCATTCAATGAAATATCTTCCATTGATTTACTTGGAGGGGCTTTGGTTGGTTTGGTGCAGTTACATGAGCATCCCTTTGACGATTCTTGTTAAAACAACTGCACAAATAAAATACGTTTTTTATATATATAATGTATAACGTGTCAACCAAATGCTAATAAACTTGCATGGAAAAATGTGAATAGATTATAACTGCTTGTCATCTTAACTTTACCCAGGTTAGGACAAAGTCCTGTTACATTTATAAGTCGGAGGAACTTCAGTTGTTAACCCTCTTCCTTCAGTGTTTCTTTTGTTTCCTCTCAAGAGCAAACTACCTTTTTATTTGAGCAGTTGGATGGACCTTTCATTGAAGGTTCAAACCCGTGCTTGCACATACAATATGTATCCTTTTTTCTTATTGTGTTCTTTCATTTGAGGAAGAGTGTTTGCCCTTCTCACAGGACTGCAGGACAGGGCCTGGAGTTGTTCTGTTGATGAAATGACCACCTAAATCCGCTACCAACGCAGTTGCAGCCTAGGAGGCAACAAATCTCTTACGTAACCCCCCTTACACAAGAGTGTTTTCTTATAGAACTGAAGGTGAGGAGGGGATACAATACAGGCACCGACCTTACTAATAAACACAGAGTAGCAGATGATTAAAGATACATTATAGCAAAGTTAGGCGCGGACTAAATCTCTGGACTCGTATGGCATTTAGCCATGCAATTACTGTACGATGAACAAGAAGAAACTGGTCCGAAGCATTCTGTGTTAAATATGATGTTTAATCCACAAGGGAATAATAAAAAAGTATCTTCATGCTATAAGATATTCGTTGGCCTATGCAGGGATCCACGGAACCTGTGGTCTAGCTGTCTAGAAATCCGTCGGACGTCAAATATTTTCTTTTGTCGGCAGTGTTTAGAGCAGAACAGGCTACTGGCTCGATGAAAGGTCCTTTCACATCACTTGGTTCAGTGAGGCTCCCACCATCCCCCACTGACTCACACGTCTCACCGCAGCCTGGAGCGCCTGCGCACAACATATTCTTATTTTGACAGCTCAAATAGACGAGCTTTTATATTTTTTATATCACTTTATATTTTTGGAAACTGGTGTACTATGAAATAGTAATGTTGCTACAGGTCCAAACATTATTAACATACGTGTCACATATGGCCTCGATCATTTGGAGACAGAAAATGTTGAACAGGCTTAGGTTAAAGTAAGATAAGAAATCCTAAAGTAGACCTAGTTGGTCGTACAGACGACGCAAGAAAAAAATTATATAGCCTAGCCTACATTAAGAGCTGCCAAATGGACAAAGCCGTGTTTGACGTTTTCTATACGGATTGATATTTCTCTCAGCCAATAAAGTAGGGATTGGTGTGTTTTTGCAGAAACGGTTGGCTTCTGGTGACATCATTCTAGTATCATTTGTAGGCGGGTTCTGAGCTGCGAGGGGAGAGTGGCGCAACCGGAGAACCTGCGAAGCTTGACGCCATTAGAGATGCAGAAAACGAAATGCTTTTGAAACGACTATGCAATCTAAAAATGTCTCCTACGTTGCTTATGAAGTTAGTATGGCAAATATGTATTTACAACTAATTCAAAGTCTGCCATTTGATGTCGTTTATCACGTTTAATAAACGTATTTGCTCAGTTCGCGTATGCAATAGTCAGTGGTAAAGAAGATGGCGTCGTGGTTCGTTCGACGCACGTGCACGAAGCGCGTGTTCATGGGCGGCGGCACTGCGCGCGCTCCCGAGGGAGGGCGAGAAGTTTACTTCCTGTGTTTGTACAAGTTAGGAGATTGATTGATGAATTTTACATTTATAAACAATAGCTCCATGAAAACGTAGTTAAATCAGAACAAAAACAGAGCAAACCAGAGGCAGTGCCAATATTGTATGCTTAAGCTACTTATGCTCAATTTAAGTGATAGATAATTTGCTCAGTTGTAGTAGTTTTTCCTCTGCTTAAATTGTAGCTTCCCACACTGCCTGTAATGTTATAAAACTAATTAGACTAGGTTGGTTGGTTTGGCCATAGTTCTATGCAAGGGCATTGATTGATTGCTGCATGTTTGCTATCATTGATGCTGTAGAAAATGTACCTTTTTACAAATATGTGACAATTAAACCACCTGCCATTTGATGTGTTGGCCAAATTAATAAACTTTTTTATCAAATGAAACGTCGTGTTTTCGTTTGCATGAACAAAATGCAACAACTACAATCGCATATTTTCCAGATACGCCTTTGTGAATGGACTGGCATGCATTTTTTACATTGAATTAAATGGTGAATTAATACAGTAATCTGAATAATATCACGTTTTATTTTGTTTACATATTTCCAGTACAATAAATGAAAACGAAGAAACGAGTAAATGTTTTATTTTCTAATATGGTTTACTGCTATTGTGTACCCTTATGTCATTTTGTGAACCCAGTTGACATATTCGTCACACAACACAATTCAAAGTATCGAGCGCCATCTAGAGTACAAAACGCTCCCATGACATTATGCGTAAGCTCGTTCAAATGTAACTAGGATGTAGGCTTGTCACGGGCTCAGATCAAATGACGTTCATGGATTTAAACAAAATATTATCATCCTGACAGCACGTTTTCAAAATGTATCGAAAAAGTTTCTGCTTTTACATGCTTTAAAATTATATTCTGAATATTGGATAGACCTGGTGCACCGGGGAGCAGCCCAGTTTAAATAACGAATGACCCTTTGTATGTCTGTGTTGTAGCCAATCAGAGCCGTCGTTGTTGAAACGTCCACTTTCCTGAAGAAGGTGACATTACCAGGAGGCCGATGGGCTGCTGTAGCTGACTGCAACAATATTAGTTTGAAACTGCTCTTTTCCACAGCCTACAATGTCCTCTATAGGAAGGGCCGTAGGGCTCCTTCGTGCGGGAACGCAGCTTCTAAAACGCGGAGCTCAGAAAATAACTCAGAAGTACGTATAATCCATATACTGTTTGTTTTTGTTACATGCTAGGTATGCTAGCAGAGCTATATCAGCTAAACCAAGCATCCATCTGGCCAGATGGAGAAATAAATAGCTAGTGCTTCAGTTTTACAATACTGTTACGGGTAATATAAGTAATATTCTAAATATCAGTCCATCCTTGAAATACACGGTTGTAGCTAGTTGATACTTATTCATCGTTGCAAGACCTCAAGTTGCTACATTTTACATACCATAGGTTAGTCATCGAATGTCAAATGTCTGTTCTGCAAACACCCTTGTCAATAAGGCTGAAGGCTGGATAAAAGGGTTTCTTCTTCGTTGTTGCAGAGTTGAACAAGAACCTCACATAGTGCCCCAGTACAGGCAATTCCCCCAGATAACCGAGAACCAGACGTTTCAAGCAGAGCTCCTTAGTAGCTTCATGTGGTTCTGGATCCTGTGGCACTTCTGGCATGACTCTGATGCAGTGTTTGTGAGTATAACATCCAATTTAAAATGTTCCCAAGTTTAACTGTGTTAAAATGTTCAACTGTAGCTCAAAAGGAGGTCTATGTCTAAATAAACGTTACTCCCACTCGCTCCCAGGGTCATTTCCCATGGCCTGAAGCATCTGCATGGACAGACGAGGAACTTGGAATCCCACCTGATGATGAAGAATGAGTTGGCCCCGGCTCTAATCATATACCTGACAGGTGCACCCTCAAGTCAAACCTGCATTACAAATAAACATCTAACTAACACCGGTGTGACAGAAACATTCTGCCTTTTGTACTTAAGTAGTCCCTGTGTCTCCTGACCCCCTTTTGTCTGTTTTAGGCTGCTGAGCTTCCATGAATATGATTGGCTGAAAGGCACTGCTGTACATAAATACTAATAAATACATTCTCTTCAATATTGTACTGGCCTTCATGTCCACATGTATAATTGGGATTCCTTTAAAGTTTGGTCCTTTATCCCAACAATCTGTAATGATTACGGATGTAGAATGGTGGGCAAATCATTGGACATTGACTCCTTCTCATTGTCCCCCCACCCTCTTCCCCAAAAAATACAGAAACATTGATTTAAAACTCCTTTTCCTCATTTCATTTATTTACAGGTAATTTCAAATCGCAGAAACAATTGCAATGAATTGAGTACCAGTGCCACAGTAAGCCAGTGTTTGTATGGTTCAAACCATATGCCGGCAATCACACCATCCCAAGAAGCAATGCACAGAAAAACACAAAATTCAAAATGTATCTGCATATAAAAAGCTACCATTAATGAATATTTTACAAATGAGAACTACTGCTCAAAACAAACCCTGCCTGCAGGCTAGCTCTTCTAGATGATTCAACATGCAAAGTCAAGGTGAAAGTGTAGTGTTCAAAGAGGAAATCAGTCTGGCAATGTGATTAACAATGGGTTCAGTAAGATGAGAGCACGCTAACATACTTCTTTTTTTTGTTGCGTCAGGAGGATCATGTGAAAAAGCTCATTAATGTTGAGGAACAGCTTACCCCATCACCCACAAGTCGACCTGAGCACAGCTTTGAAAGTCTGACTGTTCAAGGGCGATTTTAAAGCTACTTGGCAACTCTAAGCTTGGACAGAGTCAATTCAAACTAAGTATACCAGTCAGCAGACTCCCTTAGGTAGAAGTAGAATGCACAAAAAGATTTTGGCCAAGTATTACAATTTTAAGATGAGAGTTGTAACTAAGTGAGAAGTTCAAAATGTTCGAAACAAATGTACTATGGGACATTTAGGGATTTGGTGTCATTTCAATACAACATTGGAGGCAGAATTTACCAAAAATGGACAACAAATGGTCATATCTTTACCGTGATCGATTTCACTAATTGCTCAGCAACTGTAAAATGAGCAAAGGAAGTGTGAATAATGAAGTGGAAGAACATGCTGTACATGATGTGGCTGGTGATTCATCTGAGGTCATATCCGTGGCATTATTCCCTGAGAGCGAAGAACTGCAAACTCCAATCAAAACACCTCAGCTCACCAAAGCACCATATCATTAGAATCACAAAAAAAAAAAACCTTCACCACACAAACCTGAAATCTACACAACGAAGTGAATGGACTACTTTTTTTTCTTGTTGCTAAAACCAAAAAGTGTGTGTAGATTCTGTTACTTAAGTGACGGAATGATAGGTGACACTTAAGTTTCAAAATCTGAATCTCACTAACTATCCTATTTTCTTTAAGTTCATAATGTAACTTTCTGGCTACAGAGTGAGAAGGAAAATGAAGGATACAAACACAGAAGATTCAAGAAAGCCTCAACTGGCATGGGTGGTGTTTCCACGGATACTAGAAAGTGAGAAAAGATTTGTAGGCAAGTTGCTACACAATATATCATGACAACAAAGTCAAAGTGGATCTACATTTACAATAAGAATGAGAATTGAGGAAAAACAAGAAAACTCTTTCGGAAAACAAGAGAATCAGATGAGATTCTAGGGCCCAAAATATAATAAAATCATTATTCACCTCTTTCAATTAATAAATACATCATCCAGAATCCATCAAAATAACACAAGAAACCAACATCACAAATAAAACAATAAATTAAGCAGGATATTACAAGTTGTTTGTAACTTTCAATACTTAGACCAAGTAAACAACTCATATTCCTATAAAACCCTTTAGAGAGGCAGCACTCTCACAGTGTAAGTCTCCCTTGGAACAGCAGGGGGAAGCATGGCTGCTGTATCAAACAGCTAAAGAAAATGAGTATGGCTTTGACAATGAGCCCAATTAGACATTTAAGATTTAAAGAAAAGATTTAAAAAAAAACAAGGAAAAAAAAGCAGAAAAATAAATCACAATATATCTAATAGACCTGATGTGTTACAAAATATTAAGGAAAAAAAAGAGAAAAATAGATAATAGTAATTTCATAAATAAACAACACAATGTAGCAGGGAAGGTGGTGGTGTTGAGAGTGCTGCCTCTCCAAACTCCTGTTTCATCTCTCCTCAAAGTCATTATTGCTGGTGTGATTGAGATAACTGGGGTAGTATGGAGGACACACATACAAACAATAAGCACCATTATGAAAGTTCAGTTCATCTCCATAGCACCCCTCCTGAGGGAGTGCACCTTCAGACAGGTGCAGCAATATTACCAGTGTCAAAACCAATAGAAAGCATGCCTGGCTCCTTACCAGTCACTCTGCACAAAACCCAATGAGATGCAGACAGGGCAGGGAGCTGAGGCAAGCAGGAAAGCTTTTAGATGAAAAAATAGACTTATGAACAAGATGCAGATGTTTTGGCATCAAAGCAATTGCTGCGCGCGCTTCCGTTTTCACTGGCTGAGCAAACGACGGTGTCACACCGAGTTGCAATTTCTCACAAAAATATATACGAGGGGAACAGATTTTTCCTTGGCCCATTGGAATTCCTCACTGGGTTATCTTTGAATATTTCCCTGCAGCTGAAGACATCGCAATATGCTTGTCGTGTAGATCTCTCCCTTCTCTTTTAGTGTGCTTGTAGTGAAAGCCGTGCGCTTGCTTACGTAAATCCAATACCCTGTCTCCTAAGCATGCACAGTCTGCTAAACAAGTCTGTCAGGTGGGACGAGTCCAGGCGGATCCTTTCAGCGCAAAGGGATCTCGACAAAGTGTACGGATGAGTCCCCATGTGGGGTTTCCCAAGGAGGCATGCCCGTTCCTCCTTGCCTGTGACCGTGGCGACTTTACACAAACACTCGACTCTGTCTGTTCAGCTTCAGGATCTTCCCAAGCCTCTGCTTGGCAGTGGCCATGCCTTTCTTGGGCCTCTTGCCTGCAAAACAAGCCCAGGGAGGCCACGTTAAAGGCTGACAACTGACACACACACAAAAAAAGTAGAGTAGGAAAAACAACAGATAACCCCACCAGCAAGAACAAACCAAACACTGTAAGCGAAGGGGAAAAGAGGCAGCCACCAACCTTTCGTGGCTTGATTGCTGATAGGCGGAGGATTGGAAGCGTGCCTTTTGGAGGGGTGCAAGTGGGGAGACATAGAGGGCTCACAGTACTGGTAGTCTGTCCCTGGGCTGGCTGCGTGGCTCATGGGACTGGGGGCCCCCAGGGACAGACCCTGATTGTCCCAGGCCTCGCTGCTGCTGTTGCCCTGGCTGTCCATGGGGCTCTTGTCCCCCGGGACCCTCCTCTGGTGCTGCAGCTGGTGCTGGCCCCTCTGCTCTGGAGAGCGCTGGCTGAGGCTGCTGGACCACCACGGCTCCTGGGAGTTGGCGCCCTCTTCTGGCTTGGTGGGACACAGCAGGCCGGCCATGGAGAGCATGCCCTGAATGGCCTCTTCTGTGCTGGGTGAGGTAGGACGTTCTCTGCAAAGACACACACAGTCAAGCTTATTTAACGAATGCCCTGATAAATACACTCCACAACTCTTGTCACTCGATGGAAAAGTTCTGAATGAAATCCCTGTTGCCATGGCATGCTGACAAACAAATTCAATTACATGGTAAGTGTTGTGACCGCTGAACTTGTATGCTTTATCCAATGTATATATTCAGTCACAACCAGATAACTTAATGCAGGTTGGTTCATTTGGATCTACATGCAGTCGGCATGGCGACCGGAGTAGCGGGAGGCGCCTCTCACCGTTTGAGGGGTTTGTCTTTGTGCCTGAGTGTCTGGTCCCTCTGGTCCAGCTCTATGGTGTGCCCTGAGCCTCTCTGGGAGGACGCCCTCTCCCTCTCCTCCTCCTCTTCCTCATCATCATCATCATCATTATCATTATCCTGGGAGCTCCCTGAATCTTCCTCCGAAGAGGATGAGGCTTTTTGCTTTAGAGGGAGACAGATGGAGAGAGGAGAGAAAGAGAACATAACGTTGTTCAATAAAAAGGAAAGTGTCTGTCTCATCAGCACTGAAAGCCAGAGTGTTGTCTTACAGAGACAGGTTTGTTATTTGCAGGTACCTCTGCGGTGGAATCACTGTCGGATTCTGAGTCTGACACGCTGGAGTGCCCCGAGGCTTCGTCCCTGAGTTCAGCCTTCACCCTCTCCAGACCCCCTGGAGAGACAAGCTACATCAGACCACCTGGAGCAGCTCAGAGGAAACACGGTGAATAGTCTCACTGACTACATGACTGAGAAGATGGGATGTTTCCTTACAGTGGGGGCTGGCTTTCTGCTCCTCCTTTCCCATAGTGCTTTGCTTCTCCTGGCATCCCTCCGTCCTCTCACTCTTCAGCTCGTCTCGGCTCTTCAGCTCACCCCCCGATCCCTTTTCCCCCTCGATCTTCACAGGGCTGCTCCCCGATCCTGGCCTCCGTACATCCCTGCACACACACACACGCATGCACACACACACAAGCATACACATATACACAAACACACATCTCAGAATCCCTAGTAACTACCAAGTCATGCTTTCTCTAATACAGGACCACGATAAGGTAAGTGGGATCTGGGTATCCTTTCTCTGTAGCCTTATTACCGGATGATTCTGCCATTGACCAGCGTTAGACGCAGGTGGTTGTTGTCCTGACTTTCCACGGCAGCAGCAGAGGCGGTGGAGGCCTTGTTAAACTTGCCATGCACTGCCACACTGAAGCACGGGTCCTGCAGTCACACAGTGAAGAAGGAAAGCAGCGTGAGAGGCGGAGCTGGAGCAAACCACACCCACACGCCTGACACAGCCTATCCTGAACTGTATCCCTTCACCTGGAATCATACATGTGCTTCTGTCTGTGGGTGAATGGTCGTGAGTGTGGGTCAGCGAGCGTGTGTATATTGATGAGTAAGACAGTGTGCGCGTGTGTGTGTGAATCAGGTCTCCCCTCACCTCCTCCAGGGGCCCCACCTCCAGCCTCTTGAGCACCTCCCTGGTGTGCAGCTCCAGGATGTCCAGGTTGGAGGGCACCTTGGGCGGCTGGCGCTGCTGCTCCCGGAGACGCCTGGCTGCTCTCCGCGCCCTGCGAGCCTGGCACAGCCTCTCCAGAGTGGAGCGGGTGGGCACGCAGCCCCCCAGCCCCCCGCTTCCCTGAGATTTCACTGGGCGCCCCCCGCTGCCTGGCTCCTCCTGGCAGTTAACAAGGATTTGGTCACATTCACAGACAGGGATTTGAACGTGCTACCTTGTGATCTGCAGTCAGATGCTCTAAAGTGTAGCTATACCCATTACCACCTGCCCAATCCACCAACGCACATGCCCATACCACCATACAAACTCCAAGCGTAGAGCTTAGTCATGTGTAAAGTGTGTTGAGGGCACTGAGGCTGGTGCAGAGCCTCAGGTCATCCTCACCTCCAGGTAGCGGATTTCCTTGGTGAGCTCTTTAATCAGATGGTTGGGTCTGATATGGTCGGGAACCTCGCTGGTCAGCTCCGTAACCTGCACACACAGAACGAACCACTGGCCGTTAGCGCGGGGGGGGGGTTAACAGATAGGGTAATGGAGCGAGTGAACTGGCTCAAAGCCTAATCGGTCAGTGGTGACTCTCTCCTGCTTACCTCTCTCTTCAGCCAGGTCTTTAGTGCTGTGATTAAAGCCTTAACTCCTTCTACCAGGTAGTCCTGGGGCGGACAGTTGTCCTCTCGTAACTCTGAGGAGCAAACAAGGGTTCGTACAATTTATTAGTTTAATCTGGAAATCAAATACAAAATATAAATGGCAATATATAATATTTTTTAACAGAATTACTTAATATTTTATGATCCATAAAACATCATGAACGTATTATTAAAACATAACCGAGCTATATGAAAAGCTTACGCGATGACTGAATGGTTGTTTTTATGAACTGGATAAATCTTCTCTTCATCGGGTCGCGTCTCCCCACTCACCTTTGAGGGTCTCCAGAAGGTTCTTGGCCACGTACCAGCAGATGGCTTCAAAGTAGGGGAACTTGAAGAGGTCTGGAGTTTTCAGGCGACGTTCCATCTCATAACACCTGTGTGAGGGCCATTGAAAAAAACACAAGGTAAAATACCAGGAAACCTGATATAAATCAGCCCACAGATGACAGTGATCGTATCAGAACATTGATGAATGTGTTTTGTAGAAGGTGTCTGTTGAGGACAGGAGGCACGGCAGGCCATATCTCTGTGCTGAAAGGGGAGCTCACCTGAGCTGCATGCCAATGTTGAGGTTATGGAGGAAGTTTCCTCCAAACGCCATGCAATCCTGAGAGGTTAGAACAGCATGGATCCAACCTGCAGGGGGCAGCAGACACACACACACATACACACACGCTCAATACGTCTGACACACTGAAGGGGCCAATACACAGAGCCTGACCCCTCCCCCCAGACACACTCAAGACGCACACAATAGCCCTGCTTATCTGTCTTTCGTCTTTAAGGCTTCAGATAAACTTCTCCAACATCAGTGTTTATCTGGATAAGACTAGGTTGTGCCTTCATGAAATACAACTTTTTCTCTTGCTGGACATGAGAGAAAGCAGACAGGGTGAAAGAGGCCTGATACTGCAGTCACAGAGTCCTGCTTGAGTGAGCTCTGCTAACCTCTGACCCCTAAAGCCCTCCTCTCTACACCCCCTCAACCCCTCACCCCTCTGGAGGAAATGCATCTGGATGCCTGACTGAGACCAAGTCATGGGCAGCTTCACAATGGGAACATTCACTCACAATAGCTCTGAGGAGAACGGGAGAAGGCAAAGGAATCCTGGGTTCGATTAGCACTGCTCTGCTTATGGAGGGAAACCACTGTGAGATGAGATGATCAATAGCATCTCTGGAGACACTGATAACAGCTTGTTATCTGTCCATGTCTGGACACTCCAAATGTGTTGTCTTCTTCATGTGAAATCCCATGTCTGAGGAGGAGGTTCAGTATAGTTGGGAAAGACTAGTAACCTGGCCCTAATATGGGCACTTCTCTTAGAATGGCTTTACTTGTCAGTCTTTCCATAATCTTTCCATTGATATATAAACGTGATAATTTCTCCCACAGTATAAAGATTGTGTTAGTCTTGTTGCAGGCCCCAAAAATATTTTCCACGTTCGAGAGGGAAGGAGAAACGTTCGAAAAAGTGGAAAACAAGCTACTTTTCCTGGCAGGCACTTCCTGGCTTGTCAAAGTTTGATTTGAACTTTTATGATGTCAAAGTTATGGGAGAGAAAACGAGGCTACTGGAAGGTCAGCTAATGTAGTGTAGCGCGGTCAAGCATCCATTAATATGAGAGGATATGAGAAATGGGGTAGATATAAGTGAGTGCGTGTGTGTGTGTGAACTATAGTACAGACTGGGAAGAGAGCCAAGCTTCGGAGGATCCAATGAGAGAAGTATTTAGGAGACGAGACCTAGAACGAGACACCCACCCACCCAAACACACAGCAGAGAGAGACACACAGCCTTACCCGTGGGGATGAGCAGAGTGGTCCCTTGGGTCACCACACACTTGTAGCAGTGGTCCACTTTGTCCCCAAAAAACACTTCGCTCTGATTGGGCGAAGAGCTCCATGCCTCATATAGTGCAAGGTTGGTCTGGGTGGGCTTGATCAAATAGAAGATCTTTTCTCCCTACATGGAGATTAAAGAGACAGTTGGCATTAAACTAGGAAGCATGGTAATGTCAAGCTATTCACAAAGTGCACACATCCTGCACACACACACACGTCCTGATTAGCAGCAGAGTGTGTGTGGCCATCTGACGGATAATTTATCACCGTGGAGACAGAAAGCCCCCAGTCACCCTGGTAGAAATTTACAATCGAGGTGACCTTCCAGCACACTAACCAATCAGCCTAGATTGCCCTAAATAACTCTGCATGTACAAACACACTTGATTAAACGTCAGTGAGCATTATACAGGAAGTGATGTGGAGAGAACCAAGGGCCAATCCATGCTTGATTTACCACCATACATGCGCTAGTGGCTGGACGTTAATGCATGTATCGACTTGCAATGCACAGACCAAACTATGATAAACTGCTCACTCATGTACAGAATCTTTCAACAGTCACGCATGCCAGTAGGACTTATGTAGGACTTAGCACACACGCATGCAAACACACGCGCACACAATCACAGACACACTCACACACTCACCCAGAGGACGTGATACCACACAGAAGTTCCCCCGAAGTCGATGTGGAAGTCGGTGTAGCAGCCCTTGACTCCCATGAGGCAGTACTTCTGGACGAAGGGTTTGGGGAAGTAGGACTCATCAGGCCAGTAATTCTCCACCCAGGACATCTTCTGGGCCACGTCAGGAACCACCACCAAGTCAGACATCCTGGCCACAGCAAAGCTACCGTTTAGACTGGAGCACTAGCACAAGGCTAGCAACATACTGTGATGCTAGTCAATGGAAACAAAGTCACCAGAAGTCACTTTCCACTGTGCTGAAGGCCGCTGCAGCAGCAGAGACAGGGACTCACTTGGTGTCAGAGAACTCCAGGCTGATGAGGTTCAGCACCTTGGGCCGATGGGGTTTGTAATAATACTTGATGAACTCGCCAAGCTTCATCTTGCTGTCTGCCTGCCGGGCCACATCAATGACATCGATGACTTTGTCACCACCTGCAGGAAGGGAAAGAGGACAAGGTGACATCACTGTGTGGTGAGGAGACAGCACAGAGCTTCTCCTCCTCTGTAAAGGGTAGGAGGGGGATGAGGCTCTGAGCGGATGAGTGTGTGAGCGGATGTGTCTGGATGGTTTTTACAGTCTCAGCCAGGCTCCTATGGGAAAGATGATATTAGGGGGTTGGGAGTGGGAAAACTGGGGGGGGGGGGGGGGGGGGGGGGGGGTTCACATGTGTTCTAAAAGACAAGGGGGTGGGGTGGGCAGAATCCAGCAAACTACGGTAAGTGTGTGTGTAAGTGTGTGTTTGCGCACGGTAGACAAGCAGAACAACCAGCACAGCTGGGAGGCAGCAAATCAAACACACGCCAGAACCCCTGACTGGAAACAGCCCTGACGGCAACATGGGGGCAAGACAGCTGGCAGCTGGCTGAACCCTCCACCCCTCTCCCACACACACCTTTTCATACACAGCCTCCACACACACACGGCCCAGCTGGCCTGGGTGATGACAGGGAACAGCTGGAGCCGGCCACAGTGAGGGCAGCGTGCAGAGCGGTCAGTCACAGGCTGACGCCCACAAGCCCAAAATGGAGAGCCGAGCTCGTAAATGCCCCCCAGACAGACTGGAGGTCTGTCCTGCCCACACTCACACTGCACTGCACTCCAAGTCCGCAGTAGGAACCCTTCCATAAGGCCCTCCATTCTTCCACAGGGTTCTTCTCATTCATACTCTTGGATTGGTCTGGGGGTCTTGTGTACAGGGTCTGAAGTGACTGACTGGGGTGCAAGTAATTTCTAGGAGCTAGAACAGGACAGGGCCCAGCAGGTTCACAGTCCTGCTCCTATTGTCTCAGCCAACTGAAAGGTAACATGATCTCCCGTCAAGTCCCCTCCCAGTCACAACACCTGGGCCTTGTCAGGCAAGAGCAGCTTAATGCTCAATAGGGCATGGGGAGAGGGGGGAGAGAAGCAGGGAGGGGGGAGAGAGACGCAGGGAGAGGAGGGAAAGAGAGAGGGAAAGGCAGGGAGAGGGGTGTAGAGACAGAGAAACAGGGAGGGGGGAGAGAGAGAGCATGAGGGGTTGTAATCTGAAGCTAATGATAAAAACACAAGCAGGCTTAGATGGCATATCCCTGTGGCTGGTAATGGACTGTAACCTGAGCCTTGAACTATCAGCTCATCCATTGAGAGGACTGCTGGTCACAGAGAGGGCAGTGAAAACCTAGCCCTCCATATAGGCCTCAGTCAGCCATCGCTCTATTGGTTGATAAATATGCATAAACCCATTGAACCTGGCAACCCGCTCGATCTGGCAACCAGACGGCGCCAGGACGCCCGCCTGTGGAGACTGGCCTCTGTCATTGGTTCTGCTATTTATCCATGTCCAGGAAGTCCATCCAGGCCATGTAGACATACATCACAAGCCATCAGAGGAGTCAGCTGTCAGTTCTCCGCTCTACAGGGGACATTTCTTCTCCACTGACCCATTTCCTCTAAGTTAGAGAAGAGGAGGGAGGGCGAGGGGTAAATGGGTCAAGAAAAATCGAGCTCGAAGTGATTGACTGCACACACACACACACAGACAGACACACTTCTCAAGTCCTTACCGACATACTGCTCCACATCTTTGGGGGAGAAGGTGGGGGGAGGTAGCTTGAGCCCCAGCCCCTCCATCTGGGACACCGCTATGGGGTAGTGGAAGCCATGTTTCTCCAGGTACTTGGGGGTCACCTGGTCTCCCTCCATCTTCCTCAGGATATCATCCCCACTGAAACACAGGTCACACTGACAGTCAACATCCAGCACTGGGGGAAGCCGGAAAGCCTAGACTGGTAACTACGCTGGTGTCTGTGGTCTGCAGGGGTGGGACATGGTCTGATCTTAGATGTATGTGTGTGTGTGTGTGTGTGTGTGGTGCTTACCTGGGAAAGGTCCTGTTCTGAAGCAGTTTGATGAACATGGGGGTGCCAGCCTGCACTGGCTTGGTGCCATCATCTGGCTCAGTGTAGTCATGCCTGTGCCAGTTGTTACGCTTCTTCACTGCAGGAGGACAGAGAACACAACCATCAGTGTTTACAGACTGGCTCATACCTCAGGGCCTAATATTCTAAAACCTAAACTAACATCAGCTTGCATAAAACAATATTGACGAGTGAATTATAACAATAATATGTCCTATAAACATGCATTATGCCTTAACATGATTCTGTGTTCTCTGTTCAAGCCTGGCCACAGCTAGTCATGACTCATGTCTAATCGAAGTCTAAGGATCACAGCCCCATTCAATTAGAGCTTTAATGTTTGCCCTCCGGCCATCCAGGGGTTAACCCCTCTAGATCTGACAGGGGCCCTGCTATTGAGACTGGCCTGGACTCCCCTGGGGCTATCCATCACCGAGCCACTGGGACACTGGGACACACACACACACACACACACACACACACAGTACTTACTCAGGGAGGGTCCGTGTACAACGTCACAGTTGGGACAGTGGTACACATCGATGTCCACTGCATGGTGCTCCTCCACCTGGACACAGCTGAACAGGAGGGACACATGTGAGCACCCAGGCTGATTAACGCCTGCTACACTGGGCAGGAAGTGAGCCGATCACCTGACAGGATATGAGGCTGGGGTTCTCAAGGTCCTTGTGACACCAAGGAGCTGTTATGATAACAGGAAGCTGCCTAGCCTCAAGTAAAAAGGTGTCCTTCTGAAAACAGACGTTTGAAAACTGCAGTGAAACACTTTAAAAGATGGTCCCTTGTCTAGACTGACAGTTCAGGCGTTTGAGAAGTTCTCCCATCCTTAAAAACCAGACAGGACTGAAATATCCCAAGCCTTCAAACTTGATTTGTTTGATCTATTTTGATAGACTGAAATATGTGTTTGTGTTTGCAAGTCACAGAGTGCGGTCACAACTCTCTCGCAACAGTCTGCACCTCCTCAGCCCCAGCCCACCACCCAAGACAGCCAGACCACAGGCAGCGCACACACACACACAAAACACATCCACACCACACACACACAAACACAGGCAGGCGATTCTGCAGCATACCAGACCTGAATGTTCACTTTCAGCGTAAACAGAAAACACACACTTCTACCACAGACACAGGGTGAGCTCTACATGCTCTGGCTGTGTGTGAACATGCAGAGGTGAGACACACTGTGGGGTGATGTCCCCCCGTCACAGAGGAAGCACCTGAATCATCCAGACAGCCCTCTGAAGCCCCCCGCTCCAGGAAACACACATTATAACCTTTAGACCCTCTCCCATCATGACAACATGCATGCTAATATCTTCTGACTGTACCTCCTAGCCTAAAGCTAACAGCACATTACAAAGTGTCATCACTTTGTCTGAAGAAATCTACCATCCTGTCCACAGTGTCCGGTGTCTAAAAGGACACACTCGCCAAAATCTAAAGTGGGAAAACATCCAACGTTTTCCAAACCCTGGTTCAGACTAGTTAGCCTGGAGGTGCTTGGTGTGACTGTGAAGTGGCTCAGCTCCAACATCCCTCTAACAAAGCCTGCTCTTCCTATAGGAGGGGCCAGCCTGCACCACTGGCCTGCTATCAGCTTTGATCTGCCTGGGATTGCAGGAAACTAGAAAGAAAACAAAGACGAGTCATTAAACCGACAGGAAGCAGAGGACTGCTGGACGGTCGCTAGGCCCAGCCGCTCCACAGGATGCGGACAGCAAGCTCTCCTTTTCAGTGTCCTATAAACAGCCAGGCCTGGGGCTTTAAAGAGCCAGGCAGAGCGCTCCGAAGTCAAAAAGAGCATGGGGACTGTGTAGGACGTGTCCGCTAGTGCTGTGGAGAGCGTGTCATCCCAGAAGAACCACTAGACTAACGCTGAACCAATGGGAGAGTTCCACAGCTGCGCAGTGCTGCGGCTGGAAGCTGTTGGCCTGACCGGCTCTTAGCTGAGGCTGGATGTCTGGACCCACGTGGTCCAGAGAGGGAGCCAAGATGCGGAGATCGCCTCACCCTCCTCTTCCGGGTCTCCTGGAAGAGCGGTAGAAAGCAGGGCACTGTGCCACAGGAACGCTGCACACCACCCCTCTGACTCAGCTCATAGCACCTGCATCACTGATTAACGACTAAGCCAGGCGCCAGGGAAGGAGGGAGAGAGAGAGAGAGACAGACAGAGGGAGCGATACTGAGGGAGCTGTGGGAGGACTAAATATTTTGTCTCTTGCGCAGGCATGACGGATTGCGTCACCTCAGAAGAGGTGGGTCGGGGAGAGTGCGTACGCAAAACTCAGCTCCGGCCAACTTTTCTCTGCCTCTGACGAATCACTTTCTCCTCCTCTGAAAGATCTACATGGAGCGCTGAGACAACCAACTGAGACAGAAATGGCTTTACTCATCAGGCGAAACCATTCGTCAACACAGGAATAGGCGGAGAGTGAAGCGTGGCTGATTGACATGAACAAACCTTTAAATGTATATATCCAATATATACATATATATACATATATATATATATATACATATGCATATATATATGTGCAGTAAAGGCTAATAGCTGTGTCCTGGGTAGTGGGTTATTTCCTCTCAAACATGACAGATACCAGCTGGACAGGGGCACCATCAGCAGAGACCCAGCTACTAGAGCCTCTCCTGCCCCTAACGCCGCTATCTCTACCCAGCACTCCCTCTCTGTCCTCTCCTTCCTGTGTGAGTGTGTGGGGTTATTCATTAGTCTATTCACTGTGAGGGGGTTCATTGTGCTCAGCGCTCAGCAGGGGAACACAAAGCCTAGAGGCGGCCCCAGCCATTATTTTAAGCTCTAAATAACCCCCCCTGCATGGGGCGATGACACGCCCACATTAGAGGCCTGGCAGATTCTTCATGGATAGTGCTGGGGTAGGGGAGGGCAGCCATTAGGAAATACACACCTGGCTGGATTTCTTTAGCCCTGGGGCACCTGACTCTCTGGCCAGCCCCACCCCCACCACATCACCCCGAGTCTGAAGAGTTTTCTTTGTACAACAGACACCACTTGACCGATTAGACAGACGAGATAGCGACTGAACCCTCAGGAGAATGAGGTGGAACCTATCATCTCCTGGCAAACTATGCAGGTAGGCAGGAAGTCTGGATGGGCCTTCACTTATTTAACAACAATAACACCCCCCACCCCCAACACCACCCAGCCTCTAAAGTGGACACAGCTTGATCCACCCAGATGACATGTTCTCTCTAGTCTAGCTGGAGAACAACAACAAAAAAAAGAGGTCTGCTTTGTTGTTTATGGTGCTTTGCAGTGGGCTGGCCCCAGGAAGTTTACAAGCTGACTGCTTTGTTTACGGCGCAGGTTTGCGATGCTTTGAGGTTTCAGCGTTTCTGAGGTTAGAGTACAAGTGTGGGGGCGGGCCAGGCCTCTAGGCCTCTTCACACATGCCCTCAACATGCTGCCCCAGACAACACAGGACTCCTGCCAGCCAGCACTGTCACACTACACTGCTGTCATCTACCATGATAGACTCCCCATCCTACCCTAACCTCATCCTACCCTAACCTCATCCTACCCTAACCTCATCCTACCCTAACCTCATCCGAAAGCTCATCCAATTTGATTTAAATTTCTAACCATGCATGAAGAAATCTATTGTTGTTTGTTTCACCATCATAACAGACCTGCTAATGGATTAAGCAGCTAGCCCAGTGTTATACCACAATTCTGACTAGAAATCCCCAATGATGTTGACAAGTTACTCTCCATTGATAAACCTAGTAAGTAATGGGATTGACCCACCCTAATGAGACAGCTACAGCAGTGTGTACAAACAGACAATGCTCTACCTTAGCTAGATCTACCATTGGGAAGCTCACTGAGAAGCGCCCATACAGTTGGTCACATAGATCTGTCTGCTTTTGGAAAAACAACAACAGACCAGAAAACAGCAATGGAGGACTGTGAGCAGTTTGAAACGCTTCAGTCGGCTGAGTGGAGACTATCCATCTCTCCATAGTGCTTCCCCCCTTCCAGGGACTTTGATGGATGGTGCATTGAACTTGGCTTGGCCCAGATCCCATCAATCATCCCCCCTCGCCCCCATGTGCTATCCAGGACCCGGTCTCTCACCACCCCCACCCTCCCACCTTCAGCCAGACATGAGGGTGGGCCGGGTGTCTGTCCCCAAAATGGGGAGGGACGGAGAGAGAGGGAGAGATAGAGAGACCTACACGTAGAAGTGGCTGACCTTCTGACAGCACTTAATTACAAAGACTAACATGTACTCTTTCGAACTAAAGCAGTAAGCTAGCTG
This sequence comes from Neosalanx taihuensis, assembly GCA_030340665.1. Classification (NCBI taxonomy): domain Eukaryota; kingdom Metazoa; phylum Chordata; class Actinopteri; order Osmeriformes; family Salangidae; genus Neosalanx; species Neosalanx taihuensis. Next base: position 2,322,343 of record CM059307.1, read on the forward strand.
CTGCTTTCAGGCCAAGGTAGGTCATTGAAGTGATATAATTAGCTGAACCAAATAAGATAAGAGTCTAACTAGCTTCTACTTTGACAAATTCAAACTGCCTTGTATCATTCTGGTCACAGCCTATAGGGTAATAAGGTGTTTTAGACACAGGGGATGGAGACACACACACACACTCCTTAGACAGAAAGACATGGATCCCCCCAAACACAGACTACTGCACAAATGTTCACTAAGACAAACAGTTTGATTAAGACCTGCCAACAAGCTGGTAAACAGATCCCAGAGCAGCTTTCCACTGTGTTGAAGCAGCCTAAAAATCACCTCTTCTATTCAGTGACACGTGGAAAACCTGGGTGTGTGGGAGTGTGTGTGTGTGATGGGGTGCCTGTATGTGGCTGCCTGTGATTAGTCATCAATGGGGGAAACAGCTTTGTGTTCCTCTTCCTCAGGCTAACAGCAGACAGGCTCCCTGCTCTAGCGCATGCTTCCCATGGTTCAGGGCGGATGGTTCTTGGCAGGCAACAGTGGAGTTACGCAACAACTTCCGTCATTTCAGAAGAAGGCAAATCTGCTGTTGTGTTCCTAAACAGTTACCGTGGAGATAACGTATCCTATCCACAGTCAGTTTTCTGATTACCTTGACAGCCCTGGTGTATGCATGACTGAAGCTGAATGATCTTAGACAAACATGTCATGTTAGACAACACATAACATAGGTAAACATCCTGTTGTAAATGAAGTATTTCAAGTTTTCAAGTCCCATGTTGGATGGTTGCCATGAACATGGATGCTGTGTTGCTATGTGATGATGACAGAACCTGATGACAGAGAGATTACGCAACACAACAGACTGGAGGAAAGTTCCTGAAAGTATTTGGCCTACATTAATGATGTAACAGTATTCATCCAGTCTAAACATTAGGCTACAGAGACAGTGGAAAGGATTTACTAAATGTACAGCCTGTACATCAACAAAGGACCTAACCTGATACAAGGACCGCACATTCCTTCTCTGCCAGGAAAACAGGCTTTCCTAGAACACGTGCCGAATCCCTTTAAACAGCAGTTCTCCTGTCCTCCACTAGGGGTCTCTAACCATGTGCCTATTTTGGTGGAAAGGGGATTTAATTTATCCAGCTGTCAATCAACAGACCAACAATAACAACAATTGTCTCTTGAATGGGAGATATTTCTTCAAACGATTTAGGTTTAAAAAAAAATCTATGCTTTTTACGGCATATAAAATGTTGATGGGTACTGCAAGACAATGAAAACTTAAGTCAAAAATAGGTAAAATGTTAAACTGTGTAAATCATATATATGTGTTTAAACCCTTAAAAAAAGTAGTCAACAACTATAAAAATGATAGATAGCCCTGTTCCACTATTGGCAACAATCCAAGAGCATAGCTGAAATAAAGTTGCAAAATGTCTTTGTTTTACCTTGAATAACCTCAGCAACATGCCAATCTTTTGAAACCTTGTAGACTTAATGTTCTCAGAAACCAACATGTCCTAAACTATTTACTGCCTAACTTCTACACACGAATGTAGTTCTGCCTGGGGTCTCCTGGTGTTGTGAGGCCTATCTGGCTCTTTCAGCATTGACAGGGAGCATTATGTTCCATACACAAGGGAACATAGTCAGAGTAAGGGCTGAATTTACACTGAAATCATAACATCAACCATAAGATGTCTAAAACAGGCAAACAGGCCAGATCCCTCTAATGTCCAGCGGGATGAAGCCTCTTCTGAACCGGCCAAATGTTTCTCAATGCAGCGCAGCCTTGGATCAGTCACTGACTCTCACATTGACAGCTCGTCACACAATCTAACTCTCTAACAAGCTCATTTCAAAAGAAGTTTGAACCAGGGGTCAGGAATTTACATTTAGACACAGTCTAATAAACATCCCTAACTTCAAAACATGTGTTCATTGTTTAGGCAACACCAACTACTGAGAACCTCATCGGAGGTCGTGTCAATAGAGGAGCTTGAAGAGCTCATCGCTTCTCACCAGGCAACAGCAGTCGACACCGCATGACAACCCCTCGCTTATTCGGAAACAAATAAAGTTGGTTTCGCCACTGAAATGAATGATATGATTCATGTAATCGATAATCTACATACCTGCCATGAAACCAGTCTTTACAAATGTCGCATTCGATCATAAACCGGCTCACATCATAGGGCTGCCGGCAGACACAGTACAGCGGGGCCGCCGCCATCTTCCTACTGTCCCCAAACAAGGCAGGAATGAAGAGGGCGGGGCTTGGGGAAGCTTGACGGAAACGGACGAAAAGTGCCGAGTGTCCCAGAAGACAGAGTGCGATCTTATTTGACGTCAATAAAAAAAGTATTCGTTTCTATCGGGATAAACAGAAGACAATAGACACGTGTCTGTATTCAACAGACACGTGTCAAATGATATATTGTAAAAACAAAGCAATTTGTTTGTTGTTGTTTACATCCGTTTTTAAATCGTTTGTCTGCCAGCCATGGTTTCAGTGACACTGACACACAAAGGTGACATGATTTACACAATGCGTGACATTGCTCTAGGCAATGTTTTATATAAGTGTTTGCCTTATTGGCTTCAGTGATTCTGAAACAAACTTAAACAAAATGTTTTTAGTCTTAATATTTCATCATCTAGCGAACCCCTTCTCACTCATATGTCACATGGTTTAGGAGTCTAGGGCTGAAGACACAAGAGACTTTCAAACCCCCAAATAATCCTCTCTTTTAGCCTCTAAGGGCATGTCTGACGTGCCTTGCGTGCCTGTGTGGCGAATAGCAATGGAACTTACGACCCACAATGATCTGTGAGTTGACATCGCCCATCCCCCCAAACGCCCATCTGTGCTGCTTTGCAATCACATAGGCCTAATGCATTCAGGGTATGAAGGGCTGACTAACTGAACATACTACAGACCATTCAGTTGTTTTCAATAAATTTTATAATAAAGAAAAATATCAAATCTATATAATAACTATCAGAGCACTGAATCCAATATCCCAATGTTGGCAAGGGCTACAACTAAATTACTAATACCATGATGTGTTGCTCCCACTCATTAGGACTAATATTAGGTTGTATTGCCAAGCTCTGTACCCGCCTCGCTATTGCTTGACATCTTCCCTTTGGTTGCAAGACAAACAGCCAGACACCCTAACACAGTGTAACCAATGCTTTGTGAACTGAAATTCACAGAGGATAAACCCTTTTCGTTGATTCCACGTTTTCATGGATTTAGAGCACCACCTAGTGGATAAAAAAGAACACTTCACCCCCCTGAAAGCTCGTCCACAACTGGCGCAGGCGCAGTGGAAATTCGACTGTCAAAAATAAGGAAGTCTTATTATCACGTTGTAACATGTAACATGTTGTCTTCATGTTCTGTTCTAGTGGTTTTGTTTAATGAATCCTTATAGGGTTAATAAATAAGACATAGGTAATGGATTTCTAAATGCTTTAACGCAGGTAGGAAAAGTGGGGAAGACAGAATGACTATGAATGTGATGTGATGGCATATCTGCTTGGGGATGGATGGTGATATAGAGATTAAATGTAATGTACTTCCTCAACTGGTCAGTTTCTATAGAATGAATTGTATTCATCCAACAGGCTTCTGTCATTTACTGTTGCAACTTAGCGATCGTTACCATGGACCAAGTAGCTTTCCATTTAAAACATAAATAAACAGAAACAATTGAGTGTCGACGTTACAACACTGTACAGCCAACCCTTGTGCATGTAACCGATGCTGCATGTGCTACAGGTGACCCATGAGGGAGGAGGATGAGGCGATTGTCGAAGAAGAAGGCTCTGAGCCTGGTGAAGGAGTTGGATGCCTTTCCAAAGGTCCCTGACAGCTATGTAGAGACAACTGCAACCGGGGGAACAGGTGCATGTTATTACAGATGCATATGACATAATCAAGCATATGACATGGTTATCACAGGTGTCTGTGCTTCTGCATGAGTCACTCATTTTGCCATTATCCTGCATGTCTGACTGTTATTCTTGTCCTCTGCAGTGTCTTTGATAGCCTTCACTGCCATGGCACTGCTCGTCTTCTTTGAGTTCTTTGTCTACAGAGAAACCTGGATGAAGTATGACTATGAAGTTGATAAGGATTTCTCTAGGTATGTTTTAAGATTAATGTGCTTACTGCAGTAGTGTGTAGACTTCAACGTTAGCCTACATTTTAATAATGGAGGTCTACATAACGCTTATCTTTTGGTATTCACAGCAAAATGAGAATAAACATAGATATCACTGTTGCCATGAAATGTCAGCGTAAGTTTCCAACATGCAAAAGCACAGTTTTGGCATTCATTTTATTCATCTTAATATTATGGATACATTTCAGATGAATGTGTCAATGCTGTTTTCAGATGTGGGTGCAGATATTCTGGATCTGGCAGAAACCATGATCACGTCTAACGGTCTTCAGTATGAGCCTGTGAGTGGATCAAGATTACAGAAACCTCCTTTTAAAATCAATTACTCAGATCTGCACACTGGTGTGAAACAGCACCATGCATATTCAACCTAACCTCTTTTTTGGGGATAATTTTAGGTGATTTTTGAGCTGTCTCCACAACAAAGACAGTGGCACAGGTAAAACCCACCCTCAGCTTTCACAGTGATATGTTCTTACCTGTGCAGGCAGGTTCTGGACAGTACTGGGCTGTACATTAAGCTCTCCAGTCTTGTTGAGTTTAGTAGCGAGTGTCTGACTTGCCTCTGGTGGTCAGGACTTTGCTGCTGGTCCAGAACAGCCTGAGAGAGGAACACGCTCTGCAGGAGATCCTGTACAAGAGTGTCCTGAAGGGAGCCCCCACCGCCCTGCCCCCCCGGTCAGTCTGGGTGTTAGGTCTCAACAATACCCGTCTGCACGGTGGGATTACAGCTTCATTCAAGCAAGGATGTTGTAATAACAAAGAGTTTGTATTGTGTGTGTGTATTGTGTGTGTTTAGGGAGCCAGGCCCTACAGAGCCTCTTAGTGCTTGTAGGATCCATGGGCACGTTTATGTCAACAAAGTAGCGGGAAACTTCCATGTCACAGTGGGAAAGTAAGTGTAACACAATAGTAGGTAAATATTGTAGTACTGTAGTTGTTGTTTCTACAATGTTGTTCATTACTACTCTGTGATGTTGCTGTTGGTGACTCCTTATAGTCCTGATCTGCTGTTGTTGTCAGGCCTATTCATCATCCTCGTGGACACGCACACATAGCTGCCTTTGTCAGCCATGACAGTAAGTTATCCTACCACTCACCTGTCATCCACTACAAAGTCGTAAAACCTTTCTGTAAAATTTATGTCAAATTAATAGACTTTTTTTGTCCTTTGTTTTGTCTTTTTGATGCAAAACACAAGATTAATGAAGGAATCATGGCCAGAATTGAAAGTGTTTCAGTAAAAGTGTTTCTCACTGGTTGTCTTTTCCCATTGCCATGCAGCGTACAATTTCTCCCATCGGATAGACCATCTGTCTTTTGGTGAGGAGATCCCAGGAATCATCAATCCTCTGGACGGCACTGAGAAAATCACAGATAACAGTAAGTTACTGCTCCTCCATGAAGCCTGTACAAATGATGGAGTGTGTCTTTATGTGTCCTTTTACACTGTACCAGTGCTATTATGGTATATTTTTAAAGGGACTCTATTTTACTGTTATAGTGTGCTGTAAATATATATTCCACCATAGTGGACACTGACTAAATATCCTGCCACAATATGGATTAAACGATTTGCTATTTGTACTGATTTGAATTGGATTAGTGCAGGTATAGTTTTTTTACAGCAGACGTGGAAACCTTTTTGGAGATAATCCTCTGGAAATAATCCTACAATTCAACTGCATATATTTGGGAGAGAAAACTTCATTTTAATTTAGATATGCATAAAATAAATATATTTTACTGTGCAAAGTTATTTTGAAAAATTCTCCAGTTCATTAAAGATTAGCATAGTATATCCTTCTTTGCTGTGTTTGGGGATTGTGTATTTCAGATTGCTATTGTTGTGATTCCAGATAACCATATGTTCCAATACTTCATCACAGTAGTTCCAACCAAGCTTCACACATCCAAGGTGTCTGCAGACACTCACCAGTTCTCTGTGACTGAGCGGGTTAGTCCTCCTGTGTTCCCTGTTACTTTTCTGGTGTTTAGATAAAGTGTAGATATGCGTTATGGTTTGTCCTGGTTGGAAATTAAAATGATAATTCCAATACTTACTGGATGGATGTGGCTCCCACTGTCATGATGTGTCATCAGCAGTCTTTGAATCATTGGGGGGGGGGGGGGTAATGTGCTTTGTGCTTCCCCTGCTGGGTTCACAATGTCACTGCATGTTCTGCACCAGGACCATTATGGCTGGCAGACAGCAAGTGCACGTGTGTGAAACAGCAGCTGTGTTGTCCGCAGGAGAGGGTGATAAACCATGCGGCGGGAAGCCACGGTGTGTCCGGCATCTTCGTCAAGTACGACACCAGCTCTCTGATGGTGACGGTCAGTGAGCAGCACATGCCGCTCTGGCAGTTCCTGGTACGACTCTGTGGCATCATCGGGGGCATATTCTCCACCACAGGTACCTCCTGCTCCACCCTCCACTCTTTATACCAGTATAAGTCATCAACAATATCTTGATGAGTCAGATACAAATAATGTCTGTGTCCTTCCTTCAGGAATGCTTCATGGACTGGTTGGTTTCTGCTTTGATGTGATCAGCTGTCGCTTCAAGCTGGGTGTCTACAGATCCAGAGAGGTACCCAGAGAAGAACTTAATTTAGAAGTGATTTGAGAGTCTTTGAGTGAATCTGTCTTCCTGATGTAGCAGTACACTGTGTTTTGTCTCCAGGTTCCAGGCAGCCAGATGAATGACCACACACCTGTCCCATCAGACGAGCCTGCAAGCGAGTAGCCTGAGTTTGAAGCTGGACCTCAGGTCCCCTGTGCTCTGGACATACAGGAAGCAGCAAAGCACAAGATTGTTTAACTGAGACTGACACTTGTATACATTTCCTGTAGACCCCATTAGCTACGTTTTGATGTATTTTGCAATTCAAGGACAGCTGCTAATTGTGTATGTTTTTTGTTTGTTTGTTTTTTTACAAATCATGATGGAAATGGAAATTATTTCTTGAAATTGTTACAGCCGGGCTCGTTTTGGAGAGCAGTAACGTATGTTTGGGAAATTGAAATTAAGATTGGAAGCACAACCGGTTCTAGTTAAGTGACAATGTTTAGTTAACCCAAAAAAATGAATGCGCTTGCACAAGGACATCTAACACAAAAAGAGCCTATACCAAGGCTAGGAAATAAACAATTTGCAACATGACATTAAAGGAAATAAAGTACAAAAAGTCCAAATACAACAAATAGCAAACTCTAGGTCAACCTAAACGATAGGTAACCAATACTAACTAGGCGAACTGATCAATGGTTCACAGCTGCCCTGAACCGTGGACACATAAACTATTTAAAGGGGAGCTATAGTTGATTGCCGTCTTCTGATTGGCAGGTTGGGCGGTATCAGCTCCACCAATCCACGACAGGGAATCGTGCACCTGAATTTGCATAATCGACAGGATCAAAATCATATACATTTATAATGTCTATGATCACAATTAAGTGCAAACAAAAAGGAAGCCAGCAGGGGCCGTAACCAAATTAATATCTTGGGGTTGTAAACGTTACATGGTTTTATTCTTTGTTCCAAGTAATCAAGCTTTTTAATTCCAGTGCACTGATACGGAAACAAGCTGTCTACAATGTTCTACTTTCATCTTTGCATTTTGACTGCCTAGGTATTTTGCAGTATTTGTTATGGGTTTGTATTTATAAATATAAAATTACTGATTTCTCACATTAAATGTTTTTCTTGCTTGTCGTTGATATTTTATAACCTCGTTGATAAATTTATTTGTGCAATGGTAAAAGGGTGAGAGGTATTCCCAGTAAATTACCAAAGGGATGTTTTTCATATGCACTAGACACCAGTCCACACGTAAGGTGTTTTTTACTTTTATTCAGCCACAGTTTTAAAGAGATTATACAGCGACACATCAACATGTGAATGCTGACCTGAACATAAAACCATAAAAATACGCATGAAGATGATAGTTGACTGATGCTGAAGTTGTGTAAAGAACTTGCCAACATCGTGGCCCAAAATGTTCATTGATAACATTGTGATTGTGGAGTATTTCATGTGGCACTGTCTTGTTTTTGTCAAAAGCTTTGTAGGACAGCAGCACTTTGCCCTTGGTAAACCAGTATGTTCCCCTGGTTGTAATTGATCCATAATTATAAATTATGATTAAGACAATATGGTGTACAAAGACAACCCTTTCTTGGTCCATTCTTGAAAAGTTTTTGTTCTCTCAGAAACTGAACAGTTTGATGAAGTTACATACTACTACTGCTGGTTTTTCCCTTGATAAGGCATTGGAAGTGTTTAAAAGCAAACAGTCTTCCGTCCTTAGTTTGTATATATATTAAAAAAAACATAACAACATAATAGGACAGGATAATGGAGCATAATGGATAGCACACTACATATGTTTGTTCTCTTAGATTTTATTACAGTTTTGCTGAGCAGACTTAAATGGAGTTCTTTCAGAGCAAGGGACAGAGGGAGACTGGACATTTTGCAAATGGTATAAGAAAAGTGAATGAGAGAAATATCCTAGCACAGGTGTGGCTGTTAGGAAGTGTGGGCCTACCTCTGGTTTCACCTGCTTTTAGAACGCATCAAAAAGAAGGTACACCACGTTTTTTTTTTGTCAACAGGACACACAAATAAGAACAAACTTTACTAACAAGCAGGACGTTATGTTGATCCCTTTCTGATGCTACTTCATAGTTAAGATCCATAGCATGATAACAGGGTTGGATGGGTTGGGTCATGGTCCCTTCCTGAAATCAGGAAAGAACAGTCACCATGTTTGCACCCCAAAACTTAGCTTAGCATAACACAAACGTAGTATTTCATTTCTGAAGATGGGTTTTGGGGTTGTTTTTCCTCCATTTGTTTTCACTTCAAGATATAAATTAGTATGCCAACAGTCTATACATCTACTGTACAAACACAAACAACTGGTGTGCTGTCACACAACACTTGTGGTTACACTCTGTGGGAATCTCTGTGGTAGAACAGACAAGCTTCTGTGGCCTGCAGAACGACACACTTTCTGTTTTTGGTAGATGGTCTATAAGAATAATATCTAACTTCAAATATTTACCGTAAATATTAACAAAACTTAGTTTTATGCATAATTATGTATAATTCCTCACCACGAAACATCTCACATAAGACTAGCCTTTGTCTGATGCAATCATTTAAAAAGATGAAAAAGTTTGTATGTTAATAACATACTGATGTCTCAATAGTGATCCTGGTCCATTAGAACCATCAATAGTAAGAAATCGAATCTAACTTCAACCTATGCCAAGTCTTTGTAGTGTTGCAGTTGCTGCTACTGTACAATTAGCTACTGTAAAATTCAGGGCCAACAACTAACTATTGATAAAAAATACTGAAATGGCATTGCCTACATCCTATTAGTGGGTGTGTCTTAAATAGGCAGGACATACAAGGCAAATAAATACTTGCCCAAAATCACCCATCTGTAGAAAAGAGAGACCATGGATACTTTAAAGTTTAAAACTATTACCGATTAATTGTACAGAGTGCCCAATTGTGAAGCACTGACTAATTTAAAGTATGCAAAAATAAGAAAAACAAAAATCATCACAATTTCCAAGGCAATATATCAAAGATTTGAGAGGACAGCCAGTCTGACCAAAAACACAGAGAAAGCAGAGGAAAAGAAGAAAAGTACAGGATATTGTAATGGATATTTAGTTGCATATATAATCAGTTGCTTAAAAAAATGTAGGTATAAAAAGTATTAATTTGATGTTGAGACACTTGGCTTTATCTGAACTACTGGGGTTTTGGTGCATGAATAGTGCAGATTCAAAAAAATTTAATTGAAATGAATACATTTCATGGCTAATGATATACCTCTTTCCCTCCTAAAACTCCATTAACTCCTCTTCTGTCCCCCTTGTTTTACCACCTGCACTCAGAAGGTCATCTTGGTTGGACGGGGGGACGGGACGGGACGGGGGGACGGGGACGGGGACGGGGACGGGGGGGGGGGGGCGCTGTGTGCTGCAGAGGGGGGCAGAGAGGGGTTGAAAGGTGCTGTCTCCTTGGCTGTTGCTGCCCGTCAGTTAGTTGGTGAGAGTGCTAGAAGCTCGGAAGTAGGAGAGGAACTTGAAACAGAGGCTGACGACAAAGTACCAGATGTTGCGGGCCATCTGGGAGCGGGCGATGAACACCCGCCAGATAAAGACCAGCAGCAGGGTGTTAAACGTGTAGCGGATATTCCTCAACCTTGGAGAGGGAGAGAGGGAGAGAGGAAGAGGGGTCAGAGGAGAAGGGAAGTCAGAGATGCATAGGGAGAGAGTAACAGTGAAAGACGTTGACATATAAAGACACATTTTGAAGGCTTGATCACCATCCTGTGTGACAAAAAAAAGCTCGTATCCATGTCTCTATTCTTTCATGTAAGTATATTTGTTGAAGTGCTTTGTGAGATGTTTTTAACTGTCTTACTTCTTCAGATGCTGTCTGGCAGCAGGGATATCAGACATGTCTTCGTTCAGAACATACTTTTTCGTGCCGATACAGTAGTTCTCAATGTACTCTGGCCAGTTCAGCTGGCGGACGTCAAAGTTGAACGTCTGCAAAGGTGAGGAAGGAAATTCACGAGGAAGTTGACATGCTGAAACGGACCAGCGATAATAACATACACCATCTACAAATCCACCTCCAACACTGTAAGGGAAGCTCTGGATGAGTTTCCAACTTGAAGCCCTAACAGTAGCTAACACAGCCCACCTTCCTGTCCTCTGGGCTCAGCTGACTCATCAACATGCTCATGTTGTCAGAGTTCCACTCCCAGTCCTGATTGCTGAAGTACTCCAGCAGACCAATGGCCTTGTGGAGACGGTTGAATATGCGCATCATCCTGGCCAGGGGGAGAAGCAGACATGGAGGGGTTTTAATAATGTGTAACATTTGACGTGCTCATTTTGCAGACGCTTTCATCCAAAACGACATATGGAGGGGAGGATTTAAACCTGGGACATTTTTACCTGCAATCATATGCTCTTCCACTGAGCTATGACCCACCTGCCCCCATTCACAACAGGTACTGATCCATTTTCAATACACTGAAGTAATGAAGCTAAACACAGCCATGAACAACGGCTGTGCTCTGATAGAGATGACTAGTGGGACTTTCTATGGGGTAGTTCAGGTGTCTGTCCTGAGGGGTAAAGGTCACTCACTGTGGCTTCTGTCCAGACAGGCGCAGGTAGAGGTCATAGATGAGGGCAGGGAACTTGTGGCTGACCAGGATCCAGTACTGGTTGATCAGGTAGTTGGAGGTGATGTTGGCGTTGGGCCTCCGGAATGCCTGTTCCAGAGGGTTCCTCTTGAAGGTGGACATCACATGGTGTTCTGGGGAGGGGAAGGGAAAGGAGGCAAGACCAAAAGTGAAGCACTGATCCTATCTTCTGATATAAATCCACAGAAATTCTGACATAAATTCATCAATATCAGTCAATAACACTGTTTTCTTTTATTGCTGCACTGACAGTGATGGAGCAGAGCGATTTCAGGTCCATCTTTGATCGCTGAGTCAGGGTTATTAAATGACAGATCACAGAGTCAGGCTCTGATTTCCTATAGGTTTTGCTCCTTATAGAATGATAAACGTCAAGAACATTTACATCAGTACACGGCACTGGTAGACCCTCCCCCAGTGGGCTGGGATCTGTGTGACCTCACACCTTACATCACACCCGACCCTCTGCATTTCCATGGTAACAATGCAGCCAGTGGCTCCGTTGATTAGATCCAAGGTGACAGACCAGATGTGCCCTGGCTGGCTCACAGGCTACGCTAACAGAACCCCCGCTAACAATCGCTAACGAAAAAGCCTCCACACCCCAGTTGCCATGGAGATAGCAGTGGACCACAACTAAACCAAACTGGCGCTGCACCGCCCACAAAGCTTTGCTAGGGTGTGGCACCACGGCAGATGCTGGCAGGCTGCCTCTGTTACAACACGCCAGCAATGTGCATATGTAACCGGAATGCCTATGATTCCATTTAACCCAACCCTCTGAACATCTTTGTCCCCCATTACCCCTCTCTGCCCCATCATTAGCTTGATTCCCAGCTCTCTATGTGGGCCAGTGAGATTAGCGAGCACCATGCCTGTTTCATAACAGTCAGAGAGAGTGATGAGGCATAATCCTGAAGCCAGCCATCTGGTGACAATTTCAGGGTGAAAGGATCAGATTTGCTAATCTGATAGAGGGGCCATCGTCACCCCTGGGGGGTTTAATCTGAGGCTGCCAGTGTGCCAATCTCCTCGCTGACCGCTGAGGTATACATAACTGCTAACAATGACTGTTTGAGTACTGATATAGTCTATATTCATGACTTATGTATGACCCTGAAGACCAGTTACACAACACTCTTCAGCAGATATGATGATTCATGCTTAACAGTAACAGATACAGCCATTTGCATACAATGCACCAGTGAAGAACATTTCAGTCTCTCACTCTTTCCTCAGGGAAAACCATACCACCGGCTGTTAATGGTGACGTCATGATGTCATAAAAAACATTGAGCTGAAAAGTCTTGCAGGAGGTTCTGTGTGTTTTGCTCATCCCTGCCACCAGATGGCAGGCAAATAAAACCCACCGATCTCTCCCCAGTGGAAAGGGTTGATGCCGCCCGTTGTGCAGTTGTACACCAGGGCTGACTTGGGTCTGAAGGACAGAGATAGAAGCGGTCACTGCATGGCTGTGATGAGAATATTTCCACACCACAACTGCATCACTTACTCTACTATACAACCCCAAGTATGGGAGAGGCATAATGGAAGATGTCCAGAGTGTGAAGAAATCACAAGGGGGGTTGGTGGGGGAGGGGCGTGGCTGCTTGTTAGGTTTTTTGATTGTGTGTGTGGGTTAAATCATAGTCCACCTTCAGGAAGTGTTAACCTGTGCACTGCCGTGTACCAGCCAGCAGCCAGGGTTAGGTTGACGACCACGTCCACAGGGATGAGGTCGGCTACTGCATCGTTGTTGGCTCTCATGGTGCGCAGGATTCCCTTCCCAGCCTGCAGTACAGGACGACACTGGCTTACCACCAGCAGATGAACTGACACTGAGGACATGTTTTTCTGATACTAGACCTTTAGGAGGTTTACTGCAATTTCCACCCCTGGAGGACAAATAAAGGTTTATCTAATCTAAATGATTTTTTTCCCTCTGGTTCCAGATTGGTTATGGTGGGATTAGATAGCCCTCCCAGAAGAAGCTGCTGGATACTGGTATACGAATAATAGGGTAAAATCCTACCGCAATGAAGACTCCGCTTGGTCCGTTGAAATTGTCGATCCAGCCCTGAGTGAGGAGAGAGAGAAAGGTATTTCAGTGAAGGGCAGGTGCCCTTCCTTGAGCCCCGCCCTGACACAAGGGACAAGGGCACCAGCCATGAACTGAAGGATTGGGGTTTGAAGTCACGTGAATCTCAGACAGACACACAGTAGGGTAGCAGTGTCCCAGCCAGACCAGGCCAGTCAGAACCAAGTCCAATCACTACTGCGAGCTCAGGGGCTACAGGTGTACAAACACAAGCCTACATGAAGGATAACAGAAGGGGGTCTATTGGATTAGCCTGAGCTTCCTTTTCGTCTTTCCTTTAATGCTTCCAGGCACTGAAAGATATTTGGCAGGAGAGAAAGATAATAATCACCAATTTTGCTAAGTGAAGACTTAAATGCTTAACTTGACAGAATTTCATGCTGACATATTGGAAACACTGTAAAGGTTAATCCTTGTATTGAGAGCCCCATCAGCAATACACCTGCTGGTCTTAACTTACATTCCGCTGAACTTTCAAAACTCTTAACTGAACGACTGTGGGGGGCACACAGGGACTATCGAGTTTCAGAAATATCTCCCTCCAGCTGCTAGGGTCAGTCCAGATTCGCTCAAAGAAGCAGGCTGTCCGGACAGATGAAGAAACATATTTTATACCCTAAATAATAATCCTGACCCAGGCCTTACGAAGCCTTCAACCCTGAGCCTCTCAGGATCCACAACACTGAAAGTGTATTGACCAGTGTTCCAGCGGCAAATAGTTTGTTTCAATCTGTTTCCAATAACAACAGAATATGACGGATGTGAACAGGCAGGCTGAACACTTAGCCCTAAGGCTTTAATGAAATGTGACACTGCTTCAATAATGATAGCGTCATACATCAACAGGCGGTAACATCAAGACAACATTACACATGATAGTGTCATTTGATGACTGTCTAAAGGTTATGGGCAAAATGGTCAAAGGATGTTTCTGTTCAGTGCATTAAAATAATAGTATTAGTATTCATATCCTGCTCTGTAGAGACATCCAATATTCATGAGGAGAACATTCTGCACAGTTTGGGTAGAAACACTGCATTCAGTCCTGAACATGCTCAAGCGTCCACACAGCAAAGGCTGAACAAACAGTGACAGTCGACATTGGCCTGTCTGACCCACCAGCCCCCCTGCTCACGCTGCTCCTCCACCCAGGTTAGAGGTCAAACTCACAGGGAAAGGCTCCTGCCAGCTGGCCCCCACTATGGAGGGCCTGATGATGCCGATGTTGAGCTTGTCGCTCTCCTGCTGGACCACGCACTCGGCCAGGGCTTTGGTGTAGGTGTAGGTGTTGGGACGGTCCCCTATGAGGCGAGGGGTGATGTCACGCACGATGCTGTCATCCATCCACCTGCAGACGCAACGCAAGAGGACACTCGGATGTTACTGGACGACTGGACTAATGTTCTCCTTATCTGTCAGAACATGAAGCTCTCCTCCTTTCTAGCAACACTGCCTGGTTGCAAAAAAAATTTGATTCCTTAACTTTGGTCCCTGAATGGATGAGAGGAGAGGGAGCCCACATGGCTGTCTGCCTCACGTAGCAAAGAAGCTGTACTCACTCCAGGGACTCGATGAGCTTCTTAGGCTCAACAGGCGGGGGGTAGATGACCTCGTCGATGTGCCTGCGGTTGCAGTTTGCATAGGCGGTGGAGATGTGGATGAAGGCCTCCAGATGCTGCATCTGCCTGGCCAGCGTCAGAAGCTGCTGGGTGCCGATCACATTCAGCTGCAGGGCGTGCCTGGCACAGGGGGAGGAGACACAACATAGCTGCAGTGGAAGGGTGTGGGGCCTGTGGGTGTGAGCGTGTGCGTGCCTGCGTGACAGAACGAGAGGGACACCAAGTGATCACGTGTACAAACGTTTGCCTTTTCCAGAAGGAACATTTGCAGGATTTATTTTCCCACCACAGGAAGCAGAATGAGACACGTCAGTGCCAAACCAGACTGAATGAGACAGCGAGAGATCGAGACATAAAGAGAGCGGAAGAGAGGGAGAAGGTGAGAGGGTGAGAGAAAAAGAAAGGGGAATGAAATTATGATACATAATTACAGATAGTGAAAGGGAGGATGGATGAGAAATATGAGGGACACGCTGACATAATCAGTATAACTTGTTTATGCTCTCATGACGTGCTTCAATTCCACAATAAGCACTGTGCCATGCAAGCCTTTGCTTTGTTCCAAAAAATACTCCAAATAGCATACCAAGTCCATCAATGACACACCTAGAAGGTGTGTGTGTGACGGCTGATGGGTCCTTAGACATAACTCACTTTTGGTTTGGCATGTGCCCCTGGAGAGAAAGCTTTGGGGAGGCTTGCGGTCGTGACAGCTGGTGTCACAGAGGGAGGGAGGGCAAGTGGCGGAGGCCAACTCATCTTTCAGGGTTCCGGTCTGACGGGCCAGCTAACTCTGGAGAAACACCACAGTGACTGTGGTACCTACACACCACTTCCCGCTGTTTCCCTTCCGGGCTGTTCCAAGCCGGTGACTCATACCCACACTGACGCACGGTGTCTTTATTTGGGTGACAGACTGGCTGCAAGCGGTTAATATACGCTACCAAGGCTATCAGTACTTTGGCTCTAGCCTTCCGGTTCGTGATAGTGATTGAGGGTTGCAGGTCAGGACTGAGGTGTGGCTGCAGCTATCTGAAGAGCTCTGCTCTCTGTTCCATAGCTTCAGAGAGAACACTGTCATCTGATTTATGCCCCTGCCTTACCTAACAAGGTTGTTGTCTGGCACACTGAGAGTTATGAGTCTAAAGCAAGAACAGAGGGAGTGAGAGAAGGAAATACAGAAGAAAGCATGTGAGAGAGGGAAAGAGAGAGAGAGAGAGTGAAAGAGAGAGAGAGAGAGAGTGAGAGTTAAAGAGAGAGAGAGAGAGAGAGAGAGAGAGAGAGAGAGAGTGAGAGAGAGAGAGAGAAAGAGAGAGTGAAAGAGAGTGAAAGAGAGAGAGAGAGAGAGAGAGAGAGAGAGAGAGAGAGAGAGAGAGAAAGAGAGGAAAATAGCGAGAACAGGATGAAACTAGACAAAGCGATACAAAGAGATACCTTGTCTGACCATTCAGATTACAAATACGTGGGCAAACAGAGCTGTTAGTCCAGCCTAGACATCCATCTGCAGTCCCCTGCAGCCCCCAGAGGGGCCTCACACACTCTCTGTCTCACTCCGTCTCCCACAGGCACACACACCTGACCACAGACAGAGCTGTCACCAGCCTGTTCCCACAGAAGCCCTTCACCCTAGGGGACAGATCAGACAAATGACCCCTCGCTTGGAAGGATGCATGGTGTCTCAGTCTTAACTATACAGCCTAAACATAGTTCCTCTGTTTTTCCATCTATCCGTCTTCCTCTTCTGTCGCTGTGTCTCTGTTCTATAAATCACCACACTGTTCCACTAGGCCAGTGCTGCTGTCACCTACTTTGTGTTATCTGCTGCATGACATCGCAATAACATGACTTCAAATCTATAACTGGATGCATCACATTCTGTGGTGTAACAGGAACCATCCAAACCTGTGCCAGCGAAAGTCATGGTAATGGCCCTACTAGCACCTGGCACAATATGGCGTCACATATGGCCCTTCCACATATCGACAGACTGCTGTCCTTCGAAATATCCAGTGACAGCAGCAAGACCGAGGGCGACAGTCCTACAGATGACACACTGATGCACACCGTCTCAGTTTGATGATGTCATGAAGCGTGCTGAAGCACCTTGAGCCTGGTGTGACGATTTGATAGGTTCTGACAATACTTGGTATGTGAAGAACCTACTTGGGAAAATGTTCACCAGTATTATGCTGTGTTATAGTTTGGTGCCGGCATCCAGTTTCCATCGTGGAGTCATTGTGAAAGCCCTTTGTGTTCAGTCATCTTTTTCCAGAAACAGAATTATAAGATAAAGCAAATAGTCTATTGTTGGTATAGTTGGTTCTCTCTCAACATCCTCCTTCCATTTCTGCTACATCAGAACAAAAAACATCCTGTAGAAGACTCGGCACACTTGCCCTTCAGGCTGCACGAGACAATGAACAAACAATACCCAGTCCAGACAAAGACCATGCCTCCACAGAGACTAGAGACCCCAGTCTCTACTGTGTGGGGGAGGGGGGCTGGAACACGCCAAAGGGCACCATGTGACATACAAACTAATAGTTTGTGAATGTATGTGTGTCGATGTGTGTGTGTTTGAGAGTGTGTGTTCTCTCACTTGAGCGGCTCGTCGAAGCGGATGGTGGCAGCGCAGTGAAAGACCACGTTGATGCAGGCGGTGAGCTTGTCCACGTCCTCTGGACTGACGGCCAGGCCAGGCTGGGTCAGCTCACTGCTGATGGGGACGATCTTCTGGTGGAAGTCTGGATTGTCCTCCCGAACACGGTCAAACAGCTGAAGGACACATCAGAGCACACAAGAACACACACACACCGTCACTTAGGCTGCAGGTTAATCAATGTTGTGCGTTGATAAGACGCTTTGTGCAGTAGCCAACCTGGATGTCAGTTTAATTAATGTGTTAGTCATGTCCTATGCAAACTCATTCTACGGTGGAACGAGAACAGCAGCCAAATAAACACACTGAAGAGGAGGTCATATTGTGTGAAGTGGATGGATCACTTCACATCGCTTCAAACAGGAAGCTGGTAGGTGTGAATATTTATGTTCCCTGAACCACACCCAGGCTGTTGGTTGGCTGGTTGGCTGGCAGGCAGCATGGCTGACTGACTGCAGTTTCAGCAGCCATGTGCGTCAATGTCAGGAAGCATGCTGCTGCTGATTGGGTCGCAGAGTTCAAACTGAACATGTGTTCCATGCTGCCAGGATGAGTCAGAACCAGAGCGGGTGAACAGCGCATCATGACTGGGCTGAACCATGGGAAGATCGCTTCATTATCAAGGAATGAGGACACCACATTAAAACACTGCTGTTACTTGGTCTCCTACTGTTATCTTTCAAACTGAACACCAACCACATGAGCACCTCCTAACCCCCTCCCCAAATAGGAATATTCCACCTATTCCATACAGTGGTTAGATCTTCACTATGAGGAATGCAAGCAGCATTCCAGGGGGATTTAGTGCACCCTGTCTGGATTTAGGCTCCCAGATGTCCTCTAGAAGTCTTCCACAGCCCTGAGTGCTGCATGCACACTAACAGTGCTAAATCGAAGGCCCCGGGTGGTCCAGAGACAAAGCGTTATTCTAAATTTGAGATGTGAAACAGTAACACGAAACTAAATCAAGACTCACTATGCTGATCTTTGTGCCGTTATATGAGGTATATATCTGCATGCATGTCACCATTTAAATGTGTAATAAAATGTGTACACAGACTTTGTCGCGATTGCTAGTGATAAATAACACAAAGTAAAAAAGATGAATGTGGTGAATGGAATGAGGCTGGCACGCTCTGTGAGTTATGAAATGTGTGTGTGTGTGTGTGTGTGTGTGGGGCCGTCCCAGTAAGCAGAGCACTCACACAGAGTGAAGAGGAGGACAGATGCTGAGTAACACCTGGAACAGCTGTTAACTTCCATGTTCTCTACACCCCCCCTGCTCCCAACCTCTCCCTCCATCTCTTCTATGGAGTCAGGTGGCTGCGTGGTTAGGGAGTGCTGTGGGCCGTGCCAAATTATGTTGTGTACTTGGGCAAGGCACTTCACCCTACTTGCCTCAGAGGGAATGTCCCTGCACTTGCTGTAAGTCACTCTGGGTGGGAATGTCTGCTAAATGACTCAATATAAATGACCACACTGATGAATGGTTACCTCATATCATGACAAACCCTGGTGCCATGACCCCAAAAAAGCAGCAGTGGTCATGTTATGTTGCTAAGAGATTTACTGCTGTTTCATAACCCAGAGGATTGGCCTACTGCACCCTATTTAAAGAACAAGGAACCTGTCTAGGGGTGGCACTTGCTCCAACATACACACCAAAGTAATATTGTGCATTTGTGTCTGCCAACTTTTTCATTGCTTTAAAAACTTTAGCAAAGACTACCTATAATGCAACGGTGTTGGTATAATTGACATGACAGTATTTCTTACTCCACAGCATTTAGGCCAGTTTGATGTGTTATGTTATTATATACTGTCATTAAATATTATGTACTGCGGTCACGATGTAACCTAGACCTGCAAATCACACTCAGACTCCTTCCTGGACTAACATCTGGACATGATGTTTGTGTCTGTTTCTCACCCTTGTCCCTGTAGCCTCCGTCTGGACTTAGACTGGGGGCTTCTGTGAGGCTTTTGTTCAGTGACAAGGAGAGAAGGGCATTGTGGGATCTTGGTGTTTCTTTGTGAGCTGCTCACTGGACAGGCGGACCTTCCGTGCCAGACCCACACTGCCCTAACCCTCAACACCCCCCCTCCCCCACCCCCACCCCCACCCGCCCTTCTGCCCAGTGGGGTGAAGAAAAGAAGTGTGTGTGTATACAAGTTCCCCCGCAATCAAAAGATAAGCGGTAAAACTTGAATAGCCACTCACAATGCAGCGAGCCACAGTGCTGATTTCTTATTCTGTACATCTCACAGAGCCACGATTTCTGCCAGAGAAGACCGCATTCTATTCACTGTGCTGCTCTGGGAAACCTCTTAAATATCAGTCCTGATGACCGCCTGTTGGAAGCCCTCACTTGTGGTTTTGTCAGCTTGTGAGCGGTTGCCAGTTGTCTTCTTTTCCCTCTTCCTGTGCGCCAGCTAGTTTAAAGCAGCCTGGACGTTGTAAATCTCCTGCTGCGGACTTTCACAGAAACCAATGGCAGTTCTCTTTCTGCCGGCAAACTCAAACAGCCATTTAAACTGCACTTCCTTTACTAACTGCCCTTTAAAAGTGGGCACTCTTTCCCGATCCTTTTCAGACACAGGGCCGCCCCCTCGAGCGAAAGGGTGTCAGACAGAGAAAGAGGATCTAAAGACACAGAGGAGGAGAAATACAGTCGAGAGAATAAGGAGGAGGAGAGAATAAAAAAGGAGGAAGAATGGTTGTGCCTGGGAAGAAGGTTCCAGAGCTCTTCAGCATCTTCAGCTCAGTGACGCTGACAGACCTCACCGGAGACTGGGATGGACAACTTCACAGGCGTGAAATAACATTATCACACAGAAGACTGGAGAGAGCGGAAAGGGCCGTGCCTTTCCCACTTATAAACCCCCTCGAGTGGCCATTCCAAGTCATGCATAATGGACAGTATTGCTCCAAGAAAGACTAGCGGACGGACACAAACATCCATCCAAGTGCACGCAAAGCCCTGAAGCAAACATTGTAAAATCGACATCACTCCATATGGATGCATACGAAGCTATATTAAAGATTGCTGCCAACTAACGATGCCTCGAGGAGCTTGGATTTCAAGTGCTCTGATTAAACTGACAATAAAGAGTGTGTTCCAGGTGGAACATCTGTTTATAGCAGTCTGCTGGGTAATTGGCCCTGCTCTGTGGTAGGCCTGCTCTCTGCTGACTCAGCTATCCACAGCCAATCAGAGAGCAGCTGGCTGGCAATGAACAGTAGCTTTCCTCTCCCCATCCCTCCAGGTGGAATCAGCTGAATGCTGCATGTTTACATCTGACCTCCTTCTAGCCTACATAAATCTAGTAGCTGCCATGAGAGAAATAAGGCCATAAGGCAGGCATCATGGTCCGGATGCTTTCTGCTAACAAATAGGCTGCGTATGGTTGAAACGATAGCTAACCCTTTGCGGCCTTACTTGTGACCTCTTCAGTGGGTCAAAAGATTGAATGTGAGAAAGGATGCCTGTGTAAAGAGCTCCAGCACACATCAGAACAAACTGTCACACAGGCCTTCAGAACCACCCCCTGATCTTGTGGAGCTCCAGGGAAGATGTGCTGAAGGAGCGGGGCTTAGGCTGACAATGTGATGCTGATCCTGGGGAGGAGGGAGACTGAGAGGTGCCCAGTGGGCGGACAGATCAGCTGCAGAGAGAACTGCCAACGAGTAGAGACTGTGAGAAGTGCTCCTTCTCTCATCTGTTCCTCCTTGCCCTCCAATCCTCGTTAACCCCGCTCCAATACAGATATAAAACAGGCCCTGAGTCAGTGAGCTTCCAGAACCTTCTCTCTGGATGAGGACATAAATCTTTCTAACTGCTACTGCCTGTAAGCTGGTCTGCTGAGGCTTAGACTAAGACCTGTCTAGCCATCCTCAACCTCACACATCTTCCAGGGGGAGGCTACACTATATCCCCACGTGTCACTGCATATATGGATCGACATGAAAATAATCATCAGTGCAACCAGTAAAAACCTCAGCCTTCTCCCTCTCTCCCTGTGTGTTTTCATGTCGTCCTGGATGTTTCCCTGGTGGAGGCTGGCTCTGTAACGACTTGGAAATGGTTCCATAAGGAGTCTTCTGAGACAATGGCAGCCTCTGCTGGAACTCATCCAAACTCAGGGACTCAGAACAGAGGGAGGGAAGGCGGGGGGGAGCGGGGAGGACAGGGGGGTGGCTTTCACAGGAAACCCCTGTTTCTATGAAAACCATCCTCATTTACGTATGGCTGAAAGGAAACACCCGAGGGAGCTCTGAGACAGTGTATGGTGACGGTGTGTCTTTCTGGCAGGCAGGTCAGAGCGTACAGGGCACAGGGAGGCTGCAGGTCTTGAACACGATCCCTGTTGATCTGGGTTCTCATCTGTCCTGTCACCAAACCCTGCCTCCTACCCTCTACCCCCCCTGAGGTAACAAGCCAAAGCGTCTCCAGCTTGGAATGGGTCGGTAACACCCACCCTGCCCCCCTCCCCTCTTGGCCAGAGCTAAGTAATTACACATCAAAAACTTTGCTCCTCTGTACTGCACAAGCCTCTCCAGGTATTCCTGCAGCTCATGTGAACCATCTATCAAACTCCAGTTCAAACACCAAGTCTCTCTGGGAAAACTGCGGGTCACATTGAGGCAGGCTTATGGGCAAACCTGCTCTCCAGTTCAGTCAGGTAGCAAACAAATACATCAGAGACGGAGACTTTGTGGTCCAGAGTGGCGTGCCGCTGCTGGTTTAGCATCTGGATGCTACTCATCACGTCACTTAGCAACAAAAAGGCCAAGCTAACTCCCACAGAACCAGGCAAGGTCACCGTCATGTTTGATCAGCTCAGTGTCTGAATCTCCAGCTCTGGAAAACAGGGCAGGAGATTGGCAGGCTCCTTATACCCTGTAGGGCCGCTGGGGTCCCTGAAGGGGAGGGACTGAGCGACTGAGCATGTGCGAGAGCGTGACTGTCAGCCTTGCACACAATCAGTTTGAAAGCGTTGCTTAATGTACTGTAATTTGTTTGACAAACTTCAGTTCATTTGCAGGCTAATTAAGCAAGGCATGCTGGGAGCTGGAGTGCAGGGCTGCATGTGGAACCATGCGGTTGTGCGACCCTTTATGAAGACAGGAACAGTGGAAACACAATCCGAAAGCCACTTAGAGAAATCGATCATCCTCAATGTTCATTTAGCTGGGAAGATCACGTCTTTCTAGAGGCAAACATCAAAATCAATACTGTTAGCCAAGCCCTAATTGACAAGAATTGTACTGGTCACAATGCAGAGGAGGTAAATAAACAATACACATGTACATGACTGTTAACTCCTTTCCTTACAAACACACTGTAATTACTCATGACAATAAACAGTTTCCAATAGCACAGCTGTCCTACAGTATTTGTCTAAATAAAGCGAGCAACTCAATAGAGTTGAGTAAAGCCTCCCTGTCCTGTCTGGGGGGATTGGTCCTGGTCTGTTTGCTGCAGGCCACACCTGCCTTCCTAGACATGCTAACACAGTCACAACGTCTTTCTTTGACCCTTTCCTCTGCCAGTCTTTTCTAACACCAGCCTCGCCATCCCAGAGAGACATTAATAATTCATGCTACAACTTCAGGGCAAAACGTATCCAGCCACCATCACCACAGCTACACTGAAGCACTAAAGAAACACCTCCATGTCCATGGCAACGCTACTTTAGATGCACTGGTGAATGGAGGAAGTCTAAACTAGACTGAACTTGTGTCTTTCAGTGTCTTTTCATCTCAGTGTTGTCATCTCAGCCTGATTCTTACAGTGCCTAAATGCTGCAATTAAACCCATTTCATAACTTACTTTAGAAAGACTTAAGATAGAAGAAATGTAGCCATAGGAACAGATGATGAGATTAACAATGAATGGCTTGTTTATGGAATAAGTGACATGCAGTTAGAATTACAGGACAGATTCTAAGTACTGTTAAATTAGTCAACCAATTGGGTGTAACCAGCACCCGAAAGCTGTAACTCCCACCGCCGTACCTGCCTCTCCCAGCTCTGCCTGCCTCATCCTGCCTTACCTGCCTCTCCCAGCTCTGCCTGCCTCATCCTGCCTTACCTGCCTCTCCCAGCCAGTTTGATTACAGTCAGGTAAAGAGCCAGGCTAGGATGAATGTAAGTTAAGGCTTGAAATGAATGCATTAACTCTTTCTCTCTCTCTCTCTTTCTTTCTCTCTCTCTCTTTAACACACACACTGACACGCTCAAAGACAAAGTCACTGTGCCCCTTCTTTATTGCTCCACCTCACAATGTTCCTCTTTATTCTAGACGAGGGAGAGAGGAAAGACAGAGGAGGACAAAGGGAGAAAACGATGACTCTTCCTCGATAAAGAACAACAGAGGGGCTGTTCAATGAAGCCTTAGTTCACCAAGCTGCCTGCCCTCCTCCCCCTCCCCTCTCACAGGAAAGGTTGGAGAAAATACAGGGAGCTAAATCAGTGTGACTCCCCACTGATGGAGGAGGAGCTGGAGGTACAGCAGACCATCCCCTGTTTGATCAGAAGGCTGAGGGAAGAGCTGGCATGGTGGTGTGTTTATCACAGTCCTTAGAAGCTACTGCTAGTCACACTGAAGACCACACACACACACTTTCTCTATCAAACTGTTCTCAGTCATCTCCCACTAATCAAACAATCAATGGAAGCATTCACACATGACGGGCTCCCAGCCCACTCTCTATCACTCAGTCACTAACCGACACGGTCAGAACGTTCCACACTTCTCCCACATCAATCACCCTCCTCCAGACACAGGCCTCTGCTGGGAACGCCACTCATCCAGCACGTCTGCATCAAGCTCTAACCTCAAACAGGACGACATTTGGCCAATACTTCATTAACATGTAATCGTATAAGGTTTGCAAAAGCAGATATATAAACTCACAGGATGGAGGTTCTACTAGTGAGAGACTGTGTTTTCTCTATGGAAAACTACTATTGGCCATACATTGTCACATATCATCCATCATCTAGGCATGGCTGTGGGGAGCAGTCAGTGCTATCTACCTGGCCTTCCCTCCCCACCCAAGTCAGGGAGCCAGGTCTGATAGCATCTTCGAAAATATCCGTGAAACAAGGGAGCTCTGCCGATTGGTGGTTCCCTAGCAACAGGTTCTCAGAGTGACACTCGAGGCAACAAGGACCGAACTAGAATCATAAGGACACAGCTGGAGAAACTGTGTGTGTAATGGACAGGGAGCCCTCACCTATTCCCCTTCATGAAATATCTATTCACTGGTGAGTGGGAAAATGGGAACTGCAACATGGCATGAATACCAATTAGGGCCAGGGATGTGGTCCCAGTGCACTGTGGGAAGAATCATTTATTGCATTCCTTTGAACAAATCAACAAGCTACGATATGAAGCGTCGTGCCTGACCTCCTTGCCCATGTCTCTGTCTGATCAATTTCAATGTTTCTGTAGACAGAAACAGACTTTAACAAACACCTGCAGTTTGATCTAGTTTAAAAGCCGCGTCAGGAGAGAAAGCGAAGGCAATCACGTCAGGTAGGTTTCCGCAATCCACCAGCCCACTCGCTCCTCTTACTAGGACACTACAGTGTAGAAATGGCACTGCCATTACCAGCCGCCTCCATTGTTGTGACAGAGAGCTTGTTAAGTGGTGAGAGATGCTTGCGGTGATTGGAATCTAGTTCTGGTAACAGGTGAGCTAGACTGAATCCTATCCAGTCACAATACCTCGCTCTGCATGACACCAGACCGATGCTGCTGTGATGTGTGGCTGGAAGTAGAGAGGCTGGAAGAAGTGAATTATAGGTTTTCATTTTGAGCAGAAAAAGTGAAACACTGAGCTAAGTGAAACAGTGAGAGTGGGAGGAAAGCAGTGTGTGTGTGTGTGTGTGTGTGTGTGTGTGTGTGTGTGTATGTGTGGTGTGCCGCTAAGAGAACAGGAGCGCGGGGCCACAGCATGGCTTGGTGAGCACATCAATATGTTCCCCGTTCAACCTTTCAGACCTCATTAGAACTAACAGTCACTTTTTTGGTTGACTCAGTCTGCTGCTCAGCTTGCTGATCCACATCCAGAGGGCCTCAGCTCTCTTCCTCCTCAGCTCTCTCTCTCCCCATCTCTCTCCTTAGCTCTCTCTCTCCCCATCTCTCTCCCTCCCCATCTCTCTCCCTCCCCATCTCTCTCCCTCCCCATCTCTCTCTCTCCCCATCTCTCTCCCTCCCCATCTCTCTCCCTCTCCCCATCTCTCTCCCTCCCCATCTCTCTCTCTCTCCTCATCTCCCTCCTTAGCTCTCTCCCTCCCCATCTCTCTCCCTCCCCATCTCTCTCCCTCTCCTCATCTCTCTCCCTCCCCATCTCTCTCCCTCCCCATCTCTCTCCCTCTCCTCATCTCTCTCCCTCCCCATCTCTCTCCCTCCCCATCTCTCTCCCTCCTTAGCTCTCTCCCTCCTTAGCTCTCTCCCTCCCCATCTCTCTCCCTCCCCATCTCTCTCCCTCCCCATCTCTCTCCCTCCCCATCTCTCTCCCCCCCCATCTCTCTCCCTCCCCATCTCTCTCCCTCCCCATCTCTCTCCCTCCCCATCTCTCTCCCTCCTTAGCTCTCTCCCTCCTTAGCTCTCTCCCTCCCCATCTCTCTCTCTCCCCATCTCTCTCCCTCTCCTCATCTCTCTCCCTCCCCATCTCTCTCTCTCTCCATCTCTCTCTCCCCATCTCTCTCTCTTCCCCCCATCTCTCTCTCTCCCCATCTCTCTCCCTCCCCATCTCTCTCTCTCCCCATCGCTCTCTCTCCCCATCTCTCTCTCTCTCCATCTCTCTCCCTCCTCATCTCTCTCTCTCTCTCCTCATCTCCATTGTACAATAAATTGTCCATGAATTTGCTTCTACTAAACCTGTCTGTGATACCAACCAGAGGAAGCGTTTGGAAAGAACAGCTTACATCAGCATGTCACAAAGATCCAGAATTATGGCTGAAGTTGGTAATGAGCCAGTAAAAGAGGAGAAACACACCTATATGAAGTGACATCCTGTCCAAGCCCCTTTCATAAGGGTGTCATAATAGTCCACACCCATACACATAAAGAGACACGATCCACTTAAGAGTATTGATATTGACTTTCGGATGCCATCCTGGGAGTTTGGATGTATCTAGCGAAGATGCAACATTCCACTCAAGCAGATTAGAGCACAAACCTTGGATGCTCTCACCAACAAAATACTGTTAGAAATATGCCCTTTTAATCCATTATCTGCCGTGGAACTTTCCAGATGCACTACTTGAAGCGCATCTTGAAGATTGAAGCGTCCGCTAAATGAACCCCACCTCACGTGTGTGTGTGTGTGTGTGTATTTGATGACACGAGCGTGGCGCTGCTCACCTTGCACTTCATCATGTCGCTGACCCTCTCCTGCATGGACTGGCCAGCCTTGGGCCTGACCAGGATGTAGAGGGCTCGCACCTCGGGGCAGGATCGCAGCAGTTTCTCCACCAGCACCTTGCCCATGAAGCCTGTGGCGCCCGTGATCAGAACGCTCTTGCCAGCGTAGAAGTCTGCGATGGACGCCATCCCTGCCTCACGGCCTCAGGTCTGCTGCGGCTCCTGTCTGTGTCGTCCTGGTCCCAGCCAACACAACAAGACTCCTGGGGAGGGCGGAGGGAGGGACAGGGGAGAGAGAGCAGGAGAGAGATAGAGAGAAAGAAAGAAAAAAGAACAGAAACAGAGAAAGAGGTGTTAAGGCTGTGGGAAGGCAGTTCTCAAAGAGTGTGTGTATCATCAAAAGCTCGTTACAGCTTTACATAACCCAGTCATGCTGAGTGCAGGGGACAGGGCTGTGCACAGACCATGGTAAAACCTGACTATGTTGTGAGTCACACAGATACAAAGATAACACACAGACACACAGTCACACACACATACACACACTGGATGTAGTGAGCGTTGTCTGTCCTCTGACCTTCATCAGAGTCGGGGGGGGGGGGGGGGGCAGGAATAATAATGAGATGAGTATTCATGACATCACTCATAGCAGGCCAGTCCCCAGTCCCAGGAGAGGGGGTGATTTGGACACACACTCTTCCTGGCTGGAAAAACGACTCAGGCTGCATTAAAATGAGCAGCTTCTAATCCTCCCAGCTCAGGGTGTGCTGTCAGAAGTGGCCTCTGTCACCGTGGGATGATGCAGGGAAACTGATTGTTCAGTTATATCTTCTCTCTGGTTTGAACCTCCCTACCGTCATGAGGACAGAACAGTGGGATACACACCTACCACTGTGACACTACAGGAATGGGGCTGAGTGTGTGTGGGTGTGTTTGTCTCAGAGAGATATAGAGATAATAGATATGCCACTCTGATCCCAGATTGACGTGTACTGGAGGATGACTGTATTTGCCTGCTTGTACCAACGTATCCTCCGCAGCTGTGATTCACCACACTATTTGCAAGCCCACAGCGAAACCTGACTTCACAAACAATAGCCTGGCACACCTTATTACCCCTGTAGGGAGTGGTGGCTATTCCGCCATTTTTGTTGGAGAGATAAATCCAGAGACATATATAGAGACAGAAGCAGAGAGAGGCAGAGAGACCCAGACTGGCACCTCTCCTCATGGCTCCTAACATGGACACAGTCCCTCCTATCGAGACTTAACTGAATCAATGCGGCCTCTAATGGCAGAGTAGGGTGTAATGGACTGTCTCAGGGCACTTGGGCCGACTCGATACGATTTATCAGCCTGAGCGTGCTGCACGCTGCTGGCACTCAGCCAGGATTCAAGTGAGACGTCCTGATCACTACAGCAACAAGCAGGCCAGACCTGGGGACCAGACATTAGCCCTACCTGGGGGTTTGACCTCATTCACTATGCTCTGTGGGGACAGAAAGTGATCGGGACAGCACACTTCCTGTTCCTGTTCAATCTCGTTGTCATTGATTCTCCACAGTGCTCAGCTAAGTGCATCAGGAAGGTTGGGTTAGAGACTTCACATTACAATTGATTCATAAGAAGGTTTAATAAGCCACTAAGGAAGGGAATCTGTATAGGTGATTGTGTAGTGATGTACGAGCAGGCTTGTGTTAGTGTCTGTGTGCGTGTGTATGTGTGAGGGTAGCCAATCATTTCAAAGTGTCACTGGCCACTAGTCACTGTCTTTCTCAAGGTCTCCATCGGCTTAGCTCCCTGGGAAGGAAGTGATGTGATGACCCTGCGATGAGTCATGAGCCGGGCTGGAGCGAGCAGCTCTGCAGTGGGAGGAGGTCAGGTCAAGGAGGAGAGGACCAGGAGCAGCTGTGGATGGGGGAGACGAGGAGAGGGAGGAGCAGGAGGGAAGAGCAAGAGGAGGAAGGAGGAGGAGGAGGAGGAGGAGGAGGAGGAGGAGGAAAGGGAGGAGAAGGAAAGTGAAGGGAAGAGGGAGCAGGAAAGGAGGAGGAGGAGGGAGTTTCATACACAAGCTCTGTCAGACTCTCTCCTGATCGAAGCAGCACTGCTGCCCCTTTATTGGCACTCTGGGAAATGAGCACAGACGAACTTCTTTACGAGGCGCAGACGTTGACAATGTGTAAAGGTCATCTTCCAAAGTTCCGAGAGAATTCTATTGATTTAGGATGCCACAGCTCAAGTTGCTGTTTAAGGCTTCAGTGCATCATTTAATGAATCAGGCCATTTAAAAAAGCATTACACGGGTTATTCTTTGTTGATCTACTCAAGCGTACGATGTCACTGGAGCCTTGTACATGCTCTGCACACACCGCTGGGAGCTGGAAGGCTGCTGGGCAGACATATGACTGAGCAAAGCTGCCTTCTGGTTCAGAGTTAGCATGAAGGCTGTTCTCTCGCAGTCCTGTCCAAACACGTGCGAGAAGCTACGGCCCTCTTCAGAGCCACGCCTGGGACTGTCACCACGACGACAGCTCTCAAACATACCACAGGGCCACTTAATGGCCGATGACAACTTCCTGTCTCTGTTAAGTCTCATTCTGTGACACCACTCAGATAAACAGGCAGTGTACGAGCGTGCTTGTCTGAACTCTGTCAACAACAGGACTAGGACATACCACCACAAAATGGCTTTCCACATATACGGTTCATTTCAGGTTAAATTTGGGTGTTGGAATCCAAAACGACACAAGATTGTGTGTTTAGAGAGAGAGATACAAAGAGACAGGGAGAGACGGGGAGAGGCTGTGCGTGGTAGCTCTGTGGTAGCCATCACCCATCTCCCCTGCTGTTCTCCTCCTGGTCCGTGGAGCAGAGTGTCTGCTGGAGGCCAGAAGACTGGAGCCACGTCCCCCAGAGACATGGATGACCTACATCGCAGAGAAACCGCACCAAATATCTCTCCATTTCTAGTTATTTTCTTTTTCTCTGTACACCCCCCCCCCCCACACACACACACACACACACTCACCATCACCAAACTCCATGCCCCCCACCCCCCTCTCTTCCCCCCCCCTCACCCCCCCGGCACACTATTGCACACACGAAAACCCCCACATGCATTGCACGCACCTACAGACATGCTCGGGGACGCCACTGACAATCTGTGACGCTGCTGCTCGGTAAAGACCAACAACTTGTCTGAACTTGTCTAAACTGCCTTTCACCTTCAAAGCAAGATCCCAGTGGCCTCTCATACAGTGATCTTAGCTCAAGCTGTGCCTCCGTGCACTTTCCATTGAAGCCTGCACATTCCAACACAGTGTTCTAGAACATCCGTGAGATTCCTGGGAAACAAATAGACAAGTGGGTAGGGGGTGGGGGGGGGTGTAAGAATTGGAAGTCGCAATGGATTAGTGCTTGACAATAAACGTGTTCCCGAAGTGGGGTTGGAAAGGACAGAAACAAACACACAAACACACACACACACATACACCAGAGCGACCACAGCATTCTTCCCAGGTCACAGGCTGCAGATTGTCCTCCCC
This sequence comes from Neosalanx taihuensis, assembly GCA_030340665.1. Taxonomy (NCBI): domain Eukaryota; kingdom Metazoa; phylum Chordata; class Actinopteri; order Osmeriformes; family Salangidae; genus Neosalanx; species Neosalanx taihuensis. The sequence goes on from CM059307.1 coordinate 2,353,081, forward strand.
ACTGGGACTGGTGGCCCTGAGAAAGCAGGCTTGAACACAAACGCCAAGGTTGACACCCTGCATGAGTATAAAGGAGAAGCTCTCAGCTGGAGCTATTCACCACGGTCGCAGTACTGTCTGTTTAATATTCCATATTCTAAACATAATGGCTCTTCTAACAAGGCCTTGATGTCAGCTGTTCCCTTCACTAGTGGAACAGGCCATGCCAGCTGCTGCAACAGAATCCCAGTCTTAACACATGGGCAGGGTGCAGGGCAGGGGGGTGGGGGGGTGCAGCCAGCCACGCATGGTTACGGTCGGTGTTAGTGACTCAGGATGAATACCTCAACCATATTGACCTATGATCAAAGCAGAATGCCACAGTGGAATCGGAATGAGCAAAGACATTCAGGGTCAGCGTTGGAACAAAGTTCCCCTAAGCTTTGCCTGGAGTTCCAGCTTTGAAGCACTGAGATGTTCATGCTCTAACCCACTAGTATTGGGTCAGGTCCAAAGTTCCCCCACACCCCAGGCAACAAAACAACCTGGTGAAGTCTGCTACAACAACGGGCATCGATCCTAGATGGCCATGCCAACCTGGAGGCCTCACAAACAACAACAGCATCCAAAACAAAATGCACTGCCAAACACTTCAGGAACCTGCTGCCAAGAGCAGCACCTCCTCCTGCAAGCTGGCACCAGGCAACACCAGGACACGAGGCTGGAGAGCAGGGCCTTATTTACGAACATGAATATGTCTGCCTGCTGGTGACTAATGGACCACAGACAGAAAACAGTTGTGATGGATGAGCCAGCGGATGAGTCCTGATCATGATCATGAGGAGGACATGAACTGTGCAAGTGGCTGGGTAAACACAGTCCACCTCGTTTGGTTCCCAGATCCAGACAGAGATGTGGGGAAACAGACTTCCAAGGGGAAATGAGGCTTCTTGTGTGTTTTATATGGTGCTGTGTGCTACAGGGCCTAAGGGGGCGGAGGGGGGAGCCTTAAATGGCTCATGGGATTAGCACACTCATTATATACGAAGAAAAACCAATTACACGTGTCTTATTAATGACTTGTAGAAGACAAATGAGTGAGGTCCAGGGAAAGGTGGGCAAGCTGAAGATTTTTATCTGAGTGTGTGTTCATGAGTGTGTGTTCATGAGTGTGTGTTCATGAGTGTGTGTTCATGAGTGTGTGTTCATGAGTGTGTGTTCATGAGTATGTGTTCATGAGTGTGTGTTCATGAGTGTGTGTAGATGTGTCGAGTCAAGGTGAGAGAATTGTTCTTCCTTTTCATCAGCACTACTGTTCTGATATTCACAGCATGTAACGCAGTGTCAAAAACACGCCCAACACACATACAGACACACACACATACACAGCATCTAGGCATCTGATAATACAGGCTGATTACAAGAAATAACATCAGCTTTGCATGGTAGCGGGGTTCAGATCAGATGTTTTTATTGGCATTGCTTTATGGTTATTGAATTTACAAGTCATTTATTTTATAGAATTATTCTGCCCCAGTTTAGAGTCAAATGTTTAGAGTAAAATCTTACTATCAGGTGTGTTTAGTGTGTGTGTGTATGAATGAGTGTGCAAGCATACTGTATGACAGGGTGTGAGTGTGTGTGTAAATGTGTTTGGTGATGCATACTGTTACCATATCTGTGCTTCATGCCACTGGAGCAGCTGCCATGGCTGAGCCTGTTTAATGTGGTGTCAGTTTACCCAGGGTCCCAAGCTACCCAGGGTCACAGGGGTCACAGTACCTGAGCTGGGGCCAGCTTGGTAGCACACTGTCTGCCAGTCAGTCAGACTACCCACACACCTGGGCAAGGTCTAGAGTGGAACCCCACACACGACCACAGGAGAACACTATTAGCATAATCCATCACCCAACCATGAGCAACAAGTTCAACACATTGGCTGGATTTGGGGTGTGACTACATCATACAGTATGTTTAATCAGATATAGAGTGGATAGATGGATTACAGAGAACAGGAGAGAGGAAGACAAGTGAGTAACAATGTAATCTGCTACCTTAATCTGCAACATATCCACAGGAATGATGATCAGGTTTACTGGGTGCCAGGAGCGCTCCATAATTCATCACAAGGTTTGGTGTCATGTGGGTATGCCAGACACTCGCTCTCTTATTGTCTAGACTTCTAAGTTAGTACAGTTCAGTCAGGGTCAGTAGGTTTGACGGCAAAAACCACGAAAGCTCTGTTAGTTTTAACTGCATAATGCAATGGTGTATATTTTTGGAAGCGGTAGACAGATTATGCTGGAGCAGAAGATTAAGGCCTGCCTTACACCAAAACAGCAAGATTTAACTGAAGCATTTGGACCCAAACACTCTAATCTCACGAATCTGCCTGAATTCCGCACATATGAACATTTCGGAACATCCCATAATGTGACAAAACACAGTGTTCCAACATTTGAAGAACCCCTTTTGCGATCGCATTACACTGTATATCACCATGGGAGGTAGGACCTTTACACAGTATCTGGCTTCCAGGAAGGGAAGGCTCTGTAATGAAGCAGTATGCTCAGAGGAGCAGGAATCTGGGGCAGCAGGATGGAGGAACAGCTACTGTTGTTCTTTTTATCCGGGGTGGGAACGGGGGGATTCAATTAGCATAGGCCTGTCTGCTGGGGACAAGACCTAGCCGGGCATTCAAGGAGTGGATGGGGGGAGAGGGAGGAGATGCCAATGGCCCATTTTACCACTGTAAACAACAACGATATCGCCGCCACATCACTGCTGTTGTCTCATGTGATCTGGATACTTCCTGTGGATCCTTTGATGGTGTAATGCAGGGGTGGGCAATTCCAGTCCTCGGGGGGGGGGGGGGGGGGGGGGGGGGGTTCAATGTTTCTTTGCTTTAGCACACCTGATTGTAATGAACGGTCATTATCAGACTTCCACAGAGTTTGATAACAATCCGTTCATTTTCTGAATCTGGTGTGCTAGAGCAGAGTAACATCTAAAACCATCAGGACCGGGATTGCCCCCCCTCCCCCACACACACACCAGAACACTAGTTATACAATACTGCACCTGACTTTCGAATCAAAAGTGACTGTTTGTAAGACGTAGAAACTGTGTGAGTGTTGTACTACTTTAAGGCAACTGGAGTGAGGATGAGGGTTTTGCCATTCTGACTACGTGAATGCAGCATCTGGCCTGATAAAAATAAAAGATTAGATCCAAGCTCCAAGGTCAATTAGAATGGTGTATATGGCATTGGGGGGAGACATATAATCTTACTTCAACACACAGTATCTACACTGTCTATAAATGTGGTCTTGTCATAGCCTGAAGATTAGAGCTCACATTGAGCACACAGAGGCCCACATGTAATGTGATTTAGGTACATTACTGATGACCTCAGTACATGCAAGGTTATACTGTTACCATGCAGACAATATAATATGCATCCCAGTGCTGTATGTATTAACTTTGCATGATGGTGCATCACAAACACACAAGATGTCACTAGAAGTTACCTTACTTACATGGAGTTTTTTCATTACATTATTCAGTTTTTTTTGTTACCTTAGGCTATTCCCAGTTGCTAGATAAATGATTCAGTATTATACATATATTTTTTATTAGACTAATACTTGTTGAATACATATTATTGATAAGTATAGTAACTGTGGATGATTCCAATGTACCTGTACAAATGGGAATTAACTAAACTTGAACTTGTGTTCTTGATTAAATAATGTTGGCTCAAATCTTCAGTTTATTTGCTCATACCTGCACTACAACGTCATAGAGACACTAACATATTTACTATTGTCCTTTTGACATGCAGTCAGCTGACCATGTCCTTGTCCTTGTCACACACACTCAAACCTATAGCCACAACATCTCCATTCACCAGTAGCCCTCAGCTGACAGAAGAGGCACATGAGAGCAATGTTTTCAAAGTAGAGAGGCTGGTGTTAATTTCCTTACATCCAGCCTCATTTGTTCTCCCTGTGCGGGGAACTAAATGTTTGATGATGTTCTCCTATGCTGTCAGTGTGTATTGGGTTACCCCACTCCCAATACCATCCATTCACTCTCACAGCCCTCGCTCGGCCCTCTCTCTTGCTCATTAATGCTGATAGCAGGGGTAGTAGCAGCTGATGCAGTGGTATGGAGGGCCCCCTGTGAGAGATGTCCTGCAGGTGTCAACAGAGCACTACCTCTGCCTCATCTCCCAGCAGGCTGGGAACTACAGAGCATCGTGCAGAGAAGTCACCATCTGCTTCAGTTCATAGTCACACTGTCCTCACTATAGTTTTCCACACACATTCTGAATCTATTGATCTAGTGTTTTTTTTCCAATGGTGGGTGTTCCGTCAAATAAAAGATAGAAAACGAAAGAGCACAAGAGCTCAAGCAATTCCTATCAGAGCTAAATGCATTGCGTATTCATATTTAATGAGCCTTGATGCTGATTTAGTTCATTGCTTTGTAAAGAATGTTGTTCTAGTGAGTGATTGCTTTAATAAGAGCAGGCCTGGTCTCTCCCAGAGAACTCTGTGCTGCATCAGGTGGCTGTGGCTTAATGGGCTTCATCTTGCCTCATTAGGTTAATGTCCAAAGACGACCTTTTTCCACCAATCACAAAAGTGCATTAGAGTAGTCTCTCCTTTCCCTTGGCCTGCATTATTTATTGATACATTAAGGTTAATGGCCTGTCTTTTGGTTGGACAGACAGGTTTTGCATATTCATCAGTGAGGTTATGACCCTTCTCCTCATTAATTAGCCAATCCTCCACATCACCTTAAGTGTCTGTAAGACTGTATGTTGCTTTCTCTGGTCGGGTGTCATTTACATGCTTATGTAGTGAGGGGGACATGCCTATCATTCTAAACAGCTTCACAGCTGTAGCACACATTGCCGATGATCACCCAGTCATAACGCATGATATGATCTCAGCACATGACAACAGAACAGTTAAATACCATACCAATATGTGACAGTAATCATCATATCTGCATTCACATACATGCTAGAAAACCCAAGCCTCTTATACAATTACTAAGGGTTCAGGAAAACCCATTTCATGGTCATGAAGGGGTTTTAATGACAGCTCACATGAGTTCCCAGGAGGAGGCAGATTGTTGGAGGCTGAACTGAGGCTGCCGTCTGCCCGCTGTCCCCGCCGTCCCATCATGCCTCTGTGCATGCCATACTGCTCTCAGCAGGGGAGCGGGAGTGCAGGGAGGACAGCATCGGCAGGACCAAAAACACATTCAGTCAGCGCTGAAAGATTTATGACGCCTTGCTTTAAAGCAGCTGTAACAGCGAGAGAGAGAGAGAGAGAGAGAGACACACACACACACACAGCAGAAAGCAGGAGCACAGGAAGAGCAGGAACAGGGAGGCAGACGTAGGGAGGTATTTGATGTGACAGGCTGATTTAGCCTCACCCCATTGACAAGAGGAGGTGGAGTAGAAGTGCATCGTGAGACTCCGGAGCAGGGAAAAGTCACCTCAGAATTCAGCAGATTAACTCAAATAACCTGCTTCTGGCCCTGGGTGGCATCAAAAGGAAACTTAGCCAAAAGGGATTTAGCCTTGGCTAGTGAAGAGTGTTAAGCAACATCTCTTCCTTAACCTTATCAGGATACTGCATTGGCCACTTTCACAAAATATTATGGCTGCATAAACCCTGCAGTTGAGTAGAAGAGAGATAGTGAAGAACAGAGAGAGTCAATGTTGAAACTTGATTATGGGCAAAATAAAAGCTTGGAAATACCTTAGTATCCTTCACACCTGGATCATTTGCACACAATAGCAAACAAGTTATTAAACATAACGGTTGTTGTAATTGTGTACAGACACTTTTCTAAACCACAAGAGCTCGAACTTAAAAAGACAGTTCTTGCCAGTTGAATGGTCCCATTCAGCACGACCACAAGGATGTTCAATGATTGAAGCACCAGCAGCTTCATTCCACACACAGAGAAAGCGTGGGGAATTATATCTAATGACACCGCTGTCGTTCACTGTATGAAGTTGCTATTTATGCTATCATCCTTTGATCTATCTTTATTTGTAAACTAGTTGAATGTAGTCATTTCTTTTCCTACTTCAATACATCCAAACGCTATAATAAGCCGACGCGCATCAGCTGGGTTGGAGCAGGCTGTGCTTGCAGCTGCTGGATCCACTAACGACGTCTGGACTAGCTGCTGTGTTTATCACACAGTTAGCATGCCAGGGAGATATTCGGCAGCGATGCGTTCTTACCAACAACAAAAACATGAAATTACCATAATATCGTAGCGTAAAGATGTACAGCAAACACGTGTTTCTTTCGCAGTTCCTGAACGCTCATTCATGTCCACCAAACACCCCAGCCGCGCGCATTCCTCCAACCTCCAGTCATTCATTTGAACCATTCCAAAACATACTTGGTTAACATTTCCAAATTGAAACCCGTAAGAAGTTATCTCCTTACCTTTAACATGGGTAGAATTCCTTTTTTTAAATGTTCAATTGGCTGATGCGTTGGGATCCAGCGCCTGTCAATGGAGGACTGCAGCCTTGCTGCTGCTCTGTCTGTGTGGAGTCTCTCTGTCTCTCTGTGACTGGAGCCAGCTGGCCTCTCTCATGTGGAGCCAACCTGGTGCTGATGATGTGTCAACCAAAGCAATCAGCAGGGCTGGGACAAGTTAGGCGTTTACAAGACACACCTTTTACGCATATAACAGGTCCACATTTGCTGTTCAATATCCTGCCAAAGTGTTTTGGCACCATTATCATGACAAATGTTGACTTTCTGCAGTAGGCTTCCATTCCTCAGTTCAAACCTTTTAATCGTGTCCCAACAGGTTCACCTGCCCACAACTTAGTTGTTCTACAGACCAGTTTGTCAAGCAATGATTTGGTTGCTTTCACAATATCAGTTTGCACATGGAATGAAACATTCACAGGATCAAAGTCATAAAGGTGATTTCTTATTTTCCTGCATGAAACAAAATAACCACATGAAAATGTTTCCCCATTTTCCCACTGATGTTATGATTCATGATGTGATTAGAAGGACAGGTTTAGCACGTGAGTGACAGGGGACAGTAGCTCAGATGAACAGGATACCTTAGCCTAACCACTTATTTTGTCACTAACAAAAAATATCCTCCCATAACGAGGCAACACATACAGAGATAAACACATAATGGAAGTGTTTTTCTGAAACAAGAGGAAGAATAAGCCAGGCCTGCTTTAGATAACCTGTTCAGTTACACTGATAAACTACCACAACATTATGTCCAATGCCAAATACCTGCTTCCTGTAGAGTCTAGGTAAGAGGGGAGATTTATTTCCAGATATATTTTTGATAAAATAGACTATTTCAGAGAGGAAGGTTTTTGACATACATTTATGTTAGTGGTAAAAGTCTTCCATCAATCTTACACCTTTAATAATACGGGGGTCTTGTGATGTCAAAGGTAGAGACAGAAAGGGAAGGGGCAAGACCATTCATCATCACCTCACATGGTTTAGAGAGACATGACACCACTCTCAGTCATCCACAGGAGGCCTGGATGCTTAGACCTTGGACTTTGCATTGTCTCAGACATTATATCAAACAGGCTTTGCATTATCTCTTGTTGTGGAAGCAATATAAAAAAAATAAAAAATAAAAAACTGTACTGTACATTCCATTCCTAAGCTTCTGGTATCTGTTTATATTTTGGATCGTTTCAGCTAAATTTTTTTGATAGTGACAGTTTGTAGTACGAGAGAGGAATGGCAAATGAAAGGGGATGATTGCAGAATAGAACCCCTGACTGCTGTGTTAAGGACTTAGCTTACATGGTATCTATTCTACCAGGTGAGCCATCAAGATGGTGCATCTGCTTTGGGTGTCTCTTACACCAACAACATGCACGCTAGCTATGTCAGACAAATATGTTTTTCAAGATTGGATCTCTCTTTTTTGGGGGGTTTGTTTTGTTAGTTCCTCCCTTCACAAACACAAGGACTACCAGAGGATGGTTAGCTGGCTTGTCATCATGTCACTGTCTCTGTGGAAACAGTAGCACAAGCCAAGGATTGATTTCCTCTTCAGATCCACAGCAGCAGTAGCTCCACCCAGCAGCAGCCCCAGTCCTAGCTTCAGCCTCAGCCTCTCTCCATGTCTCCCAGGGAAAACCAGCGTGGAGGCTGTAGTGATCTGGCTCTTTTCTCCTCTGCTCAGTGCCGATCGGACACACTCACTGCTCTGCATACACATCCCTCATTAGGCCTCAGCTGTAATGAGGAGAGAGGAGGCCAGGTACCCTGCTTGCATACTTCAGGTGACACAGAGCCTGCTAGTCTGCGCCAGATATTCCAAGTGATCCGGTGGCAAACCAGACTAACGGTTTAGTCTGTTTAGAAATCTAAACAAAAATCACTTGGAATATACAGCTAATACCTACCCCTCATTCATATGTAGCTGCTTATGTATCATTGGATGAGAAGTAGAATGAAAGATATGTGGATGAACAAACCAAAGGCAGCACCCGCAGTGATAAGCAACATGTCCTCCTCCGCTTGTGAAGATTAAAGAGGCGTAGCCAGACAGTGGGTACAGACAGATAGAGACAGCAGTAGTGTCTGGGACCCAAGGACCAAGGTCAGGGCATTCCTTATCCAAACCTGCTCCTCTCTCTCTCTCTCTCTCTGGTAGAACAAGACTGGGAGATAGCTTTGTCTTATGACGTCTGTTTGGGTTCCTATGCCCCAATCAGAGAGATGAACCTGCGAGTTCTTGTTGTGATGAACTCAGAGATATGGAGTATTCTGCGTCTCTAGTGTATCTGGGGTCTGAATGTCCTGATCAAGGCTGACCTTCAAGAACAGTTTGAATAATGCTAAGACTGGTCTTGTGAAGAGAAAATACATAATACAATGATTAAAGATGAACACAATGTTTTAGTTTAGTATGAAATGTGGCTTGGCTGATTTAATCTGTTACCTAGAACAATCATCCAAGTGCAAAATCTTTATAACATAATTTTGAGTGGAAATACTATGTCAGGGAATTTATGTAAGGAAATAAATCTGTTATGAAACAGCCAAAAACACACCTTAGTCTATAACGCCCCCTCGTGGACAACATGAGAAAGTGCACATGTTATATCCGTGGACAAATTTAGACTACTAAAATGTCACCAGGAATCACATTTGTGTTACTGTTCCCTTATTAAACTGCTCCGTTGGTTCTCTGGCTGAGCTCATCATCATCACACAATGCTAGAGATAAACCCCCCAAAAGAATATCACTATTTACCTTTTACACTGCGTCAAGATTTTATTTGACAGCATTTCAGAATATCATACAGTAAACAAGATTTCTGCAAAAGTTAATATATCCATAGTGTTGAATTTCATAAAAATAGTTGCTCACTTACAGTCTTTGTGACTATCAGTAATACATTGAGTTCTATTTATAGAGACAGCTGTACAAGATCAACACAGCGCTAACACTACACAGTGATACCCAGCTGCTAGGTGTGGGAGGGGGGGAGGGGGTGGTGTGTCACACACGTGCCATCTTCAACACACCCACTTTGCAGATAACATACTGTATGTGTATACATCAATCTATTCCCCCCCCCCAACATGACGTTGTGGTTGGCCCGATGGAGAGAGCTCAGTGGTGAACTGTGGAAAGAGGAGGGACACGCCCCTCTCTCTCTTCCTCATGTCACAGACAGGGGAGAAGGCAGAGTCTAGGGGAGTGTGCTCCATGTTTTGACCCCATTAGTCACCTGTGGCCCTCACAGTAAGAAGTCATTGGTCCATTGAAGCCTAAAGCTGCTACCTGTTAATCCACAGCACAACTGTTCATGCCAATCCTCTGTATGAGATTGTGCTTTGATCCTATTCCATCGGCGCAGCAAATTACTCCCCTTCCCCGCTCTCCAGGGAAAGAGAGCTAGAATATATATATATATTCATAATATATGTTGACAGAGAGAGATAGAAAGAGAGATAGACTGATTGAAAGTTATTGAGTGTGATCATAAGAATGACGGGATGAAAACTGCCACCCAAAATGTAATGGCATCAAAAAAAAGACAAGAAATCAGTGATTTATTTCCCTCTCTTCCCATCAGAGAGGTTATCTCAGGTCATCACAGCCAGATCACTGCAGCTTTCCCTTTTCTCTGTGCACACTGGTTTCCTAAGAGTGACAGATGAATTAGCCAGAGGCTTAGTCATCACACAATGTGACTCAGCAGGATGTGTGGTAGCTAGAAGGAGGAGAGTTTGGGCCCTGATGGCACTGAACTGTCAGAAAAGTTGAGGAAAGTGAATTGGTGAGCAGTCGAGGAGAGAGACACCCACCAATGACTGTCGAGCCTGAACAAATATAGAATTGGTTTATAGACTGGCGTACATGCATATGTAGAGATGAAAAAAGATTAAAGAGAATGTCACATATCTTCTGTAAACTGGGATCATTAGGTAAAGTTCATGATAGACAGATGATAGCTATGGATTTTCTTCCGACAACCAGGACTGAGTCTCATTCTAACTATAGCCACACGTCTTTTTTTTCTTTCTTGTTTTATTTCTTTTTGAACTTCCATACTTCAGTGCAGATACTTCGACAACATATTGTCTAAGATGTGCTGACACATTGTTTCGACATCAAGATCCATGAACAGTTCTGTAACAAACACCCACATAACTCACTGGGAACTGTGACAGGTCTTCAATCTGTCTCCAACTGCACAGTTTAGTTTGTCACCAAATAAACCCTGTGCCATCAGTGTGGGCTGGACACTGGACTCATTAAAGTGAAAAAATAAACAACCCCACCGGACAGAAATGTTCTTCATGGTACCATGTAGCTGTACTGGCGGTAATGAGATAGCAGCCTGTATCGAACCCCTGTCCTCTGTGCCACTTTCCAGTCGTAAGGCACACTGCCCCAATGTCCCATGAGCCTTCACTTCGTCAGGCATCCACTGACACAAACCTCTGGAAATTGCTTTGTTTGTGAAGCACAGTGAGGGAATGACTTGTGACACAGACACGCACCTCAACGCAGCTCAAGCTCAAATGGAGCGTCTATGGAATTCTCCATTGCAGTCCACAACGGTCAGTTGTTGTGAAGTGGATCCATACACACACACGCACACACACATGTACACACACGCACACACACGCACACACGCACGATGTAATGCAAGGTTTGGACTGCAGAGTGAAGAGGAGAATGTGGTGATTCACTCTATGATCCTTACCTCATTTAGCTAGCACACGCCAAGTTTCAAAACCACCATCAACCCATCTAGGTATGTTTACAGATCATCTTATTTACACAATGTCCCACGTATTCACACTCATATAATATATATCTATATTTCCATATCTTTTGATAGAATATACAAGATATTCAGTTCTGGTTCAGTCGTTTTAAGGCAAAGTTCCACAGATGCTCAGTCAGTACTCACGTCACCCTAGCTTGGCAAGTCTTTCTCTTCAAAAACAGGCAAACAGTCTTCCACATTCCTTTTCATTAAAATAGACTTGTATATATAGACATACCTACTGTATTCAAAACTGCAGTGGCAACTGACCGTGGTTTAAACCATCAGTGGTTAGATTTGCATGGAGGTCTTTTGGTTTTTCATGCTTGCTGGGGGGTCAGGGGGATGGGGTGGGGTGGGGTGGGGGATTGAGCACTTCCAAGTGCAGTTCCTGTGTTCAGACGACCCGCCTCACACTGAAACCAGAGAAGCTAACCATGCTACACACATTCTGCTCATTTATCTTCTGTCTTTTCTTGGTTTTCTCTTCAAAGTTGAAGCTCTTCCAGCTCTTAAGGTGGTGGGTGTAAAATATCTCTCAAAATAATTTAGAGTACAACAATATAAATAAAAACGTTTTTCTAAAAATGCATGGAGAGATCCCTCCCCCACCTGCTCTTGAGGTCTGCGGGGAGACCAGGGCAGAGAGGGAGAGACAGTGGGGGGGCCCAGAAATGTGTGACCTAGGGGGCATCCATGCTGTTATCTGCTCAGTGTGGATGTTCCAGAGCGCAGTGTGCTTGGCAGCTTATCAGACCCAGGGATCTTCCAGGGTCCAGGAGAGACGGTGACCTTCCTCCCTGGTCCGCTGTTGCTGCTGCCCCCGCTGCTGGTGATCTTGCTGGGGTGGGAGGACCGGCTTTCCCCCTGGCTCCTCTCAGACTCCCTGGTCCAGGGCTTCTCCTGGGCCAAGTCTCCATGCTGTGTAACACTGCTCTCTGGGTGGCTGCTGCTGCTGCTCTGGGCTCCACCACTGCTCCCATTAGAGTTCATGTGTGTGGGCTTGGAGCTTTTAGGGGACTGGGTGAACTCTCTCTTCCCACTGATGTGGCTGCTCTCCCCGGCTTTCTTCTCCTTGGATCTCCCCCTAGAGCTCTTGGAGGGCCTGGGCTCCCCCGGCTGCTCCCCTCCTCTCCCCCCTAGTCCCCCTTCGGTGGCAGACTGACCCTTTGGACCGCTGCCTTGGCGGGTGGACCTGCCACCCTCCTTCTGCTTGGCCCGGCCACTCCCATTGGGCGGGCCTGCCGCCCTCCTCCCCTGACCGGTCTTGTCCGGATTCGGCGGCGGCTTGGCCTGGCATGGGCTCTGGGAGCGCTCCGCCTTGATCTCTGGCATCGTCGGCCCTGCAGGATCCCGCTGAACCTCCAGGGGCGGCTGGTGAGCCGGGTCTGAGGACGGGGTCAGATGAGATGATGGCGATGACATGGACAGGCTGTCGAGGGGCAGGGCTACTTCCGACAGGCTTGGGGAGGCTGTAGGGTGAGCATCCCAAGGGGCGGGGCTGTCTGCTGGGACCAACAGACATACAGTTAGAGGTGGGAAAGACATGGTTTTGACCAATCATCAACCACTATGTTTTTAAAAACCACAACAAACATGCTATTCCTTGAGGTAAGGAGGTCAAGGCAGCAAATGAAGAAAATAGAAATAAACCAAAGCTTCACAGTTCACTTACAGCACATCACACAACAGCTTTTCTGCAGAATAAATCATGGTCCTCAAACTCTATCTAAAGCCCCAGACCTTGAGGACCACGAGGGCAGGGACAGAAAATTGAAAACAGATTTAATGGAATGGATGATGTGCTAAATAAAGTGGTTCTTCCTCCTGGTGGAAGACCTGTGGTTCTGCTCTCCTCCATGGCATTGAGGCATTACTAAACCAGTAAGCAACCACCACAGCAGATAAATCCACTGTGCCTCTCTGCACTGCCAAGCCTCTCTTCCAGGGTCATCAGTTCTTATCAATGAAGTGGCCGGGGGGGCAGAGGTCAAAATAGGCTGGCTTGCACCGTGAGGCCTCATTAGAAGAGGCTATTGTTTGGAGTTCTTACTGTAGCTGGCGGACTGGAAGGGCACCTGGTGCTTTCCAGAACGCTGGAATTTCACACCGACTTATCCTTGCCAGCCCTCAGCCTAAGCTCGGCACATTGAAGTGACATCCTGCCTCCTGTGGCTGCTACGTGGCCCAATGAGATAGTGTGTGTCTGTGGATAAAGGTGCGTGTGTGTGTGTGTACGTGCCTGCATGTGTGTAAGCACGGTCTGTGATCATCACATGCTGAGCTAATGTCTCCTGTCACCTCACATACTGCTCTGCCCTGCTAAAGGGTTCCGCTGCACAGTTAACTGCCTGTGCTCTTTCATGAATTCATAAAGTGTACATAACATGCTGCATGTTTTCACACACACAAACACCCACACACACACAAACACCCACACACACACAAACACCCACACAGAAACAATATCCAGCACAAACATTGCTGTTGCTTTTAACACTAATCAGCATGCAAAGTGTTCACAATGAACAGACCAAGCCCACTGTTGCAACACACCGAAAAGTAAACACTCCCACTTTGCAATTAAACATTTATTTTCCAATAAAAAGGCAATAAAATGCAAAAACATGCATTTAATGTTAGCTATTCTGATTTTATGTATAATAACGGTCCTGGGCCAGAACACACACACGATATGAAAAATGATGTTGAGTGATTAAATATTTTGTCCTCTGGCTGACCGTGCCCCAGCCCCCCTGGTCACATATCTCAGCTTTATATCTGTCTGGGAAGGTATTACAGACACTGAGAGATTGACAGGGAAAGAAATAGAGCTAAACCCTGGTCACAACAGGCTCTGGAAGAAGTGAGTGAATGAAAGAGATAGAAGGATTAAAAAGAGAGAAAGGGATAGAAAGAGTGGTGGAGGGAGGAAATGTATGAAGGTGGCTGTAAATTACAGCACAATCATCTGAATATTACACAGGGAGAGGGAGGCTTCAGCACTGAATGTCAGCCCTGCCATTGCCGTGTGTGTGTGTGTGTGTGCATGCACGTGCATGTTATGAGTACACATTCTGGTTTAATGACCGGGCTGCTAGTACCCTGAGCAGGAGAGTCATAAAGAAGCTCCTCTACGTTCAGCTGGCTGCATGCTGGGATTTCCTGACGGCCATATCTGCTGCCATTACTGAATCCCAGAGGACATTCCTCCTCTGTCCTATGTTGTGAATCAGCATCAGAGACTTAGATAGGGCCTTCCTACATCTATGAGTAGGCATTGCTAGTGACAGCACCACACCGAGTCACAGCACAGCACCACACAGCACACCAACACACCCAGCACACGACTGGTAGAAAAACACATGCAGATCTTTCACAAACCGTGTCTTTAGAGTGGCCCATTAGGAAGAAATAGGGGGAGCCATGCTTGTCACTTTTCATGCACATGGAGAGACTGGAAGGTACCATTCCTAAAGGAGGGGAAGTGACAACCTGGAGCAGTCATTAGGGTTAAACCAGAGGCCTTGAAATGGAGAGTTACACTACAGTTAGTCAAGAAACAAGAGATTTACCAGAAAAAGAGACAGTGAAATGTTAATCAGTGTATTAGCTACAGATAATGTAGATAGTAAACACACAAAGATATAAAAAGTTGTGTCAATGAACAGACTCAACAAGAGATGAAAAGCAAGAAACAAAGAATAAAGAAACTCAGTCAACGAGAGACATAGATAAACATGAGTGGGCCTGATATTAAGAAGTTACTGATTCCAAGTAAGACTGTGTACTGTGAGAGTTACATGACTCATGTAAGGGGGGATTATCCTAGGGGTTGGGGAGGGAGAGAGAGAGAGAGAGAGTCATTTTTATCACACCCACCGTATTCTGGGACCTGGCCTGTGCCCCTCTTCAGAAGCAGACGGACACGACGCCCCCCTGATTTGATGAGCTCAATGGCCCGGGCATGAGTCATGCCTCTGGTGGTCTCTCCGTTGATCTCTATGATCTGGTCTCCCACCTAAGCAGACAGACAGAATAGAGGATTGAGGGAGGGAAACAGAGAGAGAAGGAGAAGAACGTGGAGAAGAATTGGAGAAAATTATGTTTTCAAATCATTGGACGACAAATAAATGTGCAAAAAACAAAATCTCCAACCGAGAGCTACTCTGTAGCTCACACCTTCTGTGTGATGAGATCACCAGCGTGCAAGCAGATGAGCACATTACAGAGGTGCTCTCAAACTAAAGTACAGGGCAAATCATCTCCGGGCAGGTCTGGACACATGCCCACCCACCACGTATTAAGCCTCAAATTAACAAGCCTCATTTATTGTGGATTGCAATTTATCAGGATCAATATGGACCCATAATTCAAACAGGACCTATCAGCCAGTGTAAAGCTCTAATCAGCATTACCACCCATGAATTGGATGTCAGTTGTAATTAATTTTTGCTGAAAATTCGTCCCGTCGTTCCAATAGAATTATGACAGACTTTGCTGTAGGGGTTTTGCCATCAAGACAGAGAACATTCCTGAATACCAATGTCCTGCGTGGAAGCTTCCCAGAAGCCCTGAACTCATCATGGCGGCCAGCCTAAATGTCAGTAAGTTAATTTCCTCTTTAAACTTAACAGTACATAACTTCCCAGGTCATGACCCCTCTTGGACTACATGCGTAAGGTTCAAAGGTCCTTCACTGCTCCCTTGGCTGCCATCAGATGCGAGAGCTTTAACTAGGCTTGTCTAAATGTGCTAGACAGGACAATGTGAAGAGATAGGTTGAGACTTGCAGTGTTAAAAGGGTAAATGTGCTAATCCAACTCCGTGGCCCTCTTGACGGTTTCCCCTCCAGTACAGCCTTCAGGATCCAAAGTGATCCAAAGGAATCGGAGCAGTGACTTAACCACCTGAGACAGCCAGCCTGGCTCAGTTCAATGTTGCTGTTTGATGATCCTAACTCTTACCTCAGAGAGAGAGAGAGAAGGAGAGAGAAGGAGAGAGAGAGAGAGAGAGAGAGAGAGAGAGAGAGAGAGAGAGAGAGGAGAAAGAGAGAGAGAGAGAGAGAGAGAGAGAGAGAAGGAGGAAGAGAGAGAGAGATAGAGAGAGAGGAGAGAGAGAAAGAGAGGAGAGAGAGAGAAGGAGGAAGAGAGAGAGAGAGAGAGAAGGAGAAAGAGAGAGAGAGAGAGAGAGAGAGAGAGAGAGAGAGAAGGAGAAAGAGAGGCAGAAAGAAAGAGAAAAAGGGGGCCATTCTTCCATCTCTCATTCCCAGATGGCTAACCTCGGGAAGGAGCGCGCCGCCGCTGCGTTTAGCTCACTGTAGTGGGAGAGGGGCCACAGCTCCCTTGGGGCATTTCAAACACATTATCTGTGACAGGTTCATTCCAGATAAGGAATGTACAGCAGGGCCATGCTATCCGCCATCGACGGAAGGATTTGGGGAGGAAAAAGGGAAACAAAAGGCAGAATGGGATTGAGAGAGAGGGATATAGAGAGGCACAGGTAAAGAGAAAGAGAGAGGGGTTTGACGGTATGGAGATCTACTAGATCCATCAAGAGATATGTATAGGCACTGTGACAGCCCAGACCTTTAATCTACTTCTCTGTATCAGTAAGGTTAAGTGAGATCTCCATATTCTTTGGCTGGCAATAAAGTGTTCAGAGCATGACAGAATGAAAGAATTGCAAGGGAGGAAGAAGAGAGTGTGGAAAAAAGGTGAATGGAAAGAGTACACTTGAACCTAACTTCAGAAAGGGTCTCATTCTCCACAATGACAGTTTGATCTACCTCTGCGCAGAGCAGTAAAGACAGGCCTCTGCCTGCCAAACATAAAGAAGGATAGCTAGTTCAACTAGACCTGCTCCACTGTAAGGAGTCTCGTATTTTTGATGACTTCAGTTAAGAGGGGTGTCTGTGAGACTCATCAGGGAAACATAACTCCTTCACACACTCAAGGGGACATCCTGCTCTCAATCATTCGACATGAGATTAGTTTCATACAGGGATTAAAATGATAACTGCAATCTGAGATAATCATCAGACTATTACAGTGAGAATCCCCAAAAGATGTCAATGAGTTTGGGAAGTAGCCGAGTGCACTGAGAGCAAGTGTAAGATCATAAACAGGATGTGAAATCATCCAATTTACCCTCATTCGCCCGTTGCGGATGGCAGGACCGTCTTCTGCCAATCGCAGGACAAACAGGTCCATCTTGTACTCGCGGCCCCCTCGGATGCTGAAGCCGAATCCCTTCATGCTCTTCTCCAGCTCCACAGTGAAGAAATCAAAGTCCTGAGGAAGTCACAACAACATGGGGAGACTCAACATGTTAACTGCCAAGAGAATATTGGTGGTCGCACAAAAACTGATCAGATATTATTCTAAAAATGACAGTACATCTGCCCTTGACCTAAAGACATGACCTATAGCCTTTAGTTTTAGCACACAAACATGGACATCTTAGTATTTGGGCTCATCACAGCTCTGGGTTAGTATTAGTAGGAATGGGATGTACCTGCAGTTGTATCTGTGGCTGTCTATAGTCAGGCATGGGAAACTGCCTGGGGTCTGTGGACAGCTGTCTGTAGTCCATCAGAGGGGGGTGTCTGTAGTCCAGCGTGGGCGGCTGGCGGTAGTCTGCTACCGGTGGGTGTCTGTAATCCACCGGAGGCTGTCGGTAGTCGGTAAACGGAGGCTGCCGAATGTCTGGCTTCACATCCTGTCTGGCTTTGACCTCAGACCTGTAACTGTCAAACCAGTTAGAGTGAAGACAGTGGTCAGGGGGAAACAGCTCAGCCTTCTCCCTAAGGTGTCAGGGTTTCACATGGAGCTGTCCCCTGAGAGGAGGGAGGGCTTCAGGGGACAGTGAAGGTGACACTATAAAACAGGCTGATTTTGCTCGCCTGTCATCAATAGACGGCTAGTTCTAGTCTCATTGCCTTTGAACAGTGTCCCTGTAGTAGATCAAAGATTCCGTTTTTTTTTTTGGTGGCACATGAAATGTTGATGGGAAACAAGTCCTTCAAAGAGTGTCAATTCATACAGCATGACTGAGTATAGAAGATATTTAGGATGTCTGTAAAGCAGGGAAAAAGCCAAATGACACCACACATTTTGAGGCCCCTGTGGCGCTCACTAAAATATTAATTCTACGTCTATAAAGAAGCTATTTAGTTAAATTATTCAGCGGTCCATAAGAGTAAAGTGATGTTATACAACAACCATGGAAGACACAGCTAGGAGAGAGGGAGAAGGAAGAAAATGCATATAAAGACTTAAAGAGGAGAGAGGGAGGAAGAGAAACAGGTAGACAGAAAGAGAGAGAGAGAGAGAGCTAGTGTAGAGAAAGCAAAGTGTCAGAGAGAAAGATAGAGACAGAGAGGGAGGTAGAGAAAGAAATAGCAAATAGGGAATCAGAGAGACAATGACTCACTCTCACCTGTAATCTCAGAGGAACAGTGCTCTGGCCCAGAGATAGAGAGCTAGTCTATAAATAGACCTCACGGTATCAGGGACTGCCAGACAAACTAAGCTCTAAAGCTAATAGACAGACCCATACATAAAGCTGCCTATGTCTGGATAAACTACAAACACTGCTCATCATTTGCCAACCTTTTCATGAAACTAAACTTCGGGATGTAAAGCATATTAGTTTTTATACAAATACTGTACAAAGAGGAGACGATATTCTTTACCTGCTGTCGTGGGTGTAGATTTGGGGTGGGGGAGCCACAGGCTGGGTGCTGGCAGGGCTCTGGTGGGTCATGGGGCTGGGCTGGGTGACCATGGGGCTGGGCTGGGTGGCTGGCTGGCTGACCTCTGTCACAGCAGGGCTGGGCTGGGAGGCTCCGGGGCTGGGCTGGGTCTGGGGGCTATGTTGCTGGGTCAAGGGGCTCTGCTTCTCTGAGTTGGGGGCTGAGGGAGGAGTGCTAAGGTCTGAGACACACACAGAGGTACAGGAAGTCACACACAGTGCTACAGGAAAATGCCATACCATAAGTAACCTGGCAGCCACAAACATTCAGACAGCCAGACAGGCCAGATCTGCATAGCCTGATCCAACACGTTCCTCCCAAATGCACATCCAGCACTAGATCAAGGACATGTAAAATGCTCCTTCCAGCTTCCACTGTCACAACACTGTCAGTATCTCTATGATCTCTGCTAATCTTAGTCAGCTAATCTCCACAGCTCTGCTGGTGTTCGTGTTCCTGTCTCACCTTCCTGTGGGATGATCTTCAGCGTGACGCTGAGGCCCGCGTCCTTGATCAGCTTGACGATGTCGGCGTGGGGCATGTTGACGATGGACTGGCTGTTGACAGCCAGGATGCGGTCGCCCACCTTCAGCTTGGCGCAGCGGTCCGCCGGACTGCCCTCGATGATGCGTCCAATTTTGTGCGGAACGGCTGTTAGTTTTTTTTTACACAGACAAACACGGGTTACAGATCGCGTGTGATTGGACAGAGATGACCGGCTGCGCTGGCTTGTCCTGGCTTTGCCCCTCCCCATCTCTCTCTCAGGCTCCCTGCCTGTCTTAGAGCTGACGTAAGCAGGGGAGCATTTTGCAGGAGCATGAAAGAGTTAAAGGCCCGCTCCAGTCATCCTAACATCTGACTGACTAACATAAGAGCCCATTCATAATTGACATAGAGTAGCGTTAAAAAGAGACAGACGATGCATTTTTCATTAAGTCCTGACCTCTTCCTCCGGCCAGTCTTAGACAAATCATTCTCTCTCATCCCCACTCACAGCTATTAAAAGGACACTGTGAAAGCTGCACTTCATGCATGACCCAAGAGGCTTCCTGCCTGGCCACCGCCCCCCCACTGCGCTACAGGAACTTAAGGAGCAGTTCCATGCTGCAGGATCACCTCAGCAACCTCCACTAAACGGAATGCAGGAGAGGGAAATGGAGAGGCCAACAGGTGCTGAGGGGTGGATGGATGAAGAGAGAGGAGAGAGGAAGCACTCACCGACAGAGGATGGAGCCTCGGGCCTGTTTAGGGAGCTGATGATTACAAATCCGAATCCTTCGCTCTCCTTGCGGTGGATGATGACATCGCTGGGCTGAGTGTTGGGCTGCGTCGCGCTCCCCTCCGAGGGGGCGTTCCCCGTGCTGCCGTTGGGAGGGGCGAGGCCGGCGTTGTTGGGGTAGGTCCCCGAGGTGAAGTCACTGCGAGGGGAGCTGTGCTGGGTGGAGATGGAGCCAGGGCTGCGGCCGTTCTCTGGACAGGTCTCACCTGCAGGGGGCGACGGAGAGATGAGAAGGCTCCACTGCAGCACAGCGCTTATCAATGGACAAAGAGCGGCCCTGTCTTCCTGGAAGGACGAGGGGCTTTCTATGCGATCACACTGCTGAGAAGTTCCCATGGGTAAGTAGCTGACAATCGCAGATACAAATAAGTAATGACTTCAAATCTGTAGCAGTTGCAAGGCGACAATTGCGGTCGTGTTGAAAACCCAGCCTACGCTGACACTAAGTGCTCCAGTTAGTAATAATGTAAAAACCTACCCAAACAAAGAGGCACGCTAAGGCTGAGAGAGAACAAATGTGTCATGTTCTTGCTTAACTCGCCTCTGTGTGTGAGCAAGGTTAAAAGCCGACAAGAGAGAGGGAGAGAGAGAGAGAGACAGAGTGAGAGTGGAAGGCCAAGTCTGACACCTCACATAGTCTTCTCCGGAATCAAACGCCATGGATAAAAGGCGGGGGCCACAGACGATGCGATGAGTCAGACAGCACCAGCCTTTCATGCCAGGATGAGGCCGGAGGGGAGGGAGGGAGGGGAGGAGAGATGGAGGGAGAAGAGATGGAGAGAATATGGGAGGATAGAATGACGGCGGAGAGAGAGAGAGGTAGGACAGGAGGGATGAGGGGAGGGAGGAGGATAGAGAAACACTTTGGGGGCTCTGCCCTTCTTCCCAGACTCAAAGGCAGACAGGCCACAAGCTGGGATGAGGGGTCTGAAAAGTATGTTGTGTGTGTGGTGCATGTGTGTATAGTCTGTGTGTGCTACAGCACTCTGAAGTAGGAATGCCTCAGTGACTCCTCAAGCCACAGGACAGTCAGACAGTCTACAAGCGGACAGAATCAGGATGGTGGAAGGATGGAGGCAGGAGGACAGAACAAGGGATGGATATAGAAAATAGGCTAATGAGAAAATAAGGGGAACTTGGAGTGGAAAAAAGATCACACTGTACAACTAAAAACTCCTACATATACGACTCTCTCAGTGCTAGAAAATTCTAGAATTACTGGACTTGCTGACATGCACACTCGGATACACACACACACACACACACACACACACACACACACACACACACACACACACACACCTGCACACGCACACTAACCTGGCGCCTGTAGTTTCCTGCGGACGGTGAGGTTGACCTGGCCGTTGCGAGCTGCTCCGTGCATCAGGTCGATGACGTAGCGATGTGGTTTCCCTGCCACAGGGATCCCGTCCACAAAGATCAGCTCATCTCCAGGCCGCAGGCGCCCATCGCGGTCCGCTGGACTCTTCTCGATGATCGCCCCAATCAGGATCTGCAAGGCGGAGGAGGTCAAACATTAACAGGGTTGAAAGGTCAAAACCCTGGATTAGGTGTTTGATGTTGTGTGTTAGTGTTTCATATAAACATGTGAGAGATTATTCTGTTAATATACAAAAGAACGTCATGCAGATTATGTGCTGATCTGAACACAGTGGTTTGTTAATAGTAGTGTGGTGGAGCATTGCTTCCAGGGATGTCATTCTCTCAATCAGGCAAGGGCAGAGGAGGGGTTAGGTGTTCATGTAGTGGGTTAGAGAAGTAGAAATGACAGGGTTCCACGCCCATCCCATACGAGCCTTCTCACGCGTGTCCGGACTCACAGGCTGTCCTGCCTCATCCCCCCCCAGGATACGGAAGCCAAAACCAGACTTCTGCCTGCGCAGGTGGACCTCCACCTCCTGGTACTCAGCACCTGGGTGTGACCACGATATGCACGGACACACAAGCACACACACATCTTTCTTATATGATGCACTCTTCTCTGCTTTTTCCTCCTCTGTGTCCTTCTGCTTCTGTCTTCAAGTCTATGCTCCAAACTTGAAGGCATGATAGGTTCTCTTGGAGAGGCTGTGCTTACCTGGGGCGTCCCCTGGGAAGGTGGTCCGTGGTTGGCCAGGTTCTGGATGGGGGGAAGGGATTGAGGAAACACCCTTAAACAATGATAATAGTAAATCTAGGACACACACACACCTCCACGAGCATAAGCACACACACAGAAACACACATCTTTCCGGAAAAGTCTTTGTCAGGACTGTGAGCTGAATAAAACTCTGGCCTCAGCAGAATGTCAAAGCAGAGTTCTCACATCGTCCATTATCAGGGCCAGAAGTGCTTACCGGGTGTAATAGACCCGTCTCTGTATTTACAGTATGCAGGGGGTAACAGACACTCATCTGCAATCAAAGAGGTTCCCTGATTCACTGAAAACTCATGGTTTGTAGCATAGTGATGATCATTAGCCAGTAAAACCTTTCAGATTAAAGGATTAAATAGACTGGAACAGTGTCTGTATAGCAAATGAGGAATAGTTTAAATTTGGAGCTGGTGTAACCATTGGGAGTAGTGTCCCACGAGGCTCAGAGAAGATAAGAGAAAATAAAACACAACATGTTACATGCAGTAAAGGAGGCACTGACACTTTTTTTTTTTTTACCACAGAACCCATACAGCCTTTCAGTAAATACTTTTGATTTGATTAATTATGCAGAAGAAATTCCACAAACTCTAAAATATGTTATTTTTCATCCAGCTCTCTCACATGCAATGAATCTCGGAGTTTCTTCAGTTTAACTGGGTTAATCAGAGCTACATCTTCATCGACCGAAACCCAGTAGGTAGAGTGAAGCGTAGCCTTCCTCCCAGTGTGTACCTCTCCTGAACCCAGGAACCTGGAGTGGTGTGGTTGAGTGGACGATTAGCCACTGAACGAGGGGTATGGTGTCAACATGAAATGCTACACTGAACACTGAGCTCCAGAGAGAGAGAGAGAGAGAGAGAGAGAGAGAGAGAGAGAGAGAGAGAGAGAGAGAGAGAGAGAGAGAGAGGCTTTGATAGGGAGCTTTCCTGACAGCCCTGTCCTCTTTGATAAAGGTTGCCTTACATAAGCGCCGTGCACACATCTCCTAACCTCCTGTGTAAGTCTTCAGTATGAACCAGGCCCGCTGACAGAGATCCTACCAGAGCCAGGCATAGTAAAGAGCATCAGCCTGTACACCAGCTACACCCCCCTTCGTGTCATTCCCAAACCCTCCACCTCCTAGCAGGAACCCCAGTAGCAGTGACTGGCACGCTGAGTTAACCACGCGTTCTGAGTCATACATCACTTCCAACACGTCAAAGCACTTTAAAGGGATCCTCACACACCTGCTTGAATGACCTTCAGCAACAAACGTCAGGACATTGTAGTTTTCGATCAAAGCTTTCAGTTTCAAATGGCCCAGATTAAGCTACTCCTCACGGTAAATGCTTTAGTACAGTACTGAATATCAGTATGGGTATATGTCCAAACCCCTGTTAACATGTACAGGTGCTACAGTTGTCAATAGCACCACATCACTACAACAGCCTTGGAGGCTCATATCCTACAATGCCTGAGATATTTATAAATTGATTCTACATTTTTCATGACAACGTTTATGAGGAGTGTTAGCAGGCCTGACGTCACTAGCGAGCAGAGATCCATTCAGCCTCTCCAGATCCTCGTCTCTGCCAGGAGATTGAACCCACGTTCAAGCATATTGACGCAGATTCATCTGCGATATCCTCTTAAACCATTCTCACACAAGATAATATTCGGATAAACAGATGGATGTACGAACATAATCGGCTGCTCTGCGATGCGGCCCACAGCGGGGAGCAGTAACGAGGAACTGACATTCTCAAGGCTCGTTGGGTTTTAGGACAAGAGTTTCCCTGCAGTGGAGATTTCAATAGTGTGCATATTGGTGTGAGGTGTATTCTTTTGAGTGCGTGCTGGTGTGTCTTTGGAGTGTGTTTGTATCGTCAGAGTTGCACCTGTTTAGAGGAAACACACCTTTTATCCCCCAGACACCCAGCCGGGAAAACAGCAGTGTTGTGATACAGTACTTACGCCTACTCTCATAGATAGCCCTGGACTTCTCATAGAGGTCATAGGGGTCAGGCTTGGCCAGGCCGAAGGCCTCGGCTGAGTCAGGCACTGAGGCCCTGTGCAGGTGGTGGTTTGGGAAGGGGGCGCTGAGGGGGACAACAGGGGCAGACAGGCTGGTCTGGGGACTGCCCTGGCCCTGCTGGATGTCCCACTGCTCCAGCACCTGCAAACACATCATCACGGTTCAGTCACTGTCACCCTGCCCTGCCCTGGGCCGCACAGCCCTGCCCTACCCTGTCCTCTCCCAGCAAAACCCCACCCTAGCCCGCTACTCCCCTATGAGGACGCTGGGGGGCGATATCTCAGTCCTGACTGAGCGCTGGAAATTACTCATAGGAAAGAAGAAGAAGGGGTTAGGGAGTTATTAAAGGCAACAGCACATGCCATCTCTTGTTGGCCTGATATGAGTGCACTGTGCAGCTAAACCAGAACGCCGGCTTAATTAAGAACAAAAACAAAGATGAAGGAGCGAGAAATAAAAAGGAAAACTGAAAGCAAGATGCCAGGGCTTATTAGAGCAGGTCTGGGCAGCTGAGCGTACCAATTATGCAACACAAGCACAACACCTCTGGGCTTCTTCTGGGTGAGTTGGAGGGAGGGAGGAGAGAAGGAGGGACGAACAAACGGATGGAGGAAGGAGGGGAAGGGAGGGATGGAAAGAAGAAGGGGAGGAAGGATTGCAGGGGAGAGGGATGTATGGATGGATGGATGGATGGATGAATGAAAGGAGGGTATGGTATGGAGGGAGGGAGGTAGGAGGGTTATGGATGCATGGATGGAGGGAGGGGGAGAGTCATAAAAAAACTAGATTTGAGATGTCAGTGTGTTTCAGCCATAGGCCCAGGGCCTTCTATGACAGGAACTTCAGTGGATGCTTGAGGGGCATGGGGAGAAGAAGACCTCAATCAAACAACACTCAGAGCTCCCCTCCAGTCTTCCAGTTGAGCCTGCGTGTTCTAGGAATAGAGGAGAATTTATGTGTGTGTGAGCCTGTGTGTGTGTGTTTAATCTTTCTGAGGGCTTCTTGATAAAGAAGAGAGAAGAGGCTTGCCCTCAGTGACATTGAGAAAGAGCCACACTAGCGTACCAAGTGACTGAATTACACTAATACCACAAGCCACTAGCTCCTTTAGTATCATTTTCCCTTGCATTCAATTTGTGGACTCATCTGGGTCGGCATAAAACCCTAACAATTCATAAAGCATCCCTCTGTCAGTGTTTCTGGGGACTGGAGAAGGGCCACAGGCAGTTTTGAGGACAGCAGAGCTTTCTTGTTAAGTCAAACTGTCAAACCTTCGTGCGCAGCCGACGAGAGCGTTGCCTGGCTCAGACGCCAGCGTTGAGCTGACAGAGAAGACGGCCTTCTGAAGAGCTAGGATGAGTGTCAGTGTAAACGACACCGCCATTAGAGCAGCTGCTCTCCACCCCCTACCAGCAGCCCCCCCCCCCCCACCACCCCCCCACCCGGACAGCTGAACCCTCAGAAACCAAGAAGGCCTTCAAGAGATGCCCTGCATATGTTAAAGCGACGAGCCAGATGTTTCCACAGAGAGAACGTCAGTCAAGATGAAAGGGAAGTCGTGTATTAGAGACTCCCTTCTCTGCTCCTTCTCCAAATCTACTGCTGATCTGAGAAAATGTCTGGTCCCAAAGTTCCACAATACTGGTTGTAAAGTTTGATTGATGGGGACCTGGCTAATGCAGGTGCAAACTATTGCACTGTCATACCCTGTTCCTTCTCTAACTATTTCTCCCAGATTTCTTCTCATTTCGCCGGATTTCTGCCAAGCCTCAGGGTTCCGTGAAGGTTTAATTAGGTATCCTTACTTTCAGGAACAATTGGGTTGCTGCAAAAACGTAACCTACTTGAAGGAAAGAGAGTGGAAAACCGTAGTGATTATACATCACACTTAAGTTGACAGAAAAGTTGAGGTCTTAGTTCAAATCTGTGAGACATTTTTTCTTTTTTCTTTTGGGACAGCCAGTGAGCGAGCGAGAGAGGGAGTCTTCACTAACCATGTGGCTGACTATTCTCTCGAAGGGCAAAGTCCCTATTAATTAGCTAGGCTGTGATCTCCTGCAGGGAATGGGGAGGATGAACAATGAAGGATATCCATGAGAGAGAGGAAAGAGTTACTGGGGACTGAGACCCCACAGAGGCTGTGTCCTGTGAGGGCATGATAGAGTATTATGATCTGGCTGGAAAAAGAACGATGAGATGGTGTTGGTTGCTGGTCCAAGGGGGCCAAAAGATGCATTGGCGAGGAATAAGAGTCAGACTTCAGACACCCAGTCACACACACACAAACACATAAGTACACATTATACACACTCGCAAACACACATAAATAGTGTTTACTAAATTGTATGAGTAAGTGGGTTTTGTGAGCTGGTATGAGAGCTCTGTGTGGCCAGGGACCACCTCCCCAACATCTCAACCTCTCATTCAGGGACTTTGCTTTTAGGGGTGATAACCCACTCCCCAGACTAAAAGCCTTCTGCCAGAGTTGCTTAAGCATTCAAGCGAAAAAATGACAAAGTGTGGCAGGGAACCCTTCCACTGATCATAGATCTAGGATTACTAGAACCGCATTGGTTAATGGTTACGCTGCCGCTCTTGTAGACAACATTGACCTGTCACCGAGAGTCTGTTCCATCAAGGGCAGTCTGGTTTACGCCGCGTCGGCTCTAGTAATTCTTGTGGGAATGGGAAGCTTGGCCATTTCCTGATCATTGGACAGAGAGGAATGGGTCAAAAGTCGATGCTGGGGTCAAAACATAATTGGCACAGCACAACACATAACCCTTCTAGTTCATGGAGGAAGGGGAGGGGGTTAAAGCGGTCAGTCTGGCCCACTGGCACAGCAGTTGAGCAAGTTTTACAATCATTAAGCAAGAGTTGTAGTCATACAGAGAAGCTCGGACACAAACGCACACTGCAGCCACTGGCAACTAAATGAGGTGTTAGATTAAGATGGCTAAAGAGGACTAGAGAGGGGAGAGCTGAGGTTTAGAACGACTGCATGTTACCTGTTTAGGGGTCTTCCAGGGAGAATAGTGACCTGCAATGGTGAGAAAACAACAAAGGTTTAGGCCCAGGGAGCTGCTGCAGCCCGCAGTGCAGACATGAGATGTTTACAAGAATGTTCCGGAGCTTTCAAGAGGGGAAGGTAGATGGGGAAAAGCTCAGAGTAGAAGCAGAGAGAAGACTGCTACTCTTAGCGTGAAATTGGAGAGTAAACGCATAGAAAGAACAAGACATCTCAGAAGTTTAAACTGAGGAGAGCTGTTTTAGTTCTAGTTCATTGTACTTTCGCAAAACTACAAGAAAATGGCGTCCAGCTGAACACAAACAGGTAAAAACAGGTAAATATTGGTCCAACAGTGTTATTACGTAACCTACGTTAAATGTTTAAGACATTTTCATGCACTCCTCTGGGGTGGGGTGTGAATGAATGGTGGGGGTCTCAGTGTTGGATGGTAGGACTGTACACCCACACACCCCTGGGGTATGTATCCAGTCTATTTACGGTAAATATTTCAAACACTTTTTACGCTGTCTCAAACTAGCAACTCCCATTATGGGAAGACCAGAGGCACTTCTTGAATCTGCCGGGTGTGTGTGTGTGTGTGTGTGTGATGCTTTGGCCTGCGGGTATCTTTAGCATAGTGTCTTGGCAGAGAAAACAGGTCCTGTGTGTTTTTCTTCACGACTAAAATGTTATGAAGGCATTTCCTGTGAGAAGGTGTCTTAAGAAGCCTGTCTTGAAATTTGATCCAGTCTGCAATGAGGTATGCATTCCGCTGCACCCCTTTTTCAAATCCTTAATCCCCATTTTATGACCTTTCAAAAAAGCCCAAATAACATATTTGACTGAAGCTGCTTCATTCCTCTCCAGTGACATTCTACCAGCACAGCAAACACAATGGGATGAGAAAATTGTTCAAACATGCAGCCAGACTGAAGAGCAAAGCATATATCTATGTGTCTGATGTAAACAGCAAACACCATGGAACCGTTCACCCACAATATTTACATCAGGCATCTGTGGTAGCACACAAACACAAACAACATCCTGTGCCCTCCTGGTGCAGGTTCTGTGTCTTCCTGTCTTTCAAGTAGTGACACGGACACCCCCCCTAGAACAATGAGCGTATGCAAATTGCTGCGATTGAATTGACGGGTGACTGCACATGTTAAGTGTGCCAAGGTTTTCAGCTATGTAAGGCAATCACAAAGTAATTGCGGTCTCCATCGCACATGGTAAGAAAAAGGGGGGGGGCGGGGGGACCCTGAGGTAGAGACCAGAAGGAGAAGGACTGGTTTTAAATTATTAAATCTTTTTCCCATGAGTCATCACCCAAAGTGAGACTTTTTCCTAGAAGCGTAGCTAATGGAACATAAGGTGTTTCAGAGATGTGGAAATAACGACGGCTAGTCGTATTTGTCAGCCTTGGACATCCTGATGAATCCTCATCAGTCATCCACAAAAGGAGATCAAATATAAATGATACGGGTTCACAGACTCAACCAGAGGAGAGAAAGAACATCCATCTGGTCAAAACCTTCTAGAAAGTTCAATGAGAGCTGAAAACCAACCAGACCTGAATGAAGGACAAAAGAGTCCAAATGGACTGGACTTTTTGTTTACATACATTTTTACAGCAGAGCAGCATCAGGTCGACAATGTGCAGAGGGAAATCGATCTAGGAGGGAAAAGACGGAGAAAGAGAGAGAGAAAAAAAGACAAGAAAGGGAGAAACCAAGAGACAAGGAGAGAGAAAGAGTAGCTTGACCAAGGACATGCTAGTTCCTCTGTCTTGCCACTGGAACTGGTGTGTCGACTGTGTGGAGCTGTCCATTGTACTGAAAGTCCCTTCCTATACTGAAGCTTCCATGTGGCCAGCACCAGCACCAGTCAGTTCAGCTACACATCATGTCCAGCCATCGTACACAGTCGTACACATGACAGCTTCTAACAGTGAGGATGAAGCCAGATCACGACACCTGTGACCAGCTTTGCCACTGAAGAACCCTGGCTAACATCCTGTCACCTGAACCCCATCAGGTCTGTTTGTCAGGGTCATGTCACAATCACTCTGTAACGTCCCCAGAACACAAAGAATATAAGAGCATTTTTCCTACGACATTTGTAATAGAGCATTTCTCTTACTTTGTCTAAAGTTACTTTCCTGAGCAGAGGTGTGACAGTGATTTGTGCATTAAAGGCAGGAACTGACGGACATCACATGGGGTTCCAGTTCCACAGGAAGTCAACACGAGTGTTCTGAGGAAAATGTCCTGATTCCTGAGACTGGGAATCAGCTGGGCTGTGGTTGCCATGGCAACCCCTGTCTTTTTTACGTTTTTGCCCTGGTCCTAATGCATCTCAGCTAGACGGGGGGGCATGGAAATAACTGAAGGACTCTACTGCATCTAACTATGCGTCACAAGTTTACTTTGAACTACATGGAAATTTGGTGAATTAGTGGGCTGAAGGTAACATCCATTATCTCTATACAGTAAGCCAGAGCATCTGGAAAAGTGCAGTCTAAATCCATCTATTATCATTACTCCCTAATGGCTCTTTCAACTGCCACTGTGACAGTCTTTGTATGACTGATTTAGACCACACCCTATGTAGACATCCTGTAACGAAAGACACAAACTCAATTTAATACCAGTCTACATACACACATGCCCAAGCAAACACACCCAACCTGTGCGCTGCCTAAAAGCACTATAACATCACACCACCAGCCTAACTGCTGGCCATTTCATTATTGAAATGAGATTTGGATGACACGATGATTTAATGGAGAGGCTCAAAGCTTCCATCACGTGAATACACAGTCCTGGCGACAGGAGCGTGCTTGGTACAACATCAGGTGTGTGAAAGTGATTACGATGACCACTGATTCAATGGCCTCCTTGTGTAGGAGCTTAGTAGCCCAGCAGGTGGTAGACTGGTCCACAGACGGGGGTGGGGGGGGGGGGGGGGGAGGGCACCATAATGGAGCATCACAGTCAAACACAGATTTCATCCCTGCTGTCTGGACCACACAAGGTCTCCCATCACCCATGCTAAGAGGGTGAATGTGCTAATCAGTTGTCCCTCCCTCTATCCATCCAGCCATCACAGCCCCACTGTGCCTCACTGGCTTGATTTAACCATTTCCTCCCATGCTGTTTGGCGACTCAACCTGTTTACCCACAAGCCCCCTGGCCATCGCTCCAGGTCTAAACGGATTGGCTATCGATCCCTGGAGGTTGCTGCGGACCTGGTGCTGGCTTGGCTTGGGGGCCCCTCTTGGTGCATGCTGGGTAAAGAGCTGTGAACATGGCTGTCTGCTCCAGGCTGCGCTTGGCAGCCTGCCTGATTCAGCTCCTCTCTTACTCTGAGCCCATGAATCACTGTCTGAGCTGGCCCCGGTGCGCTGCATTGCTGGGCTGCTGTGGCAGGGTCCATTGATTCAAACAACTTTCCTTTCTCTTTTTCTCTGTTGGCTAGAGATAGCCATCATTGGGAGGGGTCTTGGAAGGAAAAAAAGTCCACATCTTGAAGAGTATTAGGGGACAGAGGACACAGGACTGAGCTTGCTGACTCAACTGTAATAAGCAGAGGAGGACATAGAGATTCATCCACAGCCAGCTATCTGTCTTTGTAAATGTGCTGTATATATGCATGTGTGTACATGTAAATGTGCTGTATATATGCATGTGTGTACATGTGAATGTACTGTATATATGCATGTGTGTACATGTAAATGTGCTGTATATATGCATGTGTGTACATGTGAATGTGCTGTATATATGCATGTGTGTACATGTAAATGTGCTGTATATATGCATGTGTGTACATGTAAATGTGCTGTATATATGCATGTGTGTACATGTGAATGTACTGTATATATGCATGTGTGTACATGTGCATGTTTTATTCAGTTTGTCTCTGCAAGTATGCACAGGAAGAAGGTGTGTGAGCACGCAGCAAGCTACGCTAGGCTACCGCTAAATGGTGTATCTCTAGGTGAAACCGAGCTGAAATCCTTTGACGCTAATTAGGCCCTGCTGGTCTGGCTATGAAGGTGGCGCCACGATGCAGAAAGCTAATGGTGTAGATAGGCTTTAACGAGGATGTCTGCTGCGAAAAAGGTGCTAATTATCACTGATGGGAGGCTGAGCGCACCGTTTGTTTGGCATAACGGGCTAGAAGTCAGCCGTGCGTCTCAGGGCCGGCGCTGAATATCAGAACTTGATAAGGAGTGTGGTCGTTTTCCCAGTGATGGTGGGTAATTGACTGGATGTTCTGACGCTAAGTGGCTCCATCTTTGGTCCATGGAGAGGAGTTCAAGTCCACACCGCCCCCCTCTCTGATAGACAAAGCGCTCGGTTTGTATCCAGCATGCAGACAGACTGGTACACACATTGGCGCACATGTAGCTCACCCACACATGTATTTTCCCGCCATTAAAAAGATGTATGTTACATGTTATTTAAGTAACCGCAGACCAATCTAACAGATTCCTTTTCGTATCCTTGAGGCTAGACAGAAAAAAAATCACACACTGCAAGTGCAACAGTCGACACGCACAAAACGCAACTTCCATGGAAACTCTCATCAACGTGAAGCAGGCAACCGGTGCCATGACAACCAGGAAGCAGGCGAGAGAAGAAAAGCCTGTGTGGATGCTGGATGGTGACAGAGGAACAGCAGGAATCCTGAACTCACCACAGCGTGTCTCCATCACCACAGTAAGCACAAAGCCGCTCCCTCAGCCTAACTGGCCGCTTCTCCGGGGACTCGCCGGTTATTTACAACATCCTCCTCCGGTCTGGAGGAGACATTACCATGGCAACGGCGGGGTTAAAACACCCGCGGCTGCACTGCGGGTCTGACGGGTGAGTGTGTGTCCAGGAGGGAGTCAAGCCTTCATCAGGTGGCTTTCATACAGCGTGCTGCGCTTCAGAAAAACAACCTTCTTTCTGATCCCGACGCTGATTCCTGCAATATGTACATGGGTCTGCTGTACAGGACAGTGTTATTGAACTGGACCAGTGCTGGATCAGTTCTTTAAGTGTACTGAGAGAGCTTCACTGGTGATGAAGCAGGGGGGGGGTGTTATTGCACCACATGACCAGTAGATGGCCACGGAGGGAGCGCTCAGTGCTGAGGCTGCTGGGCGCTAGACCGGAGGCGTCTGTCTGGAGAGCTCTGATGTTTATTAGAGGAGACGCGTGGAGCCGCAGCCCACACCACCATCTGGCCGGCTTCATCACTGAGACGCTGGTGCACGCTAACACGCTAACGCACTCCGGGGGGAGGGAGGGGAGGGGGGGGGGGGGGGCGAGAGCGCGCAGACACGCGTCGGGAGCGAGTACGACGAGCTGGCTGCACGGAGGATGATGAGGCTTGCAGGAGCGAGGGGCTGGTGACGTGAACGCTCGCATGGCGTCGAGTCACTCAGGGAGAGGAGGCCGACAGCAGCAGAGGGCACCAGGACTGAGACGAAGCTCCTTTAATTAGGATGTGTGGCCAGTGTCCAGTTTCCTGACAGTGGAGCCAAATTGCGCCACATTAGGAGCTGGAACATCATTTCAATGGAACAGTGACAGTTTTATTAGAGTGTGTAATGGCCTAGCTAAATGCAGCCAATGCACCTCCCTGATTGGTTCCTCGAAGGGGCTCTTTCTTCAAACTCAAGCCCTGGGGTCAACATTGTGGGGGTACTGTGTAACCCCTGCCCCCCCCCCCCCTCACACACCCCCCTCACAGCGTGCTGAGGCGGAAGGCAGAAAGGAGGGGAAATGGGAGATAGGGAAGGTGAGGGAAAGTGTGAGGGAGCGTAAAGCACGCTGGAAAAGCCCAACTGTCCAGGTCTGGTGGGGAGAGGCGGGGAGGGGGGGGTGGGGAGGGGAGGGGGGGGACGAGGGACCTGGTGGGGAGGGGTGGGGGGGGGGCAGGCTGATACGGTTGTTAAGCTAGCCTCAGCACCCTCAGACATTCCCGTCCCTACTCCCCACTGTGCAGTCAGCCATTTTAAGAGCAGGCTGGGTAGGTTCATGTGTTTCGACCTTCACCCCCGTCTTCCTGCCAAGCAAACAGATGCAGCGGCTCTGCTTCCTGCCTCGGGATCCTAGCGTACCACGGCTAAACGGCGTCCCGGATCAAAGTAATGAAAGTGAATATAAACCAGTGCACCTCTCCATGGGCCAGTAGGCAAGCAAGATCTATATGTGAGCACCTCGCTGTGACCTTCTCGGTCCTCCTCCTCTTGTCCCCCTCCTCCCCACCCCTGCTCCTCCTCCTCCCCCTCCTGTCCCTCCCCCTCCTGTCCCACCTCCTCCCCACCCCTGCTCCTCCTCCTCCCCACCCCTGCTCCTCCTCCTCCCCCTCCTGTCCCTCCGCCTCCCCCTCCTGTCCCACCTCCTCCTTACCCCTGCTCCTCCTCCTCCTCCTCCCCACCCCTGCTCCTCCTCCTCCCCCTCCTGTCCATCCGCCTCCCCCTCCTGTCCCACCTCCTCCCCACCCCTGCTCCTCCTCCTCGTCCTCCCCACCCCTGCTCCTCCTCCTCCCCCTCCTGTCCCTCCGCCTCCCCCTCCTGTCCCACCTCCTCCTTACCCCTGCTCCTCCTCCTCCTCCTCCCCACCCCTGCTCCTCCTCCTCCCCCTCCTGTCCATCCGCCTCCCCCTCCTGTCCCACCTCCTCCCCACCCCTGCTCCTCCTCCCACCCCTCCGCCTCCAGCTCCTTCAGAGAACGCAGACGGTAAGTGCTCTGAACACACTGAGGTGCCTGCACAGATGGGAGTCCCTCCCTTTGTGTGTGCCTGGGAGTGTATGTGTGTGCATGTGAATAGCTGTGTGCTCCAGCGAGTGTGTGTGAGTAGGTGTGTGCCCGGGAGTGTGTGTGTCTGCGTATGTGAGCATGTGTGTGTGTGTGTGCACCTCCTCAGCACCTCACTATTAGGAGTAACAGT
Source organism: Neosalanx taihuensis (assembly GCA_030340665.1). Lineage (NCBI taxonomy): Eukaryota > Metazoa > Chordata > Actinopteri > Osmeriformes > Salangidae > Neosalanx > Neosalanx taihuensis. Next base: position 2,387,565 of record CM059307.1, read on the forward strand.
CACTAAAGGGTTCTTGTGCTTTAAAGCAGAGGGCTGTGCACCCTGTGTGTGGAAAAACGAAACAAAAAGAAATATGAGGCGGCACGATAAAGACAAAGACTCCATCTACCTTTCTCTGTGATTAAAGAGGATTCATGACATTCATCTGTTAATTACGACTTTCTCTGCTTTCACCAGCGGCCCATCTAAGCTCCGGAGCTGAGCTAAAATATGGTTAGTCATCTTTCAACAGGAGATTCATGAAGCCTGCGCTGGAAACATGGCGAAAATAAGACACAGTCACCGTCATCGTTGTGTGTTTCTGCCGTCTTTCAAAGCCCCTATTACATATTGCTGTCGTAAAAAGGTCAGTTGCGCAGATGAAACGAGGAAAGAACCTTGAAAATGACTCAGTGCCTTACCCACTGAAGACGCAGCAAGACATTTCAATCAATGAGTCTTTGTTGAGGGGCCAAACAGCACTGCTAAGTATGCACAGCGCTCATTCCTCTCGGTGGACTGAATGTATGAACAGTTTTTAACCTCTTCAGAAATCTAAAGTACTGTACAGAAGCATGTGAGAGAAGCTATGTGGTTGACTCCTTATAGAAAACCTGTATGATAGGGTTCTGTGGTCTTTGGACAAAGGACACATACAGACAGACACGACTAAACAAACTCACCTCAAGAGAGAAAGAGAGAGCGACAGAGAGACAGAGAGACAGAGAGAGACAGAGAGACAGAGAGAGAGACAGAGAGAGAGAGAGAGAGAGACAGAGAGAGAGAGTGACAGAGAGAGAGAGAGAGACAGAGTGAGAGAGAGACAGAGACAGAGAGAGAGAGACAGAGAGACAGAGAGAGAGAGAGACAGAGAGAGAGACAGAGAGAGAGAGAGAGACAGACAGACAGACAGACAGAGAGAGACAGAGAGACAGCGAAAGAGAGAGAGAGAGACAGAGAGAGGCAGAGAGAGACAGGTATGCGTGCGGGGGTTTGCATTACACAGCCAGAAACCAAGTGCAAGTAAGACAGACAGAGACAGTAGGCAAGAGTCTTACAGAGAAGGAGAGACAGCAGCAGCCCCCCCGTCCTCCTTACCTCCTCCGCCCCTCTGCACCAGCAGGCAGGTCTGGGCGCCCACGGCACACTCCTTCAGCAGCTCCACCACCTGGGTGTGCGTGAGGCCGTGCACTCCCTGCTGGTTGATCTCCATGATCAGGTCCCCCTCGCATAGCCCTGGGCAGCCTTGGGGCTCCAGGACCTGCTTGACCCTCTGGCCTGTGGGGCTGTCGGCGATGGTGAACCCAAAGCCCTCGGCCCCCTTCACCATGGTCAGGCTCAGCAGTTCCGCCTGAGTCGCCCCCGACGACGCCATGGAAACGCAGTCCTCGTGCGGGGCAACGGCAGGCTGGAGCGAGCCGTCCAGGTGGGTGTCGCCCGGGTGGGGGTGTGGGTGGATCTGCTGCTGCTGGCCGCCGTGCTCCTGGACGAAGCGCGCTGTCCGGGAGATGTAGTCCATGTAGTTGTCGTAGTTGCTGCGGCCATTGACCAGCAGGGGGCGCTGTTCTATGAGGCCCAGGGGGGAGATGATGGCGCTGTTGACCCCAGGGTCCACGGGGTCGTAGGGCAGTGGGTACCCACGGCACAGAACCAGCGTGACGCTCTGCCCGATGGGCACAGACTGGAATAGCTTGACCACGTCGGCATGAGTGGTGCCCAGGACACAGACGTCATTGATGTACACGATGACATCACCTGAGAGACAGGAAGACAGCCAATGAGAGCTGAGGAAATGTGCCTCCACCAGAAACTAATGAAGCTGAAATATCCTCCTTTATTTTCCAATATGAGCCTGAGGTTTTAGCACCAGCACTTCACCTCAGACAATGGATTGTCTCAGTCAGTGCTAGCAAGTGAAAAATGCACTGACGAATCAGAAAATAATCCTACAAGCTATTTAGATAGCAAAACCTACAGCTTTACAATGAACCCTCCCAATACAGTAACTCTCTGGGTCTCTGTCTCAATTATAGACATTATTACCATGCTGATTAAAGAGAGAGAGAGAGAGAGAGAGAGAGAGAGAGGGATAGACAGGATCTATGAAAAAGGGATGTGTGTTTGCCTCTTAGTCATTTTACTAACCAACAGCCATGACTATTAGCCAGCTTGGCTCCAGCTGAGAAGACAGGGTCAGTAAACAGGGGGCATTTAGATACTGGACCATTCCCCTGACTGATTTCATGGACCCTAACCCTGCCCTGCAGGTGACCCTGGCTGGATCTGAGGCAGCTGTGGGAGGACAGGATGTCCAAGAGATGAGCTCACATATCAAGGTCATTTTCTCCCTGTCTGGATCAAGACAGCTGGGGCCTGTTGTGTGACCAGTGAATGCTTGTCGAGTGCCGATGCTCCGCTGGTGTTGACACAAGCACACAGTGCTGGAAGAAACCTGACAAGTGGGACTTTTTAATTAATCTGGATAAACGCCTGTGGCATTTGCTTTGAGCCCGTGTGTCAAAATCGATACGTTCACATTCGTTCGCGTTCCTGGAAAACAAACCGTACCTTATGACCCCCCAGTCCCCTCGCCATGGCCTAGGAAAACCCTCTCCGTGCAGGTGGGGGAGGGGCTAGCTTGACAAGGCAGAGAGTAACCTCGCACACCCCCGCCAGCCAGAATGGGCAAACACGCACTCAAGCTACCCCATTAACCTTTATGTAGCAATGTCCATGATGCCACATACGATCACCTCCACTATAAAACCCACGCTCCAGGACCAAGGACAGCGCCTGTCAGCTGATCAAGGGTGACACGACAGATTCATCATGCTCCAAATGCTGCTTCATGACTACAGCCATGGCAGGAGGGTTCCCAAACCTTGCAAGAACACGCCAGACCATCTGAGCTGTAAAAGGAACCAGCAGGGGGTGTGTGTGACGTGTGTGTGTGTGTGTGGGTGTGGGTGTGGGAGAGAGAGAAATATTGATGGCAGTTGTGTCCATATGTGTGGATGTGAAGGACAGGGAGGCCATCTGGATCTCTGGCATGCGCTCTCACAGAGAAAGGCTTTGGGTCTGTTGTTGACAGGATGACAAGCACTCCCAGAACACACTGCTGTTAACCTGTGCACCCGCCATCTTCCGGAACCCACCGCAGCTGACGAGCACTGTGGACACAGATCCCACAGGGAGAAGGATGCACTCTTTAAGAAAAGTAGTTCTTGTGCATTTAAAACCCAGATAGTCAAAAACCTGCAAAGTAAGCTTTCTGCTGTAGCGAAAGCAAATTCCACCAACTCCGTAGTGTGGCCTTTACTAAATGATTGATTGATTGAGAAAGACAAGAGGAGAGACGGTTTAGATACAGAAAGAGAGGAGAGACAAGAGGAGAGGAGCTGTAAGTGAGTGTGAGGGAAGATAATCACATTGCTGCCTTGCCAAATGAACAAGAAACATTGTACCTGGTCCAACCCAGTGTGATGTCCAACTACATTAGAAGGGAACAAATCCATGCAGGGAGTATTGACAGGGCTGCCAATCATGACCCCCTGCTGACCTTCAGTGCAGCTGCCTGGCCTGTGTGTGTGTGTGTGTGTGTGACATTCCAGTGCTGCAGTCCCCCCCCCCCCACCCTGTGAGGTTCCACCCAGGAGTTATGGTGCTCATAACGTCCCCATAGTGATTAATGGAAGAACACAGCCCTGCAGATGGCACACACATGCACACACAACTCTATGCAGTCACAAACATACACACGCAAGGAAATGTGTGACCTTGGCGAGAGGTATCGGCACGCACACACACACACACACACACACACACACACACACACACACACACACACACACACACACACACACACACAGACAAACAGGTAGACTATCCTGCTGGGTCACCACTGCAGATGGACACTAGCCCATTGTTCAACACACACACACACACACACACACACACACACACAAAGCCAGGGCACAGGCACAGGCAGAGCCTGTTTGTAACATCCCACTGTAACTGGGAGCAGAGCACTAGTCCACACGCTCCCCTTCATGAGCCCCACGCTGCCCCACGCTGCCACACTAGCCCCCTGGCCTGCGTACCTGTGGCCATCTTTCCGTCGGCTGCAGCGGGGCCGTCAGGGATGACGCTCTTCACCTGCAGGAACTCATCCGGCTCGTCCCCGCCGATGATGGTGAAGCCGAAACCCATGTTGCTCTTCTGGAGCGCCGTGGACAGGAAGCTCCCCTTCAGCTGCGTGGCGTCCCGCGTGAACAGGGGCTTCTCTGTGGCGAGAGAGAAGACACAGACCGGCACACACACACACACACACACACACACACACACACACACGGACACGCCGGCAAGCAAACACACGTTAAAGACAGAGAAACACAAAGCGAAACAGCAAAGACGCTCGCACGGTATGGCTACTTTAAGCTCTCAAGCTCTTTCAAGAGTCAAAGGCACTTAAATGCAATGCGGGGGCTGCCTTGTCTTCTGGTAGGGGGGCATGAGGCAAGGCACTGCTGTGGTGGGCTGGGGGGGGGGGGCACATGGACATAGGGAAAGGGGCAGGGCCATGATACAGACAGTGTCCAACAGTGGAGAGCAGCCTAACAGAAGCAGGTGGGTCTCTTTGCTCCAGCTCGAGGTGTTAACGCCAAAACCTTCACCTCCTGCTTGCCTTCCAGCCATTTCCATTTCCATCAGTTCCACCTGTCCTATGCCAGGTGTTTTGGTTGCTGTAAACACACTCTGAGCCAGAGCAAAACAAGGTGCAGAGACATGGAGTGGGGCTTAGCAGCTGTTTTAAAGCAGCCCCTAGCTGACTTCCGCCTCTCACGGGTTGAGGATACAGCAGGTGTGGAATTCTTTCGGAACATTCCGGAATGACATGCGTGGCGAGTGCTCTAGATCCAGCTGTAGATGCTAGGGAGATGGATGGGGGGGGGGGGGGGGGGGGGGGGAGGGGTGTTAACAGGCCAGGGAGGGAATCTACATCACAGAGGGAGGGAAGCTCAAATCTCAGCCAGCAAGCACTGCCAGGATCTAATGAACCTTCTCCATCTTCCACCATGCAGGAACATCTCTCCCTTTTGTTGGTTCATATCCTCTGTAACCAGACTTCCACCAGTCCAGGACTTATTACCCATCTCTTTCTAGTGTTTATTCACAATACTGCCTGTTGATATGAGTGGCAGGACTCAGTGTATCCAGCCCTTAGGCATGTTGGGTCTCTTGCAGGGGGGTTGACTGGGTCTGTCGCTGCATGCTGAAGAAAGGAGCACAGGCAGCTAGAGCACAACAACAAGCCTCCTCTCCCCTGGCCTACTTACTGAGAGGGAGCCACAGGGAGAGGGCCAGGCTACAGGCAGGCTGCTGCTCACACACACAGGCTGAGACGTGAAGCGGCCGCTGGTGGGGACAGCGGGAAACCCTCCGGCCCACCAGGGAGCGCCGCAGCGGGGAGACGGTGGCGGCTGCGATTGTGGACGTACCGTGCAGGCCGAAAACCGCGGCCCTGCGGCCCGCCGCCGGGGACCGTGATAGGTCGCTGAGGCTCTGGCAGCGCTCAGGGGCGGGGCCTATGTGGGCCAAGGAGGGTCTGGGGAGGGTGGCAGAGGGGGGGGCATCCTCCACTGGTGTAGGGGGGAGGGTGTAGGGGGGAGGAGAGAGAGCCTCACTGCACAGGAAGTGTAACCACAGAGACAAGCTGTCACGGCCTGGAGATAGCTTCGTTTCTAGGGAAACAAACGATCTGCACTCAACTCATCACGGTGGTTCTAGCATGGAGAGGCTGTCAGTGTACGCCCTGCGGACAGCGCCCAGGCTGAGCTGGCAGCTCAAGGTCAGTGACAGTGTTAGGTGGGCACAGGCGCAGTGAAAGCTCACAGTCATACAGAAGGCCTCACAATTAAAACACTCAAAAATATGAACGAAATACAAATCAAGATCCCGTTTTCAAAGATGCAGACAGAAGACTCCTTTGTGAAAGGGAGGAAGAACCAGCGTCCTTGCTGTGGGCTCCCTTACCAGGGGAGCGTCCATCCACACAGCCTTCTGCCTGTCTGACTGGGATGTTAGGAGGTGGCCAGGTGGAGTGAGTGAGGGTCTTACCTCTGTAGATGGTGGGCAGGGGCAGCGAGGACAGGCCCTGGCTTTGCATCTGATGCTGCTGCTGGACCCTTCGCTTTGCCTCCAGCACCGGGTTCTCAAACTGGGTCCTCCGGTTTATGTGGCTGAGGTGGACACACGGGAACAACAGAAGAAGATAAAGGAGGAGGACTCCCAAATCTCTGGGAAGAGTTCTAGAAGCACGACGCTCCCATGATTAATTCAACAATTTTTCTCTCTGTTATGTAGTAGACACACAAGAAGGTTTCATAAAATAAAATTAACAAATGCCCAATTAAGTCTCTCTCCTCTGAAATCCACCCAATACTGTAATCAGCCTGATGAGTCATTAGTGGTGTGGTTTCCTAAGCGCCTGCTCACATATAAAGAGATCTCTCATCCAAAAGACTTTTCCTTAAACATCCTACGTCAGAGTTAATCTGGTGTGACTTTGGGTGCAAGTCCATAATTATAAATACTGTAATTTGCGAGTGTGACATGAAATAATTAGTCATAATTTAGATATCCCCTTAGTGTGAGACTAAGACTGTGGCTCAGCTCACATACATGCCTGCTACACACACACACACACACACACACACACACACACACACACACACACACACACACACACACACACACACACACACACACACACACACACACACACACACACACACACACACACACACACACACACACATATAGATACTGTTAAATGACTCATATGTTAGAGTATGTGTTAGAGTATACAAGATAATCATGGGGTTTGGCATCTATATGACAATGACAGGAGATCTGAGGACAATCTCATAATGACATCTGTACAGTTCTACAGCCAACATTTTCTAAACGAGATAATTACACTCATGAGTTATCTGGAGCATGGAAAAAATCCCTCCTTAAAATATCATATGTTGTAAGAGACAAGCTAATACAAGCTCCTAGTGTAAAAGAAAGTATCAAAAGTAACCTCAGCATGTAATTACACACAATGTCAACAGCAAATAAAGAATTCCGATTTTCAAATGAATCCCAGGCAGATGAATTATACCCAATCAGCGGTCAGATTCACGCTCGCATTTGTCGTTGCCATCTTACTGCTCCCTATTCGTTGGGGTTGATATCGTTGTAGCTCATACTAATTCAGCAGAGACAAACTTAAGGATTAGTAACTACATCTGAAAATCATCACCTTCACTGGTCAAATATGAAGACAGTAAACAAGCTAATGGCATGCTAATGGTTTTGTAACATCTGTTTACATGTTGACCAACAGAAGCTCGCCAATCAAGCCCAGTGGAACACTCTTTAAGAGAGGGTGTCAATTCCACAAATGCACCTATCCTCGACTCATCACCAACATTTCGGTCTGATATAGACACTATACATACAGACCATGGTTTCCCTCGGTATGGAAGAGTGTGGACAAACCCCCCTTCCTAGAAGGGCTAAAAATAGATCCCTGTTCTCCCTGGAGAGGACCGAGCAGAGCGCGTCCAGCCAGAGAAATGACACCTCAGAATAGGAAGGGTACATTTAGTTCAGCACAGAGGAAGGAGACACCTTACACTCATAACACACACCTATACAGTACACAACAAACACACATTAACCAGCCACACACACATTAACCAGCCACACACACTGTGCAGCTGCAACGACCGCAGATATAGTTCATGTCTAATGAATACAGAGGGTGGAGAGGTTACTGTGGGGAAATCAAAACACAAACGTCAGATATTGAAGAGATCCCAACTTACTCTACATAGTAGCTGCCATAGATCGGGTCATCGATTTTCTCCCAGCCGTACGGAAGTTCTGAAATAAACAACAACAGATGTATTGTATTACTCAAGGGACTGAATTACCATGGTTGGCATATTGACAGGCCAACGACATCTCCTCTCTCGGTTACAGCATCATCGCACAGTCGACCATCCGTACAGTGGATGTCATCCTAACAAAGAAACGGAACCTCTATCTGAATACAGTTTATGAACACTGTAGTGTTCCGGAACGATCTGCAGGGTTTAGCTCAAGGGGGCAGAATGCATACTGTAACAATGAGAACAAACACGGTCGCTCCCCCAGCAGAAAGGAACAGCTTTTATCATACAACGGAACTGGCAGGTTTCAAGACGGCCAAATGCTCTGGTCATTTTGCTACAAATATCATGCAGTCATTTCTATCTACCTATGAAACCCAACAGGCATATAGTTGCAGGATTTCAATGTCTTGAAATATTCATGTTTCCTGCATCATTTCCATGTTGTGAATATTCAGTTGTGATGCAAGGACGTTAGCATTGATTAAAAGTTTTAACTGGAGCACACACATATTTAAAGGACTCAAACCCACACATCCAACATAACACACTCCTAAATGATTGTTTTACAGAGGGACTGGGAAACAACTGACTGCATGTCAAACTCTATTAGTCCCAACTGATAAAGCGAATATGTTCACCTGCATGACAACACAGGCTGGTATCAACATCAGGTCATCGTGATGATCACAGCTTTGTTCCAGCGTCAGTGTTGGTGTTGTCAGCATGAGTGAAGTGTTCAGGAATGAGTAGTTTAACACTGTCCACACAGTAGTAAACACACCCCATATCAAGTAACAGCTTGTGATAGGACCTCAAAGAAATCTGTGGCCAGACACACCTGCCAAGGCGAGTAAACCATGAGCTGGTAGGTTGATCTGGTTCTCTGGATCATGTTCCTCTGGACCACTGATCTCTCTCTCATGAGGATGGGTGTGGATCAACAGCAAGGGTGTGAGAGGAGCGTTTCAAGTCGCAGTACAGATCCATGATTAAGGTCAGCGACCCAACCTTTAGATTGTGGACATTTTCATCAGGGCTGCTATGATCTGCTACTCTGATATGTCCGTCCGGTACAGCAGCGAGGCCAGCCAATCACGTTTGTTCTTTCATGATCAAAGCAGATCTTCTGACCGTGTCAGCGCCCATGTTGACAGGACTTCCTGTCTACAGGACTCCCTTCCCCCTTACTTCCGCTGCACGGACCTGCCAGGCTAGGTTCCCACGCACCCGGACTGGAGGGGAGAGGGGTGAGGAGATAAGGAGATAATGAGCGAGGAGATAATGCTGCTCGATCACAAACAATCGCAGTTGCACCTCCTCAAACACACTGCTAGATAGCAGGGCTTTCTGTGAGGCGCTTGCATGAGTGGGAGTGTGGACACGTACACAGACACACATGGGAATTTATCACAGCTGTGGCATGCACATTATTTTAAATCATATTTGCCTATCCCACACAAAGAAGCCTTTATATTATGAAGTCATATTCTCCCCCTCAGTCACGGACACATAAATACAGTACACCCTAATCTACACCATGCCTCTCTCCACCAAACACACACATACATTTCAGCAGAACACACACACACACAAGCACCCACGCACATTGTCTGTCACACTCTTCAATTCCTCCCTGGGGATGAATGAAGAACCCATCAATCTACCAATCGACTGTGTCTCCAGTTGACAGCCCAGGGGTTCCCCTCTCTCACAGCTGTGCTTTGGTTTCCTTGACTCACCTTCAGTCATTAATTATGAAAGAGACTGTTTCATGTTGTCACCTCCACTGATCTAGACACACATACGCACTTAAAACAAGATCAAAGTTCTGTCACGTATTTCTACAGAGCGTTAATGAAACGCCATTTTATAAAAATGTCTGAAGGGCGTAGAATCTCTTGTTCAGAATGTCTTTCTGTCTGTCTGTGTGTGTCTCTCTCAGCGCTTCATCCTCACCAGACATTGTAGAAGGATGTCTCCAACCATTTTCTGTTAGCAGTTTGTACCAGAGGGATGACTGTGTTGAACTGTGCGTGACTGTACGACTGATCTTCCAGGTGCACAGTGCCAGCGTATGTGTCTAACCTAAGGGGAAACACCTCCTAGGGCTTTCAGTGTGAATGGGCAGCGCTGGAACTGTCATACTGGTGAGTGAAGGTTCTGGAATGTTTTGAAGATCGCTCGTAGAACTGCTATTAGAAGACCAGTGTGGCTTGGTTGGGTTGTCTTGACTACAGAAGGACTTCTGTCCTTTAATTTTCTTGTCCTCACTTTCTCCCTCTCTCTCTCTCTCTCTCTCTCTCTCACTCTCTCTCTCTCTCTCTCTTTCTCTCCCTCTCTTTCTCCCTCTCTCTCTCTCTCTCTCTCCCTCTCTCTCTCTCTCTCTCTCTCTCTGCCCTTTCGAATATATCCAATCACCTACTCCTCTCCCCTCACTCAGTCGATCCATTTGAAGAGCGTGAAAGAAAAACACTTTAATATGCACTCTTACCAAGAGACTTTTTGAAGTAAAGTTCCATGCTCTAAAGCTCATGCATATTTCATCCAGCCTTTTCTAATTTTGTCTGAGGAACACGGTGGAACCACAGTCCTCCCTCATGTTACCCTCTCTTTTTGGCTCTATCTCTCTCCGTCTCTCAAGCTTTCTCTCCCCTCTGTTTGTTCGTCTCCCTTTCTTTACCCCCCAAGTTATGTCTGGAGGAAGAATTCAGACTACCCCTGTGTGGTCACCTTTCAGTTGTTTATGTAGCAGGTACCACGCCTACAGCTGAACAAGAGAACGACTAAGCAAACTCACACCACACACACACACACACACACACACACACACACACACACACACACACACACACACACACACACACACACACCACTTCCTACCTGCTCCTACACCCCAATCACTTCAACCTCACACCCCCTGACATAAACAGACACTCAATCTAGACTACAGTGACAAGCCAAGCCGCCCAGGTGCTGCTTTCAACTTTGATATTTACCTCGCGCGTGGACGTAATGACACATCGATACTTTCAGATCCCCTCAACCTATCATTCATAATCCCAGCAGCAGGGTCCTCCAATCAGAGACAGCAGCCACGATGCTCTTTTTCGTGATGAGGATGAACAACCCTATCATTAACACCGGACAGTCACTCATCTTGGCTTGAAGGTGGAAAGAAACAACCAGAAGTGTGAAACTTAAACAAAGCATTTCTCAAGTCAAGACTCAGACTTTCAGTTGCAGAGAGGTACATAAGTACCGTAAACCTTGGGATATGGAGGCAGCAGAGCCCAGGAAAGACCTAAGTTGAATTGTGCAGGAAGGAAGGATATCAACTAGAGTAGACTTGATTTGGCTGCGGGGGAGTGAGGAGGGAGGAGAGCGCTTGGGCAGGAAAGCTGAGACTGTTGAGCGTGATTAGCTTTTAAGTGCGTCTGGAACGGAGGCAAACGTGACTGGGATGTAATTATACTGCTCCTAGTCCAGAAGGATCATTGATAAGCTGGAGAACGACTAAAACACACACATCAACGCATACATCCCTCTCGCACACGCACACACGCAAACGCACACACGCACACACTCCCAGACTGGTAAAAGTCGGCTTCTTCCTCCTCCTCCTCATCTTCAGTCGACAAGCTCTGTCGGGGATGCTCTCCATATACACCCATCAATCACCAGGCTGACGGGCCCAGCTCCTCCCCCTCCCCTTCACTGCAGACCAGTCAAGGTGAAGGAGGGCGTTGCTCCTCTATCTGCTCCTCTCAGCTCCTCTCTCTGTTCTCCTCTAATGACTCACCTGTCTGATGGGCCTGCCAGGAGAGCAGCCGTGTGTGTGAATGTGTGTGTGTGTGTGTGAATGTGTGTGTGTGTGTGATGGCAAGGAGAAGGGAACAGGCATCCAGTTAAGGTCAATGTCCTTGGATGACTTGCAGAAACTCAATCAACATTGTGTGCGCAGTGTGTGTGTGTGTGTGTGTGTGTGTGTGTGTGTGTGTGTGTGAACAGTATGTGTGCATCCATGCACATGGTTATTTCATTTGAGGAAAAGGCATTTTCTCAGCTGTCTGTTGTGTTTTTTTTAAATGGCACCCTGCCACAGGTTCCTGTTTCCTCATCATCTTAATGTATTGTTTTAGATAATGTATGCTACTTCTACCTTAGCATTAGTTGAGTTTTTTTTCTTGAGGGTTTAGGTTCAATGAGAGGCAGTTGTAGTGGGCATGTGAAGCCCTCTGTGAAATTGCTTGTAAATAAGGGATGTTTAAATACATTTTGATTTGATGTTCCCAACACCTGGCAAGAGCTGTCAAGCTCAAGACTCATGCTAGTCTACATCGACAGACAGGTAGGTTTGAAAGGCAGACTTGAAACAAAGCAGTGTGACACCACAATAACTTTGTCTTGGGATTTTGTTTTAAATACCAAAAAACAAACCCAATGTCAGACACTGACGTTACACAGAACCGGGGAGAACCATCCGGAAACCCTTGACCTTCAAACACTAGAGATGTCTATCCATCATCCTCAAGGAGTAAACTGTTCATTAGGCAGCCGGAACACGTGGTCCGGGACGCGTGGGGCGTCTCTGGATAGGACTAAGTGGCGTCTGAACATGATGAAATGGGTTGAAATCCAGATGATAGATATAGAACACTGGACCTGGGGCTCGTCTCCCTGCTCTGTAGCAGCCTGGATCATTGGGATGGCTTTGGAAACATGTCTGCCTGTTGGTCTGTCTGCCTGTCTGCTCGTCACTTTGTTTACTTGTTTCTCATTCTGTCTCGTCCACCAGTAAATATTTGAGGGAAATAAGACAAGCGTGAAAGAAGTGAAGATATCGTGAGGCTTTGATACTAGACTAGTCCTGGGCTGTCTTCCTTAAGTCCAAAATAATTAGATATTGCGAGAGACTGTGAGAGTGAAAAAGCAAAAGATTGATACACTGAGAAAAGATATGGTGATGGAGAGATATCCTGAGAGAGAGAGAGACAGAGAGAGAGAGAGAGAGACAGAGAGAGAGACAGAGAGAGAGAGGGGGGAGAGAGAGAGAGACAGACAGAGGGAGAGAGAGAGGGGGAGAGAGAGGGAGATAGAGAGACAGAGAGAGAGAGACAGAGAGAGAGAGAGAGAGGGAGAGAGAGAGAGAGAGAGAGAGAGAGAGGGGGGAGAGAGAGAGAGACAGACAGAGGGAGAGAGACAGACGGAGAGAGAGGGAGAGAGAGAGAGAGAGAGAGGGGGAGAGTTGTGCAACATAACGACTCCTCTGATGATGACTGCTGCTTCATTGGTGCTGACAGGCCTTTGAAAGAATGGAATCAGCTGACACTGGCGTTAACAATCACACACAAACACACACACGCACACACACACACACACACACACATTCTGTTAGTCTGTCAAATACTCCCAAACAAAAACTACCAGACATCTCGTTGCTGTCCGCAGGACGAGTTGTGTGTTAATGTAGGAAGAAGGTAATGCTGTCTGTCTTTGCTGCGTGCAGTGAGTTGTTATATGTAGGTATGGTGGTAAACAAGATATGTGTGTGTGTGTGTGTGTGTGTGTCTGTGTGTGTGATCTCGTGTCTCTCTGTTGGAGGTCTCGCTTCCCTCCTCCTCTTGTCTGTTGCTCGGAGACAGAGATGAGGCCCCCTGTGATCCTGTTAGCACTCATCAGAGCACAGGCACAAGCACTGGCCACACGCACACGCAGACACACACACACACACACACACACACAGACGCACACTCTCCTTCCAATCAACCTTAAACATCACCAGCCATTGAATGAGAGGTGATAATTCCAACCCAGCCCAAAACACCCTCCCATCCCATGCCCACCCCCCCCCCCCCCCCCCCCCCCCCCGAACCCCTGTGTTCTCTACTAGCCCGCCCACGGACACCTCAATCTGTAAGAGGTTCGTTTGGGGTCTCCCTCGAAGTCCCTAGCTTGTTCCCCAGAGATGAGGAAGAACCAAGCTTACCAATCATCTCAGAAGACCTATCTGCACACAGCCAATGTGCTTAGTGAATAACAGGACTGGAGCCACTCAAATCAAATCTGTTAGATTTCATCGCTACTCACCATGATTCCCTTTCCCATTCTGTACCTTACAACAGGAAAAAAAACCCTATTGTTGTTCCTACTTCACCCTGAGATGATTTGCCAACATAGGTCCTTCAGTTCGCATTAACGTACATTGAGTTTGTGTGAGTGTGTATGTTTGCGAGCGTTTGTGTTGGTGTGTATGTGAGGGACGGGTGTGTTGAGATTCGCAGGAACCCTAGCTGTGTGATTAAACGTTTATCAGGCAGACATGATTGTCTTAGCGAGGCTCACCAGAGTGCCTCTCCATACAAATGAACTCTCATTTCTCACCCACCGTCTCCATCTCTGTGGGCTGTTCTGAGTTACACCCCCCCCCCCCCCCCCCCCCCCCCCCCCCCGCTCTCACACATCTCACTGTGCAATCACCCTGGAATACATATCACCCCCCGACGCATGGGAGAAGGAGATGGAGAGAGGTTGGAGAAGGAGATGGAGAGGGTTGGAGAGGGAGATGGAGAGAGGGTTGGAGAGGGAGATGGAGAGAGGGTTGGAGAAGGAGATGGAGAGAGGGTTGGAGAAGGAGATGGAGAGAGGGTTGGAGAGGGAGATGGAGAGAGGGTTGGAGAGGGAGATGGAGAGAGGGTTGGAGAAGGAGATGGAGAGAGGGTTGGAGAAGGAGATGGAGAGAGGGTTGGAGAAGGAGATGGAGAGAGGGTTGGAGAAGGAGATGGAGAGGTTAAGAGAGCTATAAATGGCAGTGGTCGAGATGTGTGGCATACACATGTAAACTCATTCATAGTAAATGTGACATTCATCCTTCTCCCAACGCTCCTGAGTGTGTGTGTGTGTGTGTGTGAGTGTGTGTGTGTGGCCTGGGCTCGGCTCACAGCGGCATATAAAGAGCTCTCTGTTTCTAGGTAGCTCACACCGCCAGACCCCTAGCCTTCCCACATGGTACAGGGTCTACAAAGCACAGCTCCAGGGGCTAGCTACTATCCGCATCTTAAACATGGCGTGGGTCAGGTGCAACACACGTGTCACCAATACACATGCTTGCAAAAGCAATGAACTAAATTGCATGACACACAAACTGTGTATGACAGATGAGGGTCTAAGATCGTTCTGTTTCAGGAGTGTTCAGAACGTATTATAACACATTCACTGCCACGTCATCAATAAAATCACAGCCCAGGGCAATAGGCTGCTCTGGAATGAACGGAATACAAATCGAATCCAAATCCTGCATCGCAGAACGACAGCAGCAAATATAAAAGGAAGAGAAAGAGAGAGGGAGAAGGAGGAGAAGGAACTCACCGTCCTCTTTGCATTCCTCTGGTGGCTTTGCCTTCTTAGCGAGCGAGGGTCCAGCCAGGACGTCGTCTTGGTGTTGTGGCTGGTGGAGAAACGAGAGAAGAGAGAGAGAGAGAGAGAGAGAGAGAGGGAGAGGGATGGAGAGAGAGGGAGGGAGAGAGAGGGAGGGAGAGAGACAGAGAGAGAGATAGAAAAAAAGGAAAACGGAGGATTTTCACTTGAGCATCATTTTAGAGAGAGAAGAAAAAACGTCAGTCCCTTGAGGGCTCACCTCTAAACGATGGAGAGAGGGAAAAGCTTTAGGTTAACAAAATGCCAATCGATTCTTTTAATTTGCTCATGGTTTCTCATTAGCAAGGGTGGAGAGGGGGGAAAGAGGAAGGGGGGGGGGGTTTGGGAGTGAAAAAGGGACGGAAGAGTAGGAAGAGAAAAAAGAGACAGGCAACTAAATAGGAAGCGGGGGGGGGGGGGTGCTTGGTGAGTAAGTAAGTGACAGTACGGGGGATGGAGTGCAAGCAATTGACAGACAGAGAGGTGTGTGTGTGTGAGTAAGAATGTGTGTGTGCGAGGAAGCGTGGGTTTGTGTGTGTGTGTGTGTGTGAGTAAGAATGTGTGTGTGTGAAGAAGCGTGTGTTTGTGTTTGTGTGTGCAAACGATGGAAGTCAACAGCTGTGGGCTTGGCAGATTGGGCACCTTGGGCAAAGCACTGGACTCAGATCAGATAAGAACTGGTGCCAGGAAAACTTCAATGGATCTCTTTAGCTCATCTGAAGACACAGTGTCCTCCCTTCAGCACGATGACAGGACGGGGGGGTGGGGGGAGGGGGGGGGAGCTGAGAAAGGGCCACAACATGTCTACAGTAAAAGCAAAGCAATACTGAACCCTTTCTGTGTCTCTCCCTCCTCCTCTTTTTTCCTCTTTTCAAAGCTCTCCCCCCCACTCCCTCACTTTCATCTTCTCTTGCGGTGGGAATTCTGAAAAATCACTATCCAAATGTATAAAATGCCTTTCAGACAATATTTCTTTAACAGACACCACTGTTACATAAAGACCAGACAATACAAAACCATCTATGAGACAAACATAAAACAACAACCCCCTGGCCTAGGAATGAGGCTGTTACCAGAAACAGCACATGTCCAAATAGCATCTAACATGTTCTGGATCAACCTAAGTTAACATACGACAAGTAAAACAAGTCTTCTTCCATATGGCCTGTTATGAAGTCATAAAAAACCCAAGCCATCAATGTCTGTGGCTAGCATGACACAGTCCCTTCACTATCCTGACAACAGACGGTAAGTTAACAGAAGAACCGAGGCATAGTTATCGGACCAATTTTCCAACAAAGGAATATTACTAGAAGATCTGCAATTCAACCTCTCTAGTCACATCCTCCCAACCCCTTCACACCATCCACCGAATTCATTTCCCTCCTTCCTCTCCGTCTCTCTGTACACTTCTTCTATGTCCTTGACTGAAAATGGGTAAACAAATTGATCTCACCCAGAGCAGAGACCAAACAAAAGGAGCACCCCCTGACTGCCCCCACCCCCCCCCACCCCCCCCAGCATGCACCGCCGCCTCAGCACAGCATCATTTACTTGTTGAGAGATATCCAGCTGCAGTCGCCTGTTAAACGCTGCGCCACGGCGCTCTGTCTGATAAACACAGGGCGTGTATGTGGAGAGAGACATATGGAGGCTAGTCTGTGGTAGAGAGCGGGGGGGGGGAATTAAAAGTCTTCCTCTGTGGAGAAAACAGGAGGAGAAGAAGAGCTGGCTGGCTGGCTGACAACCACATTAAAACTGCACTATCTTCTTCACTTGTTAGCTGCTCATCTTGTGTCACTGTTTTTCCTCCTTGCTTAGTGAGCCTCTGCTACGCCCAAGACCCTGTTACTGTCACACAGGTACGGTTATGGTTAGTGAGGATTTGTCTGTTTTTCCTACGTCCAGGTGTGGGTGATAGCGCACTAGTTTAGTTGCATCTAGTTTAGTGACTTACAGCAAGTAGGGTGAAGTGCCTTGCCCAGGGACACAACATCATGTTGTCTTGGCCAGGAATCGAACTGACTGACCGATACTAGTCCAACACCCTAACCACTCAGCCACCTGACCCTCTGTTCTCCACAAAGGAAGACTTTTAATTCCACCCCCCTACCCTGTATACTCACAAGTATACACACACACACAATACTGTAGCGGTATTGTAAAACTAAATTGGGCACATTTAAATGCATGAAACACAACTTACCTCTGCAGTTTTTCCTGTGGTCATAAACCGAAATCGAACAAGCCTAATGAATTACTGGATGCAGCTTGTAATACAAGCCATGGAAACATCCAGACACAATGAACTCACGCAATCCATAACAGACCAAATGCTCTGAGAGTGTGTGTGTGTGTGTGCGCATACGTGTGTGTGCATTGAGCGGGCATGTGGGATTAAAGCTCCTTAAAATGCTTTACCCTCTTTACTCTGGTTGCAAAACAATGAATAACAGAGCAGACCTCTAAGAATCTCATTACAGTACAGGTCAGTGTGCTTTGGCTAAGTATGTGCGTCTGGTGACACTTACTCAATAAAGTAGACCTCTCCCTTCTCTGTGTACGCCATCTCCCAGTTGTCTGGCAGGGGGCCCAGCTCATCGTTCTCCTCCAGCTTGGGGGCCATTTTAGGGGACTCGCCCTCCTCTTTGGGCCCCTCGGCGGGGGTCTCAGCTGGGCAGGCCTGGGGGGCAGTGTCCCCCGAGGCGTCCGTGCTCTTGTCCTCATGCTCGCTGGACTCTGCGGATGGGAACCAGGATGTGAGTCACGTCTGCGGTGGGCGCTCGGGGAGGAGGATGGCTTTATTGATATATTCTTCCAATAAGAGAGAGCGATGAATAAAGATGCAGTGGAGAAGTGAAGGAGACAGATAAGAAGAAGACAGGAGGGGGAGCAGTGATGGAGGAGCAGCCAGGAGAGAGAGAGAGAGAGAGAGAGAGAGAGAGAGAGAGAGAGAGGGTGGTTTAAGTGTCCTAGTTTGTAATGTGGCAGTATGTTGTGCTGGCCTCACGGGAGAGGAGAGCCACAGGAGGCAGAGAAAGGGATGGAGAGGCTGATGGGAAAAGGGGATAGAGAGATAGAGGGGCTGATGGATGGAGGGAAGGATAGAGGCAGAAGGAATACAGAAATGTGGTTTCTGTCAGTGTACACTACCAAGGCCAGTATCCCCTATCATTTCTGTCCTCTGTCTCTCTTACTGTCTGTCTGCCAGTCTGTCTGTCTGTTTGTCTGTCTGTGTGTGTGTGTGTGTGTGTGTGTGTGTCTGTGTGTGTGTGTGTGTGTGTGTGTGTGTGTGTGTGTGTGTGTGTGTGTGTGTGTGTGTGTCTGTCTGTCTGTGTGTGTCTGTGTGTGTCTGTGTGTGTGTGTGTGTGTGTGTGTGTGTGTGTGTGTGTGTGTGTGTGTGTGTGTGTGTGTGTGTGTGTGTGTCTGTCTGTCTGTGTGTGTCTGTGTGTGTCTGTGTGTGTGTGTGTGTGTGTGTGTGTGTGTGTGTCTGTCTGTCTGTGTGTGTGTGTGTGTGTGTGTCTGTCTGTGTGTGTGTGTGTGTGTGTGTGTGTGTGTGTGTGTGTGTGTGTGTGTGTGTGTGTGTGTGTGTGTGTGTGTGTAGAAGCTGTGTATCTGTGTACCAGCTCCAGAGCCAGACTGATCTTCCAGAGAGCCCTCGGCCGGTACTACACACAGAATGCTTCAGAGCGCTCAGCACACAGGGCAGTGCCACTATCACAACGCTGTAAATTATAGATCAATATTCAAATAATGATATCATTAAAATCCTAATTCCAATATTGGAGTGGCTTGCGAGGGTTTCAAAAGCCTTTTCTCACCCAAGAAGATCTTTTGGAATGTTAAGCAGCAAGTCCAGTCTGAGACCCTGGAGGGGTCTGTGCTCTGGTGACCCTGGAGGGGTCTGTGCTCTGGTGACCCTGGAGGGGTCTGTGCTCTGGTGACCCTGGAGGGGTCTGTGCTCTGGTGACCCTGGAGGGGTCTGTGCTCTGGTGACCCTGGAGGGGTCTGTGCTCTGGTGTGGGGGAATGGAGACACCACTGGGATCTGAATGTCATCGATCCAGAAAATGTGCTTAGTGGAATCTCAGGGTTGATTAGATCAGAGCCAGCGACTGGCTTCTCAGGGTCTGGAGGAGATGTCTGGTCTGCCCAGCCCCAGGCTGACTAACAGGCAACATACTGGGAGAAAACATCTATACTGTACGCAGCTCTTGTGAGCAAGCTGGTTTGTGTGTACAGCTCTACCTGCTTGGGAATGTGTAGATTTATTTACAGAATGTGGAAAACATATTAGTTCAGCCTTTCATTTGATGCTATATTGTTTATCTCACAACATTTCCAATGAAGACACGTAGCAAACCTGTTGCTAAGCAAGACCGCCAAAACAGAGGCGGTTGCTATGTGGTAACCAAGACAATGGAATGAACTTGGGTCACCAGAGTATTCGACTGGCAGAGTCAATGAGGGCAGAGGGCAGTGGAGGTCACGGGGTTCAACAGGGTCCTGTTTTTTCAACAGGAACAGGACATTGTATATGTAAAACATATTTATACATGGTATCTTATGCATGTGATGTGTTTCGAAATCATGAGAAAACACTCGCACATTTGATTTCATGATCACTGTCAATAACAAGAAACAGTTTCTAAGAAACAGCCTGTTGCACAGTATGTATCCATGGTTACCATGGTGACAGTATGGTCCCACGTCTACGACAAAAACAATTCCTGTTGCCGCGGCGAGGCCCTGAACACCCTTGGTTAGATGAAAGAGTCTGTGAAAGCTGACCTGGGGTGATGGCAACGCCGTTACCGTTGACGACAGGCCTCTCCTCCTCCTCTTCCTCAGGGGGGTCGATGCCGGCCTTCTCCATGTTGCTGACTGACTTGTTCCTCTTCCTCTTCCCCTCAGAGCTGGGTCTCTGGCCCGGCAGAATCTGGTCTGTTACATTTAGCAGCAGAGGGCTGGGCTCTGCAGGGGGCTTGGGGGTGCCGTAGAAGTTGTCTGTGAACACACACAAACACACGCATGCGCCCATACACAAGCACGCACACACACACGCACACACAGATAAGACAGAAAACATGTCAATGACATGCACCGGATGAACAGCCTTGTTTAGTATGCTCCATGCATGTATTTTGTACACATTTGTTGTGATGCGTTTAAAATAACGTTTGCTTGGATATTTTCATCTCACTTAACAAATTCATATTTAAGAGGATCCCTAGGGAGAAGGTCTGGGGGGGAAGCTATAGAGAGACAAAGGAAAAGAAAAGGGTATCCAGTAAACAGATAAATGATTCATCTTCACTTGATTGTTATCACAGTGAAAAACAGAGAAACTGACTAAATGGCTCCCCTACTTCCCCTTAGAGAGTAAGACCTGGAGGGGAGACCAGGGACAGCTAGGAGGAGGAGGAGAGAGAGAGAGAGGAGGGGGGGGGGGAGAGAGAGAAAGGGGGGGGGGCAGGGATAGACAGGATTGCTAGTATCATGACCATGTCAAAGCCAGGTGATCCATGAACAAACAAGCCCAGGGTTAAAGGTCAGCCATGTCTACCAGAAGCTCAAAGAAGAGAACGGCTCATACAGATCCAGACATGCTGGTACACACACACACACACACACACACACACTAATTTACTTTACCACAATGCCTCCCAAGCCAATTTCACCCTTGTTAAAGTGAAACATCAGGGGTATCCCAGTACACCAATCCCTCATCAGACCATGCACAGATTCCCAGTGAGTGTGTGCTGTTCCAGCTCCAGCTAAGTGAATAACCATGTTTGTCTCTGGGCTCTGTGGGGTCGGCCTCTCATCTGGGCGGCGATACCAGCAGCCCCCATAATGCCGAGCGTTGGCTTGTTCCACTCTAAAAAAGCCCCTCCCCCGGGGCTCCTGCTCTCTGACAGTTTCACACCTCGCCCACTCAGCCCCCCCCAGGCTGCTCCCAGACACACTGTGGGCCTGCCAAGCCGGCCCCACGCACTGGCTTGTAGTGCTGCCTGTCTGCACTGTAGGCACTGTACTGATACAGTACTGACGGTACCAGGCAGGAGGAGCAGGATGGAAAGATAAGAGAGTGTGTGCCTGCCCAATCTGTAACCCCAGCATGGTGGTGTGTGAAAAGGATAACCGCTAAGGTTGTCTAGTGCTTGCGTTCCCTTGAGAGCGGGTTCCAAGGCCGTGCTTGTTGACCGGAGATTAGGTCTGCAGTGAGTCTCCGCGGGTGCCCTGCAAGATTAGTCTGAAGTTGGAAATATCCCCTGCAGTGGTGCTTGAGAGTGACTGAAGGAAAAGTCTGACTTGGTGGGTATGTGAAAAGATGCGTGAAAATCCTGCAAGATTACTTTAATGCAAGGGGGGGATGAGTATTAAATAGAAGCTCTCACATGGATGCTGGAGACAGTGCTGGGATAGAGCTTTAGAGCTTTATTGTAAGACATCAGCCAAAAAACTAACCTGTGAACATCCTTGCTTGCATTTTTTAATTGTTGCATGTTTGTACCTCTACTGAAAGAGGATAGTTCCTGTGAAACACTTGCCGTGGAAATCTTATAGAGCTATAGGAATGGAAACCCCAGACCCATATCTCAGCCTAACATCTACACACATCTCGCAGAGGAAAAAACTATTAGACGTTTAAATACATTCAAAAGTAAGTAGGTTTGAACTGGGTGTTATTGGCAATAGGCTATATTGCAGGGCAAACATGAAAATACTCCACAAGTTTGAACTCAGAATCAGTCTAACACTGACCCACCTACTGCCTACTCTACACTTTATTTGTAAATCACTTCGGATAGCATCTGCTGGATGAAGAAATGGTAATCCTTCCTAGAAATGATCATTCCTTCAAGAAATGACGCCAAGAACATGATGTGAGGTTCAGCCGGGATGGAGGCGTACCCTTCCTGGCAGCTCTCATCAAGCTTAGCGCATCACTGCTCTTATTCTGCTCATATAGGGACACATCCCTAACAGCCTCATCCCTAACAGCCTCATCCCTAACAGCCTCATCCCTAACAGCCTCATCCCTAACAGCCTCATCCCTAACAGCCTCATCCCTAACAGCCTCATCCCTAACAGCCTCATCCCTAACAGAGGGTAGTGATACACATCTCCCGTCAACAAGCAAAATCTAACATCGCTCCTAGCAACCGACTGTTAAATTGACCATCTGCAATTTGTTTTTTCTGCAGCGGTATTGGGCGGCAACGCCTTGGTATGCCTGCTACAGGAGGCTGGGTGGGAGGAGGGTGTCCTCTAGGTACAGTATGGTGGATGTCCAGTGTGACAGAGGGGAGGGAGAGGGCATTGGACCTTCCCATGCTGGGGAGAGGATGGACGGACCCTCCATCCGATTTGGAAAGAGAACAGAGATTTGATCAGAGATGAAAGAAAGGGATGGTTACTGAGAATGAACACTCCTCACAGATTACATCACACACTCTAGGACAGTATTACATTCATAATAATAATAATTATTATTCAGCAATACGATATGGACATAGCCTTTTATTAGAAACATGATTTCATGGATAAGGAGTGTGTTAGTTGAGTGAGTTGAGTCAGAATGGGTGTGAAACGTACCTTCATAAGTTCCACTCTCTAGTAAAGCCCCACTTTTCTCCAATTCTATAAAACGGTCCACAGTAACAAAGTTATAATCCACCCCTGGAACCTCTCCTTCCTTGGGCTGCCTGGTTGTGCCTGCAAAAGAGGAAAGGAGAGAAGAAGAGTTAAAAGGGTAGCTCATCATATTCAGGAACATGAACACTGTCTCCATTGGCCAGGCACAATCCCTGTATCACACTCGAAATCCTGAATCCAACCCTCCATTTGAATCTCGATTCGATTCCAGCTCCACAACCCTGCAGCGTTTTTCATGATTTGTACTGGAGGAACTGTGATGCTAAGATGCTAGGTGCTAACACAGTTCAGAGCGGTTCTTCATAGCTGTGTTCTCATTAGGCTGTTATCAGCTCCAGAGGTTGGTCTAATTGATGCTGGCTGTGATAGCTCGGAGCTAGCGAGGTGATAAAGTGCACTCCACATCTAACACTGTGTGAAAGCATGCTGCTGTGCAGTCTGGCCTATGGCAGATCTTTAATTCTGGGGGCGGCTGACAGACACGGGGTCTGCTGGATGTGAACCAGGAACAGGAAAAGAGGAAAAAAAGATGTACGTACGCATGGGGAAAAGGGTACGTAGATTTTTGTATTCTGATTGGCTACGGTTATGTCCTGGATCATATGGTGGTGTGTGTGCGCGTATGTGTGTGTGTGTGTGGGAAGGGGGGGGGGGGTGTCAGGTGGGGGATGGGTCAATGAGTGTGAAATCACCAATTCATCCCAGATGGGATCTTATGTTCTCCAAGATAAGAGTGGTTATGTCATGATGTTCCAGGATGATGCCAAAGCCTATTGGCCGCACACGCCCCCCCCCCCCCCCCCCCCCCTGCCACACACCCTCAGCTCTTATCACCTTGTCAAATGTTATTATGAGGTGACAATAGTGACAGGGTGAGTCGGGATCGGTGCAAATTGAATGTCTCTTTTACAGCAAACAGAGAAAGACACTCTGTGTTTCCATCGGAGAGATGATTCTGGACACAAGATGTGTGTTTTGACACATCATCAATCTAGCTCAGGCTGTCCAAGCATTAAAAGAAATAATGGAAAGAAAATGAAACCACCAAGACCATTCAATGGCTGGAAATGTTGTTTTAAAGCGCAATTTGCTGATTAATGTGTTCATAAGTGGGAAAAACAACCTGCTCAAGATCTGGTAGACCCTTTTTTAACTCGAAGATGCTGTCCTGATACCTAGAACTGCTGTGTGTGTATAACTTCCTATTTCCCTCAAACAACCTGCTTTTGAAAAGCAGCACACCAGTGTGCATGTATGTGTGTGTGGTTTGTGTGCTGGCCTCTGTGTGTGAGAATAAAGTGAGTATATGTGTGTGTGTTTTGTTTACTCATTTGGCATCTGCTTGTGTGAGATAGTGTGTGTGTGTTTTTATCTTAGTTTAGTTTTTGTCAGGCTCCAAGTGCTAATGGAGCTACTCAGATTACCAGCAGTACTGCAGTTTAGTTAAAGCTTCCAAAAGGACCTTTGAAGTGTTGGGCCACTATAATGAGAGGCACTTTCTAACAGTGATTTATTGTTACAGTTCATACAAGTAGCAAGACAACAATGTCATCCTCAAAGAGTTATTAATACATTGTTTTCCCCCATGTTATGCTCAAGGTATTTTTTTCCAGGTAGAACATTTGGGGAAAAACCCGATATAAGGTATGATGTGATAGGCCTGTCCCTGAAGGACCCAGTGGTGTGAAAGTTGTGCCATCGAGGGCCAAGAGGGTGCAGGTTTTTGTGTCAGCCAAGCACTACACCAGCTGATTTCACTAACAAGTTTCTCCACTTCTTGGTTGAAGTGAAAACCTGCACCCTCTTGGCCCTCGATGGCACTAGTTTGACTTTGATTATTGTCAAACTGGCAGAGTGTTGTTGCTGAGGTTCATCCTAACGTGACATGAGGAAAAAGCAAACTGAAGCCTGGTGACCGTAGCACTGCTGCCGGGTGAAGAAATTATCCCTTATCAGTCCCCTAATGGGGACATTTCAGAGGCGCACACATTTATTCAATGCACTGGCCAGGATTCCAACCCCAACCGGGAATGAAACCCAGGCCTTCTGCACATTGTAGGCAAGAATCCTACCACTGAACCACCAGTGCAGCCAAGTGGGAGAGAGAGAGAGAGAGAGAGAGAGAGAGAGAGAGAGAGAGAGAGAGAGAGACAGAGAGAGACAGAGAGAGAGAGAGAGAGAGAGAGAGAGAGAGAGAGAGAGAGAGACAGAGAGAGAGAGAGAGAGAGAGAGAGAGAGAGAGGGAGAGGGAGAGGGAGACGGAGAGGGAGAATGAGAGTAGAACCAGAGAAAAGAAAACCCAGGCAGATGAACATCCCCAGCGTTCTTATGATGGTGAAAACAAGTCTAACACAACCAGATTAACACAGATGACTGTAGCGGACACCCAGCTATTTGTCTCACGGAACGCGGCGTAATGACCTGGAAATACTTTGTGTACGAAATGTTCTCTGGAACTCTGGGAGAGTGGGGAGAGATGAGAGAGATGGGGGAGAGATGAGAGAGATGGGGGAGAGATGAGAGAGACAGAGAGAGAGAGAGAGACAGAGAGAGAGAGACAGAGAGAGAGACAGAGAGAGAGACAGAGAGAGAGAGAGAGAGAGAGAGAGAGAGAGAGACAGAGAGAGAGAGAGAGAGAGACAGAGAGAGAGAGAGAGAGAGAGAGAGAGAGAGAGAGAGAGACAGAGAGAGAGACAGACAGACAGACAGACATACAGAGACAGAGAGAAATAAAAATGAGAAAGAAAACTTAAAGAAGCTGCAGCCTATATCACATCTATTCCAGGGAAAGGAGTGGGTGAGGGCAAGGATGGTATGAGCGAGGTAAAAGCATGGAAGGGCGAGTGCTTCTCTGATGGAAAGAGAGAAGGAGAGAGACAGAGAGAGAGAGAGAGAGGCTGGTGAGTGGGCAGAGGGTTACCAGTCCTGCTCTCCCCTCTTCTCTATGTGGTCTCCAGGCAAATGCAGAGAGGCTAAACATGCTGTTTAAAGCCCCACTTGGTGTGCTCAGGTCACAGGGGGCGCCTGTGTGTTTCCATATCAGAGCTCATTCAGCACACTACATTAAGCCTGCCCTCTCCAACATTTCGGTAGACAAGTTACCTTGCTCGTTAAACATGCCCCATAAGTGCATTTACAATGCATCAATGTTGGTCCATATGACTGGATCACATAGTACATTGAGCCTGTGACAACAGTAGGTTGTGTTTGAGAGCTTAATGAGCGAGTGAAACCATCTGCATGCTGGCCTCCAACCTCAGTTGTTGGTGTTTGATCCAGCATATATCCTTGGTCTCCAAAGAGAAACTATGCCAGGCCTTCCATCTTGTGTTGCATCTGCCTCCAAGCATTCAAAAGTACTGGTTATTATTCTGCCTTAGATAATCATTGTAGAGTAAAGGTTCAGTAAAAGGATTTAAGTCAAGCATGTCATCTACCTCTCATAGTCCTGGATTCAAAGAGGAACCAGGGCAGGGACAGAGACGGGCGAAAGAGGGGCCAAAGAGGGCCCAGAGAGGGGTGAGAGAGGGGCGAGAGAGGGGCCAAAGAAGGCCCACAGAAGGGTGAGAGAGGGGCGAGAGAGGGGCCAAAGAGGGCCCACAGAAGGGTGAGAGAGGGGCGAGAGAGTGGCGAGATAGGGACGAGAGAGGACTGCTGATAAGATCCGTTTTCATCTGACTGCAGCTCTGGCCCATGGTGTTGTGACAGCCAGGGCGACAGTCCCAGGCCTGGCTAGGCTGGGGGAGAGCGAGGCCCCAGCGAGGGACGGTCATCAGCAGCCTCTTCCATTCAGCCCTCTAATCCCCCTGTTGTGACTGACCATGATGGCGTCAGCGCTCACTATTGTGGAGATCTTAATCTAACTGTTCACCAATTAGGAAGCGGAGGGCCTTGGCTAATGCCTGAGTTTTAGAAAGTGGATTTATAGCGCCATTCAGCCGCATGGCGCTTGGCTAGGACGGTCTTTACAACACAATCAAAAGCTGCTTTCAGCGCACTTTTGTTTCCCTCTCAGGGTGGTAATGTACTGTAGCTACGCTTGCTGCCAGTTTACACAAAAGCTCTGCAAACTCTCGAACTGTTAACCAGCACTGTCAAGTCTCTAATGGGTATTGATTAGGCATCTGCTAATCTGTTATAACTTCTATTTGAGTTGAGAGAGTTAGGGAGTTGTGTTTTCATTAGAATGATGACACAGATTATTCCTATTTCAGCTCCAGTGTATGGCTCTGGCTTTTTTTTTCCTGCCTTTGACAGGCTTGTCTCAGTCGAGTTCGATGACACAGGATGCATGTGTCTCTACTTTGCCTATCAGTGGGGGAACTGACTGGCGGAGTCGAGTATTGACCAGCCCTGTCACCTTCTACCCTTTCCATTATTGGATTGGTACCCTGGAGTGGCTGTCCAGAAAGACAGCCAATGACAAGACAGAAGGTATTGATGGGTAGCCCTCCCCAGAACACCAGCACAGGAAGTGAGAGAAAGAAGCTGCAAGAGTGAGACGTAGAAAGAGACAGAGAGTGACTTAGTTTGGATACATCTTTTGTGTTATTGTAAGGTGGCATTTACACATGGCAACACTCCATAATGAACATCACCATGACCACAGGGTGAACCTAAACAAACAAGACAGTCAGAGACAGAGAGAGAGACATAGACAGGGACAAACACAAAGAAACACAAAGAGAGAGAGCCTTCTCCAGACAAAGGACAAGAAGTAATGACCTGCCAGATACAGCATCACACAGTAATATTCTGTTCACCTTCAACGGCCAACACAATCCCTGATGACACAGGCCATGGGACGAGTCAGAAAGAGAGCCACAAAGTCACAGGACGGAGGACTACAGAGGGACTGTGAGAAGGCAAAACATGTCTGGAGCCATTTCTACCACTTCACTTTGTTTGAATAGCAACAGAGCGCTGTACTTATGAACCTAACATACAAAAGCAGGTCCTTGGACATTAATACACTACAGATTCATTTTAAATTATGTTTTTCCAAGCACAGAAGACTATTCACTGAGAGGTGTAAGTGTAAGATGGAGGGGAGAGGATCAGAGGGAAGGAGAGGAGGAGAGGAGGAGAGGAAATTGCCCAGGTGCTGTGGAGGTTAGAGCAGGGTGACTGGCCTCATCTCAAGGGGCTCCAGCAGCATGCAGTGGGGTCAGAAGAGCAATCCTTGGCAGGGCCAGGGGGCCTCAGGTTGGTTCTAATGGGCTACTTCAACACTGCAAAGTCTTCATATTGAACTGCAGCTTAGTCCTGGAGTTGGAATACTCTCAGTCTCATTCACTTCCCAGTCTAGACACAGCTAGCACACAGTATAGAGTTAGGTACTGCGGCATCTGCATTCAATATTGTTACTTTAACACTGCATTGTTCCTGTGTTATTATACCAAACATGATTAGTGTTTGCCCCGTATGTTAAGATGCATGTGAGGGAATCTGGTCTAGTCCTAAATGATGATGACACTATGATTGCGTTGGGACATCTGTGGTACTCACTCACTTGAGTCAGTTAAACCACAGCAGTGAGTGATTAAGCTGCTTAGAGGTGTTGACAGTGACTGATTGGTTTGTCATAAAGCTCATCCTTGCAGTTCTATGTATTGATTGGCTGGATCGTCATCATTTGACTTCTAAAAAACCACCCAGCAATCCCTCTCGGTAAGCGGTGACAACGTTCCCTGTCAAAAAACCCAAGCCGGCTGAACGCTAGAGATCCAAGCTAGAGATTGATTGATTGATTGATTGATTAAACTTTATTTCAGACATATCAAATCATATCAAAAACACAACACAAAGAATATGTTCAAATGATTTCACAAATAAAAATAAACAAAATAAAAATAAACAAAATAAACACCAAATAAACATAACATTGAATTGATATGCCTGAAAAGGAGTAGGAAGAAGTATAAACTTATTTACTCCTACCCCTTTTCCACAGCTCAATAGCTGTATAATATTTTTTATATATGTATATATATATTATTATTATTTTTTATTTTTTTTTATATTTATACAATCGATATAACCATATTTACTCGACGCCGTAACAAATGAGGGACACCCCTCAATTGGTCTCCCGAGGATAAACAAAAGTCAAACGAAAAAGAAATGAAATATCCACTACATACGTCCATACGAAATACAAAAATACATCCACCATATGCATCAACACAATTCATACGTCCATATCTCTATATTTGTACAACTCACATATCCATATCCACACGTACATATACTTTCCATCTTAAATCTCTCCCTCATCCCTGTACCTGTTAAAAATCATTGCTTTGAATTTTTTTTTGAACTGAATAATGTTTGGACATTGCTTTAACTCCGTGCTCATACTATTCCACAGTTTCACACCACCAATTGAAATGCTATGATATTTTAAAGTCGTGCGTGCAGCCAGTGTCTTCAAGTTTAATGGTTCCCTCAAATTATAACCACCCTCTCTGTCAAAAAAAAGTTTTTGGATGTTACCTGGTAGCAGTTTGTTTCTAGCTTTGAACATGATTTGTGCAACTTGATATTCAACCAGGTCATTGAACTTTATGATACGGGAATGTAAAAAGAGGAGGTTGGTGTGATCATAATATCCAGCTTTATTGATTATTCTTATGGCTCGTTTTTGAAGTGTGACTAGTGGTAGCAGTGAGCTTTTGTAAGTGGTCCCCCAGACCTCCACACAGTAAATTAGATAAGGTAAGATCATTGAGCAGTAAAGAATATGCAATGATTTGTGATCCAATATATGCTTTGCTTTACCCAGGACTGAGATGCTACGTGACAATTTCGATTTAACATGATTTATGTGAGGTTTCCAGCTTAGCTTGTGGTCTATTGTCACACCCAAGAATTTATTTACATACACTCTTTCAATATTAACACCCTCTATCTTGACATTTATATCACTATTTAATTTACAATTTCCAAACAGCATGACTTTTGTTTTGCTTAAATTCAAAGATCCAAACTTTCAAGAGCAAACAGTGGGTTTAAACCAGATCGTGATACAGAAAAGGCTAAAAATACAACATGAAACACAAGCTAGGACAAATGTACTTTCACACTCAAAGGCACCTACCGCTAAAGAGAGACTTCATCATGGTGTTTGTGTCCTTGCGGGACGAGCGAGGGCTCAGAACACCTTTTTCCCTCCCTCCCTCCCTCCCTCCCTCCCTCCCTCCCTCCCTCCCTCCCTCCCTCCCTCCCTCCCTCCCTCCCTCCCTCCCTCCCTCCCTCCCTCCCTCCCTCCCTCCCTCCCTCCCTCCCTCCCTCCCTCCCTCCCTCCCTCCCTCCCTCCCTCCCTCGTGTCAATAGGACAACTTATTTTATCGCCTTTCAAACATCCTCTTGTCCTCTTTCTCCCTTTGTGCTGCTGACAAACCAATCGTCTTTGGTCCCTGTGGCGTGTGGACCTCAGGGTAGGATCAAAGTGGTTTCTCCTGATATGGGGGGGGGGGGGGGGCAGGAGATGATTCTGCTTCCTGGGGACTCTTGACAGAAGATCTGGTTCTACAGCAGATCTGGTTCTACAGCACAAAGACTCTCTGCCTCTAAGACCACAGTCTTTAATCTGCACAGATCCAAGCAGAACAGGAAGCACAACACGACCTGTTTCAACACAGCTGCTTCCCTGTGCCTCTGACTGAAGTAAGCTTGTCCTCCATGGACTATCTCTGTCTCTGTCTCTCTGTCTCTCTGTCTCTCTGTCTCTCTCTCTCTCTGTCTCTCTGTCTCTGTCTCTGTCTCTCTGTCTCTGTCTCTGTCTCTCTCCCAAACACACATGGCTAACACATACACAGAGCTCACACAGGTGAAGGGAGAGAGAAACAGAGGGAGGGGAGTCACACACACACAGATTAAAGAGAGAGGCTGATGTCATCCGTTTGGATGTGTGAACTCGCGGGTGCGTTTCAGGCTGTGTGTGTGACGGGCTGCCCAGACGCACACGTGTAAGTGTGTGTGTGTCTGTGAGAGATAGTGTGTGTGTTTGAGAGGAATGATCTGGGATGTGAATGTGTGCTGCTGTGTCAGCCTAATCCCTCAGCTGCGGTGTCCAGGCCAGAACACATTACCACCCAATGACACAATCTGTTTGTCAGGACAGCTCACTGGCTCTTATTCATTTATCACGCCCTATCACAACAGGTTTGCCCAAAGGCTTAGGACAGCAATCCTACCAGACATCAGGGTCACATATACTGTGGTGACCCCATTAGGCTTCATTGCAACTCACTCACTATCCAGTTAAGTTTTTTGAAAAAAACTTCATTTTACTGACAATAGCCTGAGACTTAAGGGCCAATCGTGCCAATTCTTCTGGAGAGAGGCACTTGAGACCAAGCTGGGATTTGACCCAGCTATGTGGGTCAGGGGCCAGAATAATCAAGTCTCCACATGGTGCTGATCATTACACAGAGAGGTCTCTCAGCCCAGGAAGTCCAGAGGTTAAGCTGCAGCAGCAGCTCAGCACCACCTCTCACACCCCCTTCTGCGTGTCCCACAACCAGCGCTGTGTCTGTCTCTCTGTCTGTCTGCTGTGTGTCTGTGTGTCTGCACGTGGCTTTACTATTTAAAGTTGTGTGTCTTTGGTTGAGAAAATATATCACAATGTATGTGTGTTTGTGAGTGTGTAGACTTCAGGAACCTTAAGGATGTGGATACTGTTGAGTATTAGGAGGTGAAACATCTTCCATAACAGCGAACAGGAAGTGATATGCAGGTAGAATGCGGTGGGGTTTATACAGCATGCGGTTCCCTGCTGTTGATTTAATGGCTGCTACAATTAGGAGGAAAGTGTTGCAAGACACATACAGCTGCCAAGGCAAACACACAGAAGTAACAGACAGGTATAAAGAAAGATAGAGGGATACAGAGTGAGATGAGAAGAGAAGAGAGAGAGAGAACTACAGAGACAGAGTAAAGAGAAAATAGTGAGAGAGTTAAGAGATAAAGGTAGATGAAACGAGAGTGTGATTAAAGGCAGAGAACATGAACCTCCACGGTGTCTGTTCTCCACAGAACAGCCATTATGCTGTGAAAGAAGTGTAGAGAGGCTCAACTCAGACGTGTCCCTGGGAGGTTCTCATCTAGCCCAAGATGCACAGCAGTGTTCAAGTGAAACAGGCAATTGAAAAAGTGTTTGAATCTCTAGAGGATCCACATCTTTCCTCTTCACGTGTGAAACTTTTGAAAATACAGGACATAATCTTTCTATTTCAGCACCATAGGACAGTAAACAGCTAAGTATCTTATGCAGAAACCTTCCTGACAACGCACCTTAAACTCAGCCCAACAGTTCTCAAAGTGATATTCAAGCTGTTAATGTGAAAATCATGAATAATGAAGAAACGTTGCATTCATTTTTCATGCCTTTTCCCCCCTCCCTTCCAGCTTGTTCTATCTTGCTCAGGGCAAAAATGTGTTCTTGGAAACACACTGAGTGACTCGCTGCGTTGGGGTAAATAATGGTTTGAGGAAAACGTTTGTATAAATAATAATGAAGACTATGTTTCTATTCACGATACAGAGGTGGGGGCTAGCATTAAGAGGCAGATATAGTAGGTGCTCTAGACAGAAATACAATTCAGAGCCTATTTTCTTCTCTGCATACTTTCTCTGTAATGGTTTATGACCGCTGTCTGTAACCTGCATTGATTATGTGCCTGATTAGCATTTTAGCTCTTTTATTTTCATTTAAAGCTGGTGAGGGAGAGAGAGAACACACAGAGAAACAAAGAAGTTTCCCTCACAGTGGAGCAGGGGTAGAGGGGCAGGGGTAGAGGGGCAGGGGTAGAGGGGCAGGGGTAGAGGAGCAGGGGTAGAGGGGCAGGGGTAGAGGGGCAGGGGCAGGTCTTTCCCACAGCGCTCCCCCACATCCCTCAGTGACGGGACTGCTAGCTCTGCACAAACTTTAATTGGATCCTTTTAAAGGTGCTCACCATGACCACTTCCACTGATGTAATTAACTTTTCTTTTTTCTCCTCCACTCACATCCCCTTTAATGGTCGTGGGCCGAGTGCTCTCGCTTGCGCTCGCAAGAAAACGCCAAGACATTTCGCCTTTACTGTACAGGGTAATCCAATTTCACCCACAGAGAAATCATCTCATGCCATATATACTTTTTCAATGGCCTCTTTTATGGGACACCATAAAAGCCATTGAGTAGTGTTGAATATCCAGCCTCATTGATTTCTCCCAGGTGAAAAAAAATCCCCCTGTTCTCTGTGTGGCGGCCCTGGCCGACACCTCGCTAGTTCCCCAGGATCAGTGCTCCAGTCCTCCCTGCGCTGGAGCATGTACAAGTCAGTCTGGAACATTCTACGACCAACCTCCCCTGACAGCATGCAAATGACCGGATTTCTCAAATGATTAATTCCGGCACTTTTGAGGCGATTAGGAGAAGTCAATCAGATGAATAATATATGTACACGCTCTATCAAAATACAACTGTGTAGGCGAAGTGGAGAGAGAGAGAGAGAGAGAGAGAGAGAGAGAAAGAGAGAGAGAGAGAAAGAGAGCGAGAGAGAAAGAGAGTGAGAGAGAGATAAGCAGCTTAATAGCATGAATGAGAATAAGAAGACACTGCCCTGGAGGAATCTACTTTTGTTTTGGTTGAACACCTCAGCACACTGACAACACACACACAGTTTGCCTGCGGATCGCGAAGACACCAAGCCCAAACTCAATACTCGAGCATACACAGAACTGAGGAGGATGAGTTGAGCTGCTGTCAGGTGACCTGCCCATCCCTGGAGACGATCTGTGGATCATCATGGTTCTCTGGGAGCACGACACACCACGACCATCCATTCTTCCTCTCCGCCACACGTCTATTCCTCACACACCTCTCTCCTCCTCGTCCTGGGAGAAGGGGAGAAAGAGGAGGGCGGAGAGAAGGGGGAGGAAAGAGAATCCTCTATTTTTCTCCGCCAAGTCTGACACTAATTTGTGCAGCTGCTCCCGCAAAGCCTGATGGGAAGGACCCCATCCTGTACTTCAGGGATGTACCAGTGTACACGGCGCTGCAGACCGTCAACACACTGCATGACTAACAACATGCTAAGTGCATGAGACCGTTGCTCTAACTTCGATTAAATTGTCTAATCGCATTTACATGTGGCCTTGAGATGAAAGCAATAAACACAGACTGAATGGAGTAACACAGAGGTTCTTCTTTCATGGTACATCAGAGTATTGTGTGCTATAAGTGCTGTTGTGCTGGATTGCTTCTGGGGAAAGTGACTCATTCATAGTGAGTAGTTATTCTAACCTTGCGTCATCTCTTACCCACTAAGATCCATTCTAATTCGTCCCGATCCCCGTACAGACAGTAATAGAAGCATGGAGTGAGGAATAATGAACACTATGTTCATGACATAATGAGTTACGAACGGTGTTGTGGCATATGGAAGGCCTTCAAGCGCCTCGCTAGCACAGTTCTGTGTGCCATCCACATGACTGAGGATGAGGTGCGCGCGTGTTTGCGCACATGCATCATTTAACGCAGGCATGGGTAATGCATGCGGAAGAGTTAGCGCGTGGCGGCTAACGAGCGCGTGTCAACTTGTCCGTGCGTGTCGTGAGATAGAGAAGCGAGTGAGCGCGGCTCCAGGCTTTACCTGAGAGCCCCTTAACTGGAGTCCCTCAGCCCTACGGTTCAGAGGGGCCTCTTTCACACAGATCCACAGAAAGAAAAAAGGAAGAAGAGAGAAACAAATAACTACGGCAGAGAAATAACCCTTGGAGGAATGATAGACTCAACTGAGATTTGAAATGCACGGCTGTCTGTTCGTTACCCCGTGTATTCGTTTGCCAGTGTGTGTATATACACGTGCGCATGTGTGTTTGTATCTTTGCGACGGTGTTTGTGTTCCTCGGGCAAGCAGTCCTAGTCTGGTGAAATGAAAAGGAGTTTGAGGACGGGGGGTGGGCGGGGGTGAGGGAATCCACAAAATAATAAGTGTGGGTTCTGACACAGAAGGAAATGATTACGCTGCAGTGAATAGATGATACTTGAAAGCCGTGCGGCAGAAAACTTCAAAGAGGATAAGAAGAGCGTTTCTTTTTTAGCAGAGGGACAGTTCTCCAGGGAGGGCCGAGTGAAGCGGGGGTCCTACAGTTAGATAAGACCCTGAGTGTGAAGTACAGGGCCACGGATGACTGACAAAGCATCAACAACAACAACCTAGCTTACGGTGTCCCCCTGTGTGCATCAGAGAGAGAGAGAGAGAGAGAGAGAGAGAGAGAGAGAGAGAGAGAGAGAGAGAGAGAGAGAGAGAGAGAGGGAGAGAGAGAGGGAGAGAGAGACAGAGAGAGAGAGAGAGAGACAGAGAGAGAGAGAGAGAGAGACAGACAGAGAGAGAGAGAGACAGAGAGAGAGACAGAGAGAGAGGGAGAGAGAGAGACAGAGAGAGAGAGAGAGAGACAGACAGAGAGAGAGAGAGAGAGACAGACAGAGAGAGAGAGAGAGACAGAGAGAGAGAGGGAGAGAGAGAGACAGAGAGAGAGAGAGAGAGACAGACAGAGAGAGAGAGAGAGACAGAGAGAGAGACAGAGAGAGAGAGGGAGAGAGAGAGACAGAGAGAGAGAGAGAGAGACAGAGAGAGAGACAGAGAGAGAGAGAGAGAGAGAGAGAGAGAGTGTGTGTTTGAGTCTGGACGTGTGTGTTGACAGACATGTGTGTGTGTGTGACATGTGCGTGTGTGTGTTGACAGACATGCTTTAACATGTGGCTGGGTTGCTGTTCAAAGAACATGCTTCACCATCTGAAGGCTCATGAGCTGCAGGGCCACATCGCTTGACTGTGTCATGGTTTCCCTGCGGTCCAGCGGCAGGTTGCTGGGAGGGGGGACGGTGTGTGTGTGTGTGTGGTGAGGGAACGCAACCGATTATCTGCAGAGCTTGCAGCTTCACAGACATTGACGTAGAGGCCGGTTTGACAAATCCTGTCATTACACCAGGCTACTGTGAGTGGCAGGTGGGAATAGGGATGTTTCTGAAATGACAGGAAGGGCGACTGTACAGTATGGGGTGTGTGGGCGTGTGTGAGATTGTGTTTATACAGTGTGTGAGGTGTGTGTGTGTGTAGTGTGTGGGCTATATGTGAGATTGTGTGTGAGTAGCGTGTGAGGTGTGTGCGTGAGTGTATATAGTGTGTGATGTGTGGGTTTCTCAGTCAGAAGACCCAGGCAGAGAGAGAGTGAGAGAGAGAGAGAAATAGAGAGAGAAGAGAAAGAGAGACAGGAGAAAGAGAGATACAGAGAGAGACAGAGAGAGCGAAAGAGGAGAAAGAGAGAGACAGAGACAGATAGAGAGATAAAGAGACAGAGAGGAGCAAGATGAAATAGGGGAAAGACATTGCGCTTATCCTGACAGGATGGCACATGCATATTTATGACCCTTGGCTCATTGTTCCTATTAATCTACACGCTTTCAAATGTTTTGTAATGGAGCATCCGTGTCAGGGGAGGGCTGCTGAAAACAGCCCAGCGTTAGTCTGCAGAGGTAAGATACACACAAACACCTCGCAGAGAGGCAGGGAAAGAAGAAAGAGGGAAAGGCGGTTATCATTTGTTCCCCTCCTGCTGGCAACCTTTTTAATTTGCTGTACAGAAAGGTTGAAGGTCTGTGTTCCTGTGTTTGATAGCTGCCAAGTAGTGGCAGAGTGTGAGTGTGAGTGCGTACAGAAACTTTTCTCCTGGAAAAACCCCCCATCTAATTTAGAAAGAAAACTGGGTCTGTCTTGTTAGTATGCAATAATCCCTCCTCCTCTTCTTCCACAAGATGTTAAGAGAACATGACGTCTCTGTACTGGAAGCAGGCACAGAATAGAACTGTACAGCCATATCCATGTCCATCTGTATATTACAGTTTGCTCTAGTACATTCTCCATCCATGTGAGTGTGTGTTTGTGTGTCAAGTGTTTGTGTGTGTGTCAAGTGTCGGGTGGCTTCTTGTTCCTCGTTGTCAGGTGTGTGAGCCGGTGTGTCAGAGACTGTTTATGAAAATGTAGTACGCGCTGTGCACTAGACTATTCATGTGTACGGGTGCATTGTGTGTGTCTACATGTCTGTATGCAGAAGGGGATTTTGGCAACACTTGATCCCAGGGCTAGTCAGGACGTGAGCTGGGAGAGGACTGAAGTGCACAGAGAAACATCTCCTCAGTCATTCCCAGTAAATAGGCATGAAGAGACACTTAAACAAAGGGATTAAGCCAAATAAAGGGTTATCCGTCATTTGTAATCTCTTCTCTCTCCCTGCACACAAACCCTTGTGCCCCGACATCCTGTGCCCATTGCCCACATCTAATTAATAGTGCTGAAATACCATGGCATTTACCCAGCAAAGCTCATTGGCCATGCCAAGGCGTAGGGAGCTAAAGGTTAACTACCTCTGCACACGCACACACAGAAACAACACGCACACTCCAATACACACACACTTTGAGACACACAAAGGTGCACACGCACATACGCACACACACAAAGAAGCAGACCTCCAGATTAGAGAATGAACACTTCAAAGCTTGGCTTTCCATTTGTGTGTGCTTTACCTGCTGTGCAGAGCTAAATAACAACTGCCACAACATGAGACTGTGGTTTACCCACTGAAATACAGTTAGGTATTTTATCTCTTCCTCTCTGATAAGCATCTCTTCAAAGGAAGATGTGATAAGGAAGAACAGAAAGCTAGGGAGGAAAGCGTTTTTAGTTTTTTTTTTCTTCCAAAGAAGTATATCTGAAGGGTCATCTGATATATGTGGCAAGTGAATGATTTGGACAAGTGTTGGAGAATTAACCGTCCTTTAAACGCTTCTGAAGAGGAGCTTTTTAGTTTTTTTTAGAAGAAGAAGGCAATTATTCAGTTCAAGTGGGCTCTTTAAAGGGTTGTAGCTGAACAAACCAAGGACATGATATCCAACTGAAACAGCACTGTTGTGTGACAGGACACGTGTGGAAGTTATTCCCAAATGAAAGACCTGACCTCACACTCACTGTGAGGACACTGTCTAGCTGGCTCCACAACTCCACCCCCTCGAGAGGAAGACTTGAAGGGGAGAACAGGAACAGCAGAGTCTCCAGCCATTAGAGAGAGAGAGGGAGAGAAACAGAGATAGATGGATAGAAATACATAGAGAAAGAGATACAGAGGACAAACATGGAGAAACAGAGATAGACAGAATAAGGGAGAGCAAGATGGATATAAATACAGAGAAAGATACAGAGGATATATACGGAGAGACAGAGATAGAAAGAGAGAGAGAGAAAGATAGAGGAAGATGAGGTAGTGTACTGGATGAATAAATGGATAAAGAGGCTTCTGTATGCGATTAGCACATAATGTGTACCAACGCTGCAGCTCCACAACACCCTGGTGAAATCACAGTGAGGTCTGATCAGCCAGCACTTAGGGCTTTCACCATCTATTTCAGACCTGTACTTCCAAACAGGAGTTATTACCCAAGCACCCCCCCATCATACTTTAAGTGCCACAAAAAGTATTTCTCCAATGCCAGTAATTTGTGTTCATTTGTCATGGGCTGGGGAAATACAATTCCATAAAGAACATCAAAAAAGCCAAATGAGGATAATTATAGTTTTCCTTCGGATTGTCAATCAAAATACTCTTACGTCAATTTTCTGAAACTACCTGACATAGGCTGGAATGAAATAGAAACATTATAGACATAACCACATACCTCAAAATTGTTACACTATGGAATAACTGAATTAAGTCATTTCAAATGCAGACACCAAAGATGTCAGCTGACATCCAGTGGTTGACTGTTCAGGGCTGGGCTACAGCAGAAATGCTATTCTATAGATGGGGCAGTGTGGGCCTGCATTAGACCATGACTGTGGGCTTGTGTCCTGGCCTCGATGAGCTCGGACAGAGACAGAGAAGAGGCTTCTGTGGTAATGCTTCTATTGTAAAGCAGCAAATCCTGCTGATATTTGGGAGCAGAGAGGAAGATGATGTCCCAGATTCCTAAAGCATGACTGATAAGGGGAGGATTCTCTTGGCTTCACCGCCGCTCTCTCTCTGTCACATCAAGCCTTGTTCATTTTGGTATGGAATGAGTTCTGGAAGAGCTAATAACAATTAGATTTCTCTCTCTGTTTCGTTCTCACTCCCCTGTTCTACCTTCTTTCTTTCCCTCCATCACTTTCTCTTCCTCTCTCTTCCTCAGTCCTTCACTCTCCCCCTCCCCCTTTACATCCCTCTCTCCGATCCTCTCTCGCAAACTCAAACACACAAGCGCACACGCATGCACACAGCCCGAATCACAGAGCAGTGTCAGCT
Organism: Neosalanx taihuensis; assembly: GCA_030340665.1. Classification (NCBI taxonomy): domain Eukaryota; kingdom Metazoa; phylum Chordata; class Actinopteri; order Osmeriformes; family Salangidae; genus Neosalanx; species Neosalanx taihuensis. The sequence continues at coordinate 2,426,889 of CM059307.1, forward strand.
TGGAAAAAAGGGCAATGACTGATTGCCTCTTTAGGAGCGTACGAGGCAGCGAGGCAGCGAGGCAGCATGTGAACTGTAGCACATAAAAACTCTCATACGGAAATGCATGTGGAAAAACACACGCAGACAAACAGGCACGCAGAAACACACGTACTGGTCTGTCAGAATGGGCTTCCTGAATAACTGACCATGAAAATAAGACAACAAAAGTGAGCTTTGAAGTTCAGCAACTTGGGGCCAGATAGAAAGTGAAAAGGAAAGAAGGAAGGAAGTAAGGAAGAAAGGGAGAGAGAAAGAATAAGCGAAGGAAAGAGAGAGGGGAGGGAGGGAGGGAGGGAGGGAGGGAGGGAGGGAGGGAGGGAGGGAGGGAGGGAGGGAGGGAGGGAGGGAGGGAGGGCAAGTCAGAGAAAGTACAATATCAGCTGGATACTGACCTCTTTCCCATTCCAAGGTCTGTGGATTCTGATTAAGATGTGTAAAATTCAGCTCAGTTCCACCCACCCAGCTTCCCATGTTGCTCATGCATAACCCATAGCCTTGTTGTTTATCTATGTATTTTTCATGTGCATGTTTAAACAAGAACGGAATAAACCGACGCTTGACTTCCGCAGAACCATCATTTTGCTATCCATGATTGAAAGCCATCTGCACTTCAAGACGCTGCGATCGGGGGTAAACCTGATTGTTTTCCGTGTGTCAGCGTTCGGTTTGGTGGCTGCTGAATCCAGTCACTGCTTGACAGTAGCTGTACATCCTGTGATCCTCGTGACAGATGTCATGGATCGTACAGAGGCAGTTACACCACAGCTCTCAGTGGAACAGGACCAGGGAGGAACCTGCATCAGAGACAGCCTCCGGAGCCTCTGGTTCCTCCAGAGATGTTGGAGAGAGGCTGCAGATCTTCCTCTGCTCTATCCGGCTCGTCTATCGTAGGCTTTTCTGGTTCGCCCCGTGTCACTCATGTTGAGGTAAAGTTAAAACAGTGCTTGTGTTAAGATGAGATATTTTCTCTGAGCGATCGAGAGAGGTTAGCCTGATTATCCTAAAGTGTTGCCACAGCTACAGTTCATATTTTAAGTTCGGCCGGAGGGGCCTGTCACAGCTATGATTGAATTCAGCTGTTTGCTCAGTTGACCAAAGCTCAGGTCCAAACAAAAACACAGTACATTATTACTGCTATGGAGTCGCTCAGGTTGTGAATTAAGTGGGTAGGTGTGGTTGGAACCATCCATACCCATTTCCCTTTACTGTCACTTTGGGCTAGTTTGTGTCCCTGGCTCTGAAGCTATGGGCTATGTAACCCACTAGGATTGCATAGTCTTGTTTTTGAGAAATGTAATCATTCAGAACTCCCAGACCCCTAACACCTTCCCCCTTTTCCTCCCTCTCTTCCTCTCTTTTGCCTTCTCTCTCACCCTCCCTCTCTTCTCACTCTGTTACACACACACACACACACACGCACGCACACACACTCACACATCTCCATCCGCCTTAGCGTGGTGTTGGTGACTAAAGCAGGTGAGATGGGGGTGTGGGGGAGGATTAGAGGAGCTCTCAGAGGGGTTACAGAGCCCTCCTTCTTATCTGAAGCTGAGCCCTGCTGTGAAGCCTGGTCGTCCTATAGAAGCAGACAGGGAGGGCTGGGGGGGCTCAGGGGTGGAGAACAGTTTCATTTCACATTCGTAAAAAGGACAGGAACAACCCCGTTTTGAACACTGCTGAGGAAAGGAGAGACAGAGAGAGAGAGAGAGAGAGAGAGAGAGACAGAGAGAGAGAGAGAGAGAGAGACAGAGAGAGATGAATGAACAGGTCGTTATCAAGCTCTGTGGAATCCTGATAATTATAATCAGGTGTGCTGGAGCAGGGAAAGATATAAAACCTTCAGGACAGTGGCCCTCGAGGACCAGGATTGCCCACCCCTGGCCTAGAACCTCGTAGCCTGGAACTGCCCCCCCCCCCAGTCTAACCCCCACCTCCCTTCTATATCAAACTAACACTTACTGTATCCATGTGCACAGATTCAGACAGCACCTAGATTAAAAATCTGTATGTGGCTTCTTAGAAATGTTTCAAGTGCAGGCGGATGGGTGGATAAAACTGACAGTAGCCTAAGGAGTCCGTCAATGTTTCACCCACCAGACGGGCTCAGTAAATCCCCCTTTTCCACTTCCACACAGCAAATGGTTGAAATGTCCGGCTCGTTAGCTTGTCAAACATTTCAAACGGCTTGTTGTAAGTTTGACGAAAACGCTCTTCATAAATTTGTCTACTGGATGATGACTGTATAAATTGACATTTCCCAAATCCACTGTTGCTTAGCTGTCATAAGTTAGTCATAACTAGACATCAATATACTGTGTGGTTGTGTTGGACTGTTCTCGAATGATACTTGAAATTCTATACAGTCAACAAAATGTCAAACTTACTCAAAGATATAACTGCTGCTGTGGTCTCCTGACAGGAGAAGAATAGAAAAAGAGGAAGAGATTCAGAGAGAGAAAGGGCGGGGGGAGGGGGGAGCAGCGAGAGAGAGAGAGAGAGAGAGAGAGAGAGAGAGAGAGAGAGAGAGAGAGAGAGAGAGAGAGAGAGAGAGAAAGAGAGCGAGAGGCAGAGTGCTCGCTCCAGGTTGTCAAGGTTTCTCACCGCGAGCAGTTCCATGTCTGCATTCAGCAGATGATGAAGCCTGACATCGATTTTTTTTCAAAAACACAAACTAGTTGACATTTGAATGGACGCACCCCTACCTTGCTTTCTAATGACACAGGCGCGCAAACTGACTGCTGAGAGGGTGGCACTGACGGGAGCAGAGGAAGCATACAGAGCAGGGAGAGGGGAGAGAGTGATGCTGCCCAAACTGAATGATTCAATACCACGAGCAATCAGAGCGGAGCGTGGGGGCGAGCGAGCACAAAGAGCATGGTAATGATGGCCCGCTCTCTTAATAAAGCCCAAACAAGGCCACACACAACCAGATGGGGGAGGTAGATTATCATCCTTTCATTCTACCATTAATAAAAAACAAATCACATTCATCTTTCTGGGGGGGTTACCAGAGAGCAGGGGTAAAATGGATGTTGGTATGGTTTCAGCTGAGTGTCAAACAAGCCAGTGTGATAACCTAAACACTGTATTCTGGATGACTGGCAAACATTCTGACTGCATTATTGATTGTTCTTTCTCACATTGTGTTCTTTTACCAACTTATGTTGGCCTCTGCTTTCCCTCTACATACACACAGGTACCCCCACAGACACACACACGCACGCGCACACATACACACGCACGCACGTACGCACACACACACACACACACACACACACACACACACACACACACACACACACACACACACACACACACACACACACACACTATCTCCAGATGGTTTCCATGGGGAAGCAGCAAGGATGGTCTCTTTGTTTCCCGCTCTCTCTCTCTCTCTCTCTCTCTGTGCCTCTCAGCCTCTCGTTCTCCTGTTTCTCCCAAACAGACAATCTGTGTGTTCTCATTCTTATTTTCTCTCACAAACATACACTAACACACACACAAACTTGCTTGTGTGGGTAAACACTGGCCATGAAAATAACTGGCAATACAACAATATTTAAATAGCACATTATAAAAACAGATTACCAGAACAAGTAGAAATGTATAATGTGTTCAATTAGCAGAAGCTTTAATCCAAAGCAACGTACGGAGGGATTCAAATCTGCAAGATCTTAATTTGCAGTCAAATGCTTTCCCATTGAACTCTATCCCACCAAGTTAAGGTTACCCAGTATTACTTTAGATGAGTCTAGCCTAGCGTAAAGAACACTGGCCAAGTCTAGACGTGCCTTGATGAGACTAACTTCTCCTATCCTACATGAGATTACACTATGCCAGGTGAGACTAATTCATTAACCTATTACAGGCTGGCCTAGCCCAGATCAGAGAGTGGCATGAATAATGAATCAGGCAGCCTCCTCTTCCATCTCTTGTTCTTTCTTTTTCTTGCAGAATCCTCCTGGTCCCTCTCCCGCTCATGGCTCCTCATCAACAGGCACCCAGATCCCCATCCCAGAGCAGCCCTCCCCCGCTGCCCCCCCTCCCCCGCTGCCCCCCCTCCCCCGCTGCCCCCCCCTCCCCCGCTGCCCCCCCCCTCCCCCGCTGCCCCCCCCCCCCCCGCCTCCCCCTCCCCCGCTGCCTCCCTCTTCCTGCATCCCCCAGGCCTCAGATAAAAGGGAGGGGAGCCAACAGGGACCTCTGAAGCGCCACAGAGGAGATCCACACCTCTTTCACCAACTGTAGCTCTCGCTCTCTCTCTCTCCCGCTCTCTCTCTCTCTCTCGCTCTCTTTCTGTCATTGCATGTCTCTCTCTCTGACAGGCTCCCTCTGTCTGTCTGTCTTTCCCGCTCTCTCTCTGTCTGTCCCTCTCTCTCTGTCTTTCCCTTTCTCTTCGACTCTGTCTCCCTTTCTGACACTTGGTATACAACTCTGTCACTCTACCACCCCCCCCCCCCCTCTCTTTCTGACTCTCTCCATTGCTGACTCTCTCCCTTTTAAACGGGCATCATGCTGTGTCCATACACATTTAGCTCTGCCACTCTTGACCCTGTTCCTTCCTAAAAGCCTTTTACCCCAGCCATCACTTCCTGAGACTCTAACAGCCCACTCACCTGCTCCGCTGCTTCCTCCCTCCCCTTTCATCCCATACTCAGGACCATTATCCTTGTCCTGTTGGATCTTCTCCTCTGTTTTTCTTACCATTTCTCACGTCCATCTTTCTGCGTCTTGTTTCCCTCCCCTCCCTCCCGGCCGCTCTCCCCCCTCTCCGTGCTTCTCTGTGGGGCTCGGCAGCTCAGAGTCAGCCTCTGGAGCACATGCAAGTGCAGGGATGATCAGCGTGACTGATGTTCTTATTAGCATTACAGAGAGAGGGGAGGACAGAGAGCACACCTTCACACACACACACAAGGGACACAATTCCGTCTGTCTCCCTGGGTGGGCACAAGGATTTAGTGAGGATACACACACACACACACACCTGTGTTCAAGTCTGCAGGGATCACAAACAAACTAAAATCGAGATGCACACACACTTTCAAACACACATAAAATACATACAAAACATAAACTACTAACATTATACTTTAAGTATCGTCATATGAGGGTGCCGGCACTCAACGGTGTGTTCCCAGTTCTATAAGATCCCACACTGGCCACCTTCCATACTGGACCTGCAGCTGAAGAAACCCAGTGAGATTCTGAGTGCTTGTGGACGTGGCTGCTTCTTAGTGGCGTTGGTAGTGGCGCTCACACACAGCCTCAACCCTGTCCTCCTTCAGCTTTTAATCCATAGTTTTCCTCTCCCAGTGTGTCTGTGTACGTTCTGACTCACTTTGCTTTTGAACTAGTGTGCCTGTGTTAAGTCACTGTGCAGAAGGTCTAGAGAGATTCAAATGGGAGAGTTAGTAGAGCACTTGAGAGAGAGAGAGAGAGAGAGAGAGAGAGAGAGAGAGAGAGAGAGAGAGAGAGAGAGAGAGAGAGAGGGAGAGAGAGAGAGAGGGGGGAAGGAAGGAACACTTGAGAGAGAATGAGGGGGACAGAGCAGAGAGATGGTACTGTCTCTTGGCTGGGTTTCTCCAACCTTGAGGATATCTGGGTATTCTGGGCACTGAGCAGAATGGCTAATGACGAAGACAGCTTTGCTTAGTCCAAACACACACACACACACACACACACACACACACACACACACACACACACACACACACACACACACACACACACACACACACACACACACACACACACACACACACACACACACACACACACACACACACACACACACACACACACACACACACACATGCTCTTTACCGCTCCACCACTGTTTAACCCAGGTGAGCCATTGCTGAAAAACGGACCCTTTTCTAAACAAACACCACTCTCCCCAGCAGCTTACAGTACCACACTTACCTCTACAATCATCCGCCTGTTGTTGGCTGAACAACAGGAAAGAATCGGCTTTGAGGGACAAAAACATAAGAGAGAGGGTGAAAAAAGGAAGCGGGGATGGAGGGATAGCGGCAGCATAATGTTTGTGCTACGATGAAGCGCTTATTAGCCGGGTGGAAGAATAAAGGATTGGAGGAAGCTGGAAGAAATGTTCTGTTCCTGCAGCTGATTGAGGAGGGCACTGGGGAGATTTCTTTAATCTGCCGTGACACAGCGGAAGTCTTTTTCTGTGCCAGTACTTCTGCCTCTTTGCTCCTGTGGGCGACGAGCGGACGTAAGAGGAGGAGATTCTCAGTGGCAGTGGAGCTTCTGTGGTGGGTTTGGGTGGATATCAGATGAAATCGTTTCAGCTCCCCTCCTCCGCTGTCAGGCTAGGTGTTTGTCGACGACAGAATGGACTGTGCCCAGGTCAGAACTGCATACAGATCTAATACTCAAGAGAAGTCAAGCAAAAATGCTCTCTCTATAACTATATCACGGAAGAATGCATACGGACACACACACCCAAACACACACAGAAGAACGCCCCCCCTCCTCCCTCCCCCCGCCAGCACTTATTTCAGAGACAGCTAGAGAGAGAGAGAGAGAGAGAAGGAGAGAGAAAGACAGTGAGACCGAAAGAGAGATGGAGGTGCCTCTCTGTGTGAGGGTGAGCTATTACATTCCCAGGCCAGGTAGACAGCCAGTTCATTTCTCAGGAGCCGGCTCTGGAGAGAGGTGGAGAGGGGTCAGGACAGGGTCACACTCTGCTGTCCTTGTTTGGAAGAGAGCTCTTCATACTGTTCTTGAGCTGACAGCACCACGGACAAACCTCAAGAACATCACAGCAACCAAAGCCTGGCTCATTTCCAGCATAGGAACATGACCTCAGAAACACTGCCTGGGGCAGTCTTTACAGTCTGCTGAAGCCACTGACAAAGACCTGGATATTAGAGGCCACATTCGAAATGTGTGATCGTCATAATTCCAAGATATCAGATACAGTAGCTCGTTATTTATAATGTAGCAAACTATTTTTATTAGTCACACTGGTCATTAGAAGATTACATCTTACTCATTTTGAGCCATGATTTATAGTAGTATCATGTTTGCGTCATCTGTATTAATGTCACATAATTTCTCTGCATTGCATAACATAATAGCTAAACCAGGAAACATTGCATAATACTCTTATATTGAGGCTGGCTTAGTTTAATTTACTGTTAGACACATTTAGGGCCATCCTCATACATAAAAATAGGCACACAGTATGTGTGCGGCTAACGAATAGGATGAGATATGAGAGGGAATATTTTTAGATGATGTGAAATGTGAGTGTGTGTGAGTTCTGCTGGATCTAAGGAATCCACAACAGTGTTTGTACTTGGAGCCCTCAGGATAACTGATGGTGTGCTACACATTAGAAGCACCATGGTGCATGTCCTTGGTGACTGGACATGTTTGTTTCAAAAGCATGTTTCTGTGTGTGTGTTTGCCTGTCAGTGTATTTAAAGCAAGTTGAGGCGTCTTAATTTAACACATGTGTGAACGTGAACTTCGTTTTTTTTCTTTCAGTCTTTCTCCCCCCTTCTTCCTCTTTCATTAGCCCACGCAAACAAGACTAAGTGTGGCCTATTGACCTGCCTTCAACAAGCCTTCATATACCGTATGTAGAAACCCCCATAGACCTCCATCCTCTACACGATCACTATGGCGACTGCATCCCTCCACTGCAGTTTGAGACACAGTGACAGTCAGGAGACTCTCTGCTCCTGCTGATATCATACCGCTCGCTTCCAACTTAAAGAGCATGGTGGCCTGTCTGTGTAGAACTGTACCTGAGACCAGGGGCAAACTGTTATCACCTGTCTGCCTCCCGCACCTGTGCCTCCAGCCAATCAGACATCCCCCTGTGACACAGCTACAGCGGGAGCATGGCGAGCGGCCAATCACCACACTAGACGGTGCCACCGGATGTCAGGTAAAGTTGTTGATTGGTGGGCGTGTGGCAAACAAGAGCAGGGATCTTCAGGACACGGAGGATAAGTGGATGTTGTTATCCTGATCATTATGGAGGCAACAACTTTGCAGCCCTGCAAAGCCCTATGGGCTGGGGCTGACATCACGTCTGTCTCCATGGTGACGGCAGCAGCGTAGGCTGTGTCTGGGCGAGGTGTAACCAGGCGAGAGGAGCGAAGCGGTGGGCTGAGGGGAGGGGAGGGGAGGCAGGGGGAGGACAGCAGGGAGGAATACTAACTATGGCTGGGACACACACGGACGGACACGCACGAGCACGCACACACACGCGCTCACACAGACACACGCACACACAGAGAGACACACGCCTGAGGACAAACGCGGTGTGTTTCGCACTCTCACTCTCCCCGCACACACACTTTTGTCAACAGTCAGTGAAAAATAGCCTCTGAGCAGAAATGTCACAGGAGCCAATACTGACATTACAAGACGACTGGACTGAGAATTCAGACCGCTCATTCACACAGACAGATATTGGGGGAGGGGGGGGGAGATAAAACACCCTCAAACAGCACATTAGCCCATAGTTCTGTATGGACCCCAGTGATGCCTCTGTCCCAGCTGTGGATCATTATACAGCTTGTGGACATCCCATTTCACACATAATCCTTTATTCATGGGGATTTGGACTAAACTAAGATTCAACTAAGATCCAGTCAGGCATAAAATTAAAGAGATTTAACCTACATGTGTGGATATGAGAATTGCAAAGAAAAATTAGGCCAAAGTAAGCATCTATTGACTTGACTTTGGGGGGGGGGAGGTGAATTACATGCACTCCGCCAGCAACCTTACACAGGCACAATTACATTTGGGGATTTTTTTTTTTTTTGGGGGGGGGGGATGCTTTGACCTATTTGCTTGGAAAAGTCACCCATCTATATATAGCATTAGGAAGAGAGGAGGAGGAGGAGAGCATACGAGAGGGAAAGAGGGAAGGAGAGGTTGGAAGAGGAGAGAAAGAGAGGAGAGAGAAATGGAAGAACAGAATAATTTCGAGCTCTTGTGGTTTCTCATTTGGCTCAGCTCAAATTAAATCCACTTTCAATAGACAGAAAAGAGAGAGAGAGAGAGAGAGAGAGGGAGAGAGAGAGAGAGAGAGAGAGAGAGAGAGGGAGAGAGAGAGAGAGAGAGAGAGAGAGGGAGAGAGAGAGAGAGAGAGAGAGGGAGAGAGAGAGAGAGAGAGAGAGAGAGAGAGAGAGAGAAAAGGAGACGGGCAGAGGGAGGTCTGGTGTCCAAAATGGAAGAACAAGGACAGAAACTGGAAGGAGAGGACCTGTCTAGCCAATAAGATCATGTTCCTTGGCCAGGGACCATCTCTCTCTTGCTCTGTACAACCCAGTGTGCTCAGGCCCCTTTCTGATCTCTGACTGCTCCTTGTCCGCAGAGCTATATGGGGCTTCTGAAGTGGTGCTGCGGATGAGGTCTGAGTTACTGTAGCCTAGCAAGGCTAGGTGGAAGTGCTCTGAGATAGCTGAAAACAAACACTTCAAACGTCCTCTATCCTGGTGTTCCATCTGGCGCTCTCGCTCTTTCTTTCTCTCACTCAAACACACAAACACATTCCTAGTTTCCTCTCAGCCCTCCTAAGATATTGATTGCAGCCGTCCTGTAGTGTTCTGGTTCATTCTACAGGCTCATCCCCTCCCCTGAGGGGCTCGCATCGCTACCTCCAGTCCTCAGCTCCTCCAAGGACAAAAATGTGTGTGTCCCTGAGCTTTCAAGTGTCCTTGTGTGTGCCCATGTTTTTTTGTGTGTATGCATGTGTGTGTGTGTGTGTGTGTGTACTGTTATTCCACTCACATATCTAATACTGCCTCACCTAATCCCGCCGTAGAGCTCTAATTGGCAAACGGTACCCTCTTTCTCTGCCCTGAGGAACATGGAGATTATGAGCCAGCGCGCTTTAAGCACTCACGGACCTAAATGAGTCACACTGTGTATAAGATGCCTCTCAGAGGGATAGCCAGATCAGTAAAGGCTCACTCACACAAGACACATTCACAAATACACACACACTACATGTTTCCACAAAAATGAGTGAATGAGATGAAGAGAAAGATAAAGAGTGAGAAAGAGAGACAGATGAGTCATTTTATAAGAGAGCTGACGTCTGCTAGCTTCAGTGTGTCAGCCAATCAGAGCTGCAACATCTGGAAAGGCTTCGAGCCTGTCCTCCTATAGGATGAGGTCACTGAAGCGGGACACACCCATGGAGCACATCGAGGTGAGATGCTCCCACAGAGAGAGAGAGAGAGAAAGAGAGAGGTCTGGGTTAGGTTACCCAGCCTAGCTCACCTGACCCACCTGTCAGGCAGAGAGAGGAGAGCTGGATCTATTATAGATGTGCCCTGGAGCCAAACCTCATCAGCCCCCCCCGCTACAATCCAACACAACCACCTGCTTGCTCCAAAAACCACTTAAAGAGGAGCGCTTTCATGTCTGAGCTGACACAAACACACAGAGGTCATACACGACAACGCCCACACTGCCCCCGCACACGACAACCCTGCCCCAGCCTCGGAGGGACTCTAGGGGGAGAAGGAGTGCCTCTGGATGGTAGTCTTGGGGAGGGGAAACAAGGATGGGTCTTTTCTCAGTTCCAGTCTTCTGCAGGAATGGCTCACAGAACACAGAGGTTGATGCACACTATGGGCTTGTTTCTGAAAGCAAGACATGCAAACTCAAAAGTAACTAGGTCACTGACAGGCAAACCTGCTCTCACACAACTAACATGAGTACCGTTTGCATCACTTGTCTCTCGCTCTGTGGGACACGCACGTCGGTGAACTCATACAAACACACACACACACACACACACACACACACACACACACACACACACACACACACACACACACACACACACACACACACACACACACACACACACACACACACACACACACACACACACACACACACACACACACACACACACTCTTTCTTTCTCTCATGCTGAAACTGAGCATCATTGCCTTGGAGCCTTTCACTTGCATGTGATCGAGGGACCCTGTGTGTTCTTGTGTGTAGACGATAAAGTGTGTGTGTGTGTGTTTGTCCAGACGTGATGATGATGGGGCCTGACAGGGGCTTCTCATCACGCTGACTGACGTGTTGTGACACCGCTGTGGAGATCTCCCAGTCGTGTGGATAACATCACCAGGAAAGGTTCAAAAACTCTTGGCAATGGCCGACCACTTGATCCTTTCACGGTAATGTCTAATCCACACCATCTTCTTATATCCTCTCATAGACAGAACGAGAGAGAACGAGAGGGAGGAAAATAAAGAGGAGAAAATAACTGGAGGAAAGAGAGAGGGCGAAAAGAGAGCAAACTGAGAGTGAGGGGAAGGAAAGACACCGAGGGGGAAGAAATGAACGAGAACAGGAAAGAACAGTGGCAACCATGGTACAGACTCTGACATCATCTAGGGAGGTGTATTATTCCTGTCATCCAAAGAGAACCTGTGTTGACTCGTGAATACTCAATGTATACTGTATCAGAACAATGTTTTCAGAACAACAATACAAGCCTGTGCACTGGAGTGCAACAGACAACACAAGAGAGCGAGAGATAGCGAGAAACAGAGAGAAATGAAAAAGGGTAACAATTACTGCACTTCTCTCCATCTACTCTATACATATGATTACAAACCAATTCTGCTGTGGAAAATGAGAGTTTTCCACTGGCACAGACTTCTGCAAAGCTCACCAAATATTTCGCCACCGCAACATTTCTACAGCGTGTGCAGGAATCATAATTGCGTTTTTGACAAAAATTGGATGATTACCCAAGTGCACAAAGCCTGTATTTATTCATATTATATTACATATTAGATCAATTCATGCACCTAGAAAAACTGGGGAAATAACTTTTGATCTGTGATTGCATATCTGGTTCATCCAGTCATTATGTTGTAGACTACAGCGCCAGAGGTTTAAATTTCCACCACAACCATATGGCAAAGTACAGAACAAAGAAATGTCTGCTAGTAGCAGGATGAAAGAATCATCGAAACGATCTGAAGATCTACTCAGGCCAGATGGAGGAGAAAGAGCAGCTTCATCTCTGAGCCTGCGGGGGCTTCTGGGTCCCTGGCTGGGGGGAGAGGAGGGCTGGTGTGTCAGGCAGTAACGGCCCAGACCCTGAGGTACCAGGAGCTCTGCTCCAAAGCACACTGGACACACCATTCACACATCCCACCCAGCTGAGAAGGATATCGCTTTTTTCGATAGCACGTCCATAAACAGAATGCCAGGACTCCAACAGTTGTGTGTGTGTCTGTGGGTGTATGTGTGTATGCGAGAGTGTGTGTGAACAGGAAGACTCCAGACCTGTACTTTTTATCCCTATTACAGAGCCAGAAAGCTTTGCTGAGAGATTGAATGTGTTATTGTGGCCCCGCATCGACGAGACTATTGCTCAAATATTACAGGCACTGTCTGCAGGGGAAATCTCCAAAGCTATGGGTTTCAGACAATGTTTCCCTGCCAGCTCATCAGCAGTGTGTGAGTCAGTGCGTGTGTATGTGCGTGTGTGTGTGTGTGTGCATGTGGGTGTGTGTGTAGGACTCTTCATCTTCCTGTGACTAGAAACCCTGTTTTCATTAGGTCAGAGTGGAAGGAATGGTTGGTGGAGGAAGAAAATAACAAATATGATGTTGGTCTGGCCAGGCTGAAGCAGGAGAATGATGAGGAAGCGTTATAACTGGCCAGGGAGGGAGGGAGGGGTCAAAGTAGGGTAAACCATCGACAACTCAATCTTCTCCCCGTAAAGTAGACCATCATGGAAAGCAAAAGGATGGACAGATATGAATCATCTCCTTATCTCACCCTCCTGAGGGCATGATTGTAAATAGTCATGCTAGTGAATTCTGCCGCAGACAGACTCCAGGAAATATCATCCCATGTCCAGGTTTTCCCTCCCTCCATCCTCGTCCATCTTCCCAGGTGGGACCAGTCCAGGAGAGAGAGGGGGGTACAGTCTAGTGTTCCAGATACAGCTAGGAGCACTAACTCATGTCGCGAGGGATTTCAGGAGTTCTTCCAATTTGGTCTCTCTTCTGCTCCCACTCTCTCTCAGTCCCCTT